>CM026391.1:48377731-48402766 GCA_014843695.1 Archivesica marissinica
TATATATCTGTGGAATATACAGTGTCATATAGTTGTATATATCTGTGGAATATACAGTGTCATATAGTTGTATATATCTGTGGAATATACAGTGTCATATAGTTGTATATATCTGTGGAATATACAGTGTCATATAGTTGTATATATCTGTGAAGATCAAATGGTAATTATTGAGCCGCTGGCGAACCATATGGTCGAGCGAGATCAAAGGGGATGATAAGTTGTCATTTTAATTACCATATTGTCGTGGAGTAAACATTTCAGTATCTATTTACAAAAGATGCTCCAATTCCAGAAGCATCACTGGGTCTTTTACATACCCTGTATATAGCACACATTGTGTGTTTTACATTTATTTATCGTCGCTACCGGTTGCCTATATGAGCGACGCCTCCTGAAGAGATTAGTCATTTTAGATTTTTGGAGGATAGTGCAATGATACAGACAGAGACCCATTCCAGAGTCTCCTCTGGTTCTTTTACGTGCAAGGTGTAAAGCACCGACACGAGACCTCGGTTTAACGTCCCATCTGAAAGACTGTTAATTTTATTAGGGTCAGACGGGGGATTGAACCTGTGATCCCTGGATTACCAGTCCAGCGTGCAACCACTGGACTACATATCCGTCTATATATATATATATATAGCACACAGTTATAGATACCTCAATTTATAGTCGATAATTTACATGTATCGGCAGACGGACATGTTAACCACTGAACCGACAATGTTATAGTCTGTAGCGTATACCTGCCACACAAAATGAGTAAGGACATTTATTGATTTCATTTGTGCGGTGTGAGGTCCGCCTCCGTGGTCGAGTGGTTATGGTCGCTGACTTGTATACCACTGTAACCTACCATCACTGATGGTCACGGGTTTGAGCCCCGCTCAGACCGTGTCTCATTTATATGAAAAAGTTGGCAGTTTCTTACGGAGGTTGGTGCACCCAAGTACTGGAGCCTGCCCAGGAAAGGTGTTGTTAGGTAAACTGCCCGCCGGCGATATAGCCCAAAATGGTGCTGATGCAGGCGTAAAACCCGAAATATAACGTAACAAATTGTGCGGTGTGTTCTAAACGCATATTAAGCAATCATAAGTTTGTTCCATGTCGCATGCAATTTGTCACGTCCACCAGCACATGGCATTCAAGATGTTAGTTATATAAGATACTCACTGTTTAGACAGAAGACAGGTCTGTAACATGAGCTACGCAGGCGTTTGATGGAAATTTCCATTTGAGATTTTCTTGCTACGTATAATTATTATTGTCCTTCCTACTGTTAAACTGGGCAACGCCTCCACAAGTGTATTAGTCATTTTATCGGAGAATACAGGTACGTACATAGTACTTTATCACCCATTAGCACATGTTCATGGGCCATAATAAATATTGTTAGATTTAGCGACTAATTTTTGCAAATGCGTTTATCATACGCCGCCGTCGGGAACATTTATAATTGGATTCTACGATCATTGTTAATTTGCAGATTATACTGAGCTAATAAGTTACACCTTTAGATAATGAAAGTGTTTTATACGGACGCAATTAACAGATTAAATGGGAACACATAATGTCAATATTATTTATAATTACGCACAGCGCATTTGATCATATGTTCAAAAGATGAAAGATAATTACGCAATTGGAACTTCAATAATCCTAATTTAATTGAGAAACGCATACCTGTATAATTGCTGTGCACAAATGTAAATAAAAGAAAACACCGCAGTCCGCACAACCCAACAAATAGCCGCAAAATATCTCGGCAAATTCCATGAAATTGTAGCAAATTACGGCGTTAGGAGTTCCCTCTTGAAAATCAGCGCCAACTCATTGCCGCGTTCCAGCATTTTTGAGTTTTCCTCCTGCTGTGTACTGTAGTTTGATGTTGTCAGCTATACAATATCTATATTGTACATAATGATGTTTATGCACATAGTAAACTGAAAGAAATGAGATCAGTTAAAGTAAATATTTCTACAGCTACTGCTAAATATTGAATATTGAAGTTAGTTCATTTAAGAATTTTACATCTTTCTATCTTCCAATTCTATCAAACCCCTGATGGGGACCTAGATAGTGCACATCCTTCTGATAATGGAGTTAGTGGTAATAAAGACAAATTACATAGTATAGTGAAATGTTTATTTAAAAGTTAGTTTATACAAATTTATTTTAACTCTATAAAGTCTTACAACTTATATTAATCTCGCAATGGAGAGAGAAGAGGCAGTGTGGAATTTAAATACCTTGCTTGCCTAAGGGCACAATCATAAATTCTCAAAACTCCAGGCCTTTCGCACCTGAAGCGAACGTGCTACCGGTGCTCTATCACAACTTATAAAAGTTATTAGTGAGATTAGGATAATAGGGTCAAATGTGGTTATTGGATTTAGGGGGTTACATGTTCAACACTGCTAGCAGTCGTGGGATATCTACATGACATTGTTCCAATAGTAGACCAGCCTTAGGAACAATGAGTATTTGTAGTAGTCAGTTGTACAAACATGGTAAATATCCCCCATTCAGGGGTGAGATGACTAGTTCCCCCTCAAGTGGCCCATATTTATTTATATATTGCTGTTTTCATCACAATCCAAAACCCTCCTGGAGAACAATAACTTTTCTTTCTATACAAATAGTTTCAATGTCCCCCCGTTGGAATGAGATGTGTGCCTCTCTGGAGCTAGAACCAGTTGTCATGTAAGTGTCCCACTGTATGTGAGTGTCATACTGTATGCAAGTGTCTTGCTGTATGTGAGTGTCCCACTGTATGTGAGTGTCTCACTGTATGTGAGTGTCCCACTGTATGTGAGTGTCTCACTGTATGTGAGTGTCCCACTGTATGTGAGTGTCCCACTGTATGTGAGTGTCCCACTGTATGTGAGTGTCCCACTGTATGTGAGTGTCCCACTGTATGTGAGTGTCCCACTGTATGTGAGTGTCCCACTGTATGTGAGTGTCCCACTGTATGTGAGTGTCCCACTGTATGTGAGTGTCGTCACTGTATGTGAGTGTCCCACTGTATGCAAGTGTCTTGCTGTATGTGAGTGTCCCACTGTATGTGAGTGTCCCACTGTATGTGAGTGTCCCATTGTATGCGAGTGTCCCACTGTATGTGAGTGTCTCACTGTATGTGAGTGTCCCACTGTATGTGAGTGTCTCCTGTATGTGGGTGTCCCACTGTATGTGAGTGTCCCACTGTATACGAGTGTCCACTGTATGGAGTGTCCCACTGTATGCGAGTGTCCCTGTATGTGAGTGTCCCACTGTATGTGAGTGTCCCACTGTATGTGAGTGTCCCACTGTATGTGAGTGTCTCACTGTATGTGAGTGTCCCACTGTATGCAAGTGTATTGCTGTATGTGAGTGTCCCAATGTATGTGAGTGTCCCACTGTATGTGAGTGTCCCATTGTATGCGAGTGTCTCACTGTATGTGAGTGTCCCACTGTATGTGAGTGTTGTTGGTGTTGTTGGGTGTTGTTGTGGTGTCTGTATGTGAGTGTCCCACTGTATGTGAGTGTCCCACTGTATGTGAGTGTCCCACTGTATGTGAGTGTCTCACTGTATGTGAGTGTCCCACTGTATGCAAGTGTCTTGCTGTATGTGAGTGTCCCACTGTATGTGAGTGTCCCACTGTATGTGAGTGTCCCATTGTATGCGAGTGTCCCACTGTATGTGAGTGTCTCACTGTATGTGAGTGTCCCACTGTATGTGAGTGTCTTGCTGTATGTGAGTGTCCCACTGTATGTGAGTGTCCCACTGTATGTGAGTGTCTCACTGTATGTGAGTGTCCCACTGTATGCAAGTGTATTGCTGTATGTGAGTGTCCCACTGTATGTGAGTGTCCCACTGTATGTGAGTGTCCCACTGTATGTGAGTGTCTTGCTGTATGTGAGTGTCCCACTGTATGCGAGTGTCCCACTGTATGTGAGTGTCTCACTGTATGTGAGTGTCCCACTGTATGCAAGTGTCTTGCTGTATGTGAGTGTCCCACTGTATGTGAGTGTCCCACTGTATGTGAGTGTCCCACTGTATATGAATGTCCCACTGTATGCAAGTGTCCCACTGTATGTGAGTGTCCCACTGTATGTGAGTGTCTCACTGTATGTGAGTGTCCCACTGTATGCAAGTGTCTTGCTGTATGTGAGTGTCCCACTGTATGTGAGTGTCCCACTGTATGTGAGTGTCCCACTGTATATGAATGTCCCACTGTATGCAAGTGTCCCACTGTATGTGAGTGTCCCACTGTATGTGAGTGTCTTGCTGTATGTGAGTGTCCCACTGTATGTGAGTGTCCTACTGTATGTGAGTGTCCCACTGTATGCAAGTGTCTTGCTGTATGTGAGTGTCCCACTGTATGTGAGTGTCCCACTGTATGCAAGTGTCCCACTGTATGCAAGTGTCCCACTGTATGTGAGTGTCTTGCTGTATGCAAGTGTCCCACTGTATGTGAGTGTCTTGCTGTATGTGAGTGTCCCACTGTATGTGAGTGTCCCACTGTATGTGAGTGTCCCACTGTATGTGAGTGTCTTGCTGTATGTGAGTGTCCCACTATGTGAGTGTCCCACTGTATGTGAGTGTCCCACTGTATGTGAGTGTCTTGCTGTATGCAAGTGTCCCACTGTATGTGAGTGTCCCACTGTATGTGAGTGTCCCACTGTATGTGAGTGTCTTGCTGTATGTGAGTGTCCCACTGTGTGAGTGTCCCAATGTATGCGAGTGTCCCACTGTATGTGAGTGTCCCACTGTATGTGAGTGTCCCACTGTATGCAAGTGTCCCACTGTATGCAAGTGTCCCACTGTATGTGAGTGTCACACTGTATGTGAGTGTCCCACTGTATGCAAGTGTCCCACTGTATGCAAGTGTCCCACTGTAGGTGAGTGTCCCACTGTATGCAAGTGTCCCACTGTATGTGAGTGTCCCACTGTATGCAAGTGTCCCGTTATATATGACAACAATTTTAATAAGACATAATAATTGTGATATAAGCACATTTATTTCTTTGCCATGAGAATTTATTAACCCATTTCATACTAAGTTACTGACATGGACTGATCCATGATATTTTTAGACCAATAAATTGATCAGAAAATATTTGGACCAGTTCATTTATATCAAAATGGTTAATTTTTTCTACAAATTGTAAAATTAACAGCAAAAAGTATCCTCACCTGTTTCCAACCTATTTAGAGGTATGTAGTGTAGCTACGAGAACAGAGGGCTGGAGGTTATAAAACTTTTCTCCAATCTCAAACTCAGTCTCAAGCTTCTGATTGGTTCAGCTGAGTGTGAAACTCACAATCAACCAATCAAATTTCTTGAGTTCGAGTTTGAGATCTGAACAAAGTTTTATAACCTCGGGGCCACACAGGACAAGGAAAGACAAGTGCAAGTCAATTTTAGTGACTTTAATACTTCTCTGTTGCCAGGTGTTTTAGAGGGAAACAATGAAGATCACTCTGCGAGCCTGTCACAGTCGGCGCACACCAAGTCATCCCGACCGTCCCTTGCCAAGGTCATTCTCTCGCAGGAATCTGATGTTGCCAAGCAACAGGCATTGTCAAATGTGCTCGTGGCTCTACAGATTATTTATGCCAGGTATGAATATCTGCGTATGTCCATGGCCAAGCGATTAAGGCCACTGTCACGGTACCCTTTGTACATTTACTACTGGTACTACCGATATTTTACATAGTGTAAGAGAATGCTGTACAGACACTACCTTATGACTAACGACAAAATGTGATTCAGTAGTTTTAATGTCCCTATAGTTGTAATATTTAGTAATTTTTATGTCTAGTTGTTATGATGTCCAGTCATTTTCATGTCCAGTCAGTTTGAAGCTGAACTCATTTGGATGAGATTATAAACCATTGTCCTGTGCATTATCCAGTGTACCATCCGGTGTATTGTACGGTGTACCATCCTGTGTATTGTCCAGTGTACCATCCTGTGTATTGTCCAGTGTACCATCCTGTGTATTGTCCAGTGTACCATCCTGTGTATTGTCCGGTGTATTATCCAGTGTACCATCCTGTGTATTGTCCAGTGTACCATCTGGTGTATTGTCCGGTGTATTATCCAGTGTACCATCCTGTGTATTATCCAGTGTACCATCTGGTGTATTATCCAGTGTACCATCCTGTGTATTGTCCAGTGTACCATCTGGTGTATTGTCCGGTGTATTATCCAGTGTACCATCCTGTGTATTATCCAGTGTACCATCTGGTGTATTGTCCGGTGTATTATCCAGTGTACCATCCTGTGTATTGTCCAGTGTACCATCCTGTGTATTGTCCGGTGTATTATCCAGTGTACCATCTGGTGTATTGTCCTATGTATTGTCCAGTGTACCATCTGGTGTATTGTCCAGTGTACCATCTGGTGTATTGTCCAGTGTACCATCTGGTGTATTGTCCAGTGTACCATCTGGTGTATTGTCCAGTGTACCATCTGGTGTATTGTCCGGTGTATTATCCAGTGTACCATCTGGTGTATTATCCAGTGTACCATCTGGTGTATTATCCAGTGTACCATCCGGTGTATTGTCTGGTGTATTATCCAGTGTACCATCTGGTGTATTATCCAGTGTACAATCCAGTGTATTGTCTGGTGTTTTATCCAGTGTACCATTTGGTGTTTTATCCAGTGTACCATCTGGTATATTATCCAGTGTACCATCTGGTGTATTATCCAGTGTACCATCTGGTGTATTATCCAGTGTACCATCTGGTGTATTACCCAGTGTACCATCTGGTGTATTATCCAGTGTACCATCTGGTATATTATCCAGTATACCATCTGGTGTATTATCCAGTGTACCATCCGGTGTATTATCCAGTGTACCATCTGGTGTATTATCCAGTGTACCATCTGGTGTATTATCCAGTGTACCATCTGGTGTATTATCCAGTGTACAATCCAGTGTATTGTCTGGTGTATTATCCAGTGTACCATCTGGTGTATTATCCAGTGTACCATCCTGTGTATTATCCAGTGTACCATCCGGTGTATTATCCAGTGTACCATCTGGTGTATTATCCAGTGTACCATCTGGTGTATTATCCAGTGTACCATCTGGTGTATTATCCAGTGTATTGTCCGATGTATTATCCAGTGTACCATCTGGTGTATTGTCCAGTGTACCATCTGGTGTATTGTCATGTATTGTCTGGTGTATTATCCAGTGTACCATCTGGTGTATTATCCAGTGTACCATCTGGTGTATTGTCCGATGTATTATCCAGTGTACCATCCGATGTATTGTCCAGTGTGTTGTCAGTTGTACTGTCTGGTGTATTGCATGTGTACTGTCTTGTGTACGGTCTGGTTTAATATCCTGTGTATCATTCAGTGTACCATCCGGTGTACCATCCAGTGTATAATCCAGTGTACTGTCCGGTGTACCATCTGGTGTATAATCAGGTGTACCATCCAGTGTATCATCCAGTGTACTGTCCGGTGTATCATCCAGTGTACTGTCTGATGTATCATCCAGTGTACTGTCCAGTGTATCATCCAGTGTACTGTCCAGTGTACCATTCAGTGTACCATCCAGTGTACTGTCCAGTGTACCATCCAGTGTACTGTCCAGTGTATCATCCAATGTACTGTCCGGTGTACCATCCAGTGTACTGTCTGATGTACCATCCAGTGTACTGTCCAGTGTATCATCCAATGTACTGTCTGGTGTACCATCCAGTGTACTGTTTGATGTACCATCCAGTGTACTGTCCAGTGTATCATCCAGTGTACCATCCAGTGTACTGTCAGGTGTACCATCCAGTGTACTGTCCAGTGTACCATCCAGTGTACTGTCCGGTGTACCATCCAGTGTACTGTCCAGTGTATCATCCAGTGTACTGTCCGGTGTACCATCCAGTGTACTGTCCGGTGTACCATCCAGTGTACTGTCCGGTGTACCATCCAGTGTACTGTCCTGTGTATCATCCAGTGTACTGTCCTGTGTATCATCCAGTGTACTGTCTGGTGTACCATCCAGTGTACTGTCCAGTGTACCATCCAGTGTACTGTCCGGTGTACCATCCAGTGTACTGTCCTGTGTATCATCCAGTGTACTGTCTGGTGTACCATCCAGTGTACTGTCCAGTGTACCATCCAGTGTACCATCCAGTGTACTGTCCGGTGTACCATCCATTGTACTGTCCTGTGTATCATCCAGTGTACTGTCTGGTGTACCATCCAGTGTACTGTCCAGTGTACCATCCAGTGTACTGTCCGGTGTACCATCCAGTGTACTGTCTGATGTACCATCCAGTGTACTGTCCAGTGTATCATCCAATGTACTGTCAGGTGTACCATCCAGTGTACTGTCTGATGTACCATCCAGTGTACTGTCCAGTGTATCATCCAGTGTACTGTCCAGTGTACCATCCAGTGTACTGTCCAGTGTACCATCCAGTGTACTGTCCAGTGTACCATCCAGTGTACTGTCCGGTGTACCATCCAGTGTACTGTCCAGTGTATCATCCAGTGTACTGTCCGGTGTACCATCCAGTGTACTGTCCGGTGTACTGTCCGGTGTACCATCCAGTGTACTGTCCGGTGTACCATCCAGTGTACTGTCCTGTGTATCATCCAGTGTACTGTCCTGTGTATCATCCAGTGTACTGTCTGGTGTACCATCCAGTGTACTGTCCAGTGTACCATCCAGTGTACTGTCCGGTGTACCATCCAGTGTATTGTCCAGTGTACCATCCAGTGTACTGTCCGGTGTACCATCCAGTGTACTGTCCTGTGTATCATCCAGTGTACTGTCTGGTGTACCATCCAGTGTACTGTCCAGTGTACCATCCAGTGTACCAACCAGTGTACTGTCTGGTGTACCATCCAATGTACTGTCCGGTGTATCATCCAGTGTACTGTCCGGTGTACCATCCAGTGTACTGTCCGGTGTACCATCCAGTGTACTGTCCAGTGTATCATCAGGTGTACCATCCAGTATACTGTCTGGTATACCATCTGGTGTACCATCCAGTGTACTCTCTGGTGTATCATCCAGGGTACTGTCTGGTGTACCATCAGGTGTACCATCCTGTGTATTGTCCGGTTTATTGTCAGTTGTACTGTCCAGTGTATCATCAGGTGTACCATCCTGTGTATTGTCCGGTTTATTGTCAGTTGTACTGTCCAGTGTATCATCAGGTGTACGATACAGTGTACTGTCCATTGTATCATCCAGTGTACTGTCTGGTGTACCATCCGGTATACTGCCCGGTGTATCATCAGGTGTACCATCCAGTGTACCTTCCAGTGTACCCTCCAGTGTACTGTGCAGACAAAGGAAACTTGGAGTCCAATCTTTAATGACTGCATACTGACATAGAAAATGTGAAAGTACTGCATTAGTTACATAGCCACCGTTTATATCTCGAGGTTAAATTAGAATAACTTTATTGTAGAGATGCAGTAGTGAGTGCATTGATGAAAGAGAATCAAGCTATGCCAGCCCCCAGCCCAATGATTACATCTCTGTCCCAGGCTGCTACGACACCCAGGAGCATGACCCCTACACCAACCAATGACGCCAGTTTGGTAGCTTCTACATCACAGCTTACAGATACTGTTTCCATAGTGGATTATAATGATATCGGTGTGTCATTAGTCGACTCAACGAACGAGGTGAGATTTATTTCCCAACACTTAACCCAAGAATGGTATGTAGGGTTTTTTCTAGAGTGGTAAAAGGCAGGATGGGTCAGAAACGGGGTAGGGTGGGTCAGAAAAGGGGTAGGGTGGGTCAGAAAAGGGGGTGGGTCAGAAAAGGGGTAGGGTGGGTCATAAAAGGGGTAGGGTGGGTCAGAAAAGGAGTAGGGTGGATCAGAAAAGGGGTAGGGTGGGTCATAAAAGAGGCAGGGTTCATTTTGAGCCGCAATGTGGGGCAGGAGGGGGATATTTTCGGGTTAGCCCCTAGAAAATTGTGCTAACTTACTGTGATTGATGAAAGAGGCTGGAGCCGTTATGATGGTGCCCTAAGGCTGGAGCCACATTGCTTCTCTCTCCCTCCCTGGAGCCGTTATGATGGTGCCCTAAGGCAAGGCATTTAAATTCCACATTGTGCTTCTCTCTCCCTCCCTCTTTGTGATGTAGTGAGTGAGGTCTCGAGAGTGATTAATATAAGTTTTAAGAACTTGTTTCGCAATTGAGCTAAAATAACTTTGTATGAGCTAAGGCAGTACATATTGTATAAGGTAGTACATATTGTATAAGGTAGTACATATTGTATAAGGTAGTACATATTGTATATGGCAGTACATATTGTATAAGGCAGTACATATTGTATAAGGTAGTACATATTGTATAAGGTAGTACATATTGTATAAGGCAGTACATATTGTATATGGCAGTACATATTGTATATGGCAGTACATATTGTATAAGGTAGTACATATTGTATAAGGCAGTACATATTGTATATGGCAGTACATATTGTATGGCAGTACATATTGTATATGGCAGTACATATTGTATAAGGTAGTACATATTGTATATGGCAGTACATATTGTATAAGGCAGTACATATTGTATATGGCAGTACATATTGTATATGGTAGTACATATTGTATAAGGCAGTACATATTGTATATGGCAGTACATATTGTATATGGCAGTACATATTGTATAGGCAGTACATATTGTATAAGGCAGTACATATTGTATATGGCAGTACATATTGTATGGCAGTACATATTGTATATGGCAGTACATATTGTATATGGCAGTACATATTGTATATGGCAGTACATATTGTATATGGCAGTACATATTGTATAAGGTAGTACATATTGTATAAGGTAGTACATATTGTATAAGGTAGTACATATTGTATATGGCAGTACATATTGTATAAGGTAGTACATATTGTATATTGTAGTACATATTGTATGGCAGTACATATTGTATGGCAGTACATATTGTATAAGGTAGTACATATTGTATATGGTAGTACATATTGTATAAGGTAGTACATATTGTAATATTGTATGGCAGTACATATTGTATATGGCAGTACATATTGTATGGCAGTACATATTGTATAAGGTAGTACATATTGTATATGGTAGTACATATTGTATATGGTAGTACATATTGTATGGCAGTACATATTGTATATGGCAGTACATATTGTATAAGGTAGTACATATTGTATATGGCAGTACATATTGTATAAGGTAGTACATATTGTATATGGTAGTACATATTGTATATGGTAGTACATATTGTATTGGGTTTGTTTGGTGTATATTGTATGGCAGTACATATTGTATAAGGTAGTACATATTGTATGGCAGTACATATTGTATAAGGTAGTACATATTGTATATGGTAGTACATATTGTATGGCAGTACATATTGTATATGGTAGTACATATTGTATGGCAGTACATATTGTATATGGTAGTACATATTGTATGGCAGTACATATTGTATATGGTAGTACATATTGTATAAGGTAGTACATATTGTATAAGGTAGTACATATTGTATAAGGTAGTACATATTGTATATGGTAGTACATATTGTATGGCAGTACATATTGTATATGGCAGTACATATTGTATAAGGTAGTACATATTGTATATGGTAGTACATATTGTATAAGGTAGTACATATTGTATATGGCAGTACATATTGTATATGGCAGTACATATTGTATATGGCAGTACATATTGTATAAGGTAGTACATATTGTATATGGCAGTACATATTGTATAAGGTAGTACATATTGTATATGGCAGTACATATTGTATATGGTAGTACATATTGTATATGGCAGTACATATTGTATGGCAGTACATATTGTATGGTAGTACATATTGTATAAGGTAGTACATATTGTATATGGCAGTACATATTGTATAAGGTAGTACATATTGTATATCGTAGTACATATTGTATAAGGTAGTACATATTGTATATGGCAGTACATATTGTATAAGGTAGTACATATTGTAATATTGTATGGCAGTACATATTGTATATGGCAGTACATATTGTATAAGGTAGTACATATTGTATAAGGTAGTACATATTGTAATATTGTATGGCAGTACATATTGTATATGGCAGTACATATTGTATAAGGTAGTACATATTGTAATATTGTATGGCAGTACATATTGTATATGGCAGTACATATTGTATAAGGTAGTACATATTGTAATATTGTATGGCAGTACATATTGTATATGGCAGTACATATTGTATATGGCAGTACATATTGTATAAGGCAGTACATATTGTATATGGCAGTACATATTGTATAAGGTAGTACATATTGTATAAGGTAGTACATATTGTATATGGCAGTACATATTGTATATGGCAGTACATATTGTATAAGGTAGTACATATTGTATATGGTAGTACATATTGTATATGGCAGTACATATTGTATATGGCAGTACATATTGTATATGGCAGTACATATTGTATATGGCAGTACATATTGTATATGGCAGTACATAATGTATAAGGTAGTACATATTGTATGGCAGTACATATTGTATGGCAGTACATATTGTATAAGGTAGTACATATTGTATAAGGTAGTACATATTGTATATGGCAGTACATATTGTATAAGGTAGTACATATTGTATAAGGCAGTACATATTGTATGGCAGTACATATTGTATATGGCAGTACATATTGTATGGCAGTACATATTGTATATGGTAGTACATATTGTATAAGGTAGTACATATTGTATAAGGTAGTACATATTGTATAAGGTAGTACATATTGTAATATTGTATGGCAGTACATATTGTATATGGCAGTACATATTGTATAAGGTAGTACATATTGTAATATTGTATGGCAGTACATATTGTATATGGCAGTACATATTGTATATGGCAGTACATATTGTATGGCAGTACATATTGTATATGGCAGTACATATTGTATGGCAGTACATATTGTATGGCAGTACATATTGTATATGGTAGTACATATTGTATATGGCAGTACATATTGTATAAGGTAGTACATATTGTATAAGGCAGTACATATTGTATAAGGTAGTACATATTGTATATGGCAGTACATATTGTATATGGTAGTACATATTGTATATGGTAGTACATATTGTATATGGCAGTACATATTGTATATGGCAGTACATATTGTATATGGCAGTACATATTGTATATGGCAGTACATATTGTATATGGCAGTACATATTGTATATGGCAGTACATATTGTATAAGGTAGTACATATTGTATGGCAGTACATATTGTATGGCAGTACATATTGTATAAGGTAGTACATATTGTATAAGGTAGTACATATTGTATGGCAGTACATATTGTATGGCAGTACATATTGTATAAGGTAGTACATATTGTATAAGGTAGTACATATTGTATGGCAGTACATATTGTATAAGGTAGTACATATTGTATAAGGTAGTACATATTGTATATGGCAGTACATATTGTATATGGTAGTACATATTGTATAAGGTAGTACATATTGTATAAGGTAGTACATATTGTATGGCAGTACATATTGTATAAGGTAGTACATATTGTATAAGGTAGTACATATTGTATGTGGCAGTACATATTGTATATGGTAGTACATATTGTATAAGGTAGTACATATTGTATAAGGTAGTACATATTGTATGGCAGTACATATTGTATATGGCAGTACATATTGTATAAGGTAGTACATATTGTATATGGTAGTACATATTGTATAAGGCAGTACATATTGTATGTGGTAGTACATATTGTATAAGGTAGTACATATTGTATGGCAGTACATATTGTATAAGGTAGTACATATTGTATAAGGCAGTACATATTGTATAAGGTAGTACATATTGTATAAGGTAGTACATATTGTATGGCAGTACATATTGTATAAGGCAGTACATATTGTATAAGGTAGTACATATTGTATATGGCAGTACATATTGTATAAGGTAGTACATATTGTATATGGTAGTACATATTGTATAAGGCAGTACATATTGTATATGGCAGTACATATTGTATAAGGTAGTACATATTGTATGGCAGTACATATTGTATATGGCAGTACATATTGTATAAGGCAGTTCATATTGTATATGGCAGTACATATTGTATGGCAGTACATATTGTATAAGGCAGTACATATTGTATATGGCAGTACATATTGTATGGTAGTACATATTGTATAAGGCAGTACATATTGTATATGGCAGTACATATTGTATAAGGCAGTACATATTGTATAAGGCAGTACATATTGTATATGGCAGTACATATTGTATAAGGCAGTACATATTGTATATGGCAGTACATATTGTATGGTAGTACATATTGTATGGCAGTACATATTGTATGTGGCAGTACATATTGTATGGTAGTACATATTGTATAAGGTAGTACATATTGTATAAGGCAGTACATATTGTATGGTAGTACATATTGTATAAGGTAGTACATATTGTATAAGGTAGTACATATTGTATAAGGTAGTACATATTGTATAAGGCAGTACATATTGTATATGGCAGTACATATTGTATAAGGTAGTACATATTGTATGGCAGTACATATTGTATAAGGCAGTACATATTGTATAAGGTAGTACATATTGTATGGCAGTACATATTGTATAAGGTAGTACATATTGTATATGGCAGTACATATTGTATGGCAGTACATATTGTATAAGGCAGTACATATTGTATGGCAGTACATATTGTATTGTTGAAAAGGTTGGATGAGTTCTAAGTTATATGGGTCTACCTGCCCGAAGGTTGGATGAGTTCTAAGTTATAGGGGTCTACCTGCCCGAAGGTTGGATGAGTTCTAAGTTATAGGGGTCTACCTGCCCGAAGGTTGGATGAGTTCTAAGTTATAGGGGTCTACCTGCCCGAAGGTTGGATGAGTTCTAAGTTATATGGGTCTACCTGCCCGAAGGTTGGATGAGTTCTAAGTTATAGGGGTCTACCTGCCCGAAGGTTGGATGAGTTCTAAGTTATAGGGGTCTACCTGCCCGGAGGTTGGATGAGTTCTAAGTTATATGGGTCTACCTGCCCGAAGGTTGGATGAGTTCTAAGTTATAGTGGTCTACCTGCCCGAAGGTTGGATGAGTTCTAAGTTATAGGAGTCTACCTGCCCGAAGGTTGGATGAGTTCTAAGTTATATGGGTCTACCTGCCCGAAGGTTGGATGAGTTCTGTTATAGGGGTCTACCTGCCCGAAGGCACTCACCTGTTGAAGCTTATATAAGAAATAAAATTGGAACAAAAATAAACAAAAAGGGGATGGCTGAATGTAAAACCCAAATATGGTTGAATCACCGGCGGCGGAATATGCACTGTCTACTTTATTGTAGATCATAATGATATAGTTGCATTCTGAGCCAGTACACTACATTTCACATAGCCTTTTCTCCCTCCCTCATGGCGTCAGATTCTGTGAGGAATTTGGTCTCGAGAGCAATTAGTCTAATGTTGTAAGAACTTGTTTTCAGATGACAACATTAGAGGAACATCATGCATTTCCCAGCATGCACTCCTTGGCATCCAAGGTATCTAAGGTAACCAGCATCATGGCTGAGACATTCACATCACCTGATGAAGTGACCAGCACGACGGAAACACAAGAACCACCAGTCATCATATCTGGTAGATATCATTATCTCCTTCAGCAGTTTTAAATACCCACAAACAATGTTGTAGATTCTGGTCTTATGAATCTGTATCGCCATGACAATGTCGCTTAGCAATGATAAGAGTTGAACACTCTACCCATTGTAATACCACAGTACCTTAACCGCCCAACCACCCTCCACAGTACCTAGACCACCTCAGTACCTAGACCACCTGAGTACCTAAACTGCCCAACCCCCCACCTCAGTACCTAGACTGCCCTACCCCCCACCTCAGTACCTAGACTGCCCTACCACCCCCACCACAGTACCTAGACCACCTCAGTACCTAGACTGCCCTACCCCCCCCACACCACAGTACCTAGACCACCTCAGTACCTAGACTGCCCTAACCCCACACACCCCACCCACCATCACAAAAATCTTTCTCACAAAATGTGAACTGTTGATGATATTGATTGTGATGCTGACTTGGTGTTTTGTGACATCACATTAAATCGTATTGGAAACATTTCTGATGATAGCTTTGCCTTGGACTCCAGAGAATTATTACAACTTATTTTACAGATGTATGGTATTGTTTGTTCTGTAGGACTAGATGAGTTTACTAGCAGACTTACTGCCGAAGATGCGAGGGTGCTAGTAGACCTATTGAAACTCTCCGTTGCTAGTCGTGTTGGTAGCAACGGCAAGGAAATGCTGTCCGATGTGCTCACCAGTCTAGCCAAATCCAACTCTGCCGTAACGGAGATGCTGCTTGAACTGTGTGTGACGGAGTTGGAGGATGTGGCTGCTGACAGGGATTCGGGACGGTCCCTGGCACAGCCGATGGTTCAGGAGAGCCCACACCCATACACGGATGATACATCTTTGGCTGGACATGTAAAAATACCCGGTATGATACAGTTAATGCTTCATTTTTTTTTTAATTTAACATTTTTTAAAAAAAGAATTAAAATTTTTTGCTAACAAAGCCGTTGACGAAGCCCTTACATATGAACCATTGCTAGAGTCCAAGGAGAAGGGGAACTCGTAAAATATATATATCAAATGAAGAATATAGCAGAGATGGACAAAACCATATGGAAAGTTACACTTTTGTTATTGGCTGTTTCCTTTACACCATTGGTCCTTTGTCTCATCATGATAATTATTATATATGTCGTCCGATTCATCATCGACTTAGTTGGCAATAGTCTGACACTTGGGTTAGCATCTGTTAATTTTTCACTTTTTTAAATTCTGACAACATGATTTTCGAGCGTACATCTACATATACCCACATTTTTGCTGGTGTTAATTTGAAAAACCACAACTCTTCTCTGCAAGATATGATCACTAAAAATAGAAACGGAATTCTTGCGAGAATCACCGAACCGGCTCGGTTATACACGATCATTCACGAAAATACGCGAATGCTCCCGTAGCCTCATTTATAGTGTCAAAATTTGTCAATATTTAACTCGTTCAGCGTTATATCAACGAGGTGACGGATTTCAACTATTACGATGACCAGTAAAAATGGCCAATTATGCAGTTCATCAACATATGCAGTGCCCCACTTGCGATTCGAGTCATGTCATCTATTTAGTCACGTGCTATTAGGCCTATTAATAGGATTAATGATAATCAATAATTACACGGAATACACCTCAGGTTTCCCCAGGTATTTGATATAGTCAGAAACTCTTTACGGTTCAATTAACCCATTTCATTCTGGATACCGTTCAAACGGTATCTGCAAAGAACATAGAGCCAGATCAACCGCCACGCAACGTGCCGTCTGATCAGGATCTATGCTGTTTGCTATTCAGATGATCTTGCTAAGACACTTGGCTATGCAGCAAACAACATAGATCCTGATCAGCACGCAGCGTCACGCTGCGGCTGATCTGGATCTATGTTATTTGCAAAAGCCTTTAAATATATCCAGAATGAAATGGGTTAACGGCTTGGGTGTTAAATAAATATATTTATCTTACGGACAAGGCAAAATAAATCAACTCCTGTTCCCAGACTAGGCTTGTGTATTAATGTTTCATAAGAAAAAGTTAATGTTCCGGATGTTTGTTAATATGTTCTATTTCTTTTGACCTTTATTTCACATAATATCAAACATTGAGATTTATTTAGCGAGCTACATAGTTAATGAAATAATGACATTTTTTTAGTTTTAAAATGTTCTATGTAATTCTATGCACAACTATTGTTCTCAGCATATGTTTTGTTTTATTTTCAAAATATTTAAACTTTGACTTGTTTTTGGAAGGAGCTGAAGCTTTGAGGATAGAGTTTGATCGTAGATGCTCGACAGAGAGACGGCATGATCCACTGACCATCATGGACAGTGCTGGTAGAAATCTAACCGTCAGATCAGGTAGGGTAATGTATTCATTATTTGTTGTTTATTTCTAACTGGCAGATGAGGTAGGGTAATGTAGTCATTATGTGTTGTTTACTTCTAACTGGCAGATCATGTAGAGTAATGTATTCATTATTTGTTGTTTACTTCTAACTGGCAGATCATGTAGGGTAATGTAGTCATTATGTGTTGTTTATTTCTAACTGGCAGATCATGTAGAGTAATGTAGTCATTATGTGTTGTTTATTTCTAACTGGCAGATTAGGTAGGGTAATGTATTCATTATGTGTTGTTTATTTCTAACTGGCAGATCATGTAGAGTAATGTATTCATTATGTGTTGTTTATTTCTAACTGGCAGATCAGGTACGTGTTGTTTCTTTATGCAAGATCTATACAGTATTTAGCAGCAGCTTTTAAATAATTATCTTCTGTAAAGCAGCCTTTTGGTTTCCTGGTTATAAAGCACCACAATTCCAGTGCAATAGTTTGTGCATGACCCTATATCGGCAAGTGCGGTAACAAAACTCGAGTATTTCTACAGATGTGAATACATGGAACACATGTCACCCGAGCGCAGAAAGTAGATAAGTGCATCTTGAAAGCAGAAAACAGTTCATTCCAATTAAGTTAGTGGGTTTTAATAAACTAGTATGCAATGTTGTATCATTGATGTTAGACTCTTATGAATGTATATTGAACTTAAAGACAAAAATTGTGTTTATGTAGAATTGCAGTTATTTTACGTAATGGGACAACAATATGAGGTCAAAATAAAGAACAATAATTTAGAATCATGGAAAAACTAGGTCAAATAGATGGCTGTTATAGAGAGGTAACTGTCGGTGAGAGTTTTTAGATAGATGACTGTTATAGAGAGGTAACTGTCAGTGAGAGTTTTTAGATAGATGACTGTTATAGAGAGGTAACTGTCGGTGAGAGTTTTTAGATAGATGGCTGTTATAGAGAGGTAATCAGTTGTAATAGTTGTCCACATATTGCAGAGTTTGCACTGTACTGGCTGTTATAGTTGTCCACATATTGCAGAGTTTGCACTGTACTGGCTGTTATAGTTGTTCACATATTGCAGAGTTTGCACTGTACTGGCTGTTATAGTTGTCCACATATTGCAGAGTTAGCATTGTACTGATACCATTTTCTTACATTGTTTCAGGACGTGAATGGACTGATTGGTCATCAGAGTTACGTATCCAAGGTGACGAGATTCGCTGGAAATTTACTAGCGATGGGTCAGTGAATGGGTGGGGTTGGTGCTTCACCGTGTATCCCATAATGCCTGCAGCGGCACCTATGGACATGTTGTCAGACCGAACAGTACTATCACGACCCTCGATAGACCTGGTCACCTGCCTGCTGGGTTTCAAACTTGAAGTGAACATGGACAGGAACATTATAGCCAGATTGGCAGCCTCTTTGGCAGCATGTGCTCAGCTCAGCTCCCTCGGTTAGTATTGGCTGATTTTGGCGAGATATAGGTAGCAATGTAAACAACAATATTGGAAATCTGTGTTTTTCCAGAAGACTCGGAACCAGCGGTTATCGTCAGATCTTTGCATAGAGATGCCTACTTTAGTCAGATTGGTTTTTCAACATCATACTGCATATACATATAACCACAATGCCGGCAACCGTCTCAAAGTTATTTATACCTTTCTCCAACCATACATTGTCAGAGATGTTGTCTTTAGGTTTTAGGTTCTACTGAGACGATGTTTGCTAGTGAGAATGGTTTTGTCTTTCAGGAGTCACTCTAAGTGTATGGATAAATGAGGTCGTTTGTTTCTGTACCTTTCAGGAGTCAATCAGAGTGTATGGATGAATGAGATTGTTTGTTTCTGTACCTTTCAGGAGTCACTCTAAGTGTATGGATGAATGAGATTGTTTGTTTCTGTATCTTTCAGGAGTCAATCAGCTTGTATGGATGAATGAGATCGTTTGTTTCTGTACCTTTCAGGAGTCACTCTAAGTGTATGGATGAATGAGATTGTTTGTTTCTGTATCTTTCAGGAGTCAATCAGCTTGTATGGATGAATGAGATCGTTTGTTTCTGTATCTTTCAGGAGTCAATCAGCTTGTATGGATGAATGAGATTGTTTGTTTCTGTACCTTTCAGGAGTCAATCAGCTTGTATGGATGAATGAGATTGTTTGTTTCTTTACCTTTCAGGAGTCAATCAGCTTGTATGGATGAATGAGATCGTTTGTTTCTGTACCTTTCAGGAGTCACTCTAAGTGTATGGATAAATGAGGTTGTTTGTTTCTT
Source organism: Archivesica marissinica (assembly GCA_014843695.1). Lineage (NCBI taxonomy): Eukaryota > Metazoa > Mollusca > Bivalvia > Venerida > Vesicomyidae > Archivesica > Archivesica marissinica. Next base: position 48,398,025 of record CM026391.1, read on the forward strand.
TACCTTTCAGGAGCCACTCAGAGAATGTGGGCTCTACAGAAGCTGCGGCGACTGATCAGTGTAAACTTTGGACAGAGCATCAATGTGAGCGACCTACTACTGAGTCCTACAGTAGAATCAGGAGACCAGGATATGTCCCGACCATCCTCTGTGGTATGTACACTTCCAACAAGTATACATCACCTGCATTAAATACCATATCGCATCATAGACTATCAATTCTGACAGCCTGTGGCAAGCTTGCAATGTTAGTTTATACAAATTTATTTTAGCTTGATTGTGAAGCACACACTAACAGGTAGTTACGTGACTAGGAGAACATAAACTATTGTCAAATGGTCTAGGGTTATCTGTTATGTGGCTATATATGCTTTTATGTGGTTAATAGAAAAAAGGAGGGAACAATGGGGATGCCACTTAATACCCAGGCCAAAAACCATAAGTAAGGTAATTACCACAATGTTAAATTTAGTGACCCATATTTTGATTTCAGCCCCTAACAAGCACAGCCCTTGCTTCACTTGTAAAAGGTCTGCCAGAAGCCCTGCAGAGACAGTTTGAGTACGAGGACCCGATAGTACGTAGCGGGAAACATCTAATGCACAGTCCATTCTTCAAGGTAATCTTCTAATACTTGTGCTTTCAGTTCTGCTTTGAGACAGGTTAGATAACTTTCCTATATATTAGTTGAGCAAATTCATAGTGACTTCAGAGATTCAATACAAATACTATGTTTATTATATATGTATACGTATGATGCATTGAGGATGATTATTAATGTTTTATTCTGTCCCCATTCCCATTAGATTCTGCTTCCTCAGATTTCTCTCCAGCTGTTATTGGTGGAAGAAGACCCCAGGTACCCCTTCCGATCAGTATTTCAGGCATGGGTGGCCACCTAGGTAGAACCACCGACCTCCGATCAGTATTTCAGGCATGGGTGGCCACCTAAGTAGAACCACCGACCTTCGATCAGTATTTCAGGCATGGGTGGCCACCTAGGTAGAACCACCGACCTCCGATCAGTATTTCAGGCATGGGTGGAAACCTAGGTAGAACCACCGACCTTCGATCAGTATTTCAGGCATGGGTGGCCACCTAGGTAGAACCACCGACCTTCGATCAGTATTTCAGGAACCACCGACCTTCGATCAGTATTTCAGGAACCACCGACCTTCGATCAGTATTTCAGGAACCACCGACCTTCGATCAGTATTTCAGGCATGGGTGGCCACCTAGGTAGAACCACCGACCTTCGATCAGTAGTTCAGGCATGGGTGGCCATCTAGGTAGAACCACCGACCTTCGATCAGTATTTCAGGCATGGGTGGCCATCTAGGTAGAACCACCGACCTTCGATCAGTATTTCAGGCATGGGTGGCCACCTAGGTAGTACCACCGACCTTCGATCAGTAGTTCAGGCATGGGTGGCAACCTAGGTAGAACCACCGACCTTCGATCAGTATTTCAGGCATGGGTGGCCATCTAGGTAGAACCACCGACCTTCAGCTAGCCAGCTGGATAGCTTCCCAGTGAGAATAAAACGTAGTGGTGAGGGGTGTGTGATTGAAGTCAATGGGCTTAACCACTCGCCCATCAAATGACCCTTATTGATTTTGAGATCAGTGTGTCAAAGGTTATGTCACAGGGTCCTTGCATTGAAATCTTCGTGCATTCCATTTCTCATAGGATACGATAATGCAACAGATGGGTGTGAGATGTTCCATATCCCTTGTTTCACTGCCCAACTACACACACTGATAGCTTGCAAGTGGGTATCATAGTAGCCAGAGATATTGAAGATACGCCAACATAAATATTTACATACATATGGTGGGCCTCGCTACCCTGATACGATTTGAGCGCTGTTCGGCCATTAATATCTTAACTAGAGAAGTTGATGTCTTGTACATGAATATATTTCACAGTCAAACCTGTAACCTATTAGCGGTCATGTCTATTAGAGAGTAGCCCTGTATTAGGTAGCCCCCACTCTGTGTCTCTAGTTACCTCCCCTGATGTTCTGATCACAGGAATATTAATGACGTAATAATAACGTTCACGTGTTTGACTATGTATTAGGCAGCCAGATTCCCTAACTTTCACCTGTAGGAAGCAACCACTTTCATTACCTCCCTTGACAGCCTGCTTAAGACAGGTTCGATGGTATGCTGGTGGAATTGTTCTGTGATCTTAACTTAGATTTTCCTAATCCATGTATGCTGTTCACTGTTTAGTAGTGGCACGCAAGTGGGTGGGGTTATGCCAATACTGTGGCTTCAAATATTGCCTGTCTGTCAAACATTGATTAATTTTGTAGTTTGTTAGTCTCGATTCATCTTATAGCTCAATGCTCTCCTATGCTTACACCTCTACTCCCATTCCATTATGTTTCCTCATGTGACATTTTGTCTGTGTAAACTATTGTTAATGTGGCATTGACGTCGTCAATATTTGGATATTTTTTATGGCAGAGTGTAGTTTTAAAATGTTTAGCATCCCTGATATGATGAATACTGTATTTTACCAGGTACTTGTGGCCCTAGCGTGTGATCTTAGCTTAGATTCCCATCCGTGCTGTACGGAGATGGCTCACAAGTGGGCCTGGTTCCGTCGTTACTGTATGGCAGCAAGAGTAGTTGCTGCTATTGTGAAGCGTGGCCGGATACCGGCGACATTCCTGGATGAGGTGATGAAGAAGATCCAGGACATTGCTGACGACGGAGAAAACATCACGATGGATCACGCAAATCATTTTATATTCAAACAGGAGCTTGATGAACAATTACTTCTCTGGATGAACAGGTGAGACAATTTCGCCGGTGTTGTTGTTTATATATATATAGAATCTTACACGAGTACTGATTTCATACCATATTTTATGAAACGAGTTTTGAAATTTTGCTATTAAACCTATTACATCTCAAGGAAATGAGTACGGTGCATCCGTATGCTGTAGTAAATGGTCCACACAAATAATGAACACAATGCTGTTAGTGACTATACTGTAGTAAATGGTTCACACAAATAATGAACACAATGCTGTTAGTGACTATGCTGTAGTAAATGGTTCACACAAATAATGAACACAATGCTGTTAGTGACTATACTGTAGTAAATGGTTCACACAAATAATGAACACAATGCTGTTAGTGACTATGCTATATGCTGTAGTAAATGGTTCACACAAATAATGAACACAATGCTGTTAGTGACTATACTGTAGTAAATGGTTCACACAAATAATGAACACAATGCTGTTAGTGACTATACTGTAGTAAATGGTTCACACAAATAATGAACACAATGCTGTTAGTGACTATACTGTAGTAAATGGTTCACACAAATAATGAACACAATGCTGTTAGTGACTATACTGTAGTAAATGGTTCACACAAATAATGAACACAATGCTGTTAGTGACTATACTGTAGTAAATGGTTCACACAAATAATGAACACAATGCTGTTAGTGACTATACTGTAGTAAATGGTTCACACAAATAATGAACACAATGCTGTTAGTGACTATACTGTAGTAAATGGTTCACACAAATAATGAACACAATGCTGTTAGTGACTATACTGTAGTAAATGGTTCACACAAATAATGAACACAATGCTGTTAGTGACTATACTGTATGCTGTAGTAAATGGTTCACACAAATAATGAACACAATGCTGTTAGTGACTATACTGTAGTAAATGGTTCACACAAATAATGAACACAATGCTGTTAGTGACTATACTGTAGTAAATGGTTCACACAAATAATGAATACAATGCTGTTAGTGACTATACTGTAGTAAATGGTTCACACAAATAATGAACACAATGCTGTTAGTGACTATACTGTAGTAAATGGTTCACACAAATAATGAACACAATGCTGTTAGTGACTATACTGTATGCTGTAGTAAATGGTTCACACAAATAATGAACACAATGCTGTTAGTGACTATACTGTAGTAAATGGTTCACACAAATAATGAACACAATGCTGTTAGTGACTATACTGTAGTAAATGGTTCACACAAATAATGAACACAATGCTGTTAGTGACTATACTGTATGCTGTAGTAAATGGTTCACACAAATAATGAACACAATGCTGTTAGTGACTATACTGTAGTAAATGGTTCACACAAATAATGAACACAATGCTGTTAGTGACTATACTGTATGCTGTAGTAAATGGTTCACACAAATAATGAACACAATGCTGTTAGTGACTATACTGTAGTAAATGGTCCACACAAATAATGAACACAATGCTGTTAGTGACTATACTGTATGCTGTAGTAAATGGTTCACACAAATAATGAACACAATGCTGTTAGTGACTATACTGTAGTAAATGGTCCACACAAATAATGAACACAATGCTGTTAGTGACTATACTGTATGCTGTAGTAAATGGTTCACACAAATAATGAACACAATGCTGTTAGTGACTATACTGTAGTAAATGGTCCACACAAATAATGAACACAATGCTGTTAGTGACTATACTGTATGCTGTAGTAAATGGTTCACACAAATAATGAACACAATGCTGTTAGTGACTATACTGTAGTAAATGGTCCACACAAATAATGAACACAATGCTGTTAGTGACTATACTGTATGCTGTAGTAAATGGTTCACACAAATAATGAACACAATGCTGTTAGTGACTATACTGTAGTAAATGGTCCACACAAATAATGAACACAATGCTGTTAGTGACTATACTGTATGCTG
>CM026391.1:48403766-48445290 GCA_014843695.1 Archivesica marissinica
TTCAGCTGTAAGGTATCTACATTCAGCTGTAATATATCTACATTCAGCTGCCATGTATCTACATTCAGCTGTAATATATCTACATTCAGATGTAAGGTATCTACATTAAGCTGTAATATATCTACATTCAGTTGTAAGATATATACATTCAGCTGTAAGGTATCTACATTCAGCTGTAAGATATCTACATTCAGCTGCCATGTATCTACATTCAGCTGTAATATATCTACATTAAGCTGTAATATATCTACATTCAGCTGCCATGTATCTACATTCAGTTATCTACATTCAACTGCAAGGCATCTACATTCAAGGTCAGCTTTAATTGAGTAATCACACTTTTCTTACAATTAAAAATCTGATCAAATAAAAAAAGGTTTTTGTTTCATTTCCCATCAAAATGTGATTATTTATCGAAGTGTTCATACAATTCGCTTTCCGAGAGCCGAATATCGGCAGCGTATTATACTGACTCCTTTTATTAACGCCACATTTCATTGGCTTAACTTCGGAGGTTCCTTTACAAAATAAACGAAAATGAAAAACGAGTAATGAATAATTTAACATCCGGGCAAGTTTTCAAACATTCTGGAATAACTCAAAATTTCAAATAAGAAAAGTCCTATTGAAAACGAAGATAAGTTTAGATTTTTGTTACGATGGCTGGTGATTCTGATGAACATATGAACATTGACGATATGTTTCGATCAGATAGTGATGACAGTGACTTTTCTTTGCTTAAATCTGATGATCTTCCGAGTGATCTGGAGTTTTCGTCCAAAAATGAAAGCTCACAAATCGAAAACGTTGATTTACCTCAACAAACATAGTGGACTTTAAATGCCCTGAGAAATCGAGTATACATTTGTAAATGTGACTCCCAATATATTCCAGAGAAATAGATTTTTAAAATCTTATTCAGCTTCTCCCTTCTAGTGCCTCCCTTCTAGTGCTGCATAGTAACTTGTATGCCCAACAGAGTAACATGATTAAGCTCGATCAAAACTGGTATGATGTGTCTATACTGCATCTCCCTGCATACACGATGTACTGGTCGAGTGATTAGTTGTTTGGGATATTTGATACGGTACCAGGTACAATGTATATAATGGTGCTACATTATTATTAAAACCGATAAAATGTTACATTGTATTTCTTTTTACACAGTACATGTATCAAATTCAATAATAAGAAAATGGGCATGGTGGTTGTATATGGAGGTCATGATTAATGACCCTCTGAATAAAGACCACCTGTGAACAAAGACCACTTTGCCTACTTCCCAAGGCCGGTCTTTGTTCACAGGTTGGACTGTAGTTATACTTATATAGCAACTTCCTCGCCACATACAGTGAAACAAGACCATAGGTACACTTCCGAGATGTACTTCAGACACGCAAGATTTCCTCTGTAGAACCACTGACCTCCCACAAAGTGGCTTACAGGTTAACTTCCACACTGGGAAATTAGCAATAGTGTGTGTTTACCGTAATTCCTTGGGTATGAGGCCCGCTGTCACATGTTCTGTTCGAACTTGTTCCTGGTCTTTCATTAGCTGCAGCATCGTCTCTGTGGGCACACGTAAACTCTGTGAACATTTCTTCAAGTGTACCAGTCTAGCCTAATAATAGAAGATGATTGCAAAACAATCTCTTAATTTATTGGCACGGATGAAAACGTAATATGTGGTAATTCATGTGGGAGGAAAATGGAGTACCCGGAGAAACTCACCTGTCTGATTTGGCGACCACCATTACCATCTCATATACATGCCGGTCAGAGGATCGAACCCAGGTTTCATTGGTGAGAAGTGAACATGCTAATCATTGCGAATTTGTACACACTTGCTCCTGGTTGACCTTGAAAAATGTCACAGTAGGCGATAGTAATCTCTGCATATGGGCAAATAAGGCTGAACAGGCCCCCGCCATTACAATGGCAAGATGTGTTGTTTGCTGACAGGTGGTCTTATATACCAGGCTAAATATCAAAATGATGTTTTTGAAGTAATGTTTTTTTTTAAATCTTTATTCGCAGGTTGTCTTATTACTTGGTGATTTTTATTCACATTCTTTAGTCTTTTTTTTTGCAGGTGATGTGTTTCGCAAGTGGCTTTTATCACAGATTGCATTAAATTTTAATTCCTGGCTAATATTTATTACAACTTACGCTCTCCGATTTGATGCATTTTCCACACATAGGACAGTCTAACACGACAGTTCTTGCTGACTCAAGCAGCTGGACTTCCTCTCTCTTCCGTTTATCCACTGCTTCCACTCTATCAATACATCTTAAATATCATAAAAACAACTCATAAATATATACACGTAGGATATTAATAACTCCGAAAACAGAACAGAAACAGGGGAATAACTCTTGTGTTTTCATGGACGAAATTCAAAGTTATGTTCATATTCTTTTTTTACGTTTATTTATCGTCGCTACCGGCTACCCATATGAGCAATGCCTCCTGAGATTAGTCATTTTAGATTTTTGGAGGATAGCAGATAGACAGAGATATACAGTAATCACTGTGACCATATAGAGATATACAGCAATCACTGTGACTATACAGAGATATATACAGCAATCACTGTGACCAGACAGAGATATACAGCAATCAATGTGACCAGACAGAGATATACAGCAATCACTGTGACTAGACAGAGATATACAGCAATCACTGTGACCAGACAGAGGTGCACAGCAATCACTGTGACCATACAGAGATATATACAGCAATCACTGTGACCATACAGAGATATACAGCAATCACTGTGACCATACAGAGATATACAGCAATCACTGTGACCATACAGATATATACAGCAATCACTGTGACCAGACAGAGATATACAGCAATCACTGTGACCAGACAGAGGTGCACAGCAATCACTGTGACCATACAGAGATATATACAGCAATCACTGTGACCATACAGAGATATACAGCAATCACTGTGACCATACAGAGATATACAGCAATCACTGTGACCATACAGATATATACAGCAATCACTGTGACCAGACAGAGATATACAGCAATCACTGTGACCAGACAGAGGTGCACAGCAATCACTGTGACCATACAGAGATATATACAGCAATCACTGTGACCATACAGAGATATACAGCAATCACTGTGACCATACAGAGATATACAGCAATCACTGTGACCATACAGATATATACAGCAATCACTGTGACCAGACAGAGATATACAGCAATCACTGTGACCAGACAGAGGTGCACAGCAATCACTGTGACCATACAGAGATATATACAGCAATCACTGTGACCATACAGAGATATACAGCAATCACTGTGACCATACAGAGATATACAGCAATCACTGTGACCAGACAGAGATATACAGCAATCACTGTGACCAGACAGAGATGTACAGCAATCACTGTGACCAGACAGAGGTGCACAGCAATCACTGTGACCAGACAGAGATATACAGCAATCACTGTGACCATACAGAGATATACAGCAATCACTGTGACCATACAGAGATATACAGATATATACAGCAATCACTGTGACCATACAGAGATATACAGATATATACAGCAATCACTGTGACCATACAGAGATATACAGCAATCACTGTGACTAGATAGAGATATATACAGCAATCACTGTGACTAGATAGAGATATATACAGCAATCACTGTGACCATTCAGAGATATACAGCAATCACTGTGACCATACAGAGATATACAGCAATCACTGTGACCAGACAGAGATATACAGCAATCACTGTGACCAGACAGAGATATACAGTAATCACTGTGACCATACAGATATATACAGCAATCACTGTGACCATACAGATATATACAGCAATCACTGTGACCATACAGAGATATACAGCAATCACTGTGACCATACAGATATATACAGCAATCACTGTGACCATACAGAGATATACAGCAATCACTATGACCATACAGATATATACAGCAATCACTGTGACCATACAGATATATACAGCAATCACTGTGCCCATACAGATATATACAGCAATCACTGTGACCATACAGATATATACAGCAATCACTGTGCCCATACAGCGATATACAGCAATCACTGTGCCCATACAGAGATATACAGCACTCACTGTGACCAGACAGAGATATACAGCAATCACTGTGACCATACAGAGATATACAGCAATCACTGTGACCATACAGAGATATACAGCAATCACTGTGACCATACAGAGATATACAGCAATCACTGTGACCATACAGATATATACAGCAATCACTGTGACCATACAGATATATACAGCAATCACTGTGACCATACAGATATATACAGCAATCACTGTGACTAGATAGAGATATACAGTAATCACTGTGACCATACAGAGATATACAGCAATCACTGTGACCATACAGAGATATACAGCAATCACTGTGACCAGACAGAGATATACAGCAATCACTGTGACCAGACAGAGATATACAGCAATCACTGTGACCATACAGATATATACAGCAATCACTGTGACCATACAGAGATATACAGCAATCACTGTGACCAGACAGAGATATACAGCAATCACTGTGACCATACAGAGATATATAGCAATCACTGTGACCAGACAGAGATATACAGCAATCACTGTGACCAGACAGAGATGTACAGCCATTACTGTGACCAGACAGAGATATACAGCAATCACTGTGACCAGACAGAGATATACAGCTACCACTGTGACCAGACAGAGATATACAGCCATCACTGTGACCATTCAGAGATATACAGCAATCACTGTGACCAGACAGAGATATACAGCAATCACTGTGACCAGACAGAGATATACAGCAATCACTGTGACCATTCAGAGATATACAGCAATCACTGTGACCATTCAGAGATATACAGCAATCACTGTGACCATACAGATATATACAGCAATCACTGTGACCATTCAGAGATATACAGCAATCACTGTGACCATACAGAGATATACAGCAATCACTGTGACCATACAGAGATATACAGCAATCACTGTGACCATACAGAGATATACAGCCATCACTGTGACCAGACAGAGATATACAGCAATCACTGTGACCAGACAGAGATATACAGCTATCACTGTGACCAGACAGAGATATACAGCCATCACTGTGACCATCCAGAGATATACAGCAATCACTGTGACCAGACAGAGATATACAGCAATCACTGTGACCATACAGAGATATACAGCAATCACTGTGACCAGACAGAGATATACAGCAATCACTGTGACTAGATAGAGATATATACAGCAATCACTGTGACTAGATACAGAGATATACAGCAATCACTGTGACCATACAGAGATATACAGCAATCACTGTGACCATACAGAGATATACAGCCATCACTGTGACCAGACAGAGATATACAGCAATCACTGTGACCAGACAGAGATATACAGCTATCACTGTGACCAGACAGAGATATACAGCCATCACTGTGACCATCCAGAGATATACAGCAATCACTGTGACCAGACAGAGATATACAGCAATCACTGTGACCATACAGAGATATACAGCAATCACTGTGACCAGACAGAGATATACAGCAATCACTGTGACCATACAGAGATATATACAGCAATCACTGTGACCATACAGAGATGTACAGCAATCACTGTGACCAGACAGAGATATACAGCAATCACTGTGACCATACAGAGATATATACAGCAATCACTGTGACCATACAGAGATATACAGCAATCACTGTGACCAGACAGAGATATACAGCAATCACTGTGACCAGACAGATATACCTGTTTACATGTTGTTCCCTGCGTTGTACACTCATGAGATCCAAGTTCTTGTTGCATACCTGACATATAGCCAACAACTCTGTGGCGTCTCCTGCAGAAACTGAAAATTTGAAAACATACAATAGTTTGTCACACAGACTTTATCATAAATTTAAGGGCAATAGCAAGGAGCATCTAACGGGATTGGGGCAGTATCTGGAGGTACACAATCCAGTACCGGGATACAAACATGTGCTAGAAAACAAATACAATTGACCAGTAGCTGCCTGTCAATCAAACTAAACAATAATCCAATCAGATATCGTTATTTCACAACACGTGTCTCGAATTAATATCCTCCGATAAGCTACCATGAAAACTACATTGTAATAACGGGGAAGCTGCCGTTTTAAAATTAGAAAATAATGATTAACCCTTTATTAGATATAGATATGGAAATTAATTGTATGTAAACATTTAACAAATATTATTCATAGACTACAGATAAACATTCTAGCTAGATAGATACATTTAAAGACAAATCGGTACAAAGATTAAAGATATTCATGCTTGATGAGCGATTTAATTTCACTGTTATTGGCAATGTTTGTGCAAAAACTGTCATTCTTTTGTTGAATTTTAATTGTTGATGATATTTTACTAATCTGAATGCTCCAGGCTATGTGATGCACCATATAAGTGCTTAATCACCTTGTGTATTATACAATATACCATTATACTGACTGGGGACACTCTGATTGGATGTTTAGACAGCTGTCGATCATCTTATACATATCAAGCCTGATAGTTATATATCGATATATAGTTTATATTTTACATTTGTTTTAATTATTAGAAAATTATAAGCAGAAATATTGCATCATCACTGTTATAAGGATCATTCTCAGTAAATGTCTTAGTAGTTATATAAGTTCGTTCATATGTAAATTTATGTTTATTTACTTGTAATCCGTGTATGTCGAGGGAAGTAAAGTGTGTATACAACAGGAAATTGATAGATACATTGATGTTTTATACAAATAAATGACAGGTATTTCATCGTTCCCCCTCTTTGTGCCACACAATATCTACGTACTATGATCATGACCATCCATCAGCAATAGTTACTGCTTTATATGCGACTGACACCCATCTTATTATTTTAGTGTAGTACTAGTATAACATAAATAGTTACAGTGTATTTTTCGACACCACACTCCCTTCAGACAAATATTTCCGGCACGTTCTAAATATAATACGTTCAATCAGGGCCTGTTTTATCTAGCTATAGTCCTGGTTCAATCCATATAGTTCTATATAACATATAGCCATATTGTATTTGTTTGTCGGAAGTTTCGCGTTACTGTTTTATCTAGCTATAGTCCTGGTTCAATCCATATAGTTCTATATAACATATAGCCATATTGTATTTGTTTGTCGGAAGTTTCGCATTACTGTTTTATCTAGCTATAGTCCTGGTTCAATCCATATAGTTCTATATCTATATATCATATAGCCATATTGTATTTGTTTGTCGGAGGTTACTGTTTTATCTAGCTATAGTCCTGGTTCAATCCATATAGTTCTATATAACATATAGCCATATTGTATTTGTTTGTCGGAAGTTTCGCGTTACTGTTTTATCTAGCTATAGTCCTGGTTCAATCCATATAGTTCTATATAACATATAGCCATATTGTATTTGTTTGTCGGAAGTTTCGCATTACTGTTTTATCTAGCTATAGTCCTGGTTCAATCCATATAGTTCTATATCTATATATCATATAGCCATATTGTATTTGTTTGTCGGAGGTTACTGTTTTATCTAGCTATAGTCCTGGTTCAATCCATATAGTTCTATATAACATATAGCCATATTGTATTTGTTTGTCGGAAGTTTCGCGTTACTGTTTTATCTAGCTATAGTCCTGGTTCAATCCATATAGTTCTATATAACATATAGCCATATTGTATTTGTTTGTCGGAGGTTTCGTGTTACTGTTTTATCTAGCTATAGTCCTGGTTCAATCCATATAGTTCTATATATCATATAGCCATATTGTATTTGTTTGTCGGAGGTTACTGTTTTATCTAGCTATAGTCCTGGTTCAATCCATATAGTTCTATATATCATATAGCCATATTGTATTTGTTTGTCGGAGGTTACTGTTTTATCTAGCTATAGTCCTAGTTCAATCCATATAGTTCTAAATAACATATAGCCATATTGTATTTGTTTGTCGGAGGTTTCGTGTTACTGTTTTATCTAGCTATAGTCCTGGTTCAATCCATATAGTTCTATATATCATATAGCCATATTGTATTTGTTTGTCGGAGGTTTCGTGTTACTGGCTGTCAGACACTTCGACCCCAAAATCAAAATCTTCGGACAACTCGACCCCAAAAACATCACGACCCCCATATAATCAGTACTACTAGGCGGTGATATTATATATTATTTAATTTGTGGTTGTCAACGGTCGTTGCTGATATTTTATTTTGTAGAAAGTATTGGTATGTCATACATATATGTTAATATATGTTTATAAACATTTATTATCATTAATGTTATACGTGAAATCAGCCGCAATTTATGCACGTGGTAAGGGATGTCACATTCTAATAGAATAGACGTGTATTAATAGTTGTATACTGTTTTTGTTTTACTTATCCATAATTTGCGGTTGATTTCACGGATAATATTAATTACTATACTTACATTATATAATATGACATACACATACGTTATCAGTTCAATAAATTTGTACATAGATGTACGGTAATGATGGATATTTTATATTGGATATTTTATATGGTTCTTAAATATAATGTATTTGTGCAAAATTTACAATTGTGCAATAAAATATTTAAAACTTTTAAATAGTTGGTAATCACAAATTAAATTATTAGACCTAACTCGCATTTCCACAATAGGTACATTAACAAAGTAACGAAGGTTGAATTACACATATGCTACAAATTGTCATGTCTTCAAGTACATAAATATGTTCCTGCGTATCATATGGACCCTATTATGTCAGAATACAAAGTTTAATATCATTAGCAGTTCTTTTGTCGATTGAATTATATATAATATTATACATATATTTACATGAAATACACACTTACCCGTGTTGCACGTGCGATATTGCCATTTATCACACCGATTGCAAGAAAGCGCATGCTGCCGAGGGCGCACTGCCTCATCACAAAAGACACAGTTATCCGTCATAATCACAAATCAATAACACACATACACAATTAATATTCAAAAGAATATAGGACACAATCACAAAACAAATTCAAAAACAGAATCCAAGACACATAATTAAATAACACTGGAATTATAGTATTGTATAGTAATTATGTCCGAAAACAGTAATCAGGGATGAGAGTGGCCAGTGAAAAAAACATGTTCACATAATGTTTACTACTCAGTACCCACTACTATAATGTCACTTATGTGAGCCAAATCAAAATAAATGTCATATGATCTATTAGTGATGATAGTACATGGTAAAGTGTACATATAAAATGCCAGTCTTTTGTATCCACATGCTCTTGGATTTTGATGTCTGTTTAGTTTCTGATTTACAATGACTAAAAAATTTGAATAAAATCTATTACATATGAACTTCACTCAGGAATAAAAACAGGTTTGCCTAAATCAATTTAGTACACAAGCACACTATTGAACTCTTCAATGCTTCTTTGACGCCATCCTCTTCTTTGCAAGAGCAGTAAGTCTGGCTTTGGCAGCTTCATGTTTAGATTTTTTTTCCAGAAACACTCTTTGCTGCGACAACTGCAGCGTCCTGGGCTTTCCTTTTTGACTGCAGCTTGTGTTATTGAATGTCAAGTGATAAGTTTTTTCTGCTCTATTTCGCTTTTAACACTGTCTTGTTCAGATTTATATGATTGGTATGCACTTCTAATATTTTGACACAGTTTACCATCGACTGGCTCATGAATAATAATCCTTCTTGCCAAAAAGTGCCACTGCAGTTTTGCCACTCGCCTTCATGGGATATCTGACACTCTGTATGGCACTGTAAGTCTTGATGCCCAATCAACTTGATTTGGCATCCAGTATATCTCCCATACTATTGAAGGAGCATTCCACTTGAGGCCCATGGAAGCAACTTAATAGAGCTTTCACAATCTTGGAAAGGGTGGGGTAGTTGCCACACTCAAACACATTTTCAGTCCACCATGTGTCCAAGCGATATGGTCCTGTTGGTCTAACAATTTTGCCACCAGTGTGCAATCTCCTAACCTCCAAATCATACATATTCTCTTCATCATTGGACAGGACTTCCTTCATATCTGACTTTAGCTCCAACATGTGCTTGACAGTCACAGAGTGGCCCAGAGCTAACGGATCCAGGGCTGATAGGCATGTCAGAAGACTGTTGTTGACCGGTGTCACATGAGATTTTCACCCGCGCGATATAAAATAGTCAGATGACTCTCACATACCATAAGATAGAAGCAACACAGCAACAACAACGTTTGACAAAAATATTGGGGGGCGGGTGAAAGTCTCATGGGGGGGTGAACATTTCATGGCATTTTTTTCACCCATGGGTGAAAATGTCGCGCGATATTTTCACCCACAGGTGAAAAAATAGGCGGGTGAAAATATCATATGACACCGGCATTCTTTTCTGCAGCTGTTGACCACAGTACCTGGAAGAACATAATTGGTTCTTCTTGTTTTCAGCTGGTCCTGATGTTTCTTAGTATTTACATGACTCTGGAAGGTCTTCCACCCACGACTTTTGTACACCAGTTCACAATCACACCAAAGACAATATGCCTTCCCGGGAGTAGTCAGCTTTCGGATAAAGGTTGACAGGAACACGTCATCGACTTTCCTTTCAAGCCACTCCCATTTCCATTGGTTTGAAAGACCGACATCAAGTTGCTTAGCATCGCAACTGTTCCTGTCCAGGATGTCGGATCGACCCATGATGTCACGACAACACCTGTAACATACAACATTTTGACATTGCAAATATCTCCACATACAAAACAATAGTGGCTGCACAAGGCTCACAGACCCTGCTCGAAAAACGGGCCAAGTTCGAACCTCCAAGGCAAAATAGTCATGACCCTTCTAAGCCATTTATTATTTCCAACCATGCACAAAAACACACTCCAGCCAAACAAGACTCAAATAAATGGCAACAATAAAGTTTCAAACCCCACTCAAACAATTGCAGTCTGTAGCACTACCATGAAAGAAAATAAAATGCTGCACACACAAAAAAATGGCAGAAAACGGCAGAGTACAGATCCAAGAAAAAATTGGACATGACACATCCTAGAACGGAGCCGTTTCATGTTTTTCACCACCATTTACCCAGACCTGTATAAAGTGGGGGATAAGGCAGAATGAAAGAGGTGGGTGGGGGTACTCCATGCTCATATATATAAAGAAATAATAAACTACATTCATTGTCATGGAGCACACGTCTCTTTCTACTAATACATACATACATTACCGAATTTATAATAAACAATAAATACCTGTACTGTAGGCTGTACTGTAATGTCTGTATCTACTTCGGGCCAAGCGCAAAATAAAGAATCCTCGTGATAATATCATGTATCACACTATTGCTGACAAACGTGTTTCAGAACCACAGAAAATGCCAGTCTTATGTAAAGTGAAATTCATAGAAGATGGATATTCATTGGCTGTATAGTGATGGAATTCCACTCGCAGATCCAATGAAATTAACGGACACACTTTCCATTGTTATTAACCTGAAGCTGCCGATTTGCAATGCTTATGTGGTCGGAAACAATCAAGACTATGACTAATTTCGGCGCGAGTATTCGTTGAACTTTGGTGAATGAGCTGTCAAATTGTGCTTATGGGGCCCCATATTTTCTCAATGAATTTACACTGATCTCAAGAACGTGTTTTTCGAGAGAGAATCCGCCAAAAAACGGAGAATTCTCATCCCCGAGTCTGTAATGTACGAACTCATTTGTGTGTTTCACGTTTATTTATCATCGCTACTGGTTGCCCATATGAGCGACGCCTCCTGAAGATATTAGTCATTTTAGATTTTGGAGCATAGTGCAATGATACAGACAGAGACCCATTCCAGAGTCTCCTCTGGTTCTTTTACGTGCACCGACACAAGACCTCGGTTTAACGTCCCATCTAAAATACAGTTAATTTTATTAGGGTCAGACGAACCTGCGATCCCTGGATTACCAGTCCAGCATGATACCACTGGACTACAGATCCGTCTGTGTACGAAATCAATATTTGTGATTTATATATAAGTTTCTTACATTAACTCAAAAACAATATTTAAATGAAGAGAAAATCATCTGTGACACCTTTTAAAAGATAAAAGAAAAACAAGCTCCCATATTCACAAGTAATTGCATTAACACTTATTTACCGGGGTACATAATTATCGAAACACTAAATACATAATGGGGATAATGAATACAACAACAACAATATAACACTTTTATTTAATCATAATTGTATACAATTATAAAATTTGCTATCAGCAAGTGTTGATAAGTATTGATTGTGATTTCATTAGGCCACTTCAAACAGGTAAATGTGCTTGTGTTATTCACAGTTTAGTTTAATATTAGTTTAATAAAAACAAGCATTATTACCAATCATCATTGTACATACATATAGTACATATACAAAATAAATAAATGGGGTCGAGCTGTCCAATGTGTGGGCCGAGATGTCCTGGAGGCGAGATGTCCAAAGGGGTCGAGATGTCCTGTACCCGTGTTACTGGGTCACATGATCTTAGGGACGGAGCGATAGGGCATTTCGCGACTAGTCCATTAATTCCAGCTACAACATTTTCGGCAATCACTAGTAGTTATGGGGGTATAGATATCTAACACCAAATATATTAAGTTTCATCCATCTGTTTTCAAGACACTGCTCTGATGCCAGATAATACCACAATAATTATACGCCTTTGGCGATGAATAATAATACTCGGACATATTATAACACACACTCAGGGCTCATTCTAGGTCAGATTTTTTGGGAGAAGTGAGAACGCGCACGATAGCATACTTAAATTGTTAATTTAATCAATCTCAACAAAATGGAGCTAAAATACACAGTATGACCATTAAATACAACATTTGAATGTTAATACCAAAATCATTTTCCGGAACAAACTATAAGTTACCCGCATTTTGTTTTGAAATATAAGCGAGTTCATTTTGAATATACTGATGCCAGGGCGCAAATTATACGACGCCAGGGAATGATAAAACTACTTTGTAGCCAATACACAATTTAATTTACGAGTTTTTATGATTTATTGCAATTCGTAACTAAATATATTTTATGAAATTTCATAGTAATTCCGAGTGATCACGTCGTTATCTTACATTATGAAATGAACATTTTCAGATTCGTCCCAGTCTGAGAACAGCTGATCAAAAATCACTTTCACTCGCCATAATAACTCGGAATTTCAGTTGATTTCGCAAATGATACTAATCATAAATTTACATATGCATAAAAATGTGCTTAAATTAAAAAATTGCATAGCTATTGAAATGAATACATGTATGTCCCCTTTATATAAGAAATTTATGTTTTACAATGTCGAGGAACCGTACTCGATCCGTTTCGTACTCGATCCATTTCGCACCAATTTCATGAAAAACTAAAATTAATGCAGATCAACTAAAAAAATGTATTTTGTATAATCGACATTTCTATTGGTTTGTCACGGCTAATCTGGTTGCAGGACCCCACAAGGCTCATGTTGAAATCAACTACGCGTGATCATTTGATTACCTTTGCAACTGGGATACAATGTAGAACTATACACGTTGTATGTATGTAGGATACATTAATGTCAAATCACTTGCGGGGACCTAGACGTGCTTTCCTGGGCATAATTAGTCGACCTGAGAGGTTAACCAGTACTAAGCAGTTTGTGTGAGGTGCCTTGCTCAGTATCAAACCCGGACAGTTCTATTTCAAATCCAATGATCTACATGTACCACAAAGCAACATGAAACTTAAATACTTGTAAGGTTCTAAACCCAGATGCAAAGCTCAGCAAACTAGTCAATGTTTTCTAATTATGATAACAAAATTACTGGCAGCATCCAAGACACACCTTGGTCCAGAGGTTATTAAATGGTCGAGAAAAAGTTGAGGTTATTAAATGGTCGAGAAAAAGTTATCTTTACGGAAAGTACCAACATGCATACAGTTTGACTCTTGAAAAATGCAGCTTGACTCTTGAGATTTTGACCTCAAGGGTCATTGACTCTTGACTTTCAAAGTCAAACGCCCTGTGAATAGAATGAGTGCTTTCTAATGGGCCAGTACTTCTTACTGGACAAAATTGTATATGAAAATGGGAATTTGAAATGTGTTCATGTACTGAAATAACACCAAACAATGACAACAAAGGCGTCCTCCTACCGAGCTGGAGGTCGATGGTTCAAACCTTGTCACTAGTAGCTAGGGGGGGGTAAAGATATAGATTCTGATATGGTCGGTTGGTGAGCCGCCAGCTAGTTAAATAATGGTTATCGATTGCCTATCAGCTAGGCGCCTGGCCTTCAAGGATAGGATTTGGGAAGTGATGTCCATAAGAGTTGTCTCATAAGTCAGAAATGGCTGGCCCTTTCAATAGGGGTGACACTATAATAAACAAACACTTTACTTTTTTACATTGTACAATATATGCTTTCAGTGTGACTGGAGAGGAATAAACCTAGCTAAATAAACCTAATTTACAGTACTTGATCTTGAATTTAGTTTATTCCGTCCTTACCATCAGTTCGGATGGGTGCAGGTTTTCTGTCCTTCTCCGGTTTTGACTTGTTATCCCCACATCCTGGGAACTTAAGGGGGTGCCGGAACTCACAAGTTTCATTTAAATCCACTTTCCCATGTAGAGCAATCTTTACATTGTCAGATATTTTATCGATAGATGCTTCAGGTCTCCGAGACTTCTTTGTCAATGAAAGCTTTGTAGCTTTCTTTCCTACCGTCTTATCTGCCGCTGGCATTTCTAAGAACTTCACAGTTACAATGTATAATTATATTTCCTCCGTCTTAAGATCTCAGTCAGCTACCCTGGTATTTCTAAGAACTTCACTGTTACAATGTATAATTATATTTCCTCCGTCTTAAGATCTGTCAGCTACCCTGGTATTTCTAAGAACTTCACAGTTATAGTTCGTCCAACATCGGATTACCATTTATCTACATGTACTTCGTTGAGCACAAGTATTTAATACGCATACAATATCCACACTATGTTAATATCAAACCATAGTTCATGACCAAGTTTTGTAGTAAATAACACAATTCTAAGCAATTTTGCAACCTTGTCATTAGCACACTACAGCCTAAAGGCATTACTTCTTATCCTTCAAGTCCGATGCTCGATTTTTCAATGTAGCAATTCTGTCATCTAAGAGAATTTTGTCATTCATGGCTGCCTCGTTTTGGAGTCTATGTTTCTCTGCTATTCTGTCTTTATTTGCACGTGCATACATTCTAAGAGAAATGAAGAAAATCAGTCGCTTATTGCCTACATTGTGAACCATTTCTAGTGTCCCAGGTCACACATCACTGCATAGGGATACATTTACAGTCAAACCTGTGTTAGTGGCCACCTCTATTAAGCAACCAACCTGTATTAAGCAGCTGGTTTTCAGATTCCCAATATATTATTTTGTATATAATTTACCTCTATTAAGCAGCCACCTGTGCTAAGCAGCCACTTTCGGTAATTCCCTTGGCTGGCTACTTAAGACAGGTTTGACTGTATAACATTTATACAAAACAAAAGAAGGAAAAGTTACAGTTCTCAAGAAGGTATTTTTGCATTTTATTGAAAACCTAGATCATTTGAACACACCTTGCATGCTGGGACAATAAAGGCTATAAATAGTTGAAATCAATTGCAGCAGACAACAATTCATTAATTTGTTTTTCTTATTTGTAACTAAAAACTCTGGAAATATGTTAACAATTCAAACCTTATTTATTGCCGAAGATTGTTGTCGTTACGACACAAATCTAATGAAATTCAATGACACGTTCAACTGTTATTTTCACTGCTAGTGTGCAGAGTTAAAAAAATCAAGGATCACCTCATAAACGGGCAATACTTCATGTGAATGCTATCATTAGCTTCCAATAGGCAGTCATTTGCACAGTCAATGTCATTTAATAAACAAGTGACACTTGGCCACTCACCGGACAAAACATCAGCCAATCTGCATCAAGCTAATGACTTAAACTTGAGTTTGTGATCTGAGAATAGCTTTATAAACTCCGACCCTGGATTTTGATATATACTGTATCTGACCAAGATTGATAACATTCTGACTATTAGCTTAAAGCAGCATTACATCGTAATAAGGATGTTTTGGGTAAAATATAAATACTAATATGTGTGTGTTTACAAAAATCGAAATAGTCGCTCAGAAACGATAAAATTCCCCATAAATTTAAACCGTCGTATACGCGAATTTGTTTATCAACACACGAAATGTAAACACGCACAGTGCGCATGCGTGAAACAACAGAGGATGTAGAAAACAACGTATATATTTTGAACATGAAAGACTATCTAGCTATCTTCCTCTAATGTCGAACCCCTCACGGGGATGTAGAAATGTCCCTAAAAGACTTAGCTAACAGAGGTATGAATCAACATATCAAATAATTTAATCAAAAAAGACAAAATGGGACAAATTGGGACGATGCATTCCGAATGTAAACAAGTGCGGATGATGCATTCCGGTTGTAAATAAGTGCGTGACCGATCGACTCGGAAAGTCCTACTTTCGGTTTCGAGTTTGTTTTATCGCCAAAAAAACACTGTTTACCAAATGAACATAAGCATACAAAGTATAATGTTAGAATGTATAGCAGCATTGCTACCCATATGCAAAAATTGAATTGTTCAAATATCTTTTATTTCATACGATGTAATGCTGCTTTAAAAGACATGTTGCTAAAAAAATCTTTGATTTAACCAACATGTACTGACCAAGTTTATTGATGGATTGACCTACGTAATTTAACAAGATTAGTAGGCCATTGTTCAGCTGCTTGCTATACAGGTATGTAATATGTTTATTTAATTTGTTTCTAGGGTCAAGTTGTTATTGATGCAGGACGACCCTATTAGCCTCTCCATATCAGTTTTTAAGGCATGGGTGGGCATCCGGAGAGAAACACAGACAGTCTGCAAGTCAGCAGGAAACGTTCATCGCTACCGGTTGCCCATATGAGTGACACCTCCTGAAGAGATTAAGTCATTTAGATTGTGGAGGATTGTGCAAGATAAGAGACCCATTGCAGTCTACTCTGGTACTTTTATGTGTATGGTATAGAGCACCAACACAAGACCATGGCTGAAAGTCCCATCAGAAAGACGTAAAAATTTTAGGGTGACTGGGGAACGAACCTGCAATCCCTGGATTCGCAGTCCAAGGTGTTAACCACTGGACTACTAACCCATAAAAACAAACAAGGTCTCAGTGCCTTTTATACTTAGTTATGTTTGCAAGACAAAAACTGCTGGTCAAATAGTAATGTAGTAACATAAACCAAATGACACCAAAAACAAGCTAAATCTACAGGTGACCCGGACATGGCATAACCCTGATGACAAATGCAAACAAACAAGCTAAGTCTACAGGTGACCCGGACATGGCATAACCCTGATGACAAATGCAAACAAACAAGTTAAGTCTACAGATGACCTGGACATGGCATAACCCTGATGACAAATGCAAACAAACAAGCTAAATCTACAGGTGACCCGGACATGGCATAACCCTGATGACAAATGCAAACAAACAAGCTAAGTCTACAGGTGACCCGGACATGGCATAACCCTGATGACAAATGCAAACAAACAAGCTAAGTCTACAGATGACCTGGACATGGCATAACCCTGATGACAAATGCAAACAAACAAGCTAAATCTACAGGTGACCCGGACATGGCATAACCCTGATGACAAATGCAAACAAACAAGCTAAGTCTACAGGTGACCCGGACATGGCATAACCCTGATGACAAATGCAAACAAACAAGCTAAGTCTACAGGTGACCTGGACATGGCATAACCCTGATGACAAATGCAAACAAACAAGCTAAGTCTACAGATGACCTGGACATGGCATAACCCTGATGACAAATGCAAACAAACAAGCTAAATCTACAGGTGACCCGGACATGGCATAACCCTGATGACAAATGCAAACAAACAAGCTAAGTCTACAGGTGACCCGGACATGGCATAACCCTGATGACAAATGCAAACAAACAAGCTAAGTCTACAGATGACCTGGACATGGCATAACCCTGATGACAAATGCAAACAAACAAGCTAAATCTACAGGTGACCCGGACATGGCATAACCCTGATGACAAATGCAAACAAACAAGCTAAGTCTACAGGTGACCCGGACATGGCATAACCCTGATGACAAATGCAAACAAACAAGCTAAATCTACAGATGAGTACCGGACATGGCATAACCCTGATGACAAATGCAAACAAACAAGCTAAATCTACAGGTGACCCGGACATGGCATAACCCTGATGACAAATGCAAACAAACAAGCTAAATCTACAGATGACCCGGACATGGCATAACCCTGATGACAAATGCAAACAAACAAGCTAAATCTACAGGTGACCCGGACATGGCATAATCCTGATGACAAATGCAAATAAACAATCTAAGTCTACAGGTGACCCGGACATGGCATAAACATGTTGACATATGCAAACAAACAATCTAAGTCTACAGGTGACCCGGACATGGCATAAACATGTTGACATATGCAAACAAACAATCTAAGTCTACAGGTGACCCGGACATGGCATAATCCTGATGACAAATGCAAACAAACAATCTAAGTCTACAGGTGACCCAGACATGGCATAAACATGTTGACAAATGCAAACAAACAAGCTAAGTCTACAGGTGACCACCATGACCTGGTCAGGACTTACACTGATTGACAAATAACAAAAGACATGTACATTGGCATGAGTTAATTTTACAATCGGTAATAATTAACCAAATCTAGTGGTCGTAATGTCGAATATTTATTGAACTTAGAAATACTGAACGTTCAATAAAACTACATAAATCATATAGTAAATATAACAGCTTTTGATTTTATTTGTGTTTGATCTTTTGGCATATTTGGGTCTGGTCCGTAAAGTCATTTTCCTTCCATCTTATATACAGTAAGCTACCCACCTCCTCTAATCCATAGACGATCCCATTAGTTCATACTTACCACTAATCTAGCATGTTTTCTTAATACATACTATTGAATTCAGGTAGTGACTGCAATATATTCTAGTTATATATGCGCCAAGTGTAGGCTGCAGAAAATTTAGTGCTCTTATAATTGGATTATTTCGTTAAAACTAGTGACTGTAGAACTGTGATTTTTGTACAGTATCTCATGAATATACAGGAGTTACTATTCTGTGCTTTTTAATTGGAATTATCTATTCAATATTGAATGTCATACTCTGAAACAATTGGATGTACAAATAAGAAACTATTTATACTTTATAAAATTGTGTAACTTTTTGATGAACACAATTTCACGGTTACAATGTGCTTTGTCAAGTATAATTATTGAAATTGGCAGGTGTAGCTAGAAGGCTTTCACAGTATCAGATTAAACATGTCCCTCGCCCTGGTAGTCGACGGGGCGGGGGTGTGGCTCTGATATATAAAACTGGAATAGATGTCAACATTGTGTCCTCTACACATGACAATGAATTTTCAACTTTTGAGTATTTAGATTGTAATGTAAATATTAAGTCCTATTCTTTACGCTTATCAGTAATATACAGACCACCCCCAAATAAAGAAAATGGTTAGAAAACTAACGTATTTCTTGAAGACGAATGGCCACTGTTCTTGTCCAAATACGCCACCATTGACAAAAATATCATAATCACTGGAGATTTAAACTTTCATTTGGATAACTACTCTGACCGTGATGCAATAAAATTTAACAGTACTCTACAATCCTGTGACATGACACAACATGTGAAAGAGCCTACCCACGTCCGTGGTCACATCCTGTATGTGGTCATTACAAGGGAAAATGACAAAACTGTGTCAGAAGTAGTGGTTACTGACCCAGGTTTTTCAGATAACTCGGGCAAAGTGACAAGAGACCTCTTCGCAGTCATGTTTCATGCAAGAGCAGCCAAACTGGCTCCTGTACGAAAAACAGTGTCATATAGAAAATTCCGTTCAATAGATGTAGATACCTTAAAAGTGACATCATGGCATCAGAAAAACTTCGTAATAGTTTGCAATGCACGGATGCTGACGATCTTGTCAACATATACAACAGTGAACTTTCTGCATTGGTTGATAAACATGCCCCTTTACGTACAAAAACGATTACATTAAGGCCTTCATGTCCCTGGTTGACAGAGGAACTCCACGATGCCAAACATGTAAAGCGTAAATTTGAACGCAAGTGGAAAAAATCAAGATTAACTGTCGACCATGAAATATACAGGAGTGCCAAGGTTAATGAAATGTTGAAATAAGCTTGGCTTGACTACTTTTCTGATAAAGTAATATCTTGCGGTCGTGATCAAAAAAACATGTTCAAAATCACTGAACACCTGCTTGAAGGCGATAGTGAAATAGCGCTTCCATCAGGCAAAAATCCCAATGAACTAGCACAGGAATTCAGTGACTTCTTCATTTCTAAGGTGGAAGGCATTAGAAATGACATATCTTTAAACCCCCAGTCGGAACTGGGTCCATTGAACATTGAAACAGAGAAACTCCCTCACATAAGCTGCTTGAACAATTTCTGTCCATCAAATGAGAAAGAAGTCGAACAGTTCATTAAAAAAGGGCCAAATAAATCCTGTGAAATAGACCCAATTCCAACATGGCTACTGAAATCTTGTCTTAGTGAAATCCTACCAATAGTGACAAAAATAATATTGTAAATATTTCATTGGAAACAGGCAATGTACCAGTCATTAAAAATCTCCCGGGTAAGACCTTTGCTGAAAAAACCAAGTCTTGATCAAAACACTTTGAAGAACTACAGGCCCGTGTCAAACTTGCCGTATGTCTCGAAGATTCTGGAAAAAGTAGTAAATAGTCGAATTGATGAACATTTGACAAGTAATAACTTACACGAGGTACATCAGTCAGCGTACAGGAACTTTCATTCTACAGAAACTGCCTTACTGAAAGTCCAAAACGATATACTCCAATCTCTGGACCAGAACAATGCTATGTACAATCCTTGTGCTTTTGGACCTATCTGCTGCATTTGATACCATCGACCATAGAACACTTTTACAGCGTCTCAAACTTCAATTTGGAATTACTGGAAACCTCCCGAAATTTTACACTATGTATACCAAGCCTGTAGGAGCCATTTGTAAACACCATGGACTGAACCATCACTTTTATGCTGACGATTCCCAGCTTTACCTTTCATTCAAACCAACCGTTCAAGCCTCACATGTAGAGACACTACTTCGAGTGGAAAACTGTCTACAAGACATTGTTGCTTGGATGCATGCCAATATGTTAAAACTCAATACTGATCAAACTGAAATGATTATGTTTTCTAGTCAGCGAAATGTTCAACACATTGAAAACATAAATGTGAAAGTAGGAGACTCAAATACAGAACCATCAACATGTGTGAGAAATCTAGGTGCTTTCCTAGACTCAAGAATGGATATGGACAAACATGTAAATTCCGTGACAAAATCATGTTATGCGCAGATCCGGAGGATTGGACACATTCGGCAGTATTTAACAACAGATGCCACGAAAACTCTCATAAACTCACTTGTTACATCCAGGCTCGACTACTGTAATTCACTTTTGTACGGCTTGCCAAAAAATACATCCAATAAATTACAAACTGTTCAAAACACAGCAGCTCGCATCATAACCAGAACATCCCGTTTCAGTCATGTAACGCCCATTCTAAAAGAACTTCATTGGCTACCAGTTCAAGAAAGAATAAAGTATAAAATACTGACTCACACATATAAAGCATTGAATGGAGAAGCACCGATTTATATGAGAAACTTGCTTGAGGTTTATATACCAAGGAGAGACTTACGGTCTAAAAATGAAGCAGCTACGCTTGTGTTACCCAGAAGTCGGACTGTCACATACGGAGACAAAACTTTGGAATTCTCTTCCATCAAATCTTAGAAATGCAACAACATTGTGTTCTTTCAAAAAGGCTTTGAAGACACACCTTTTTAAATGTTCATATGGAACATAAATATCGAACTGTGTTTGTGCTCAATCAGGATTAAGACTGCAAATGAACACATTTTATTTAATTATTACCTATATTTTAATTTGTTATAATTTTAGATCCGAATATTTTATAGCATATTTAGAATGCATTGTAATTGTGTTTGCTATTTTGTCTTGTTTTATCTCATTGTATGTGGAAGTTGTTATCAATACAGGTATGTGTGATATTTAGGCTGTAAAGTGCTTTTGAACGTTTTATTTTTAGATGAAAAGAGCGCTATATAAGTTTGGTATATAATAATAATAGTTCACTGCATTCAAATTACATTGCTTGTCCATATATACATGTAGGACATATTATAAACTGTAATAAAACTTGTAAGGTCTATCGACTGAACTAACCCAGTGACAACTGGCGCCCAATGGGGATTTGATGACTTACATGAAACATATGTCTACAGAGATGGTGATGCCGACAACAACCCCTATCACCATATTTCTGTACTTCCACATAGCCGTTCCTCTCAAAAACCCAGACTTGCTCGCCTCTTTTCCGTGGTCTTCCAGACGCATTATGATAGCTGTTTTATATCCTCGATAGAATTTTCCCACTGGTTACATCTAATGCATTTAATTCTGAAATTAAAAATGAATATACATGTATATTCATATCTTCAAACTATCATTCTCAGCTAAAATAATACAACAGTATTGACTTGTCCTCTGTACATTATAGAGCCTCCGTGGTCGAGTGATCTAACAAGCTGTTGGTAGAACATGCCTTTCATCTCTATTATCAGGGCTGTGAGTTCGATCTCCGTATCAGGGACAAGTGATAAAATGATGATATATGGATGTATGTGAGGAAAGTTGCCAGAAAATTACATTGTCATCGATGTTTGTATCAGAGCAAAAATTTAAAAAATGCTGGACGGAAATCACCTATCAGGCATGGTTATACACGATCATTTCCAAAAATTCACGAATGCTCCTGTAGCCTCATGTACATTGCAAAATTGTGTCAACATATAATTTCACGTTTCTACATTATATCGATGAGATGGTGGATTTTAACTATTATGTTTATGTGGTAACGGATTGATTCGGCGTTATTGAAGTAAGGACGACGTAAATCTTGATGAAATATGTCAAATCAGACACACACTGTACTATTTACAGTTCCGTTGACCCGTAAAACATTGCAGTTTTATCAACATTACAATGCCTCGCTTTTGATTCAAGTACATCATTAATTAAGTCACGTCCTAATAGGCCTATTAATAGGATTAATGATAATCAATAATTACACGGAATACCCCCAAAGTTTCCCCAGGCTTTGATATTATCAGAAACTCAATACGGCCCAATTAATGGTCTCGGCGTTAAAAATATATTTATATGAGTGACAAGACAAAATATAACAATGCCTGTTCCCAGGCTATACAATATCATAATATACATAAATGTATCATTATGCTTAATTGAGGACGGAGGCATGATTTACCCAATCTACCCAATTCCACCGAAATCTACATGCATATTGCATAAATTTGGGCTTTGTACATATAAATATCTCATAATAATATGCAAAAATGCACATAATCGATCAAGGGAGGCTACTGCTATGCAACATATAAAGGACATAACCATGTATTAACAGACACTGTATCGAGGGCTTGGCGCAACACTAGTCTAACTCAATTTTTTCAGAAAATCACTTTTTTGCATAAATTGAATATATGACCTGAAATACACATTCTGTGAAAAAATTGGCCATAATTGCTAATTAATTAACACCCTAATTAACCAGAAACCAATAAGTCTATCTCAAACTGACAACTTTTGTTAGCGCAACACTAGTCTAACTTGAGTTGGACTTATTGTGCGCTATTTTCCTCAGCGCAACACTAGTCTAACTTGAGTTGGACTTATTGTGCGCTATTTTCCTCAGCGCAACACTAGTCTAACTTGAGTAGAGTAGTACAGGATGACATCAGTATGAACAGTGATGAGTTTTCTGACAGCCCGAGTAGAACAGAAACAGCCCAGAACGATGTCAGTATCAGCCCGAGTGTCTCACAAATAGTACAGGATGACATCAGTATGAACAGTGATGGGTTTTCTGACAGCCCGAGTAGAACAGAAACAGCCCAGAACGATGTCAGTATCAGCCCGAGTAGAACAGCAACAGCCCAGAACGATGTCAGTATCAGCCCGAGTGTCTCACAAATAGTACAGAATGACATCAGTATGAACAGTGATGGGTTTTCTGACAGCCCGAGTAGAACAGAAACAGCCCAGAACGATGTCAGTATCAGCCCGAGTGTCTCACAAATAGTACAGGATGACATCAGTATGAACAGTGATGGGTTTTCTGACAGCCCGAGTAGAACAGAAACAGCCCAGAACGATGTCAGTATCAGCCCGAGTGTCTCACAAATAGTACAGGATGACATCAGTATGAACAGTGATGGGTTTTCCGACAGCCCGAGTAGAACAGAAACAACTCGAAACGATGTCAGTAACAGCCCGAGTAGAACAGAAACAGCCCAGAACGAAGTCAGTAACATCTCGAGTGTCTCACAAATAGTACAGGATGACATCAGTATGAACAGTGATGGATTTTCCGAAATCAGCGACTCGGCATACAACAATATCCAGACTTTCAGTGATGCAGACAACAACATAGATTCATCGCAAGATGATTTCAGTGGTTATTCAAACATGAGTGATGGTGAATATAGTTGCCGGCTCTATGCTCTTAATGAGGATAGGGATATCATACTGACACATATAGGAAATGAAAGTACTTCCAGTGTTTCCTCTGTTTCCTCTGTACATGACAGTGAACTTGACAGTCTTTTTTTACTAAGTAGTTCTGAACATGATGAAAATGAGTTTGATTCCAACTCATTGCACAGCGCATCTCCAATGCATGATGGAGCTTTGTGCAAACTGTCTGTGTGTTACCACCCCATGGTCCAAAGTATTGACCTCATGACTCATGCTGCTATTTCTGATGCTGTCATGGCTGAGGAAAGCACGATATGCAATAGCGACTCTCCATCTGTCCCAGCTAGTGAAACCGTGACCTGCAATGATATATCCAAGTCTGTCCC
Organism: Archivesica marissinica; assembly: GCA_014843695.1. Lineage (NCBI taxonomy): Eukaryota > Metazoa > Mollusca > Bivalvia > Venerida > Vesicomyidae > Archivesica > Archivesica marissinica. The sequence goes on from CM026391.1 coordinate 48,428,976, forward strand.
AGCTAGTGAAACCGTGACCCGCAATGATATATCCAAGTCTGTCCCAGCTAGTGAAACCGTGTCATGCAATGATATATCCAAGTCTGTCCCAGCTAGTGAAACCGTGTCATGCAATGATATATCCAAGTCTGTCCCAGCTAGTGAAACCGTGTCGTGCAATGATATATCCGAACCTGTGCCAGCTAGTGAAACCATGACCCACAATGATCTATCCGAACCTGTCTCGGCTAGTGAAACCATGACCCACAATGATCTATCCGAACCTGTCCCAGCTAGTGAAACCGTGTCATGCAATGATCTATCCGAACCTGTGCCAGCTAGTGAAACCATGACCCACAATGATCTATCCGAGCCTGTCTCGGCTAGTGAAACCATGACCCACAATGATCTATCCGAGCCTGTCTCGGCTAGTGAAACCATGACCCACAATGATCTATCCGAACCTGTCCCAGCTAGTGAAACCATGACCCACAATGATCTATCCGAACCTGTCTCGACTAGTGAAACCATGACCCACAATGATCTATCCGAGCCTGTCTCGGCTAGTGAAACCATGACCCACAATGATCTATCCGAACCTGTGCCAGCTAGTGATACCATGACCCACAATGATCTATCTGAGCCTGTCTCGGCTGTGAAACCACGACCCACAATGATCTATCCGAACCTGTCTCGGCTAGTGAAACCACGACCCACAATGATCTATCCGAACCTGTCCCAGCTAGTGAAACCATGACCCACAATGATCTATCCGAACCTGTCCCAGCTAGTGAAACCATGACCCACAATGATCTATCCGAACCTGTCTCGGCTAGTGAAACCACGACCCACAATGATCTATCCGAACCTGTCCCAGCTAGTGAAACCATGACCCACAATGATGCAATCTAGAAGAGGAAGAAAACGAACAAGAAATGAATCACGCTGGAAACGAAATGTTACTAAGGAGCAAAAAAACACTGGTAAAACATACCTTTCAAGAACTAACAAAGAAAAACGAGCACGAATATTGGGAAATGGATGTGGTCATGCATGTCGATACAAATGTCATGATAGAATAAATCAAAATCAACGTGAACACATTTTTCATGAATTTTGGAGTCTTGGAGATGTTAACAGACAGAGAGACCAATTGTCCAACTGGGTACAGAGTAAACCAAAGAAAGTAGCATCTTTAGCCGGACCAAACATATCCCCTCGGCGTACAAACACGAGGACCTGGCAGTTTAGAATTGATGGATCGAATGTCAAAGTATGTAAAAAGTTCTTCCTGGATACCTTAGACATTAGTCACCAGATGGTTGATACCGTTCTAGAGAAAGCTAAAAAGGAGAATAGTGTGTCCGGGATTGTGCCCGAGGACAGAAGAGGCAAACACAATAACAGGCCAAACAAGGTACCGGAAGATAGGATAAATCAAGTTAAAGTTCACATCAACTCCTTCCCAAGGGTTGAATCGCATTATTGTCGGAAAGATACATTTAAACATTATCTTGAACCAGGCCTGAGTGTGCCAAAAATGTACATCCTTTATCAATCACATTGTGAAGTAAACAATTTTGAAGCTGTATCAATATATACTTACAGACATATTTTTGATACACACTTTAACATTGGATTTCACTCACCTACCAAAGACAGATGTGATCTGTGTGCCAGGTTCGAAAATATGTCAGAAGCAGAACGGCTAGACATGCAAACAGAATATGATAATCACATTAAGAATAAACAGCTGGCAAGGGACATGAAAGATGAGGATAAAATGAAAGCGAAAAATAATCCTGATTGTGCTGCTGCCTGCTTTGACCTCCAGCAAATTTTAGTAACCCCCAAAAGCAATGAGTCTGTTCTGTATTACAGTAGAAAACTATGCAGCTTTAATCTCACAGTTCACGATCTCGGAACAAAAGAGGGATTTTGTTATATCTGGCACGAAGCCATATCTGGAAGAGGGACATGTGAAATTGCATCTTGTGTATATAAGTATCTTGAAAAACAAGCGGAATTAGGACGAAAAGAAGTTTCATTATTTTCTGACAACTGTGGTGGACAGAACCGCAATAGATTTTTTGTGTCAATGTTATGTTACGCAAAACAAAAATTTGGTTTCATCAGGCTGGAGCACAAGTTTTTGGAGCGGGGCCACACACAGAATGAGAATGATGCCATTCATGCCACAATTGAGCACAGCAGTCGAGGCAAATCGATATATACTACTCCTCAATGGGCTGCAACGGTACGAAATGCTCGTCAGGCAAACCCATATAGTGTGGCAGAACTTGATTCTGACGACTTCTTCGATTTTAAATGCCTGTCGCAATCAATACCAAATATTGACTTTGATGTAGATGCTAAAAAAATACGATGGATGAAAATAAAGGTGGTCTCATTTGATGAAAAGGAATATGAAATTATGAATCTGAGATACAACGACTTCACTTCTGCAAGAGTTAATCTTGGTGTGAAACGCAGTAGCACAAGATTAGCTCGATCACAACAGCAATATTCTACCCAAATGAATTTTCCACCACTGAAGAAACTGTACTGCGACAGTGAGCCCCCAAAAGTGGCATTGGCCAAATACAAGGCATTAACCCAGCTATGTACATCAAATATCATTCCCAAAGTTCATCATACTTTTTTCTATTCATTGCCCCACAAGTCGCAAGCAGTCAGTGATTCAGATTAATTTGACATGCACTTAATGTAGATATGTGAAGGTTTATTGATTGATATTCTGATTACCCCACCCCCCCCCCCCCACCTCCCGACTCCATACCTAGTATGTTGCGCTCTAAAAATGATGCCAATAGTAAGTCGGATGGACTTTAAATTTTATATACCTCTTTATCACACCCATTGGTCTTACATGCCAAATTTCATATTACAATCACAAAATAAAAATTACTAGTCAGACTAGAGTCGGTGTATCTATAAACCCCCTGCTCACTTAGTCTAGTGTTGAAAATACACAATATTAACATTTCCATTTTGTCATTTAGTTCAGTCCTCAGCGGATCAATGAAAAATAAGTTTGCCGTATTTCCACACCCATGATCTGACGGATGAGACTGTAAACTGTGGTGTCGTCTTAGTTTTTATGTGATGTTGAAATTTCCACTTCATAATGTTTTCAATTGCAAACATCTTGAAAGTCATGCTACATTATCATCACTTAACCCATTGCATGCTAGCGGCGAACATAGCGGCCAAATATGTTGTGGAATTTCATAGGAATTGCATCATAATGATGCAATTTAATGATATGCCATACCATATTTTCAGTTTTCAGAGAGATGTAAGAAAAACTAAAATATGAAATGACGTCTGCTGCTAAAATTTGAACTATTTTAACCGTGATTTACCCAGCATGTAAAGAGTTAAGATCTTGTTTTGAATCTAGAGATTCTCATACATGTATATCAATGTTGAATAAATAAAATAAAGTATAAACACAGTTATGTTATCATTACACATCTGCTATTGTGGCAAATATTTTGGAACAAAACTAGTCTAACTTGAGATGGACTACTGTTTCACTGGTCATTTCACTGGTCATTTCACTGTGAAACTAGTCTAAGTTGAGTTGGACTAGTGTTGCGCTGAAAATTTCAGTGCGCAACTAGTCTAACTTGAGTTGAACTAGTGTTGCGCTGAAAATTTCAGTGCGCAACTAGTCTAACTTGAGTTGAACTAGTGTTGCGCTGAAAATTTCAGTGCGCAACAAGTCTAACTCTTCAAATATATATTTTCAATTATTAAAAAAAAAAACAAGTTGATATTTTAATTTCATATATAATATATACCAACACTCTGAATTATCAAATCTCTAGTCCTAGTAGTTTTGGGAATAATCAGTTTTTACCTTCTCCTGAAAAGTTTACAAAAACCTAGTTAGACTAGTGTTGCGCCAAGCCTCGGTATGTATGTTCCATTTATGTCAAACCTCTTGCGGGGACCTAGATATGTGTACCTGGGCAGGGATAGTGGCCTAAGTGGCTAACCAGTACTAAGCAATGGATGTGAGGTGCCTTGGCACTAAATGCGTGCCCCTACCGTATCAAACCTGGGATCCTTAAAATCCAAATGCGACCAATATGGTAGATCCACAACAAAATATATATACTTTAACTTGAAAGGAAAGTTGATGTCCGGTTGTATAACAGGATAGCTTGTATCATAGTATTTCACATTTCGATAACCGGTCTGAAAAAGCGCCACCTATCGTCGGTTCCCACAGTCCAGTTTTACAAAGGAAGTCGGCTTTTTTGTTTGTAAACAAAATGGACTAAATATCAACACAAAATGTTTAATTAATGGAATAGCAAATCTCACAAAATGTGAATATGTCACCTGTTTCCAAATATGGGCATCACATTTTGAGGTCCTAACAGAATTTTTAGAAAATTAAAAAATTATAAGAAATTTATATTTGTCTTAATTTGGACATAGTTTGCATAAATATGTCCACAACTGCAATGACATGGTATTTGCATACTAACTTAGGGTAAATGTAGCATCTGTGATCACTCTACACAGGTGACAGTGTGTTCAGATGTCCACAGTGCCCACCACAAGAAAAACAAGGCGCTAGCCGTGGGACGGCCAGTCCCCTACCGGCTTTTATCACATGGCATCTGCATGACTTTACAGTAGTGTTATTGGGACATATACATTTTACAAGTGGCCTAGTGTTAACTAGGGTATAACAAGCATAAATTTTGTCGAACTCGCTTTTGTGTGTGTATGGGCGTGTCCAATTATTTGGCACATGTACTTAGCACGATGAGTGAGTATGTTGCACACAAGAACAAGGTCTATAGTTTAAAAAATATCAAGGCCACACGTAAAGGAAAGGCAAGGCTGTGTGGGCTCAACATATTGGGGTAAAGTGCATGAAAAAGTAGAACAAAATTATGTATATACCATTTTATGTGATCAACGTCAAAAGAACAGTCAATGCATGATGGTCTGAATAGCAGATTGGTGTGTTGGTAAGTTTACATGCATCTTCTGGAAGGTTGGTAAACACAAGGTCCAGTACTGAACCAAGTTCATGGGTGGGTTCATGTACAAGTTGCTGAAAAACCCACACTGTTTACCTATATGTTCTATTTGTTGACGATGCGTGAGGCTCAAGTTGAAATCTCCCAAGATGATACAAGTATTCAGGGTATGTGTTACAAATTCCTGTAGGAGACGGTTGAAATCGCATATTACGGTATTTGGTGATGAAGAGGGAGGAATGTACACACTCAACCTAGAACTTGACCTAGATTTATCAGAGATGATCATTCTGACCATGTCTCATAAAGATTAGGTAAAAATTGTGACCTCTAGCGACTACATAAGGTTTTCCTATTCTTTGACCTAGTGACATAGTTTTTGACCCCGGAATACCCAATATCGCACTAGACCTAGATTTTATAAAGATGATCATTGTAACCAAGTTTCATAAAGTTTAGGTCAAAATTTTGACCTCTAGTGTCTACACACGGTTTTCCTATGATTTGACCTAGTGACCTAGTTTTTGACCCCAGATGACCCAAATCAAACTTGACCTAGATTTTGTAGAGATGATTATTTGATCAAGTTTCATAATAATTAGACCAAAACTGTTTGAACGCCACAGTGACCTTGACCTTCAAAAAAATTCCGCATAACACACCGCCTCATGGTGGTGAACAATCATGCCAGCTTATATCAAAATCGTGCAATAGATGACAAAGTTACGGTCCGGACAAACTAAATTGTCATACTTTTTAACGTGTGACTTTGACCTTTGTATCAACACATTTTTTTCGCATGACACACCGTCTTAAAAGTGGTGAACAACTATGCCACGTTATTTCAAAATCGTACAATAGATGATAAAGTTACAGTCCGGACAAACTAAATTGTTTTTGATGTTTGACCTCTAAGTGTGACCTTTGAGATATCGACCATTTTTTCCCGCAGAAAATATCGTCTCATGGCGGTGAACAATTGTGCCAAGTTATTTTAAAATCGGACACAAAAATTGGTGACGGACTGACTGACAGAGGGTAAACCTATAGTCCCCACCGGTGACCGGTAGGGGACTAATAAACTTACAGTACACAGTACAGTTAAAGTAGCAATTACATCGTCTGAAATAAAAGATTTTTGAAAAATTCAACTTTTACGTATGTGTAGCAATGCTGCTACACATTCCAACATTGTACTTTGTATGCTTATGTTCATTTGGTAAACAGTGGTTTTTTGCGATAAAACAATCTTGAAACCGAAAGTAGGACTTTCCGAGTCGATCGGTCACGCACTTGTTTACAACCGGAACACATTGTCCGCACTTGTTTACATTCGGAATGCATCGTCCCCATTTGTCCCACGTTGTCTTTTTTAATTAAATTACTTGATATGTTCATTCATACCTCTGTTAGCTAAGTCTTTTAGGGGCATGTCTACATTAGAGGAAGATAAATAGATAGTCTTTCATGTTCAAAATATATATGTTGTTTTCTACATCCTCTGTTGTTTCACGCATGCGCTATGTGCGTGTTTACATTTCGTGTGTTGATAAACAAATTCGTGTATACGACGGTTTAAATTTATTGTTTCTGAGCGACTATTTCGATTTTTGTAAACACACACACATTAGTATTTATATTTTACCCAAAACATCCTTTATTACGATGTAATGCTTCTTTAAAGTTGTTTTGTTGAACTGTTACAATTTAAAATACATGATACTCGTTTAAAACAGCTAAATATATTATTAAGTAACATTTGTATAAAGAACACTTATCGGGGCCTCGCTATTTATGACAACAATTGGAAAAACCCGGATGACGCGATAAAATAGGAAGTAGTTTTTTGACCCAAGGTCAAACATGGCCTACGAAAATAACAAAAACAAATGAAAAAATATGACAGAACATGAAGACAAGATGTTAAAGTAACTGACAGGATGACAGGATAAAGATGATTTTGAGGTGTTTTATTGTACACATTATTGATAAAAAAAAACAGGGTTCCCGCTGTCGGTCGCCAATGGCACCAATTGCGACAAAAAAAAACAAATATTGGCGCTAAATTTTGTGAATTGGCGAACATATTTGGCGCAACTTTTTTTTTAATTTTCTTCTTTTTTAGCACATGTTTTGTCAAATATATGGCTTCATATATTTATTTGTGAATTATATGGCTCTTACCGGTAGTTGGCTCCAAGTTTTTTTAATTGGCTCCAGTATTTTTCAATTGGCGACAGAAGTGGCGCAGACAAACATTCAGACAGAGGGAACCCTGGATATGATCATTTTGTGCTGCGATACAAGGAAATACCAGTATATATAATTACGGCCATATACTGAATTAATGAAACTATGGATAATATGATTTATGGGATACATTGTACTATGTATGTCCCATTAATATCAAACCCTTGCGGGAACATAGATATTGTCCCGGGGCAGGTTTAGCCAACATAAGCAGTTAACCAGTACTAAGCAATGTGTGTGAGATACCCCAATGACACTACATACGTGGCCTGATCGAGTATCGAACCTTGGACCGTTTGATTCCAAATCCGACACTCTACCACTGGATAACGGATGCCACATTAACTATAAAAAGAACAAATACATGTAGATTTGGATGGAATTGTGTAGATTCGGTAAATCATGCTACACATTGAGCAGTAAGTTGCGAGCATTATTTACATGTATGATGCTATATCGCGGTACTAGCTATTAAAAACCAAACTACAGATATACTATTATGTACCTGAATTTAAAACTCATTTTGCTTCATCCTATGACTTCTCCACTTCAACATTACAAATACACAAAGAAGAAATACTATTGGGAAGCACTTGTGTTTGTCATGTTTTTGGCGCCATCGTGTCAGCAGTTACAGTCAGTAGTTCCGATTTTACTCCGGCAAATGGCCGAGGCCCTGGTTTGGGTGTTTATACAAAGGTAGTCATAATAAAATTATGTGAGTATTTGATAGAGACTTTATCTGTATAATATGTAAGTCTAGCAGTAAATTTATCATTTTAACATAAAGCACGAATATCTTTTTAATCTCCCACCAGAAAACAACAAATAGCTTTAGGCCCACGATGGGCCTACTTTTTATGAATAATAAAATGCGGAAATCTGGCTATATTATCACATGTCGATAGATGTACATCAAGGGAGAAAGTTCCATAGATATATATATATATGAAGATCAACTTGCTTTTAATAAAAAATACTAAATTTGGGGGGAAAACTGTATTGAAAAACCATTCAGTAGAAAAAGCGTGTCTCTGACCTTAAAATTATGCCCATATTTTGTAATATGGGAATTACGTAGTAACCTAAACACGTGATCAAAATAGTTTCATTCATAAATTTATACCAGATAGCAGACTGCCATTTTACCATTGGCATACCGGTAATCGGCCGTCTAATGCTTTTCGGTGAATGTCTTCTAGTCAGTCTCTTTTATGGCAAGTGGAATAATATTACTATGTAAAAGGATAATTTCTGCATTTAATGCAATTGTCTAAATTGAGATTGCATAACAAATGTTCAAAATAAAATACACTTTCACTAGCTTGTGATTTCAACATTTTATTTGAAAGTATGCAATGTTGATGTTTATATTAATCCCATTTATGTGTAGCCTAATAGAGTTTTCTAACGCAAACGGAAATCGAAAACGGACTTCGTAATTCTGAAATAAACCAGGGATCTTCTCAAAATAATAATATAACACATATCACCGTTTATATTCACAATTTATTGGACATTTTAGTATACACTAAAACGACCAACTAACTAAACATAATCTTCGTCGCTGGTATCGCTGCTTACTCCTAACTCTCGAAGGAGTTTTGGTACCTTCTTAGAAAGGAACCTTCTGTATAACATCTGGTTTTGAGGTTGGAGCGGTCTCCTCGCCCTTCGCTGCCTTCGACGTATCGGGCGGCGGTTGACATTAGCTCTACCCTGTGGATTAGCTGGTTGATTCGCTGGTGGATTAACAGGTGCAGCCTGTTCATTCTGGTCACTATCAGCAGCCCTGGGCTGTGGTTGTTGTCGTGCTTGTTCCGCACCAGCATCGACGGCGGTATCACCAGCCGAATCAGTACTTACTTCCTCCAACATTGCATCACGCCTATCAGGCTCAGGCCGTGGTGCAGCTCGTTCTGCAGCAACCATTCGCCTTTCCATGTCCCTTACACGTTGCACCTGAGTCCTGCAACGAGATAATCATAAATAAAAATGTCACCAACAAGGTTCGAAAGCGCGTGAAAAGGATACAATCTTTTTAATATGACACATCCGTACACTTTCCACGGAGACATTAGATAAATGTTGAAGCTGCGTCCATCGGACACATGTGTCCCCCGTTGTAAATTGGTTGGCGTCCCACCATGGGAAACAATTGTGCGAAATTACGTGAAAATCTTTCAATATGCAATGGTGTTACCAATATTTGATATTTATCCTGTAAGTGTAACCCTGTCATTTGAGGTAAAGGCCTGTATATGTTCTGGACGCACGCCCGTCCGCTCGTACATGTAAAATGTATTAACATATCAATTATTATAAATTTAATATCATGTTCGCAATCTCGATGGGAATTATTTAGAGAATGTAGCTATAGTTACCTAATTTCGTTATCTGCTATGGCGCCGAAGTTTCCATACAGAAGTCGACCAAACTTGGAGGAAACTCTATCCTTCAGCTGCCTGATGGATCCATTTTCGTACAGTTCTTGATGCCTAGCAGACAGTCGTTCTACATTGGACTTTATGTCATTCATGGTGTTTATTCAGTTCCCCGGATGTTGTTCATAGGCCCTTAAAATCATAAGGGTTTCTTCTTTACTGAATGGCAGTTTCCTGCGGCGACGACGTGGTACAGCTGAAAATATACAATTTTTCATATATACTGACTATAAAACTTAGTCCATATGTTAAAGCTTGCAATGTTGATATGCGTGTCTACAATTAAATGCATTTTTATTGTTGAGCGTTACAGAATGGACGGGGTTACGCTTAATCCGAGGGAGGAACCAGGGTACACTTCCTTTACCTGTGGTGTTAGATACTTCAATGAACCTATGTAGCAGCGGCGTAGCCAGCTGAAAATAATGTGCAAGCCCGGGACACATGCTCTCATAGGGGGGGTTGAAAACCCAGGTCTACTAGATATTATTTCATTTATTAAAGTCATACACTAACATTATTGATATATCTACTACTGTATATCCAGCAATAGCCAGCAACAAATATTTTAAAAATCCTGAAAATAGTGTGCAGACCCTGGACCAGGTACACATGCTCTCATAAGGGGGGGGATAGAAAACTCAGGTCTACTATATATGTTATTTAATGTAGAATAGTCATATACTATGATATATCTAAGTACTACTATCCAGCAAAAAAAATAATCCTGAAAATAATGTGCAAGCCCGGGCTTTGTGGCGTAAAGGCAACTACGCGCCTGCATGTATAAAGATCACGTGGGTTACCGACATACATGTATAAACACTGATACAGAAACACATGTTATACAGTGAATACAGAGAAAATACTTAAAAAGGATACACATAATTTAACAACAGGTAAACCTTTTGTTTATTTCATGTATAGAATTTATTACGCAACATACCTTCTTGTTGGTTTTCCATGTCACACTTTAGTGCATCAGTTCAGTTTCTTCAAAATTGCAAAAACCAAAAATCAACTTTTAAATGTATAGGTTTAGTGCACGAGCATTTCGTGGATTTACATACTTACGTGCATATAGCGTGATTGTTGTAAATTCACAGGGACTTGTGATGTATGAACACATATAACAGATACAATAAGTTACTTGGTGTTGTAGAAACAGTAAAAAAAAATTTCAAATATCCGAAGGCCATTTTATCTTTGGTTAATAAATTGTCTCCAACAAGAAATATATAAATCAGACGAAATATCTGTACAGGAATATTTATTATATATTTTTCAGAATGAATCGTCGAAGACGTCGGTTTGTCCTAGCAGCTCTACCTGCTCTTCTCCAACCACCAAAAGGTCCAATCAAGTACATGCATTATGTTTGCTCCAGCCTTATTTCCTTAGTGATGCCACCTCCAGATCCAATCATAAATATACGTCACCGTCTATTTTTAGGAGATTATACCGTGTACAACGGCAGAGATCTTTTCAGTATGTATTCGGGGAACAGATATCAGTTCCATAATATCACTGGTGAGACACCTGAAAGCTTAAGAGATTTAGTTACAGAGCTGCAGATGACACCATCAAGAAATTTTAAGTTGTCTCCTCCTAACCGCGTTTTGATGGTATTGATCTGGATTAGATGTTATCCTACGTTTGCAGCACTTGCTACAATGTTCAATGTTAGCACGGCTATAGTTCATGTAGAAATACGAAGAATGATCAGTTTGTGTCACGAAAAACTTGGACATTACATAACTTGGCCATCTGTCGATGAATGGCGAGCTAAAGGAGGACACTGGGATAACCTTTTTCCAGCAGTTGGTGCCATTGATGGCACGTCACACGAGGTAAGGAGACCACTTAATGAACCGCAAGGACATTATTATTCTGGCTATAGAAAGTTCCACGCCGTTCATACTCAAGTCATTGTGGACAATGAAGGTATTGTTCGTAGTCCGGTTTTCCTGGGCATCTGAATGACGCGCAGCAGTTTAATCTGACGACTCAAATAGGCGGACCACAACTTCCTTTTCCCGGTGACTGCATATTACTTGCTGATAAGATATATCCCAATCGCGACCCCATTATGACACCATATACCACTCAACAAATAAGGTGTCAAGATGCGAGACAACAACGTAAATGCAGCAAATTGAATCATTTGATACAGAGGAACAGTCTGTGTAGAGCATGCAATCGGTGAAATCAAACAGTATCAGTCGGTCAGTACTGTTTGGCGTCATTCAAAAAGAATGCTCCCACAAGTTGTCAAAATATGTGCGTGTTTGATGAGAAGACGAAAGCAACGTAATTGAGGATATATATTATAGCTATATGGTGATTAGACAGTAGTAACTTTAATAGTCATAATAAATACAAGTACCTGTGGTTTTGTCTTGACTTTTTTAATTCTTCACTTTCTGTGGTTTTGTCTTGACTTTTTTAATTCTTCACTTTCGTAAATTTCACAAAGCCCCATAATTATATCGCATTTCAGTATTATATAGTTAGGTATACTAAAATGTCCAATAAATTGTGAATATAAAAGGTGATATGTGTTATATTATTATTTTGAGAAGATCCCTGGTTTATTTCAGAATTATGAATTCCGTTTTCGATTTCCGTTTACGTTAGAAAACTCTAATAAAAGCAGGTTAAAGTTTATTAGTACTTATTTATAGGTATGCCTAACCAATTTAATTTTGTAAATCGTGCCTGTCATCATTTACCGCCTTATGCACATTAGATTGTCTCCTCGCTGGCATAGAGAAACAGAACTTTAATCGTGAAGGTCGAACACGTTTCACATCAAAATGAGTGCAGATCCAGACTCGGATTCGGATTTGTTGAATATACTGCAAACTGGGTTGTTGTATGAGGAACCAGTGTATTCAAACTCAGCAGTAACGGCCACGCAAGTGCTGGGAATAGAAACCCGTATAAACTATAACAGTTGTCCTCTTGTGTATCTGATGAAAGGTAAATAAAAACCCAATACCCATGTAGCTCCGCCTCCAATGCACACATACACAATAACGTCGGTAAATCACTTAATGTTGTAAATACGTACTAATAAACGTTAACCTGCTTAGTGTTTTAAAGTTGATTTACTAAAATAAATTCGTTCAAAGTTTGAAAAATGCTGCCATCTCATTGGACCAAACATATTTTCAAACACTAAAACAATCTAAAGTTGTTAATTTAGCCCATTAAACATTAAGTACTGAAAACTTTACAATATCCTCCATAACCAAGTCGCCATTCAAGCTGAAAACTACCTTACCCCAAATACAAGATCTTCCAGAACATCCCATTCCCAAGCATTCCGACAGATCCAAACAGTGACTGACTACCATAAATATTCCTTCTTTCCAAGAACCATTGTCCACTGGAATGCTTTGCCCCCAGATATTGTCACCTTGTCTGGCCCACAGTTCAGTCTGGCTGTAAGTCGGATTGAACATGTTTCTCCCTAAATAAACCTGCCCTGTTCTTAACCTGTTTTTAACCAACCTAACATCATTCTTTTATCATCTTTTATTTCATTTCTTACTAACATTCTTGTCAGATGACGCGCGTCAAAGTCTAAGGTCCCCATCAGGGGTTTGACTTATAGGAAGATAGATAGATAGATAGATAGATAGATAGATAGATAGATAGATAGATAGATAGATAGATAGATAGATAGATAGATAGATAGATAGATAGATAGATAGATAGATAGATAGATAGATAGATAGATAGATAGATAGATAGATAGATAGATAGATAGATAGATAGATAGATAGATAGATAGATAGATAGATAGATAGATAGATAGATAGATAGATAGATAGATAGATAGATAGATAGATAGATAGATAGATAGATAGATAGATAGATAGATAGATAGATAGATAGATAGATAGATAGATAGATAGATAGATAGATAGATAGATAGATAGATAGATAGATAGATAGATAGATAGATAGATAGATAGATAGATAGATAGATAGATAGATAGATAGATAGATAGATAGATAGATAGATAGATAGATAGATAGATAGATAGATAGATAGATAGATAGATAGATAGATAGATAGATAGATAGATAGATAGATAGATAGATAGATAGATAGATAGATAGATAGATGATAGATAGATAGATAGATAGATAGATAGATAGATAGATAGATAGATAGATAGATAGATAGATAGATAGATAGATAGATAGATAGATAGATAGATAGATAGATAGATAGATAGATAGATAGATAGATAGATATATATTAGATAGATAGATAGATAGATAGATAGATAGAATAGATAGATAGATAGATAGATAGATAGATAGATAGATAGATAGATAGATAGATAGATAGATAGATGTAGATAGATGTTAGATAGATAGTGATAGATAGATAGATAGATAGATAGATAGATTAGATAGATAGATAGATAGATAGATGTGATAGATAGATAGATAGATAGATAGATAGATAGATAGATAGATAGATAGATATATATATAATACATACATAGTCCGAGCCATCTGCATAAAATAACCGTGCACGTTAACACGTCCGTGTTCATAAACATACACTCGCTATGATTATAGATAGATCAGTTTACAGTTATTGATAGGATAGCTGATGCAATTAAAATGTACGTAATATAATATTGTCACGCGCCGAGGGGTCATAGGATAATTGGTAGCGTGCTATTCCCTCGACTCACTCCAACTCAGACCTACTAAAATAGGGGTCCGTCTGTCAACTTCAAAAGTAAAAATGAACTAAAGTGGACTCTGATTAAGGCCGACTTAAAGATTAAAGGGGAACGCCCTACATGTTTGCCGAGATAATAAGAGAAATAAAGATTTAAATGATTCAACAAGATTTATTCAATAGCTAGAGCAATTTGGTTGCATATCAAGACGGACTAGTAATGTTTTACTATCATGAAATGATAACAATCGTCAGTTTCACATTAACAAATATCTTGCATTTGCACCTTATTATACATCTCTTAAATACACCAAAAAAACAGCTGTATCTTGTGCACAGATCTCTATAACATGTAATATGTTACTAATATAATTTATTGTAAGTATTCCTAAAGAAATAAAAGAATAATTTTAACCTAACAAAAAATAGGTCTTATACCTAAGAAATAAAAGTTTCGAGTCCCCCAATGAGTGTGTTTTACGTGTATTTATCGTCGTTACCGGTTGACCATATGAGCGACGCCTCCTGAAGAGATTAGTCATTTTAGATTTTTGGAGCATAGTGCATGATACAGACAGAGACCCATTCCAGAATCTCCTCTGGTTCTTTTACGTGCACGGTGTAAAGCACCGACACGAGACCTCGGTTTAACGTCCCATCTGAAAGACTGTTAATTGTATTAGGGTCAGACGGGGGCTCGAACCTGCGATCCCTAGATTACCAGTCCAGCGTGTTACCACTGGAGTACAGATCCGTCTGTTCCCCTAATGAAACGCTCCCAAGCCTATTTATACTGCGCACCAAATGCAGTGCACCATTATTTATGTGCGCTCGAATAGCGCACAACCTACGCTATGCGCTATTAAGCACAAACCGCACAAGTAAAAGCGCACACAGTACGCATAATAGCGTCCGTTCGTAACTGTGCACTGTATCCATGACAACAATATGGCTACCTGGCTCCAAACACTGTTTCTATGATAAAACTGAATGAAAACGTCGAAAATCTTATAATGAGATTAATATATAAACATTATATTGTATTAATGTTACCTTGTGATAAAAATCTGGACTGTTTCCAGTGTATAAATACTATTTAAAGTTTGACTCTGAGAAGTACTTCCGAAAAATGGCTGCCGTAGGATACACATGTTTTACTCTGTCATGGATTTAAAGGATTAACTGATAAGAACATGCTTTCCAAAGGTAATCAATGTTAGCAAAACTGATTAAAACCAATACTCTAACAAAGAACTGCAATAAACATTGATGACACATCGTAGCTTGGAGTAAAACAAGTGTACAGCCACCAACATTATGTAATCAAAAATGTACATGTATGTCACACGTCACTGATAAACCTGGGGCATTACAATATTATATCAGTCTTCAGTTTTTAGACACCAGTCTGTTCAATGTATATTGCCGTACGTAGACTGTATTGTAGCAATCGAGCAAGCATATCACTTAACTTTACACTGAGAGTATAAACGTATAGGAGGATATAAGCCGAAAACGATCCAATATGTAAAATAATAGTACTGCCATGCGCCTCACACAGTCAAATATTTTACATATTGGATCCGTTTCAGGTTTATATCTCACTTAAAACACACACTTTTATAACAAGATCCTATAATTATAATTGTTAATTTCGTACATGTACGCGTAGGATTTAATATACATGTTAATACTAATGGCATTTTGCCAGCAGTCCAATATTAATAATAATGGACTGCAAGTATAAAGGTATGACGTCACGACAATGTTTTAATACAGTATATACTATCGTACCATGCTATGATATACATAACAATGTTTCATGCAGTGTGCTAACCGTTTTTTTAAAAACTTTATCTTGGAAGATAGTGCAATGATACAGATCCGTCGGTATGACAAGGCCC
>CM026391.1:48446290-48471022 GCA_014843695.1 Archivesica marissinica
GCCAGAACTAGGCAATCTTTCATTGTAGAAAGTTCATATTAGTTTCAAACTAAACAGTATTGATAATGCTTTCATTTTATGATAATTTATGTAAATTTTCTCATTTGCATATCCATGAATATTAATTAGATTGTCAGAAATTGGATATAAAATACTGAAAAAAGGCTGTTTTTCATTCCAGAAGACATGAAAAACATATTTTCTATCAAGCCAAATGTGCTAAACTGTTGTTAGATAATTATGCAACTGAAATCCTGGCAAGTCACTTCTATGTTGTCCCTTTTATAAATAACGCCATTTGTAGTGTGATGTAAACAAATAGAAACAAGAAATGTTCTAGTCATCAAATGTCGATTCTTTGTGACTGTAAGTGTACATTATTTTGCAAAACTGTTGTCCCTCTACTGATACATTATCTACATGTACTAATTAAAAATGGAATGACACAGTAGGGAGGGAAGTCATTTTAGTGGATTTTTAAAACTAGAGTAGTACTCGGATATGACAGTTTTCGGATAAAACATTATAATCTCTTAAATGTAGCATCATAAAAACCTTTCATGATACTTATTCATTGAAGCACACATAAAATATACTAGTTAGGCTTTTAATTAATACATAAAATATACTAGTTAGGCTTTTAACTAATACATTAACAAATAAAACATTTTGGAAAATAGTGTGCTACAAATTTTTATTTTATTGCGGAATTTGACCAGCATATCGGACGATGGCTGCAAACAGTGAGAGCAGTGATGACAAGTCGATGCAAGATTCCACAGTAGCAGCATCATGCATAATACGCTGTGTAGATAATCCTGTAACAACTAAACTTACCTCTCCCAGGGATTTGCCATCCTGGCAGACACTTCTGAATGCTGCAAGAATTCGAAACCATCAAGGCATGCTTGATATAGCAAGAACATTATCAGACTACACAGTCCCTGAACAGTCAGTGTACTATCACACAGAGTGTAGAAGAACGTAAACCCATAAACGAGACCTTGAAACACTACAGAAATTAAATGAATCATCCAGTAAATCTGAGGAGGAAGCGTGTCCTTCTACATCTGATATACGTCAGACAAGAAGTCAGATTGAGTCAGGAATACAGTCACCACAACCATCTAGAGTGTACGCCCCTGTTTGCATATTCTGTGACAAAACTGGCAAGTATAAAAAGGGCACACGTACGAGAGAAACTTTAACTAGATGTGGAGAACTGAGAGCAGATACCACAGTGAGACAAAGAGCAATAGCTATTAATGACACTAAAATCATAGCTGTTCTATCGAGAGAATTAGTTGCTGCAGAAGGACACTACCACCAATCATGCTATATGGAGTACACAAGACCAGATCCAGATGAGAATAAGTGCAAGTCTAGCAGTACAATGGATCAAGATCTAGAACACCAGTTATATGTTGAAGCTGAAAAAAATGCATATGTTGAACTTTTTAAACAAATGAGAGACATGTTTTCTGAACCCAATGTAAAAAACGTTCAGAATTAAGGGAGAGTTTGAAGTCACATAATTATGATGAAAGAAAGTGGAATATCAGAAATAAAGGAATCTACCAGAACTCACATGCTCCGTAAGATAAATTCGAGTTTAAGGAAAGTCTGAACTATATTAAAGAATCTAAAAACAATGTGCTAATTTTCCCGGATAATTTGAAGGTAGAGCAGCTAGTGAAAGAGAATCAAGATTTAAAATACGAAATTTTGTCAAAGAATGTTCATTGTAATGATGACTCTGGTAATGTGGCCATTACACTGAGATCCATCATTCAAGATCATGTTAAAGAAGAACCTTGGCCACCACTCCCATCTGACCTGACAGATGCAACGGAATACATCCCTGCTGATTTGCATAGTTTCCTGAAAGTTCTTCTGACTGGTAAGCGAGGTGAAGTTATCCCATGTCCCATCTGAAAAGGTTGCACGTGCAGCTAGTTCTATTGGACAAGATATAGTATACAGTGTCAACAGTGGAAGAAGAAAACCACCAAAACATATTTTGCTTCCATTCGCGGTTAAGTCTTTAACTGGAAATGTTGAACTTGTGAAAATTGTTGGCCATGGTGTCTCATACGATCAGCTACAGGAGATCGATACAGCATTATGCATAGAAAAACTCAACAGGTTTGAAGACAATGTGCCTATACAGGAATGTATTCAACCTAATATTCCAACGACGCTAGCTTGAGACAACATTGCTAGATTAGAAGAGACATTAAGCGGTAAGGAAACGTCACACCAAGTGAACGGAATCGCCGTTCAGATGAGGTCATATGGTCCTTTCTTGCCCACAACCCCAGGGAGACGTATTGAGAAAACAAGGAAGCGATCTATTGCACAATCGTTACCGACCATTCCTGAATATAATGCTGGTGAGCGTGTCGGTCCACTCAGTAGACAGTATATACCTATAAACGAAACTGAGGTCATCGAAGATAGTGTCACGAAAAACCATCGTTGGGCACTGACAAGACTACAATGCTCCTCTAATCAAACAGTCAGCAGTTGGACAGGCTTTAACATACTAACTAGAGACAATGTAGACATACAGCAAGATAACATTGGTTATATGCCAACGATAAATTCTCCTGCAACACAGCTGAAAACTGTCAATGAAGTCCTGACACAGTCTGTTCAGATAATGGAATCCCTAGAACTACCAAACATTGTTGTTGTTTTTTACCAAGCTCTTTATGCGAAAGCCACTGATATAATATGGAAACACCCAGACTGATTCAATGGAGTAGTACTAAGAATGGGAGTGTTCCATACGATTTGCACACTGCTCGGTATCATTGGAAAACGTTTTGCAGAATAAAGAATGTCAAACCAGCAGAATCACTTGGCGAGAACAAAGCCTGTATCATTGATGGAATGGCACTATTGTAAAAAGTCCATGCTAACCAAATGACCTTTGCTGTGTTATCGCAACATGTTCTGTCCTTGATAATGGGCGAAAGTAGAAGTTGTGGCAGGGTTGATATGGTTTTTGATGTTTATCAGGATGGCTCAATCAAGGATGCTGAACGTATTAATAGAGGATCAGCGGATAGTACATAGTTCAAGAATATAGCACCAGGTCATAATGTACAGCAGTGGAGAACATTTCTCAAAGGATCTGAAAACAAGAAGAACCTTATCAAATTCCTTGTGAATGACTGGAAGCAACCACATCATAGTGAGACGATTGGTCATAAGCAGCTGTTTGTGACATGTGAGGATGAATGTTTCGTTATCACTAGATCACTGAAGATGGTAGTGAAGAAGTAGAAGAGTTGAAATCATCTCAAGAAGAAGCCAACACTAGATTACTGTTACATACCAAACACGTATCAAGGAATGGCTTTGGCTCAGTATTAGTGGTATCTGAAGATACTGATGTAACAATTCTGTGTCTAGCAAATGTATCAGATTTAGGGTGTCAAATGTATCAAAAGAAGAGCACTCAAACACGGACAAAGTATATCGACATTGGTAAACTAGCATGTTCAGTTGGACAGGATGTATGTGAAGCTTTGCCAGGATTGCATAGTTTTACAGGATGTGACACAGTGAGTGCTTTTGCAAGCCGTGGAAAGGTGACGGCATATAAACGTCTAAAGCAGTGACTAGTTTTCAGGATATGTTCAAATTGCTTGGGACAAATTGGTCACTCTCTGATGAACTGTTTGATGGTCTTGAAACATTTACATGCACCATGTATTCATCTAGAACCTCTACAGCTGATGTAAATGAACTACGATATCGACTTTTCTGTGCAAAGAAAGGAGAAATTGAATATTGGCAGTTGCCTCCCTGTGCAGCATCCCTTCTTAAACATTGTATGAGAGCCAATTACCAGTGTGCTATTTGGAGACGATGTATTGAACCTTCCCCTGATGTTCCATCTCCAATAGGAAATGGTTGGCGTCTTAGCGAAGAAGATGGTACAAATGGTAGTGGCTATCTCTGTTGAATGGAATGATGTTCCTACTGCACCGGATGCTGTAATGGAGTTGTTGATGTGCAACTGTGCTCGTGTATGCAAACCAGACACATGTTTAAAAAGGTTGTCTAAAAAATAAACTGAAATGCACTCAGATGTGCAAACTAACACCTTGTTCAAATCAGCGTGAAGATGAAGAATTTTACATACCAGATACAGAAGCCGATGACGAAGAGACCGACAGTGATACTGAGCTGATATTCAATTAACCTGTAGAACAGGTATATAAATGATATCATCATACAATGACAATGTGCATGACTAATATATCGGTATTGTTCATGTATTGATGAGTCACATGGTAATTGAGTAATTTGAATAATAGTTCTGATATAGTCCTTTAATAAATACATTTGTTGAAATAAAAGGAAGTAATAAATATAGTGCATTAATTTACATTAGGTATTGTAGCCTCATTGTGTCAAATTTACAAGTACTCTTTAAAAAATATGCAGACACATAAAACACAAACTGATACAAAAAAATCAATGATCAGTCTTACGGATAAATATTTGTAAAAATATTTATAAATATTTGAAATGACCCCTTGTATATTGGTTATTTCATGTGTTTCAACTGGATAGTTTGTACTAATAAATCAAACTTTAACATCATGTGTAAATCATTTGATTTTTGCAAGTGTTTTATTAGACGGAAAATATAAGCATTTTGTTCCCGTTTTTTAGCGAAACAAGTCACTTTAAGCATATAATTTACGTCATTATATAACTCACACCAAAATTCATTGTTGAATATGGTAGACAAAGGTGTTCTGAATAATTTGATACCAAATAATGATAGAATATGTTTGTTTTTAGTCATTTGAGCCCAATTGTGCTTCCCATACCCTCAAAAGTAAGCAATATTTTTTCAATTCGAAGGTACTTTTTCAAATGGCAAAAAATGTTGTTAAGCTACTCCCAATTGCTTGCCACAACACATTTTTATTATGTCAAGATTCCAAAATATATAAGTGCCGTTTTGTCCATTTTTATGGTACACCCCACCATGGTTTCCTGCACTTGGCTGAAAGGCTATATAGTGTTCCTCTTATAGCTTTTTACCATTTTTTATTCAAAAATACTATTGTCCAAGATATTTACTATTTATGCTAATTCAGTTTCATCCATTTTTTTCCCCAAATCCTACCTGGCGTCTAGTCACCAAGTGCACTGACAAATGCATATCATGCTGTTAGAGACATGGGTTTGCCCAGTAAAATCGGCAGCAAGACAGTATGGTGTGCCACTCTTCACATTAAGTGACATTTCTCTCCATTTCACACTTCTTCGGCATCCGTCAGTCTTGTCAGACTATGAAATTTGCGCCCGTTGAGTCTAAAGATGAGCACCGTTTGCTGTGGCTGTACAGCCCATTGCGTGACCTGCAGTGGCGGTTGCAGCCTTCGCACATGAAGACGGAGTCACTGGAAGGCGATGCAGTTGGCGGCGGCTCCCACTGTTTGGCTTTCCTCTTCCTGCGTTTGTCGTCAGAGGCTGCTTGCAGAGCGAGTTCTCCCCTCTTTAAGCCCGTTGACAGCTGTTGTCTCCACGCTATTCTGTTTGCTTCGAGGGATTCCCAGTTGGTGGTGTCCATCCCCAGCGCTTTCATATCTTGCAGACATCCTTGAAGCTAAGTTGGGGTCGACCTTTGTATCTGTGCCCTGCGGCCAGTTCACCATACAACAGATCTTTTGGAATGCGACCGTCGTCCATCCGGCGTACGTGTACGAGCCAGCATTGGCGGAGTAATGTGTACATAGATGGGATGCCGGCTCTGCTGAGGACCTCATTGTTGGTGATCTTGTCCTGCCAGGATATGCCTAGGATGCGTCGCAGACAGCGGAGATGGAACACTTGCAGTTTTCATTCTTGAGTGGCGTATGTTGTCCATGACTCGCTTCCATAGAGGAGTGTGCTGATGACGCAAACCTTGTACACCGCTATCTTGGTGTTGGTTGTCAGCTGTCTGTTTTCCCACACCTTCTTGCTGAGCCTGGATAGGGTGGAGGCTGCTTTGCCAATACGTTTGTCCAGCTCCACATCAAGCGAGAGGTTGTTCGTGGCTGTGGAACCCAGGTATGTAAATTGGCTGACGACCTCAAGCTGATAGTCTCCTATGACAATGGCGGGTGGGATGGCAGTTCCTTGGCACATGACTTGGGTCTTCTTCAAACTGATAGTTAGGCTGAAGAGGTCGCAAGCTGCAGAGAAACGGTCCATCAGCAACTGGAGCTGTTCTTTAGTAGGGGCAGCAAGTGCAGCATCGTCGGCAAATAGCATGTCTCTGATGAGGACTTCTATTGTCTTGGATTTTGCCTGTTTAGACATCACCCGTCAATGTCACAACTTACCTCATATTGAAGAGTAACTGTACTACTAATCAGAATGTGTTGGGTGTTAAATTGCTACGTTTCGAGTAACAATTATTACTATGCCCAATGTTAATTAGCTTTTTGGAAATTAACTGTAATCAACATTTCTGTTACTTGAATTTTCAAGGTCGGCCGATAATAGGTAGTTTTTTCGAGGCAATGTTGAAATCACAAGCAAGTGAGTGTATTTTATTTTGAACATTTGTTATGCAATCTCAGTGTAGACAATTGCATTAAATGCAGCAATTATCATTTTACTTAGTAATATTATTCCATTTGCCGTAAAAGAGACTGACTAGAAGACATTCACGGAAAAGCATTAGACGGCCGATTACCAATGTCACTGTGCCATCCGAAAAATATAGTTTCCGAAAACTTGACAGTTGACTTTGAAATATATTTCATTAATTTATTTAGTATCGGATCGATATTCATCAATAACATGGGACAGAAAAACAATGTATTTACCATTACAACTATAACCCAATGAAATTGGCAGATGCAAAATCACATTTCAACGATGAATATCAACGATGGTTCAGTTCAGTTCAGTTCTGTTCGTAGCCTCATGATGGATGGCCTAGGGCCGATAACCACTTTTACCCAATCAATAAGGAAATGCAATAGAGTTATCCGTTTGTGAGGGTACCTCTAGCAAGCAATAAGCGAAATAAATTGAGAACACCACAGTAAAGGTTAACGGCATTTTGAGCCATAACTAAGAAATGTGACACCACTGACTATGGGTGGGTGTGAGCCCATATCAATTAAGCATATAATACACATAAGCCCAACATTCTACCTTGGGGTTAGATACCCAATTTAAGGGCTCTTTAATATCACTATCTTAATTCAGAAATAGAACAGAAATTCGATATTGATGAATGACACCTGGGGCCTTAAATAAGGAATGTGACGCCACTGAATATGCATAGGTGTGGGCCCCCAAGCAATACACACACAGGGACGTGTCTAGGCATACGCACGTGCGTACGCCGAAAAATATATCCCCCAAAAAATGGAAACGGTTTTAGCTCGAAAAATAAAATAAAAATGTTCTCGTATGCTTGCTGCCACATCGGGAAATTACATAGTAGGCTAGCTCAGATCTGTATATTCATGACAAGTCTCCAAAATTGCGAAATATATCAACTGGCGCTAATTGTATTGTTGTCGCATGTGACTCTTTGTATAATAATCCGGAGCAAAGGGAAGCAATACAGTTTACTCGAATACACCGTGTAGAGTAGTCCGATGAATGAAAGCGGGAATTTCAATATGGCGGACCAATTTGAAGAGGACGAAGCTGCAATCTCTATGTGAGACTAGGTGGGCAGCGAGGGCTGACGTTTCATACGCTCAAGGCTGCCTATGGAACAGTTGTAGATGCGTTGAACGACCTGTCAACTAACTATGGTGATACAAAAGCAGCGATCCACAGAATGGCAATTACTCAGTTTGGGTTCATTGACATTGTTGCCCTCGTTGATATTGAGCATGCACTCTCGGCGTTAGTGTGTCTGTCTTTACTGCTACAGAAGAAGTCATGCGACTTGATAGAAGCTGTGTCAGAAACTGCCATCATCAAACAGCAAATCACAGATGAGCGCAATGACATCTCTGTTTGGGACACGCTGTACAACAAGGCCGTAGAGCTAGCAGATACTGTTGACGTAGAACCATCTCGTCCAAGGGCTGCTGCAAATATGCGGCAACAGAACAGGCAGAATGCACCGGCAGATTCCACCTCAGACTTATGGAGGCGAAACATGTACTTCCCCTTCATTGATCATCTAACTGAAGAAATCGGCTCACGGTTACTGCAGGATGGAGACAGGCTCAAGGCTCAGTATTTGATCCCCAAACAAGCACACAAGTTAACCGAAGACATACTTCGTGATCTATATACAGCGTTTGAAGATGACATGCCTGCAGAAACTGTGAATATCTTTCTTCGGGAAGCTCAGCGATGGAAGCCTCGATGCGCTACTGCAGCCATGCCCAGTGAGTGTATTGTCGACACACTTGCCAACATCAGTGCAGAGCTTTATCCAAACGTCACAATATGTCTTCATGTCCTTCTAGCCATGCCAGTGTCCACTGCATAAGCAGAGCGGTCGTTTAGCTCCATGAGACGCCTGGAAACATACCTCAGGGCAACGATGTCAACAGAGAGACTGTCTGGATTGGGATTGATGAACATAGACAGAGAAATCAATGCTGAATTAGTAGTAGATGCATTCGCGAGGAAGAAAGAGAGGCGTTTGACACTGTTGTTTCGTGTTTAAACGTTAAATCCACACTAATCTGATAACAACTTTATGACAGTAATGTACAGGAAGTTCCGTTATAACAGATGTGATACATAAAAGAGTTGTGTACTTGATATCATATCACAGACGTGTACGCGAATGTAGTAGTTGGTGCCAATATCGAACTCCACACTTTATAACTTAACAAATTTGATCGTAATGTGAACTCGACCATTTGCAATATCAGGTATTATTCTTTGAGCAGAAATATTTATATCGTCATGTATAATTAGTACACTTTCATTTCGAGACTGAATTAAATATGCAACAGATTTTGAGACCCAGGGTCCAATTTCTCATTTAATTTAGCCCAATTATCCACGGATGCCCAAATCTTCGTGGTCATGTAAAATGTATCAAGTTGAAAACTAGTAGTGACATAGATATATCTCTGATACAACTATGTATTGAAAATAAATCACTATCGTAAAATCAATATAGATCTACCATATATATCTACAAACTTATGAATTATAAAATAATTTGAAATAATAATAAAATAAATGAATTATTTATGGGTATAATTGTGTTAATAATTACTTCGAAAATGGTGCTGGAAATAGCCTAGAATGCACCACAGGACGTCTAGATTTCAAAAATGTTAGGGGGGGGGCATGCCCCTACACCACCTAGTATGTTCGCACCTTCGGTGCTCGATGCAGTGCCTATAACGAAAAATTGGCTAGAAACGCCCCTGGTCTTTGGTTCTAACTCTGCTCTGTCCAGTCTCCATGCCGTCCAAAACATTTGTAATGCCAATTCCTCACATATCTTCGTGAGAATATAAGTATCAGATTGACTGAATATCTGCTAAATTATACTTTAAAGGTATCTGCAATATACGTATTTTCGTATCTTTGTGGTAGTATAGAAATGTCAGTCGAATACCAGTTTGGCTGAAAATAATTTGTCTCCCTTTGATATATGTTTTTCGATCATTTACGGGAAAAACACAAGCCAGCCGCCAACAGTGGCCACCATTTATTTCCAGCCAGCATTAAGAACCGGAAATGTGAAGAGTTATCGCCCGTCTTGTAAAACGGTGTCATTTAACGGTGCGTATGTAATTCTTTCACTTTAGCCAGCCGTCATTCAGCAAGTGATTTATTAACTTTTGCAAGAAAAGCTTTAGATATTTCAAAAATGGCAACAGTTTGTGAATGGACAAGTGAATGGCCATCTGTCCAAGAAGTGTACCTGCATTCAAAGTTGGAGGAGACCGTAAGTGAAAAAGACATATTTAGTGTAAAGGTTTGCCAATTTCTACAGTCTTGAACTCTTTGTTTAAGTCACATGTACATTGTATATTCTATAGAGGCAATACATGTATGTCAACACACGCCGAATAAATTTTCTGTCCATAAGCCTTGGACCACAGGGATTCGGCACGTTTGGGGGTACTAGTATATATATTTAAGTACAGGGATTCTACTCTGTTGGATGTCAGATTTCGCATCGATCAGTAAAATGGCCCTATCTGAAACAATTTTGTACACATCTATCCGAATATACGCCTATCCCGAGTCTTTATATTGTTCTTCAAATAAAACACAACTTTAAGCTGCATGCATGTATACTTTGCAAACAATTGCCACAGACATTGGCCATAGCAGGTCACATTTCCATACTAGGACACGGGTTCTGTCAGCAACAAAAAAAATCTTCGACGGGAGAGTTTTAACTGTGAATAACATTATCAATAAAATGTGTTTACACTAACTGTAGGTTTATTCGGCAAAAATGACGTAAAAAGAGATTTCGTAGCATTTTCAATTTGTTTTGAAAATTTCTAAAGCGGCGCAATTCGCGTTGAAACGAGCGTTCTGATTGGATTAAGATTATTTTTATATAGGAAGAATAATCATAATCCAATCAGAACGCTCGTTTCAACGCGAATTGCGCCGCTTTAGAAATTTTCAAAACAATTGAAAATGCTACGAAATCTCTTTTTGACGTACATTTTGCCGAATAAACCTACACGTTAGTGAAACACATTTATATAATGTTATCCAGTTAAAACTCTCCCATCGAAGATTTTTTTTTGTTGCTGACAGAACCCGTGTCCTAGTATGGAAATGTGACCTGCTATGGCCAATGTCTGTGGCAATTGTTTGCAAAGTATACATGCACGCAGCTTAAAGTTGTGTTTTATTTGAAGAACAATATAAAGACTCGGGATAGGCGTTATATTTGGACAGATTTGTACAAAATTGTTTCACATAGGGCCATTTTACTGATCGATGCGAAATCTGGCATCCCACAGAGTAGAATCCCTGTACTTAAATATATATACTAGTACCCCCAAACGTGCCGAATCCCTGTGCCTTGGACAACTCTACATGTCAACATGTCCGCGATGACTTTAACATTAGAGGAAGATAGATAGATTAAATTAAAACTAATAGTCGACCCCATTGTTAGCATGAGCAAATATTGACAAGTAATTGAGGAATGCATTAACAATCATCGATGCATATCCGTACACGATTAATACGTAAGTAGACATGTGTAATAACTATTAAGTAGCACAAAGTATGACTATTTTGGCCTTGTTGGACGCCACACTGATCAACGGACCATGCACCACCCCTTCGAAAACCACATCATTACGGTGCCGGGCCTTTTTGGTACTGAATAGCGAGCAAAGTAGGCGATGTGACCCCACAAGACCGGGTACACGTATGTAGCCTGGTATAATAGCTGCTTTGAAACACCAAGTATGACTCTCCATCTTGGCCTGGGTGGACCCTACACTTAGTCACCTGACGACCACCCCTTCGAAAACCACAGAATTACGGTTCCGGGCCTCTTTGGTACTGAATAGCGAGAAAAGTAGGCGATGTGACCCCCACAAGACCGGGTATATGTATGTAGCCTGATATATTAGCTGTAAAGTGACACCAAGTATGCGTCTCCATCTTGGCCTGGGTGGACCCTACACTTAGTTAACTGACGACCACCCCTTCGAAAACCACAGAATAACCAGGATACATACGTATACCCAGTCTTATGGGGTCACATCGCCTACTTTGCTCGCTATTCAGTACCAAAGAGGCCCGGAACCGTAATTCTGTTGTTTTCGAAGGAGTGTTCGTCAGTTGACTAAGTGTAGCGTCCACCCAGGCCAAGATGGAGAGGCATACTTGGTGTCACTTAGCAGCGATGATACCAGGCTACACACGTATACCCGGTCTCATGGGGTCACATCACCTACTTTGCTAGCTACCCACTACCAGAGAGATCCCATAGCATAGTATGCCCTTTTTTCCTATGGTGCTGACCCATTGACATTGTAGGGTGTCATATGTGGTGTTGTTTTATAGCTATTACACAATGCTATGTACCTATAACCAATTGACCTTTCTGCAAACGCTACGTAGGCACGCCCCCCATAGTTACCGGTGCTCGCTGTAACCACGCGAGACAAGCTATCTAACAAAATGGCGTCTAACGCAGTCCTGCATCGAGTTAATCTAGATAAAATTCCGTCGAATTTCTCGGTTTTATTTCACCCAGATAAGAATATCTCGTTGAAAGCAAGACAGCAATGGTTTAAGTTTTTCAGTGAATGTTATTTCTCTAAAGTACAGATATATTTAACGGTTGAGGAACACAGGGATTCGGCACGTTTGGGGGTACTAGTATATATATTTAAGTACAGGGATTCTACTCTGTGGGATGTCAGATTTTGCATCGATCAGTAAAATGGCCCTATCTGAAACAATTTTGTACAAATCTGTCCAAATATAACGCCTATCCCGAGTCTTTATAGTGTTCTTCAAATAAAACACAACTTTACGCTGCATGCATGTATACTTTGCAAACAATTGCCACAGACATTGGCCATAGCAGGTCACATTTCCATACTAGGACACGGGTTCTGTCAGCAACAAAAACAAATCTTCGACGGGAGAGTTTTAACTGTGAATAACATTATCAATAAAATGTGTTTCCACTAACGTGTAGGTTTATTCGGCAAAAATGTACGTCAAAAAGAGATTTCGTAGTATTTTCAATTTGTTTTGAAAATTTCTAAAGCGGCGCAATTCGCGTTGAAACGAGCGTTCTGATTGGATTATTAGAATGTAACAAAATGTTTTTTTCTATATGAAGAATAATCATAATCCTTAAATATATATACTAGTACCCCCAAACGTGCCGAATCCCTGTGTGCAGACAGTATTAATTAATTTGTAATTATTTTTCAAAACATAAGTTCAGATCACGATCACTCGTTATCAGATTTGATTAAAACTTTACTAAATAACTCGTTTGTCTGACAGAACGATAACACAATGACTCGGTGTAGTAATCAATGCTATAATTATGTGCACAATCAGTGCTAAATTCCGATGTGCAAAATCTTAACGGGCTATTATAAAGTCGGCGGTCCCTGTGATGTACCGGATAAGTTGTTGATTACTCCCAATAAACAGTGTGACACGCTTAAATTTGATTGCTGTGTTTGCTAGAAAAGAATGACTATATGGGGTCAGTCGGTGTTTTTATAGATGCATTGTTTTAAAGCAGCTGTCTGGTATTTTGTGGTTCATATACACACTTTTAGATTTGTCCAAGGATTTTGAAATGGGTTGAATTTAACGCCGATCACCAGGATATCGACTAATTTTGTACTATAACTAACCCACACACCAAAGCTACACATTTTCAACATCATTAAAACGATTTTAAACCCGTATTTTCGATCAAATTCACGCCTTTTCAAATTTATCTACTCGTTACTAGTTTGTCTAATATGCATTGTTTGTCTAACAAGATGGCGGCGATAAGCTGTTGTCGGGGGTGTGCGCGAATGGTGCGATGCGATTGGCTAACGCCAGCTGTCAATCAAAATCGGCAGAAAGGTCAATTATATAGGGTCTTATTGCCAAGCTGTCTACATATTCACTACTAAATAATACTATTGTCTGTAATTATAATTTTGTTGTTTCATACCCGGATCTTTTGGCGGTTAATAAGATTGTCATAATAATGGAAAATTACAAGGGGAGCTAATTATTTTCAAGTTAGTGTTTGCTGGTATAATTAATGTTTGCTGGAAATATTTAATGTTTGCTACAAATGAGGGCTCACTTGTATTCACTCATTTAGAAACGGACTGACACTAAACTGAATATATAGATACCAAAGGTGTTGATTTTCTTTTATTTCTTTTTCTAATATAGACTAAATGACTTCCACGCTTTCCCATTGAGTCACTCTGATAGCCCTAATTATCTCTATACAGTCTTACAGATCCAAATTGTTTTATGTGTATGGTCAGGTCGGACCGTGGTCACCTCGGACCACATTTTGTGTGGTCACCTCGGACCACATTTGTGGTCACCTCGGACCACCTATACAAGTCAGCATGGTCATCTCGGACCACCTCTACAAGTCGCAATGATGTTGAAATTTGGCAAAAAAGAGAGATAATGGTGTAGTTTAGCAACCAACAGACCAATATCAGGTAAATAATATTTCTATTAGAGAGAAAGTGTATCGATAAGTTAGGAAAAAATTAACTATTTTCTTTGATCATGTTAATAGCGTTATTAATCATGTTATAATAGCGTAGCTGTTGTTCGTCACGGGGGTGGGGGCTAAAGTCCTAGTTAACATTTCTACTGGGGTGGGGGCTAATGTCCACCTATCCATTTTTGGACTGGGGGGGGACAGATATCCGGGGCATATGTTCGTATACCGTTACATAGACATATATAGTACGTATCTAAAGAAGAAAAAAATAGAACGACCTGTGCTAAATGTGAGCAAATAAGGTTGTTATTCTTGCATTTTAATTTAATAGCGATATGGAAATAGTTGCCAATTTCTAGCATAATATGTCCTGTAATTTCTCTGTTCCTGACATTTTATTGTCACATTTATTAAAATGGTTCAGGATTAATGTAGTCAAGCAATAATAACACACAAGACGAAACATTGCATAAAACTAATAACACTTGTTTTTGATGGCATAAGCGACTTTTGCTATAACGTTATCGGACATGTTTTGAAACCGTTGCTTTCATTTATTTGATTAGAAACGATATTTCATTGATGCTATATATTTTGGGTTGTAACATGGTCCTAGGTTGTAATAACCCTGTTGAGTGGGGGTGGGCAGTGTATGCGCCGGACGCCTGAGTTGCTCAATTATTGAAATTTGTAAAAGTGATTTACCTTGGTGGTCTACAACAGCCATCACATTGTACGTATGTGGGTGCCATTCACGCAACCAGGAACCCCGGGAAATCCAGCCAGCTTGTAAAATCCTTGTTTTTTCATGTCCTTTATTTCACGGAGGATAGGCCATTTAATGAAGTCATTCTTGATGCTACAAAGTGCCTCAGTCACCTCTTCAATTGTCCGAGACACAGTTGATTTGTCACGGCCTACTGTGTCACCAACCACCTGCATGAAGGACCCTGAGGCATAGTACCTCAATGCCACCATGGCCTGTTCTTTAACGCTCATGGCATGTGATCGGTGTGTTTTCCTATTCAGTTTATCAAACAACAGATCGGTGATAAAATTGATACCATCTGAAGAAAATCTATACCGGGCATGTATCTCATTGTCGTTCAGATTTGTATATAAGGAATTATTCTTGTATTCCCTCATTTTTCTATTAATATTTATCAATGCACCAATAATGGCAGCCATTTTGAATGATATCGTTAACATTTAACGATATCTTAACAAAGCCCCAGTGGTGAGTTAAATATCTGCGTTAAGTCTGTTCATTTAACGCTGCGTTAGTACTATAATTTTTTGAACAACAGCTATATTTAACAACAACAGTTAACCAATTCAACACCAAGTAACTCACATGGACTGGTCCATGATATTCATAAACCAATAAATGAATCAGAAAATCACATTTAGACAAGGTCATTTATCAAAATGGGTAATTATGTCTAAAAATAGTCATATCACTGGCAAAAAGTGCAGATCTACACTTTTTGTAAGCCTATTTAGAGGTCTGTGGTGTTGAAAGGGTTAACGAAGAATTTAGCGAGGAACCGTTAACTTTAACGGTGATATCACCGTTAAATATTTAACGAAAGTTTTGAACAACTGGCCGAATGACTAATTTGTCTGATAACGAATTAAGTGTTTTCTTTGATGAGGTTAATTATACTGTTGACATTAGTAAATTTAGTTCATCTCATTAACGAGTGACTGTGTCATAACTAATTATGAGTGACTAGTATTCACAGATCACTACCATTTTCGATAATTAGGTCTTTAATTTTAGAAACCCGTTAAGAGACTGAGTCATCAGCATATTTTTCGTTTCAGCTCACATCCCAAGCCAGAGACAACGTCTACAAGGCCATCAGGAAGATCTTTGCTCTGCCGCTTCTTCCAGCCGATGACATTAGAGAGAAATATTGCTGAAATATTACTCAAATGTCCACGGAATTTCGAAAGCTGTTGATGAATTTTTTCTCTCTAATAAAACCTACTTCGTTATATCTCCGTTAATTACATTGACATTTGACCACCATTTCAGTGAAATATTACACAAATATCCACGGAATTTACTGAATTTCAAAAGCTGTTTGTAAATTCATTGATGATTTGTTTATTAAAACGTGTTTTTTGTAAACTACTTGTTTTTTTTCTTATTTACCATTTGTTGAGCATGGTGGTCCGACTTGACCACACAGATGGTCCGACTTGACCATGGTCACCTCGGACCGTGGTCACCTTGGACCGTTAATATGATCCGAGGTGACCGCGATCCGAGGTGACCATGGTCCGACTTGACCGTAATTCATTGTTTTAATACATTCATGTTTATTATGGGTGTCCTAGTTCTCCAGGTATAGGCCTAGTTGATTATCATGTTCTCGATGGGTTTAAATTCTCGAGGTAACATGTTATTTGAACAACGTTTTTTGTTCTCGTGAACCATACAAGTGTCAGTACATGTGGTACATTGTGAAATGTCGTGGTGGCGCTGTATCACAAATTGCATATCTTATTATCTATGTAAAATTATACTTTTAACTACTCATACTTTTAACTTCTTAGCGGTTTTTGACGGGCAACATGTCAACATCCCCGCGAGGGGTTCGACATTAAAGGAAGATAGATAGATAGATAGATAGATGCATTATGGGTATATATACTAGCTATTAAAAACCAAACTACATATATACTATTATGTACCTGAATTTAAAACTCATTTTGCTTCATCCTATGTCTTCTCCACTTCAAATACACAAAGAAGAAATACTATTGGGAAGCACTTATGTTTGTCATGTTTTTGGCGCCATCGTGTCAGCAGTTACGTAGTCAGTAGTTCCGAGTATACCACGGCAAATGGCCGAGGCCCTAATTTGGGTGTTTATACAAAGGTAGTCATAATAAAATTATGTGAGTATTTGATAGAGACCTTAAAGCTACACTACATCGGCGAAAACGCAAATGTCTGCAGAATGCAAAATGTTATTATATGGTAATGTTTTCCCCCAAATATTTGCCTCAAAAACTGAGTATTTCAACAAATAAACAAACGTATACACGTTTGTTGACATAATAAAATAATATAAATAGGGTCAACATTCATGCGTAATACATCGCCAGTATCCTGAATAACATGGGATATGGTACATATTTACCGTGATATCTCACATGTGTGCCTAATCTTAGTTACATTATCTATAAACGAAAGTATAGCATGTTTAGTATTGATTCCAATGACAAGCAAACGTTAATTCAGGAGCGCGGTGGATGTACGTTATATGAAATCCTACTTTCACTTTTGAAAGTTTGTTTAATGATTCAATGTTCGTGTTCGAATTTATTCAGAAGAATTTGTAGTAGTAATGCATTCATACGTGAAAAAATGCGTTTTATTTCCTTTTTGCGATGTAATGTCGCTTTAATCTGTATAATATGTAAATCTAGCTGTAAATTTATCATTTAGCATAAAACATGAATATAATTTATCTTTTTAATCTCCCACCAGAAAACAACAAATCGGAAATATATGCATAATTGAGATTGTTTGATAAATGGACAAGACAATTACATATACAGTTGAATTACATTTGGACCGAACAAAATAGTTTGACATAACCAACTTTGACATAACAGGTATTGAGAATTTTGCTCAAAATGACGCTTCTCGTATATCACTAGCCTTAAATGTGTCCCATAATAAATCATTGTCCAAGTTGTCATTGTGTTATGATAAAAAAAACACTGTAATATCGTATTGCAGCACATACATGTAAATAACATTTTTATACGAAACTGTGATAAGATTCGCTGATGGGGTGCAGTATTACGGTGTAGTAATAAACCGATACTCGATTAAAGCAGCATTACATCGTAATAAAGGATGTTTTGGGTAAAATATAAATACTAATGTGTGTGTGGGACGATGCATTCCGAATGTAAACATGTGCGGACGATGCGTTCCGGTTGTAAACAAGTGCGTGACCGATTGACTCGGAAAGTCCTACTTTCGGTTTCGAGTTTGTTTATCGCAAAAAAACACTGTTTACCAAATGAACATAAGCATACAAAGTATAATGTGTAGCAGCATTGCTACCCATACGTAATTATTGAATTTTTCAAATATATTTGATTTCATACGATGTAATGCTGCTTTAAATAGTATTCTGTTGAATTTAAACATGTCATTTTGCACTAATTATTGACAAGTTATAGATTAAAGTAAAATCAAACTGATTAATTATAATTATTACGATGAGCCGTTTATCCAATTAATGGTTATATGGCGATAAGTGTGTGCCTGTAGTGAATACATTGTAATTATTTTATGTTATATTTCGGGTTTTACGCCTGCATCAGCACCATTTCGGGCTATATCGCCAGCAGGCAGTTTACCTAACAACACCTTTCCTGGGCAGGCTCCAGCGGTTAACCAGTACTTGGGTGCACCAACCTCCGTAAGAAACTGCCAACTTTTCATATAAATTAGACACGGCCTGAGCGTGGCTCGAACCCATGACCATCAGTGATGATAGGTTACAGTGGTATACAAGTCAGCGACCTTAACCACTCGACCACGGAGGCGGACTCGTACTGTAATTACTTTGATTGGGTAAATTTGCCGAATAAAAGTCGCACTTCAGAGGCAAGCTGATGCTTTGACATAACAAGTGTGAAATACTGCCTATTTATACTGAAGGGAGCAAAACATAAATTTGATATATCGGTAACGAAAAATTTGACTTAACAAAATTTGACATAAATGGAGCCAGTTAGATGTAATATGATAGTATCTGAAACGGTACTTTGACCCGACTTCGAGATAGCTGGAGAATTTGACATAACCAACTTTGATATAACGGATGTAGACTGTACATGATCGACTTGCCAGTATAAAGGATTGAGTGTATTCCATATTCAACTTCATCACACTCCTAATATATGTAAATATAGATAAAATTAAACTTCCTTGATATTTGCAGACCTGAGTTAAGAGACAATCAGCTGTAACCGTATACATAAATGAAATAAAATCAAATCAAATATTGGTTTATTGTTTTCAGAGAAATGCTTGATTGAGCCCTACATACAAGATGAGCTGGACGTACCAGACAAGGTTACGTCCTCAGCCTCGACATGATCTCAAATGGGTGAAGACAGATTTACAGGTAAAAACATTATGCTTCCAACGTCTGTGCTGAAGTTAGGAAGTATGGTGTGTGCTGTAGTTAGGAAGTATGGTATGTGCTGTAGTTAGGAAGTATGGTGTGTGCTGTAGTTAGGAAGTATGGTGTGTGCTGTAGTTAGGAAGTATGGTGTGTGCTGTAGTTAGGAAGTATGGTATGTGCTGTAGTTAGGAAGTATGGTCTGTGCTGTAGTTAGGAAGTATGGTCTGTGACTGTAGTTAGGAAGTATGGTATGTGCTGTAGTTAGGAAGTATGGTATGTGCTGTAGTTAGGAAGTATGGTCTGTGCTGTAGTTAGGAAGTATGGTGTGTGCTGTAGTTAGGCAGTATGGTATGTGCTGTAGTTAGGAAGTATCAACTGTCATTCCCCAAATATATACATCAACTGTCATTCCCCAAATATATACATCAACTGCCATTCCCCAAATATATACATCATCTGCCATTCCCCAAATATATACATCATCTGCCATTCCCCAAATATATACATCATCTGCCATTCCCCAAATATATACATCAACTGTCATTCCCCAAATATATACATCAAATGCCATTCCCCAAATATATACATCATCTGCCATTCCCCAAATATATACATCATCTGCCATTCCCCAAATATATACATCATCTGCCATTCCCCAAATATATACATCAACTGCCGATGATGCTTGAGACTATAGGTGTATAAATGTAAATGTATGTGTGTTGTTTTGGTTCTGTCTGCAACAGACAGGATGTATTGACAGTGCGCATTTATGTGTAGCTCCAAAACGAGGTATCTTTAGTGTCCAAATCTCCCCTGCTCCCACAAAATAAACCCTTCCAAATGACAACTATTAACCCTTTCAACCCCACAGGCCTCTAAATAGGCTTATGAAAAGTGTAGATCCAGATGAGCCGGCTCGTAACGAGCCGTCTCATCAGGATCTGCACTTTTTTGCCAGTAATAATTATTACTATTTTTAGATAAAATTACCCATTTTGATAAATGAACTGGTCCAAATGTAATTTTCTTATTAATTTATTGGTCTAAAAATAGCATGCACCAGTCCATGTCAGTTACTTGGGGTTGAATGGGTTAAGCAACAGCTGCAACCAGTTTCACTGTTCAAGGTAGTGTGGTCCTTGTAGATAGTGAACTAGGATCAGGTTGCAGCTTGTTTACTATGGCAATATGAGCATGCCTACCAGGTATAGGTTGAAGGGTGTAAATGTCTCATTGTTGGAACTGTTTTATTGCTAGCTAGAGTACCACTTAGTTGTTTGTGTGCTATAGTGAATGAATAACTCGACATTTATGACATTTATACAGCAGTAGTAAATGAGCTACAAAGTCTGCATGTCATAGAACTGAAGGTGTTTATTTCATATATCATAGAACTCATGTGTTTAGTTCACATGTCATAGAGCTCATGTGTTTATCTCACAAGATTAGCTTGCTCGAGATATAATCAAGATGAGCTATTGGTGGATCAACAACGGTGGCCATCTTGAAAATCATGTTTTTATTTCTTGTGAATAAATTTTGATGAACGTTGGTATGGAGAATCGGGGGGGGGGGGGCATCTAATAGATACAAAGTTGTTGGATGATTCTTTTACAGATTTACGGCCATTTGAACATTCTTATAGCACAGTGCCTGTCTACACTTCATCTCATTGTTGAATTTTCACCAAACTTGACAGCATCAGTATTGTGTCTATTTGTATTTGTGCATATTGTAATCCCGTTCTTGTTGGATGATTTTTGGCAGATTTGCGGCCATTTCAACATTTTTATAACACAAAGATTGTCCGTGCTTCATCTCCAAAACACCTTTTTGCTTTTTCACCAAGCTTGGCATGAAGCATCAGTATGATGTCTAGTTGTGCATATTTCACCAAGCTTGGCATGAAGCACCAGTATGATGTCTAGTTGTGCATATTTCACCAAGCTTGGCATGAAGCACCAGTATGATGTCTAGTTGCATATTCACCAAGTTGGCATGAAGCACCAGTGATGTCTAGTTGGCATATTCACCATGAAAGCACCATATGATGTCTAGTTGTGCATATTTCACCAATGGCAAGCACCACCAACAAGAAGCCAGAGATGTCTAGTTGTGCATATTTCACCAAGCTTGGCATGAAGCACAGTATGATGTCTAGTTGTGCATATTTCACCATTGGCATGAAGCACCAGTATATGTCTAGTTGTGCATATTCACCAGCATACCAACAGTTTGCAATCACCACTTGGCATGAAGCACCAGTATGATGTCTAGTTGTGCATATTTCACCAAGCTTGGCATGAAGCATCAGTATGATGTCTAGTTGTGCATATTTCACCAAGCTTGGCATGAAGCACCAGTATGATGTCTAGTTGTGCATATTTCACCAAGCTTGGCATGAAGCACCAGTATGATGTCTAGTTGTGCATATTTCACCAAGCTTGGCATGAAGCACCAGTATGATGTCTAGTTGTGCATATTTCACCAAGTTTGGCATGAAGCACCAGTATGATGTCTAGTTGTGCATATTTCACCAAGTTTGGCATGAAGCACCAGTATGATGTCTAGTTGTGCATATTTCACCAAGCTTGGCATGAAGCACCAGTATGATGTCTAGTTGTGCATATTTCACCAAGCTTGGCATGAAGCACCAGTATGATGTCTAGTTGTGCATATTTCACCAAGCTTGGCATGAAGCACCAGTATGATGTCTAGTTGTGCATATTTCACCAAGCTTGGCATGAAGCACCAGTATGATGTCTAGTTGTGCATATTTCACCAAGCTTGGCATGAAGCACCAGTATGATGTCTAGTTGTGCATATTTCACCAAGCTTGGCATGAAGCATCAGTATGATGTCTAGTTGTGCATATTTCACCAAACTTGGCATGAAGCACCAGTATGATGTCTAGTTGTGCATATTTCACCAAGCTTGGCATGAAGCACCAGTATGATGTCTAGTTGTGCATATTTCACCAAGCTTGGCATGAAGCATCAGTATGATGTCTAGTTGTGCATATTTCACCAAGCTTGGCATGAAGCACCAGTATGATGTCTAGTTGTGCATATTTCACCATGCTTGGCATGAAGCACCAGTATGATGTATAGTTGTGCATATTTCACCAAACTTGGCATGAAGCACCAGTATGTCTAGTTGTGCATATTTCACCAAGCTTGGCATGAAGCACCAGTATGATGTCTAGTTGTGCATATTTCACCAAGCTTGGCATGAAGCACCAGTATGATGTCTAGTTGTGCATATTTCACCAGGCTTGGCATGAAGCACCAGTATGATGTCTAGTTGTGCATATTTCACCAAGCTTGGCATGAAGCACCAGTATGATGTCTAGTTGTGCATATTTCACCAAGCTTGGCATGAAGCATCAGTATGATGTCTAGTTGTGCATATTTCACCAAGCTTGGCATGAAGCACCAGTATGATGTCTAGTTGTGCATATTTCACCAAACTTGGCATGAAGCACCAGTATGATGTCTAGTTGTGCATATTTCACCAGGCTTGGCATGAAGCACCAGTATGATGTCTAGTTGTGCATATTTCACCAAGCTTGGCATGAAGCATCAGTATGATGTCTAGTTGTGCATATTTCACCAAGCTTGGCATGAACACCAGTATGATGTCTAGTTGTGATATTTCACCAACACCAGTATGATGTCTAGTTGTGCATATTTCACCAAGCTTGGCATGAAGCACCAGTATGATGTCTAGTTGTGCATATTTCACCAAGCTTGGCATGAAGCACCAGTATGATGTCTAGTTGTGCATATTTCACCAAGATTGGCATGAAGCACCAGTATGATGTCTAGTTGTGCATATTTCACCAAGTTTGGCATGAAGCACCAGTATGATGTCTAGTTGTGCATTTTGTAATCCTGTTCCGGTTGGATGATTTACGGCCATGTGAACATGTTTATGATTGTCTATGCTTCTCCAAATACTACATATTGCTTTTTATTTCAATGTCTTCATCCATGTATATTGCTTTCTTGTATTGCTCCATTGAAGCAACAGTGAGTATGCATACATTATGTTCAAACGTTTAGGCTGTGATAATATTGTGACTTTCTAGTGTGCCTAGGATATTCCTGACTTGTATATATAAATTAATCTAATTAATTAATTAATCTAATTAAACCCTTTACTTCACAACAGAAGAGGCCAATGATATATATATATATGCAGGTGAGTGAACCAGACCTATAATGTATGTCTTGTTTCCACTTACAGTGCACTGTCTACTGTCAATTTGCGATGTTGATAATGTTGCATAACAAATTACATTTACTATGTTCTAAACCATGTGTAAAAAATCCTCACAAGATTAATTCCATAGTTTTTTCCTGGCACAGGTTACTTACCTGTGAAAATAGTTACCGGATTTGCTTGTCTGTTGTGATCTTGTTTTTCTATTAATTTAGGAAACGCACACAATTTTGTACAGCAGATTTCTAATTAAACCCTTTACTTCACAACAGAAGAGGCCAATGAGCGATCTCGCTTGCTTTTCTATTACTTCCCTTGGCAGAAAAAGTTTGACTTTATATCACTAAAAATATAGCAGTCCTTTCAGTTGGAATCCTTTGTTTTTACAGTTGATTTTATCCAAATAATATTAGTTAACATTGATTAAAAAATATTTACGGATGTTTTACTCATTGGATATACTGTAGAATATCTGTCGAGATATAGTAACGTAATATTTATTAGGTGAGAAAGTGGATGGAAATTGATAGCATGGTGTGCAAAAGAAACAACGATAAAAACAGAGGAAACAATTTAAGAGGACCTACATGTACATACTTTTAGGGAGTATTCAGGGGCAGTAACTGACCGATGTCTCTCATACTGCTGATACGAAATATGCACACTGTACTACATACTCAATAAGTAAAGGTGTTGTGTGACGTTTCTGTGGAGTAAATGGTTAAATATTCTATTTCATTGGATTTACCTATTAAAGTGTTATTTTCAAATTAAAGAGTTCTTTTGAAAAGTCAGTTGTATGACACATACGTTATGGCAGGGCTCATCCTAGGTCAGAATAATACGTTATGGCAGGGCTCATCCTAGGTCAGAATAATACGTTATGGCAGAGCTCATCCTAGGTCAGAATAATACGTTATGGCAGAGCTCATCCTAGGTCAGAATAATACGTTATGGCAGGGCTCATCCTAGGTCAGAATAATACGTTATGGCAGGGCTCATCCTAGGTCAGAATAATACGTTATGGCAGGGATCATCCTAGATCAGAATAATACGTTATGGCAGAGCTCATCCTAGGTCAGAATAATACGTTATGGCAGAGCTCATCCTAGGTCAGAATAATACGTTATGGCAGGGCTCATCCTAGGTCAGAATAATACGTTATGGCAG
>CM026391.1:48472022-48521353 GCA_014843695.1 Archivesica marissinica
CTGGTGGAGATTGTAGTACATGTACCTGGTGGAGTATGTAGTATCAAGAGACTGGTGGGAAACCCTTTACAGTCTTCTAAACAGTTCCATTGGCTGTCTGTTTCTGAATCACTGCTCAATTGACCACTTTCATTTGACCCCTTTCATTTCATTGAGCAAAAATTGAAAGAAGTGCTCAAATGTTTAAAAAAATCTGCAGAACAATTTACGAAATATTGCTCTCCACTGTATATGTAGCAATGACACAATTAGTAGTCCGATTTCTTGTTAATGTTATCATATGATCTTGTATGTTTGTGATTCCCAACAGACGTGAAAGTCTTCATTCCATATCTCATATTTTTAGCTCACGAGAGCAAAGCACAATGTGTCTGTCCGTCGGTCATCGTCCGTCCATTAACAATTTCAAATGTCTTCTCAGTAACCATTGGTTCTATAGCCACCATTTATGGACATGATACTTGGGTAGGTGGGGGATTACAAAATTGTTAAAATCACGTCATTACGTAATCCAAGATAGCCGTTATCATACCAATTCTTAAAAATTCTGCTCCTGAACCGCCACCCGGGTTTTGACGAATCTTTGTAGAAATGATCAAATGGGTGTGGCCCGGGAGGTCAGGAAGTGGTCAAATTTGATTTTTTAGCGAATATGGTGATATATCAGATCGAAGGTATCGTCGACAAGGTCATCCAAGGTGGCGCTGAAAGGTCAAAAGATTTCACAATAATTCTTCACCAAAACTGATTGGCCAATGGTAGCCTAATTTAACAGTTGTGGTTCATCGGTGAAGCCATTTCAGATTTGTTAAAATGTAGGTTGTCACAAAAGGGTGGCCACCGTCTTCAAACATCTTCTAACGAATCATTTTGGCAACATTTGGTAGGAATGATCAATGTACAATTGTCTTTCGAAGTTGTTAAAATGGTGACCCAGTGGTATAAAATGAGTGATGTGAGCGATACAGGGCCATCATGGCCTTCGTGTTAGTGTAGTGTAACCTGAACAGGTTCTGCTTTGTTTGATGCTGTATAATCTAAAACAATATTAGTATGCAGTGCTGTTTTTCTAGGACAATTGGGTCCTTTATTCTGCCCCATTCGCCCTCCAAAAAGTATATATTTCCCTCCCAATT
The DNA here is from genome assembly GCA_014843695.1 of Archivesica marissinica. Lineage (NCBI taxonomy): Eukaryota > Metazoa > Mollusca > Bivalvia > Venerida > Vesicomyidae > Archivesica > Archivesica marissinica. The sequence continues at coordinate 48,473,159 of CM026391.1, forward strand.
TCAGCCGATAATTCCCCTGGAGCTGCTGCTAAAGAAAGAACCTATGCGTACCTGATTTCGGGGTTGAAATTGTGCTTTTGGTTGGCGTTTTAGACAAGGTCTAATCTGTGTGCTTGGGTGTAATGGCAACTGTAGTGTTGTAAAGCATCTTGTCACATTGATTTATCATGTGTTTGAAGACAGAGCCAGTTGTTGTTGAAACTATTGCATGTATATAGCAGGGTTCATTCTCGGTCAGAATTTTTGGGAGAAGTGAGAAAGCGCGTGATCGCTTCCTTAAATGGTGTTCTTTATCATTAAATAGAACATTTGAATAGAAGGAGTGCTTTATAATGGGCCAGTGTATAGACAAAATTTTGTTTGAAAATCGTAAAAACCAAAACATATATATTTTTTTTAAGGGAGAAGTGGGGCCCCCAAAGGGCGAAGTCAGGGTCCCTAGGGGCGACAATTTCGCCCACATCGCCCTCTAGAATGATCCCTGATATAGTGTATTAAATTGAATAATAGGAAAAGCACTATCGTCCCTCATTTTCCCCATTTACGTCATTTACGAAGCAATTTTCCACTCCTGAGGGGACCCAGCCCAATTCCCCTCTGTTGTGCTATACTACAATAAACAGCAATAACTTACATGCATGTTCTTTGTATTGATTGTATATGCAGAAAAATATAAATTTAAAAATAGAGACACTCTGATGGTTACCTTGGCAATTTATTTTTATAAATGATCTTAACCCTGCATGCTGTGTAAAATAAAGGCTATAAATAGTTAACATAATTGTTGCAGCTGGCAATTCATTATTCTATTTATCTTATTTGTAACTGAAAACTGTGGAAATATACCATGTAATTGTGTTGTTACATTGTACAGTGTATGCATATTTAACCTATTCAACACCAAGTAACTCAAATGGACTGGTCCATGATATTCATAAACCAATAAATGAATCAGAAAATCACATTTGGACAAGTTCATTTATCAAAATGGGTAATTATGTCTAAAAATAGTCATATCACTGGCAAAAAGTGCAGATCCTGATGAGACGGCTCGTCATGAGCCGGCTCATCTGGATCTACACTTTTTGTAAGCCTATTTAGAGGTCTGTGGTGTTGAAAGGGTTAACCTAGATATGAAAAAGAGTTCCGCAGGCTCGGCCACAAAGCATGTGAATTTTCATAATAAAATAAACATGAACACCTATGCATTTCCTAGCTGCAAAATAAACACAGCTTGAAAATAGTTACTAAACAGACCATAAAGCTTTGAACCATTATAATCAAAAATGAAACACATTTAGTAAACACATACACTGACCACAGCTGCAGCTGTACCTGTCTAAAACAAACCATTATCTGCACTAAAATTACTGTAAGATTAACTCTTAGGTCATATAATTGTAGCAGCCCACAATTCATTAATGTGTTTTTCTTACTTAACCCTTTCAACACCACATACCTCTAAATTGGCTTACAAAAAAGTGTAGATCCAGATGAGCCGGCTCGTGATGAGCCGTCTCATCATGATCTGCACTTTTTTCAAGTAATATAACTATTTTTAGAGAAAAAAATTACCCATTTTGATAAATGAACTGATCCAAATGTAATTTTGTTATTAATTTATTGGTCTAAAAATATCATGGACCAGTCCATGTGAGTTACTTGGTTTTGAATGGGTTAAGTAGCTGGAAATTCTGGACACCTGTCATGGAATTTCACTGTGCCGTAACGATACAATTCTGATGAAATTTCATGACATATTTGACTAGCGTGTAAAGAGAAAAATGAAACAATCGAGCTATTTGAGCTGTTGTGTGACCTTAAAAAGTATCCCCATACATATAGTAAGTGTATATAATATCCTGTGATTGATGTGACACAGTGACGATCACATTCGGGTTAGCAGTTGTAGCCTATAAGCATGGCCTGGACAAACGAGTACCTTGATTGTTTGTCTGTCCGTTTTGTCTGTTTAAATGTTTGTCTTCTAACCCTTGGTGGAATGTTAATGATACATCGCAGCAATGATCAGTGTACCTAATTATTATTTTGACATTATTTTTGTCCTTTGAAGATTTGTGAAGGAATACCATCCATACTCACCTATAAGACACGTTTGTTACCCATAGGGTCTCGGTTACCCCTAGACCCCGGTTACCCCTAGACCCCGGTCTCAACATGGCCACCCGTCTTACATGTATAAGTGAGTGCTAAAAAATTTGTTTAAAAAATATATATATTTTAAAATGTATTAACATTTATGGTATCCATAATTACATTTGGTAAAGAAAGCACTCTGGCGCTGAAAATGTCTTTAAGTTGCAGTCTTGCACCGGCCAAACATGCAATTTATACATGGTCTGGTGTCCAATTTATCAACCCGTCTTATATGTGAGTGCATGCCAAAACCCACAATTTTAATGACCAAAGTAGGGGGATTGTCTTATAGGTGAGATCGTCTTATAAGTCAGTATGAATGGTACAGTTTTCCGGACTACTGCTAAATGCATAGCCACATTTCAATGATACTTGCACATATTTAATGATCAGTACAAAACCTATCTTTCTGCATATCATCTTTACGTGACACTCAATTCATCCTTTAAAACAATTTCTATATTCATTTATTCATACTGTCTTCATGTAAATATAACAAATATCCTCGTATATCTCTCGCATGATCACACTGCAAGTTTGAGAAAAACTGACACCATAATTATTCTAAATTAATAAGTTATAAATTAAAGAATTTACAGGTACTAGAAATAAAATGCAGTAACTAATGGTTGTAAATTTACTTGGAAAAAGTTCCAAATCTTACAGCTTGATAGCTTGTGTTCTGCATTATAGTTTGGCATCCGCTATATATATTATTTAGGATAGTAATATTTTGATGATTACTTAATCATAATATATCTCATCTTGTTCAGAGTTAAACGTTTTCTATGGTAGGTTGAAAGGAACATGTGTACAATTTTAATCTTGCTGCAGGGTACAATTACTGTATGAATGTGCTTAGTATCTTACTGCAATTCTTGTACCCAGAACATTTGGTTCCCTAATTTTAAGTATGTTACCACTAAACGTAGTTTGCATAATAAGACCACTAATAATTTTTTCATCAAATAGTGTTTTGCCGACAAAGGGAAGAATACAAACTGAATCTTGTGTTTAGTATTGTGATAATTATGTCTGCACAGAGGGGGGGATATATGATTGTGTACTTTCTGTCCATCCGTCTGTCTGTCACAAAGTTTGTTAGGAAATGATCAGTACCGAGTCAAACTGTGTGTATCATCTTCATGTTGTACACAGTTATCACCCTTTGAATATTTTTAAATAATACATTTTGTTTGCATTAGATCTGCAAGAAGTTCTGGCCGAATTTCATGAAACTTATCAGAATATGATGAGGACCAGTAAATGTGTTGTTAGTTTTGGTTATTATTTTGGTCTCCCGGACTTGACATGTAGGAGAATAATAACATATCTAAATTCAAACAATGTAGCAAATTGGATAGGGCCAGCTCCCGAGTTGAAGATTATAAGGTGCTGGCTCCCAATATAGAAGGTCAAGGGGCTGACTTCCATGATGGAGCTTGTTCCCTTAGTATTCATTAGAAAATTGTCCATCTTCATAATAATAACTAAAGAATAGCACTCGGAGAGATGTAAACCCCCATCTGAGCTGAACCGCCATGACCACATGCCTTGATAGATTTCTCCCAAATCACTTCCATCTGACACCTATATATTCATAAAGATTCATCAAAATTCATCCACAACGTTTACAACTTTTTAAGTTATCAGACAGATAGACAGACAGTGCCGAAAACTATAATCCCTTTTCCTACGGCGGGGGTTAATAATTATTTATTTATAGAAGGTAAGCATAATATGACATAGAATGAAACTAAACTTTCAATATGCCCAATACCCTGTTTTATTTTCGGTGGGGTGGGGACGGAGTACCCGAAATCCAGCCCATGCACTACAAAGTAAAGTAAAAGTAAAGTAAAGTGTTTGTTTATTATAGTGTCACCCCTATTTAAAGGGCCAGCCAGCCATTTCTGACTTATGAGACACCTCTTTTTACGAACATCAGTACTTCCCGAATCCTATGCTTGTATGCCAGACGCCAGACTGGTAGGCAATCGGTAACCATTATTGTATTGCACCATTTTGATTATATTTTAGGACCACCCCAGTCCCCAGTAGTGCATTAAAGTCATCATTGATGATATTTATTCTTCTAAAAATCTATCAATTGTAGCTAACTGAAAACATCTGGTGTAGCGCACTCTTGCTCTTTGATAACTGTTGCATTTCCCAGTTTTTTCTGATAATTTCATTGTTGTTCTTTGCACGTTCTGATTGACGGGAACACTATGACATGTACAGCTGCTCCAAACTTGTTTCCTGTTTGAATCCCATCCAAGTTGTAACTTCCTATTATCTAAAAAAAATATGTTTTTTCCAGAGATGGTTAGATGAATGAAATATATTTGTACAAGCAAGTAGTATAGCTCCAAGCAAGTAGTATAGCTCCAAGCAAGTAGTGTAGTTCCAAGCAAGTAGTGTAGCTCCAAGCAAGTAGTATAGTTCCAAGCAAGTAGTATAGCCCAAGCAAGTAGTATAGTTCCAAGCAAGTAGTGTAGTTCCAAGCAAGTAGTATAGTTCCAAGCAAGTAGTATAGTTCCAAGCAAGTAGCGTAGTTCCAAGCAAGTAGTGTAGTTCCAAGCAAGTAGTGTAGTTCCAAGCAAGTAGTGTAGTTCCAAGCAAGTAGCATAGTTCCAAGCAAGTAGTGTAGTTCCAAGCAAGTAGTATAGTTCCAAGCAAGTAGCATAGTTCCAAGCAAGTAGTGTAGTTCCAAGCAAGTAGTATAGTTCCAAGCAAGTAGCATAGCTCCAAGCAAGTAGTATAGTTCCAAGCAAGTAGCATAGCTCCAAGCAAGTAGTGTAGTTCCAAGCAAGTAGTATAGTTCCAAGCAAGTAGTATAGCTCCAAGCAAGTAGTATAGCTCCAAGCAAGTAGTATAGTTCCAAGCAAGTAGTATAGTTCCAAGCAAGTAGAGTAGTTCCAAGCAAGTAGTGTAGTTCCAAGCAAGTAGTATAGTTCCAAGCAAGTAGTGTAGTTCCAAGCAAGTAGTGTAGTTCCAAGCAAGTAGTATAGTTCCAAGCAAGTAGTATAGTTCCAAGCATGTAGTGTAGTTCCAAGCAAGTAGTATAGTTCCAAGCAAGTAGTGTAGTTCCAAGCAAGTAGTATAGTTCCAAGCAAGTCGTATAGTTCCAAGCAAGTAGTATAGTTCCAAGCAAGTAGTGTAGTTCCAAGCATGTAGTGTAGTTCTAAGCAAGTATTATATATTGTTCAGGCAATAGTATAGTTATGAACACATAATTTAGTTCTGAGCAAGTAGTATAGTTCTGTGCAAGTGAGTAAGTAGTCTAGTTCTTAGAAAGTAGTATAGTTCTGTGCAAGTGAGCAAGTAGTATATTTCTGAGCAAGTAGTATAGTTCTGAGCATGTAGTATATTTCTGAGCAGGTAGTATAGTTCTGAACAAGTAGTATAGTTCTGAGTAAATAGTATAGTTCTGAGTAAATAGTATTGTTCTGAGCAAGTAGTATAGTTCTGTGCAAGTGCGCAAGTAGTATAGTTCTGTGCAAGTGAGCAAGTAGTATATTTCTGAACAAGTAGTATATTTCTGAGCAAGTAGTATATTTCTGAACAAGTAGTATATTTCTGTGCAAGTAGTATATTTCTGAACAAGTAGTATATTTCTGAACAAGTAGTATATTTCTGAACAAGTAGTATAGTTCTGTGCAAGTAGTATATTTCTGAACAAGTAGTATAGTTCTGAGCAAGTAGTATATTTCTGAGCAAGTAGTATAGTTGTGAGCAAGTAGTATAGTTCTGAGCATGTAGTATATTTCTGAACAAGTAGTATATTTCTGAACAAGTAGTATAGTTCTGTGCAAGTAGTATAGTTCTGTGCAAGTAGTATATTTCTGAGCAAGTAGTATAGTTCTGTGCAAGTAGTATATTTCTGAACAAGTAGTATATTTCTGAACAAGTAGTATATTTCTGAGCAAGTAGTATATTTCTGAACAAGTAGTATATTTCTGAACAAGTAGTATAGTTCTGTGCAAGTAGTATAGTTCTGTGCAAGTAGTATAGTTCTGTGCAAGTAGTATAGTTCTGTGCAAGTAGTATATTTCTGAACAAGTAGTATATTTCTGAACAAGTAGTATAGTTCTGAGCAAGTAGTATATTTCTGACAAGTAGTATAGTTCTGTGCAAGTAGTATAGTTCTGTGCAGTAGTATAGTTCTGACAAGTAGTATAGTTTGAGTAGTATAGTTCTGTGCAAGTAGTATAGTTCTGTGCAAGTAGTATATTTCTGCAAGTAGTATTTTCTGAACAAGTAGTATAGTTCTGTGCAAGTAGTATATTTCTGTGCAAGTAGTATATTTCTGAACAAGTAGTATATTTCTGTGCAAGTAGTATAGTTCTGAACAAGTAGTATAGTTCTGAGCAAGTAGTATAGTTCTGTGCAAGTAGTATAGTTCTGTGCAAGTAGTATATTTCTGTGCAAGTAGTATATTTCTGAACAAGTAGTATATTTCTGTGCAAGTAGTATAGTTCTGAACAAGTAGTATATTTCTGTGCAAGTAGTATATTTCTGAACAAGTAGTATATTTCTGTGCAAGTAGTATAGTTCTGAACAAGTAGTATAGTTCTGAGCAAGTAGTATAGTTCTGTGCAAGTAGTATAGTTCTGTGCAAGTAGTATATTTCTGTGCAAGTAGTATATTTCTGAACAAGTAGTATAGTTCTGAACAAGTAGTATATTTCTGAACAAGTAGTATATTTCTGTGCAAGTAGTATAGTTCTGTGCAAGTAGTATATTTCTGTGCAAGTAGTATATTTCTGAACAAGTAGTATAGTTCTGTGCAAGTAGTATATTTCTGTGCAAGTAGTATAGTTCTGTGCAAGTAGTATAGTTCTGTGCAAGTAGTATAGTTCTGAACAAGTAGTATATTTCTGAACAAGTAGTATAGTTCTGTGCAAGTAGTATATTTCTGAACAAGTAGTATATTTCTGAACAAGTAGTATAGTTCTGTGCAAGTAGTATAGTTCTGTGCAAGTAGTATAGTTCTGTGCAAGTAGTATAGTTCTGTGCAAGTAGTATAGTTCTGTGCAAGTAGTATAGTTCTGAACAAGTAGTATAGTTCTGTGCAAGTAGTATAGTTCTGTGCAAGTAGTATAGTTCTGTGCAAGTATTATAGTTCTGTGCAAGTAGTATAGTTCTGTGCAAGTAGTATAGTTCTGAACAAGTAGTATAGTTCTGAGCAAGTAGTATAGTTCTGTGCAAGTAGTATAGTTCTGTGCAAGTAGTATAGTTCTGTGCAAGTAGTATAGTTCTGTGCAAGTAGTATAGTTCTGAGCAAGTAGTATAGTTCTGTGCAAGTAGTATAGTTCTGTGCAAGTAGTATAGTTCTGAACAAGTAGTATAGTTCTGTGCAAGTAGTATAGTTCTGAACAAGTAGTATAGTTCTGAGCAAGTAGTATAGTTCTGTGCAAGTAGTATAGTTCTGTGCAAGTAGTATAGTTCTGAACAAGTAATATAGTTCTGTGCAAGTAGTATAGTTCTGTGCAAGTAGTATAGTTCTGTGCAAGTAGTATATTTCTGAACAAGTAGTATATTTCTGTGCAAGTAGTATAGTTCTGAACAAGTAGTATAGTTCTGAGCAAGTAGTATAGTTCTGTGCAAGTAGTATAGTTCTGTGCAAGTAGTATATTTCTGTGCAAGTAGTATATTTCTGAACAAGTAGTATAGTTCTGAACAAGTAGTATATTTCTGAACAAGTAGTATATTTCTGTGCAAGTAGTATAGTTCTGTGCAAGTAGTATATTTCTGTGCAAGTAGTATATTTCTGAACAAGTAGTATAGTTCTGTGCAAGTAGTATATTTCTGTGCAAGTAGTATAGTTCTGTGCAAGTAGTATAGTTCTGTGCAAGTAGTATAGTTCTGAACAAGTAGTATATTTCTGAACAAGTAGTATAGTTCTGTGCAAGTAGTATATTTCTGAACAAGTAGTATATTTCTGAACAAGTAGTATAGTTCTGTGCAAGTAGTATAGTTCTGTGCAAGTAGTATAGTTCTGTGCAAGTAGTATATTTCTGAACAAGTAGTATAGTTCTGAGCAAGTAGTATAGTTCTGTGCAAGTAGTATAGTTCTGAGCAAGTAGTATAGTTCTGTGCAAGTAGTATAGTTCTGAACAAGTAGTATAGTTCTGTGCAAGTAGTATAGTTCTGAACAAGTAGTATAGTTCTGTGCAAGTAGTATAGTTCTGAGCAAGTAGTATAGTTCTGTGCAAGTAGTATAGTTCTGTGCAAGTAGTATAGTTCTGTGCAAGTAGTATAGTTCTGAACAAGTAGTATAGTTCTGTGCAAGTAGTATAGTTCTGAACAAGTAGTATAGTTCTGAGCAAGTAGTATAGTTCTGTGCAAGTAGTATAGTTCTGTGCAAGTAGTATATTTCTGAGCAAGTAGTAAGGTTCTGAGCATAGTATTATTTCTAGCATGTATAGTTTTGAACAAGGTAACCGTCCGACAGCTTCACATTGTGGGGATGTCTCCAATTGAGTCTGTAGCATCCTTCAAACAATCTCATCTAAGTTTATCGGAATGGAATCATGTGCATTGATAAACTAGGTCACTAGGTCAACTTTAAGAAAAACCTTTTCATGAACTGATCGTAGTAATATTGCCAAATGTCATCTAGTATGTATCGTTGCAATACCCTTTATCAATGTGTTGACATCCGGTGACAGGGTACACCATCCGGTGACAGGGTACACCATCCGGTGACAGGGTACACCTGGTGGGGTGGTCAAGTTTATAGTGATATTGTGATTTATGGTCATCTTGTTTAACCCTTTCAACACCAAGTAACTGACATGGACTAGTCCATGATATTATTAGACCAATAAATTGATCAGAAAAATTACATTTGTGCTGTTCATTTGTATCAAAATGGGTAATTATTACTAAATATAGTAAAATCAAGGATCATTTTAGAGGCCGACGTGGGCGAAATAGTCCCTAGGGATCCTGACATCATCCTTTTAATCATGAGCTGGCTCATCTGGATCTACATTTTTTATAAGCCTATTTAGAGGTTTGTAGTGTTAAAAGGGTTAACAACTCGTCACAAATGTTCATCACATCCAACAACCTTCAAAATGCAACTCCTTCGTCTGTACAAGGTCCTTGTAACCTACATAATATAACAAAGGTCTGTACAAGGTCCTTGTAACCTACATAATATAACAAAGGTCTGTACAAGGTCCTTGTAACCTACATAATATAACAAAGGTCTGTACAAGGTCCTTGTAACCTACATAATATAACAAAGGTCTGTACAAGGTCCTTGTAACCTACATAATATAACAAAGGTCTGTACACGGTCCTTGTAACCTACATAATATAACACAGGTCTGTACAAGGTCCTTGTAACCTACATAATATAACAAAGGTCTGTACAAGGTCCTTGTAACCTACATAATATAACAAAGGTCTGTACAAGGTCCTTGTAACCTACATAATATAACAAAGGTCTGTACAAGGTCCTTGTAACCTACATAATATAACAAAGGTCTGTACAGGATATGGTCCTTGTAACATTCATAGTGCAATAATATTCTGTACAGCTCAAGTTCTTAGTAAAAAGATAATGCTCCCTCCCTGAACCAGCTTATAGCACTATCTCCCTCCTTGAACCAGCTTATATCACTATCTCCCTCCTTGAACCAGCTCATATCACTATCTCCCTCCTTGAATCAGCTTATATCACTATCTCCCTCCTTGAACCAGCTTATATCACTATCTCCCTCCTTGAACCAGCTTATATCACTATCTCCCTCATTGAACCAGCTTATATCATTATCTCCCTCCTTGAACCAGCTCATATCACTATCTCCCTCCTTGAATCAGCTTATATCACTATCTCCCTCATTGAACCAGCTTATATCACTATCTCCCTCCTTGAACCAGCTTATATCACTATCTCCCTCCTTGAACCAGCTTATATCACTATCTCCCTCCTTGAACCAGCTTATATCACTATCTCCCTCCTTGAACCAACTTATATCACTCTCTCCCTCCTTGAACCAGCTTATATCACTATCTCCCTCCTTGAACCAACTTATATCACTATCTCCCCCCTGGAACCAGCTTATATCACTATCTCCCTCCTTGAACCAACTTATATCACTCTCTCCCTCCTGGAACCAGCTTATATCACTATCTCCCTCATTGAACCAGCTTATATCACTATCTCCCTCCTTGAACCAGCTTATATCACTATCTCCCTCCTGGAACCAGCTTATATCAATATCTCCCTCCTTGAACAAGTGTATGTGTGCACTAATAATGTACTAATGTTTCCAGGCAATAAATGTCTGCCTGTAATTTACTCAAATTTCTTCCAGTATAAACTGTGTTAGTATTTGTTGCAAGCTGTATATCTAAAACTAGTGGTTGATTACCTGTGACAATAGTAGTAGTAGCTAATTGTTGTTCCTTGTTCCTGCCCAGGTAGCTAGCTGCTGTTCTACTATATTCTATATTCACTATGCATATGGTTTGTTTTGTGTCTCTCTGCAGGAGGCGTTCTGTGCGGACAGCTTGAGCCAGTTGTGGAACGAACTTGTCCGAGATGGAGAAATTACAACAAGTGTCAATAATGGACTGATTAATAGCGCTGGAGTATTAGCCAAGAAAGGTAGGAGTTTGTTTGTATTGATGAAAGGTTTCTGGCACTTCTTGGTAAGAATGAAACAGAGTGAATAAAAGTATTGTCAAGGGAATGTTAGAATGTAATTATTATATTGAATTATTATACCTCAAAACTCCGACAACAAACCAAGTTCGAATTGTGAGTATATTTGAAGTTGATAGGGCTCTAGCGAGTCACTGAAATTGAGATGCATGACTTGTAGCATAATTTATGATCCCTTTCACAATTAACTTGCTACAATTTGATTTGATTCAAAACAATGATCTATGAAATCTAATATTATAAATATAGAAAGTCAAAGCAAAATATTGGTTTTTCCGATTGACAATTTAGTGCACCTTTTGCATGACGCGATCAACAATTTAAACCATGAAATATTACCGGACTGGTTTAACAGTATTTGAAATATTGCCAATATATGTAATCCATCTAAAATAAAGATAATTCATCTAAATTGTTGGTAAAATTGCAATTCTGGTTACATCTCGAGTTGTGCCATGCGATTCATATTGAATTATAGTGTTTAGGGCTAGAGTTGTGCCATGCGATTCATATTGAATTATAGTGTTTAGGGCTAGAGTTGTGCCATGCGATTCATATTGAATTATAGTGTTTAGGGCTAGAGTTGTGCCATGCGATTCATATTGAATTATAGTGTTTAGGGCTAGAGTTGTGCCATGCGATTCATATTGAATTATAGTGTTTAGGGCTAGAGTTGTGCCATGCGATTCATATTGAATTATAGTGTTTAGGGCTAGAGTTGTGCCATGCGATTCATATTGAATTATAGTGTTTAGGGCTAGAGTTGTGCCATGCGATTCATATTGAATTATAGTGTTTAGGGCTAGAGTTGTGCCATGCGATTCATATTGAATTATAGTGTTTAGGGCTAGAGTTGTGCCATGCGATTCATATTGAATTATAGTGTTTAGGGCTAGAGTTGTGCCATGCGATTCATATTGAATTATAGTGTTTAGGGCTAGAGTTGTGCCATGCGATTCATATTGAATTATAGTGTTTAGGGCTAGAGTTTAATAGTGGTGACATGTTAGGATTACATTCCGGCAACAAGTTCACACCAAGCCAAAAATATACGTTTTGACTTAAAATAACAATATATTGCACATTATTCTGAAATAATTTAAACAGTGATCTACAAACTCTCAAAAGTAAAAGTAAATGGTTTACCATTTCCGAAAATGGTTTAAAATGGTTGAACGCTGTGGAATAACACATTTGATTTCTAACTGCTTTGCACAGTCATATTGTTCCTGGTCGCTGCATGTTGAAATGCTGTCATATTGTTCCTAGTCGCTGCATGTTGAAATGCTGTCATATTGTTCCTAGTCGCTGCATGTTGAAATGCTGTCATATTGTTCCTAGTCGCTGCATGTTGAAATGCTGTTATATTGTTCCTAGTCGCTGCATGTTGAAATGCTGTCATATTGTTCGTAGTCGCTGCATGTTGAAATGCTGTCATATTGTTCCTAGTCGCTGCATGTTGAAATGCTGTCATATTGTTCCTAGTCGCTGCATGTTGAAATGCTGTCATATTGTTCCTAGTCGCTGCATGTTGAAATGCTGTCATATTGTTCCTAGTCGCTGCATGTTGAAATGCTGTCATATTGTTCCTATTCGCTGCATGTTGAAATGCTGTCATATTGTTCCTAGTCGCTGCATGTTGAAATGCTCTCATATTGTTCCTAGTCGCTGCATGTTGAAATGCTGTCATATTGTTCCTAGTCGCTGCATGTTGAAATGCTGTCATATTGTTCCTAGTCGCTGCATGTTGAAATGCTGTCATATTGTTCCTAGTCGCTGCATGTTGCAATGCTGTCATATTGTTCCTAGTCGCTGCATGTTGAAATGCTGTCATATTGTTCCTAGTCGCTGCATGTTGAAATGCTGTCATATTGTTCCTAGTCGCTGCATGTTGAAATGCTGTCATATTGTTCCTAGTCGCTGCATGTTGAAATGCTGTCATATTGTTCCTAGTCGCTGCATGTTGAAATGCTGTCATATTGTTCCTAGACACTGCATGTTGAAATGCTGTCATATTGTTCCTAGTCGCTGCATGTTGAAATGCTGTCAACCCAAAACGTTTTCGGACTCAAGCTGTTAATGACATCTCTTATGCCAAACATCATGTGGAAATAACATCATGACGTCATTATCAAATTGATTCATAACAATCTTAGACAATGTATCACATGTAGATGGGTGATTTATGTTTCCCGGGAAAAAGCTGAAAATTGGGATATAGAGAGGACAATATATATATATTACTAGTTCCCTGCTAGGAACAATCAACATATAATATACATCTTTTATTGTCGTCTAAACACGACGTTCTAGCACCAGTTTTGTTGTGCATGGTTGCTTCGTTTTCTATCTATCATACTTTACTGTCTAAAATAAAAAGAATATTTGTTTGTTTAAATGAATGGTGGAATAATATTTCACTGATGAACATAGAAAGCTAGCGCTGCTCATGATAATAATGTTGTCAATGTTCATTCAGTGAAATATAATGTGATGATACACTGAAATAAACAAATATCCTCTTGTTATTTTACTGATACATTATCTATTTCACTGGAAAGCATAAATAATCTGGCTTATTATTTTCAAGCTAGTGTTAAAACACTCCGATTTAGCTGTACTAAAGTTTGTGTTTTCAATTCAAAAGCATTTATTTTGTTAAAGCTATTTGCCTCCGAGGTAGTGAAAGGGGGGCTATTTTATTTTGAAATGGCTTGGAAACTGAAAGATGTTCAGTTTGGGATTTCGGATATTGCTCAAGATTGGTATAATAACATCGCACAAAAGTCATATGTACATGATTAATTATGTTCAAGTTGCAACCAAAGCTAATGCGTTTCTTAACCCAGTACACGCTAGCGACACATAACATTACTTTTGCAAACAGCATAGCGCACGTTCTGTTCCGTCTGATCAGTCTGTTTGCTGTTTGCTATTCGGGTAGTGAAGCTAAAACACTTGGCTGAATAGCAAATAACATAGATTCTGATCAGGATTTTATTTACTCGACACGCAAAGGGTTAATTGTGAGATGAGCATTATTTCTGTGTGTAGGTGGAATGGTAGGCAGGGGGTTGAGATAATTATGACAATATTCTGCCTTTAACCCATTCAACCCCAAGTAACTGACATGGACTGGTGCGTGATATTTTCAGACCAATAAATTAATAAGAAAATTACATTTGGACCAGTTCATTTATCAAAATGGGTAATTTTATCTAAAAATAGTAATAATTATTACTGGCAAAAAAGTGCAGATCCTGATGAGACGGCTCGTCACGAGCCGGCTCATCTGGATCTACACTTTTCATAAGCCTATTTAGAGGCCTGTGGGGTTGAAAGGGTTAAGATAGCTGTTTGGGAAGTTGTGCATATCATAGATAAATGGAATGGTAAATAGAGTAAAGGGTACAAGAGCCATATTATCCATCCTAAAATAACATATTAATGTTGCTACATATTTCCCACAGACTTTGATATGAGCTTATTTTCATATAAATTTATGCAGCTGGTTAATGGCTTATTGAAGTGTATGTTCTTTCTCCGACTTGGATAAAGGGGGGAATAGGTGAATCCAGTGCATACGTAGTCTTCTACAGTGAGGGAACAGTTCAATGCATAGGATAATAGTTTCACCGATTCAACACCACGTAACTGACACAATTTTGGACATATAAATAAGATACAGTCCAACCTGTGATAAGCAGCCAGCCAAGGGAATCATAGAAAGTGGCTGCTTAGTACAGGTGGCTGCTTAATAGAGGTCAAATGTATAACAATACAACGTACTGGGAATCTGGAAACTGGCTGCTTAATGCAGGTTGGCTGCTTAATGGAGGTGACCACTAACACAGGGTTGACTGTACACGTACCGTATATATACCGATCATAGACCACTAACACATGTTTGACTGTACACGTACCGTATATATACCGATCATAGACCACTAACACATGTTTGACTGTACACGTACCGTATATATACCGATCATAGACCACTAACACATGTTTGACTGTACATGTACCGTATATATACCGACCATAGACCACTAACACAGGTTTGACTGTACACGTACCGTATATATAACGACCATAGACCACTAACACATGTTTGACTGTACATGTACCGTATATATACCGACCATAGACCACTAACACAGGTTTGACTGTACACGTACCGTATATATACCGACCATAGACCACTAACACAGGTTTGACTGTACACGTACCGTATATATAACGACCATAGACCACTAACACAGGTTTGACTGTACATGTAACGTATATATAACGACCATAGACCGACCATAGACCACTAACACAGGTTTGACTGTACACGTACTGTATATACCGACCATAGACAACTAACACAGGTTTGACTGTACACGTACCATATATATACCGACCATAGACCACTAACACAGGTTTGACTGTACACATACCGTATATATACCGACCATAGACCACTAACACAGGTTTGACTGTACACGTACCGTATATATACCGACCATAGACCACTAACACAGGTTTGACATGCTTACTATAACATGCTTACAATAACATGCTTACTATAACATGCTTACTATAACTTACAATAACATGCTTACAATAACATGCTTACTATAACTTACTATAACATGCTTACAATAACATGCTTACTATAACTTACAATAACATGCTTACTATAACATGCTTACTATAACTTACAATAACATGCTTACTATAACATGCTTACTATGACATGCTTACTATAACTTACAATAACATGCTTACTATAACATGCTTACTATGACATGCTTACTATAACATGCTTACTATAACATGCTTACTATAACATGCTTACTATAACATGCTTACTATAACATGCTTACTATAACATGCTTACTATAACATGCTTACTATAACATGCTTACTATAACTTACAATAACATGCTTACTATAACATGCTTACTATAACTTACAATAACATGCTTACTATAACATGCTTACTATAACATGCTTACTATAACTTACAATAACATGCTTACTATAACATGCTTACATAACATGCTTACTATAACATGCTTACTATATTACATAACATGCTTACTATAACATGCTTACTATACTTACATAACATGCTTACTATAACATGCTTACTATAACTGTTACAATAACATGCTTACTATAACATGCTTACTATAACTTACAATAACATGCTTACTATAACATGCTTACTATAACTTACTATAACATGCTTACAATAACATGCTTACTATAACTTACATAACATGCTTACTATAACATGCTTACTATAACTTACAATAACATGCTTACAATAACATGCTTACAATAACATGCTTACTATAACATGCTTACTATAACATGCTTACTATAACATGCTTACTATAACTTACAATAACATGCTTACTATAACATGCTTACTATAACATGCTTACTATAACTTACAATAACATGCTTACAATAACATGCTTACTATAACATGCTTACTATAACTTACAATAACATGCTTACAATAACATGCTTACTATAACATGCTTACTATAACATGCTTACTATAACATGCTTACTATAACTTACAATAACATGCTTACAATAACATGCTTACTATAACATGCTTACTATAACTTACAATAACATGCTTACAATAACATGCTTACTATAACATGCTTACTATAACATGCTTACAATAACGTGCTTACTATAACTTACTATAACATGCTTACTATAACATGCTTACTATAACTTACAATAACATGCTTACTATGACATGCTTACAATAACGTGCTTACTATAACTTACAATAACATGCTTACTATAACATGCTTACTATAACTTACAATAACATGCTTACTATGACATGCTTACTATAACTTACAATAACATGCTTACAATAACTTACTATAACATGCTTACTATAACATGCTTACTATAACATGCTTACTATAACATGCTTACTATAACATGCTTACTATAACATGCTTACTATAACATGCTTACTATAACATGCTTACTATAACTTACAATAACATGCTTACTATAACATGCTTACTATAACTTACAATAACATGCTTACTATAACTTACTATAACATGCTTACTATAACTTACAATAACATGCTTACAATAACATGCTTACTATAACATGCTTACAATAACATGCTTACTATAACATGCTTACTATAACTTACTATAACATGCTTACTATAACATGCTTACTATAACTTACTATAACATGCTTACAATAACATGCTTACTATAACTTACTATAACATGCTTACTATAACATGCTTACTATAACTTACTATAACATGCTTACTATAACATGCTTACTATAACTTACTATAACATGCTTACTATAACATGCTTACTATAACATGCTTACTATAACTTACTATAACATGCTTACAATAACATGCTTACTATAACTTACTATAACATGCTTACTATAACTTACTATAACATGCTTACAATAACATGCTTACTATAACTTACTATAACATGCTTACAATAACATGCTTACTATAACTTACTATAACATGCTTACAATAACATGCTTACTATAACTTACTATAACATGCTTACATAACATGCTTACTATAACTTACTATAACATGCTTACAATAACATGCTTACAATAACATGCTTACAATAACATGCTTACTATAACATGCTTACTATGACATGCTTACTATAACTTACAATAACATGCTTACTATAACATGCTTACTATAACATGCTTACTATAACATGCTTACTATAACATGCTTACAATAACATGCTTACTATAACATGCTTACTATAACATGCTTACAATAACATGCTTACTATAACATGCTTACTATAACATGCTTACTATAACATGCTTACTATAACATGCTTACAATAACATGCTTACAATAACATGCTTACTATAACATGCTTACTATAACATGCTTACAATAACATGCTTACAATAACTTACTATAACATGCTTACTATAACATGCTTACAATAACATGCTTACTATAACATGCTTACTGAGATATTTATTTGACAGTTATGTACAATACAGACCACAGAAATAGCTGACATTTTTTTATGATATGTAATGGAATAAAGTCATCCACATATCTCAAATGTCACAAGTCCACAATGTACCTTGACTTATGGCAGGACACAAGTCCACAATGTAACATGACTTATGACAGGACACAAGTCCACAATGTACCTTGACTTATGGCAGGTTATGGCAGGACACAAGTTCACAATGTACCCTTGACTTATGGCATGACACAAGTCCACAATGTACCTTGACTTATGGCAGGACACAAGTCCACAATGTACCTTGACTTATGGCAGGACACAAGTCCACAATGTACCTTGACTTATGGCAGGACACAAGTCCACAATGTACCTTGACTTATGGCAGGACACAAGTCCACAATGTACCGTGACTTATGGCAGGACACAAGTCCACAATGTACCCTTGACTTATGGCAGGACACAAGTCCACAATGTACCCTTGACTTATGGCAGGACACAAGTCCACAATGAACCCTTGACTTATGGCAGGACACAAGTCCACAATGTACCTTGACTTATGGCAGGACACAAGTCCACAATGTACCTTGACTTATGGCAGGACACAAGTCCACAATGTACCTTGACTTATGGCAGGTTATGGCAGGACACAAGTCCACAATGTACCTTGACTTATGGCAGGACACAAGTCCACAATGTACCTTGACTTATGGCAGGACACAAGTCCACAATGTACCTTGACTTATGGCAGGACACAAGTCCACAATGTACCTTGACTTATGGCAGGACACAAGTCCACAATGTACCCTTGACTTATGGCAGGACACAAGTCCACAATGTACCTTGACTTATGGCAGGACACAAGTCCACAATGTAACATGACTTATGACAGGACACAAGTCCACAATGTACCTTGACTTATGGCAGGTTATGGCAGGACACAAGTTCACAATGTACCCTTGACTTATGGCAGGACACAAGTCCACAATGTACCCTTGACTTATGGCAGGACACACGTCCACAATGTACCCTTGACTTATGGCAGGACACAAGTCCACAATGTACCTTGACTTATGGCAGGACACAAGTCCACAATGTACCCTTGACTTATGGCAGGACACAAGTCCACAATGTACCTTGACTTATAGCAGGATCCAGCTTAAAATCCGCTTTACAAGCCATTACTTGACTCGACTTATGGCTGAGATCAACTTATGGCCGAGGTCGATTTATGGCCGAGATCAACTTATGGCCGAGATTGACTTATGGCCAGGTGTATACAAAATCAAAACATACAATGAGTTCAGTCAGAAATAGCACTTGTGATGACAAACGTCAGCCCTTGTACTGTATTAAATGAATGTGTGTTATAAAGGGGAAAAGAATGAAATTGCATAGTGCATGGCCCATTCTAGAGAGTTTCAAAATATTTCAAACAAAATCTTGTTCAGTAACCTAGACCTTAGTGTTGTATTTAATGGTCATATTGTGTATTTTAACCCTGTTTTGTTGACATTTATTAAATAAGTCAAACCTCTCTAGAGCAAACACCATCCGGATACACCCAGATTGGTTGTTGTAGAGAGGTTGTTGTTCTAGGGAGGTTCAACCTTTTGAAGTTTGGAAATGCGGGAATAGTCAGTTTTGACAGTTACTATGGCTCATACTGATTTGAATATAGAGTATGGGGTACTACTTTCATTATACAATTGATAGATTGAACTAAGATTGCATATGAAACAACACAAATTTTGTAACATTTGATGTCTTCACGATTTAATTGCATTAATGTTTTTGCTCAACGGAGGAGACTCAATAATGTTGAAAATTAATGAGGTGCAACTGTGTTAAAATCGCCAGATTATGCAAATTTATGACAATTGTGTACATTAATGATTTATGTTGGTAATACATCAAAGTCAAAAAGTCTGATAAATTATGTGAGTACTCGGACACAGTTCCAATCGAGTACAAAAGTGCTCGGAAACGACTATTTGATTCTTGGGATCGTATGTTTGATTTAATTTCAGATACAATGTATTTGGTAAGTATTTCGGATCTGGCGTGTCCGGAAACTGATGCTAAATTATCTTATTATGGTATGTGATAAAAACATTGCAAAACAAAAGCTAAACCCAGGTAAATGAAAAATACTTTATTCATTTTAATGAGATAATTATTAAACAAAGATATAATGTTTATAGACCGTCACCTCTGTTGACAGACGAGGCAGCATGTCCGTATACGGTATGCACCTGCAAAATTCCTTTTTTCTTCATCTTAAGCGATCAAAAGATATACGCGGTACAACCTGCCAATCATGTGTTTATTTTAGAATATCCATAAACAATAATTATGTTCACACTTATGGTCCAGCATGTGGATTATTCGCCCGGATATGGTCCCAGATTAAGATAAATACTGTTTATTGAAAATTGAAAGGAACAATTGGCGATTATTTGCGTCTGATGACATACAGTCACACATACGAACTGTTCGTTCGTTTTCAGCCAAATATTTGTCAGTTCTTGGGAGGTTTTCTGCATCACTGGGTGGGAAATTGACTGTCGTTGTGTGTTGTTGGGAGGTGTCGTTCATGAGAGGTGAAATTACATGAAAATACAACGGGTGGGAATAAAAGTGATGCTATAAAGAGGGTGTCGCTCTTGGGTGGTGACGCTTGGGGAGGTGGGACTGTAATACCATTTAATTATATTAAGGGGGCAATCGTTCTGTTTCTCCCAAAACTTCTGACCTGTAGTGTTCGACAAACCTGCAAGGAATACAAAGGGAGATTCCATCTAGGACTCGTACCGCTTTGTGGAACATAGCTCTAGACTATGCACTCTAGAATATCTGCTTAACCCTTTGCATGCTAGCAGCAGATAAAATCACTTTTGCAAGATGGCACATGATCAGGCTCTATGCTATTTGCTATTTAGATATTGGAGCTAAAACATTTGGCTGAATAGCAAACAACATAGATCTGATCAGATGCGGTAGATTCTACGCCGTGGCTGATCTGGATCTATGTTGTTTGCAAATATAATTTTATTAAATATTAGTAATTTTATTTACTCAGCCAGCAAAGGGTTAATTGATCACATTTCGAGCTCCGCCGGAGCCATTGCGATTGTGCCTGTAGGCAAGGCATTTAAATTCCACATTGCCTCTTCTCTCTCCCTCATGGCGATGGATTCCATCAGGAATGATGTCTCGAGAGTGATTAATATAAGTTGTAAGAACGTTTCGAAATCGAGCTAAAATAAATTTGTATAAACTAAATAGTGGCCTCAGATTGGTTGAAAAAGTGTAGGAAAGCCCTTAAAAGTTATTGATACTTGAACTGATTGGCTGAGTACGTATTGTCACCAATAGTGAAAGTGACATCTAAAAATCTAGAAATATTTTAGAATTTTTTCAGAATATTTGGTGAATGGGGCCCTATGCTCTTTGCTCTTCAGATAGTGGAGCTAAAACACTTGTCTGAATAGCAAACAACATAGTTCCTGATCAGACACGGTGTTATGCTGTGGCTGATCTGGATATATGCTGTTTGCACATTCCGTCCAATCTATTCGGCAGGTTAACAGTTAAACAACAAGTCTTGATCAAGATTATGAGGTCATTGTCTTGATTTAATGTCTACATGCCCAACTGTTGCTTGGCTGATATTAATCACAATGGCTTGTTCTACAGTAATTTTATTCCAGATACTGTCTTGTTTTCAACAGTGAAAGCTGTGGTCAGGGTTAATGTGTTGTAGATCATTGTATACCTGTGTTTTGTTCTGGATTTACTTGTCTGTTTAGTACAGATTCTCAAGCTGTGTTTATTTTGTGGCTAGGAAATGGGGTTGCTGTTTATTTTCTTATGAAAGCTTACATTTTTCGCATGCTTTGTGGTTCAGCACACGAAACACCACATAATATTATACACTTTCATTCGCGCCAGGGACCTCCGTGGCCGAATTGTTACGGTCATTGAATTAAAATCAAATCATTTGCCCTTCGCCGCTATAGGTTTGAATCCCACTGGGGGGGGGGTGTCAAATTAATTTCATGTGAGGAAACTATCCAGCTAGCTTGAGGTAGGTTGTCACAGAATGACACGAGGGCCAGCTTATCTCAGGGTCACGGATACCAGGATCAAGTGTATGCATAAAGACTAAGTAGATTTACAATTTTAATACACATCAAACAACACTTGCAACACAGACAATGTATGGTAGGAGACGTATGCTTGTCCGTAGTTTGGCTCTTCACAGATGGTGGCTTCACTTCCGGTATAGAGCCCGGTCTTCGGCTGGTAATGCCGTTAATTTATGTAACAGTTCGAGATCTAACTATCTGCCGTTCCACACTCGGCTTTAACTTTAGGCTATAATACACCTATTTAAACATTGGCAGGTATGGCCATCACAGTGCTATAATGCACACATTATAAGCTTGGCAAGTATTGCCGTCACAGTGCTATAATGCACACTTTAAAGATTTTACAATACACAAGATCATTAACTCCCTGCGTCATAAGGACCCTGTCCACTGACGGCAGACTCGATGCTGTACAGCTACCGCTAACCGCTGACACTCTCCAGTATATGGACGTCACCAGCTCACGCCGGCAAACTATCCCAGTCGGCTCGTGCCCCAGCTTGTTATCTTGATCGTTCCGAACAGGATCTACGCCCATGAGCTACACCTCTCACGGCTCCTGAGCTACACCTCTCACGGCCCCTGAGCTACACCTCTCACGGCTCCTGGTTCAGGCATGAAGCGACTACAACAATAACAAATATAATACCCTTGTGCTACGTCAATCTACTTGGCTCTTCTTACCACCTTATATTATAGCATTGTGGTACAACAACAAGACAATAGTTACCCATAATGCTTAGACATAGATACACACACGTCTATGTAGAATCAATACACATGGTGACCTTCACGGTCTAAATATACAACGGCTCCGGACCCATCATGACCTCATATGGTATATCTATATATATATACACAAACTTAGAACCACTCGATAACCTATTACTCCGCTCCTGCAATTTGAGCGTACCTGACACCCCTTTCAATAACAGCTGATCACCACTCTGCCCCAGCCATATATTCAACACTGGATTCACCAGTAGTTATTAGTTAATTATTATGTATGTAATGAACAGTAGATATCCATCGTCGTAAATCACTAGAACCACATTTAATAACGATTTACTACAACATGTTTCTGGTAACGTCTCGGACAGTTGCTTTAGACGACGTTCAGATAAAATAACCTAATGACAACTACGAACAATATAATATATATTTACATACCCAAATCTGTCGCATGTACTATTCCACAACAGTCAAGTGTGATGTTCCGAAAGCAATGTCCGTGCACTGTACGGGGCCGAATTTATATAGAGCCTTCACCTGAGTATACGCACGCTTTTTCCATGCATTTTATCAGCCGATATGAAACATACCATATTGACTGCGCGTTCTTATCAGGCCCTGGAGGTTAATTTCACTGATAAAGGGAACAGTGATTTGAAAAGAATAAACCCAAATCTGCTAATACTAGTCGGATTTATATCAAATAAACGGGAATTTCCCTTATAAGTGATATATAATAATACACCACTGTCCTTTATCTAGTATAGATACATTCGTCCCAATTTATGATAAAATCATTGAATAAATGTTTCAATGGTACGGCAAAATGCTCTGAAATCCATTGATAAAGAGGCCCCAACTACACCTTAGTTAAAATGGTCACTTTCATTTTGTTACATAGGTCTGTGGTTCTACCCGAGTGTCATCCGTGCCTGCAATACTGCTGAGAGGGGCACCTGAGGTCTTACCTCATCCATAATAGCTGGAGAGTCCATCCGTGCCTGCAATACTGCTGAGAGGGGCACCTGAGGTCTTACCTCATCCATAATAGCTGGAGAGTCCATCCGTGCCTGCAATACTGCTGAGAGGGGCACCTGAGGTCTTACCTCATCCATAATAGCTGGAGAGTCCATCCGTGCCTGCAATACTGCTGAGAGGGGCACCTGAGGTCTTACCTCATCCATAATAGCTGGAGAGTCCATCCGTGCCTGCAATACTGCTGAGAGGGGCACCTGAGGTCTTACCCCATCCATAATAGCTGGAGAGTCCATCCGTGCCTGCAATACTGCTGAGAGGGGCACCTGAGGTCTTACCCCATCCATAATAGCTGGAGAGTCCATCCGTGCCTGCAATACTGCTGAGAGGGGCACCTGAGGTCTTACCTCATCCATAATAGCTGGATTATACGCCATATGACGTAAGCTGCTGGTGCGACTTTAAACCCTAAAACAAATTCATGCGCTCCAATGAGAGTGTTTAATATCAGTTGTTAAAACTTGTTTCGCACTCGTTTTAAAATAAATAAAAGTCATACTTTATTATTTAAGACTTGTTTAAAACAGTGTGTTTCATTGGCCAGTCACCGGACTCTAGATTATAGTTTTAAGAACACTCCACTATGATAAACTAATTTAGTGTTGGTAAAATTCTTTATATATATATATCTCTGTGTAAGGGATTTCTTTATATATATATATATATATCTGTGTAAGGGATTTCTTTATATATATATCTCTGTGTAAGGGATTTCTTTATATTATATATATATCTCTGTGTAAGGGATTTCTTTATATATATATATATATCTCTGTGTAAGGGATTTCTTTATATATATATATATATCTGTGTAAGGGATTTCTTTATATATATATATATATCTCTGTGTAAGGGATTTCTTTATATATATATATATATCTCTGTGTAAGGGATTTCTTTATATATATCTCTGTGTAAGGGATTTCTTTATATATATATATATATCTCTGTGTAAGGGATTTCGTTATATATATATATCTCTGTGTAAGGGATTTCTTTATATATATATATATCTCTGTGTAAGGGATTTCTTTATATATATATATATATCTCTGTGTAAGGGATTTCTATATATATATATATATATCTCTGTGTAAGGGATTTCTTTATATATATATATATATATCTCTGTGTAAGGGATATATATCTCTGTGTAAGGGATTTCTTTATATATATCTCTGTGTAAGGGATTTCTAATATATTATATATATATATATCTCTGTGTAAGGGATTTCTTTATATATATATATATCTCTGTGTAAGGGATTTCTTTATTAATATATATATCTCTGTGTAAGGGATTTCTTTATATATATCTCTGTGTAAGGGATTTCTTTATATATTATATATCTCTGTGTAAGGGATTTCTTTATATATATCTCTGTGTAAGGGATTTCTATATATATATATTATCTCTGTGTATAAAGGGATTTCTTTATATATATATATATATCTCTGTGTAAGGGATTTCTTTATATATATCTCTGTGTAAGGGATTTCTTTATATATATAATATCTCTGTGTAAGGGATTTCTTTATATATATATATCTCTGTGTAAGGGATTTCTTTATATATATCTCTGTGTAAGGGATTTCTTTATATATATATATATCTCTCTGTGTAAGGGATTTCTTTATATATATATATATCTCTGTGTAAGGGATTTCTTTATATATATATATCTCTGTGTAAGGGATTTTTAGGGTACAAGTCAATGAGACTACATACCGTATTTAGCTGTGTATAGTGCGCACATTTCTTACTGAAATCCTCATCCATTTTATCTACTGCGCATTATACACCATCAGGACATTTTTTTCCGGACCAAAATTGACCAATATTTCGTGAAATTCGACCCGAACGGGCCACAAAATGAGCATATACTGCGTTAATTTTGGCAAACTTTGAAGATTTTAATTGAAATTAGTAAATGCATAAAAATGGCGATTTGATAACATCACATGGTTTTATCGTACTTTTCGCGTACTTCGCCGCATAAAGCTACGCTGCAATCGTACGATATCATAGAGATAAAGAAACTTTGTAATAATAGTTTATTTGATTTAATATACCGTATGTTTTTAAATACGACATGATTAAAGACACGATGTGTTGGTTATTTTTATGGGAAATATTTACTATGTACAATGCATTGCATAAAAAAACAAACTTTTTTGGCTGCAGTATTTCAATTGTTTGTAGCGATAATTAATTGGTCCCAGTTAATTAGGTAGGCTACACACGTGTTGAGAAGTATCTGCTGACATGTTTGAGAACATGTTGAGAAATTTGAGCAGGTGTTAAGTTTGAGAAATTATCGCTCAACTTATCAATTTAATGCCATGTCAGCGAAGCTGTCATCAGACAAGCAGTAAACATTCTCTGATTAACATCATATCACTCAGAATACCTCTCAGATTTGTCACACCTCTCAGTTATTGTCAAAACGTATCTACTTATACTGTCACACCATGGGTAAAGTCAGAAACTCCTACACCGCCCGAGAGAAGCTGACCATCATCAAATGAAATCATGCCTGAGTGCGTTACCGTTCCTCGATGAGGTATCTCGAGTGATTAATATAAGTTGTAAAATACACGGAGCACAATTTTTAGCGATTCTTGAGAAATGTTAAATTTTGACTTGGAAAATTGCGTTTTTCACGGAACTCAGTTTTTCCCCCGATTTTCGTGCCAAATCGTGTGTGCGCATTATACACGATAGCGCACTATACACAGCTAAATACGGTATTTTCGGAATAAAAGGTGAATATTGATCTGTTTTTATTTATTTTCGTGTTTGGCAGTTTTAGCATCTAGTATATAATCCAAGTACCTGCTACTGACAGCGACAACATCATTTGCAAACAAATTAAAAAATAGGTGGTGTTTGGAAATTGGACAATTAATGATAATCCTATGTATGATTATTAACGTTAGAATGATAAAATAACAGTTTATTATATCTTTTGAATGTTAATTAAAATTTTCTGAATGATGTAATTTAAATATTGGAGTTCTATTTAATGTAATGGGTTAGTGAAGTATATAATGGGCAGCCTACAGGTACACAAGCTACACAAGTTACACAAGCTACACAAGTTACACAAGCTACACAAGCTACACAAGCACCCTCTTAAATGCAATCTCCTCTATTGAAACCAATCTAACAAAAACATTGGCTGTTGATACAACAGTAAATCCACTAGTCAGAAAAACAGCAATGAAGTTGTGTGGATAACAGAAAAACAGCAATGAAGTTGTGTGGATAACAGAAAAACAGCAATGAAGTTGTGTGGATAACAGAAAAACAGCAATGAAGTTATGTGGATAACAGAAAAACAGCAATGAAGTTGTGTGGATAACAGAAAAACAGCAATGAAGTTGTGTGGATAACATATAAACAGCAATGAAGTTATGTGGATAACAGAAAAACAGCAATGAAGTTGTGTGGATAACAGAAAAACAGCAATGAAGTTGTGTGGATAACTGAAAAACAGCAATGAAGTTGTGTGGATAACAGAAAAACAGCAATGAAGTTGTGTGGATAACAGAAAAACAGCAATGAAGTTATGTGGATAACAGAAAAACAGCAATGAAGTTGTGTGGATAACAGAAAAACAGCAATGAAGTTGTGTGGATAACAGAAAAACAGCAATGAAGTTGTGTGGATAACAGAAAAACAGCAATGAAGTTTTGTGGATAACAGATAAACAGCAATGAAGTTATGTGGATAACAGATAAACAGTAATGAAGTTATGTGGATAACAGATAAACAGCAATGTAGTTATGTGGATAACAGATAAACAGTAATGAAGTTATGTGGATAACAGAAAAACAGTAATGAAGTTATGTGGATAACAGAAAAACAATAATGAAGTTATGTGGATAACAGAAAAACAATAATGAAGTTATGTGGATAACATATAAACAGCAATGAAGTTATGTGGATAACATATAAACAGCAATGAAGTTATGTGGATAACAGATAAACAGTAATGAAGTTATGTGGTTAACAGATAAACAGCAATGAAGTTATGTGGATAACAGATAAACAGTAATGAAGTTATGTGGATAACAGATAAACAGCAATAAAGTTATGTGGATAACATATAAACAGCAATGAGTTATGTGGATAACAGATAAACAGCAATGAAGTTGTGTGGATAACAGAAAAACAGCAATGAAGTTGTGTGGATAACAGAAAAACAGCAATGAAGTTGTGTGGATAACAGAAAAACAATAATGAAGTTGTGTGGATAACAGAAAAACAGCAATGAAGTTGTGTGGATAACAGAAAAACAGCAATGAAGTTGTGTGGATAACAGAAAAACAGCAATGAAGTTGTGTGGATAACAGAAAAACAGCAATGAAGTTGTGTGGATAACAGAAAAACAGTAATGAAGTTGTGTGGATAACAGAAAAACAGCAATGAAGTTGTGTGGATAACAGAAAAACAATAATGAAGTTATGTGGATAACAGAAAAACAATAATGAAGTTGTGTGGATAACAGAAAAACAATAATGAAGTTATGTGGATAACAGATAAACAGTAATGAAGTTATGTGGATAACAGAAAAACAGTAATGAAGTTATGTGGATAACAGAAAAACAGTAATGAAGTTATGTGGATAACATATAAACAGCAATGAAGTTATGTGGATAACATATAAACAGCAATGAAGTTATGTGGATAACAGAAAAACAGTAATGAAGTTATGTGGATAACAGATAAACAGCAATGAAGTTATGTGGATAACAGATAAACAGTAATGAAGTTATGTGGATAACAGATAAACAGCAATGAAGTTATGTGGATAACAGATAAACAGCAATGAAGTTATGTGGATAACAGATAAACAGCAATGAAGTTATGTGGATAACAGATAAACAGCAATGAAGTTATGTGGATAACAGATAAACAGCAATGAAGTTGTGTGGATAACAGAAAAACAGCAATGAAGTTGTGTGGATAACAGAAAAACAGCAATGAAGTTGTGTGGATAACAGAAAAACAATAATGAAGTTGTGTGGATAACAGAAAAACAGCAATGAAGTTGTGTGGATAACAGAAAAACAGCAATGAAGTTGTGTGGATAACAGAAAAACAGCAATGAAGTTGTGTGGATAACATATAAACAGCAATGAAGTTATGTGGATAACAGATAAACAGTAATGAAGTTATGTGGATAACAGATAAACAGCAATGAAGTTATGTGGATAACAGATAAACAGCAATGATGTTATGTGGATAACAGATAAACAGCAATGAAGTTATGTGGATAACAGATAAACAGCAATGAAGTTGTATGGATAACAGAAAAACAGTAATGAAGTTGTGTGGATAACAGAAAAACAGCAATGACGTTGTGTGGATAACAGAAAAACAGCAATGAAGTTGTGTGGATAACAGAAAAACAGCAATGAAGTTGTGTGGATAACAGATAAACAGCAATGAAGTTATGTGGATAACAGATAAACAGTAATGAAGTTATGTGGATAACAGATAAACAGCAATGAAGTTATGTGGATAACAGATAAACAGCAATGAAGTTATGTGGATAACAGATAAACAGTAATGAAGTTATGTGGATAACAGATAAACAGCAATGAAGTTATGTGGATAACAGATAAACAGCAATGAAGTTATGTGGATAACAGAAAAACAATAATGAAGTTGTGTGGATAACAGAAAAACAGCAATGAAGTTGTGTGGATAACAGAAAAACAGCAATGAAGTTGTGTGGATAACAGAAAAACAGCAATGAAGTTGTGTGGATAACAGAAAAACAGCAATGAAGTTGTGTGGATAACAGAAAAACAGCAATGAAGTTGTGTGGATAACAGAAAAACAGCAATGAAGTTGTGTGGATAACAGAAAAACAGCAATGAAGTTGTGTGGATAACAGAAAAACAATAATGAAGTTGTGTGGATAACAGAAAAACAGCAATGAAGTTGTGTGGATAACAGAAAAACAGCAATGTAGTTGTGTGGATAACAGAAAAACAGCAATGAAGTTGTGTGGATAACAGAAAAACAGCAATGAAGTTGTGTGGATAACAGAAAAACAGTAATGAAGTTGTGTGGATAACAGTAAAAACAATAATGAAGTTGTGTGGATAACAGAAAAACAGCAATGAAGTTGTGTGGATAACAGAAAAACAGCAATGAAGTTGTGTGGATAAAAGAAAAACAGCAATGAAGTTGTGTGGATAACAGAAACACAGCAATGAAGTTGTGTGGATAACAGAAAAACAGCAATGAAGTTGTGTGGATAACAGAAAAACAGCAATGAAGTTGTGTGGATAACAGAAAAACAATAATGAAGTTGTGTGGATAACAGAAAAACAGCAATGAAGTTGTGTGGATAACAGAAAAACAGCAATGAAGTTGTGTGGATAACAGAAAAACAGCAATGAAGTTGTGTGGATAACAGAAAAACAGTAATGAAGTTGTGTGGATAACAGAAAAATAATAATAAAGTTGTGTGGATAACAGAAAAACAACAATGAAGTTATGTGGATAACAGAAAAACAATAATGAAGTTGTGTGGATAACAGAAAAACAGCAATGAAGTTGTGTGGATAACAGAAAAACAGCAATGAAGTTGTGTGGATAACAGAAAAACAGCAATGAAGTTGTGTGGATAACAGAAAAACAGCAATGAAGTTGTGTGGATAACAGAAAAACAGTAATGAAGTTGTGTGGATAACAGAAAAACAATAATAAAGTTGTGTGGATAACAGATAAACAGCAATGAAGTTGTGTGGATAACAGAAAAACAATAATGAAGTTGTGTGTATAACAGAAAAACAATAATGAAGTTGTGTGTATAACAGAAAAACAATAATGAAGTTGTGTGTATAACAGAAAAACAGTAATGAAGTTGTGTGGATAACAGTAAAGACAATAATGAAGTTGTGTGGATAACAGAAAAACAGCAATGAAGTTGTGTGGATAACAGAAAAACAGCAATGAAGTTGTGTGGATAAAAGACAAACAGCAATGAAGTTGTGTGGATAACAGAAAAAACAATAATGAAGTTGTGTGGATAACAGAAATGTTTTGCCAACTTCCTTGTTGTAATAATATGCTACAATTGTTGTTATGCACCTAAAAAGCACAATAATGTGTAGAAATAATTAGCTGAGATAAAGTTTTGAGATGTATCTGCATGGCTTGGAATAGTTTTCCACAGGTCTATTTAGTTGTGTTATTTTTGTATTATTACTAACCTCATTATAGGGATAACTTCCCAGATTGTTTGTGCAGAGACATTATTCTGCAGATATATACCATTGCTGGTTGTATGTCGGCTGTGTGAGTAAATTACAATTTATATAATTATGTACTAGTTATAGAAACAGAGTTCCAAATTCCAAAGTGTTTTTTTATAATGTATTTAAGATTTTTATTGCTTGCTGTTAAACATATGAAGATGAGATATGTAGAAATCATTTATCAATGATGTCGGTGAACCACCTGCTATACTTTTCATTCGGTACAAAACCGACATACAACCTTCCACATTCAAAGAGCACACCGAGCATATGCTGCATCCGATTTTAGGGCCAAAGATGGTGACCCATCTTATAAGTTATAAGCAAATACAGTAAATACTATATTTTTAGCTCACCCCATCAAATGTAGCTGAAAATCAATGGGATGCGATATACAAGATGGCCACCATTTTTTAAACTTTATTTATTTTACAACGATTGTGAAGCAAGTTTTAACAACTTATATTAATCACTCTCGTTGGCGCAGATGAAAGCGTTTACGTGGTCATTCATGTGGGACGAAACCGGAGTACCCGGAGAAAACCCACCTGTCCAATCTGGCGACCATCATACCAACTCACATACTTCCCTGGTACGAGGATCGAACCTGGGTTGCATTGGTGAGAAGTCCAGTGCGCTAACCATTTGCGCCAATCAGATTGTGGACATCTTGGAAATATTGTTAGCTTCTCCACCTAAATTGCTTGGCCAGGTTTGATGAAACTTTGTTTATAGCAATCATGACAACTAGTAGATGGAAAATTAGTTAAAATAAATTATGATTGGAAATTTATTATGGCAGCCGTAAGGGTTGTATCGTTGAAATCTGTTTTCTACTGTAATTTTTACAATGGCATCTACAGGACTAGTCGAAGGTGGTTTTTGGTTTCTGTCTTTCATTGCCTTTGTGCTTTCAGTTTCTGTACATGTATATCATTTCCGTTGTGTTTCAGGTTTCTTTCTTTC
Source organism: Archivesica marissinica (assembly GCA_014843695.1). Lineage (NCBI taxonomy): Eukaryota > Metazoa > Mollusca > Bivalvia > Venerida > Vesicomyidae > Archivesica > Archivesica marissinica. Next base: position 48,505,191 of record CM026391.1, read on the forward strand.
ATTTCCTTTGTGCTTCAGGTTTCTGTCTTTCATTGTCTTTGTGCTTTAGGTTTCTGTCTTTCATTTCCTTTGTGCTTCAGGTTTCTGTCTTTCATTGCCTTTGTGCTTTAGGTTTCTGTCTTTCATTGCCTTTGTGCTTTAGGTTTCTGTCTTTCATTGCCTTTGTGCTTTAGGTTTCTGTCTTTCATTTCGTTTGTGCTTTCTGTCTGTCTGTCTGTCTGTCTGTCTGTCTGTCTGTCTGTCTGTCTGTCTGTCTGTCTGTCTGTCTGTCTGTCTGTCTGTCTGTCTGTCTGTCTGTCTGTCTGTCTGTCTGTCTGTCTGTCTGTCTGTCTGTCTGTCTGTCTGTCTGTCTGTCTCTGTCTGTCTGTCTGTCTGTCTGTCTGTCTGTCTGTCTGTCTGTCTGTCTGTCTGTCTGTCTGTCTGTCTGTCTGTCTGTCTGTCTGTCTGTCTGTCATTAGACACAATCTAATATGTTTGTTGTATCAAACAAGTTTTAAATGAGAAAAGTAGTCGCACACATTGATCAAATTTAATATGATGATATGTGTTTGTTTCATTGTATGATGGATTATATTTCACTGAATGAACATTGAAAGCATTATTATCATGAGCGGCGCTAGCTTTCTATGTTCATCAGTGAAATATTATTGACAAACAAATAATCTTTTTAATTTTTTTGTTGAAAATATTTTTATTGGAGGTAGAACGTTTAGACGACAGGTTGAGTCAGAAAATGACCAAGTTGACAATATTTCGACACATACCACACAGACACGTACCACACAGACACGTACCACACATGCAAAGCAGTGAGAAATAAAATGTGTTATCCCACTTCTTTCAACCAATGGGCTAACACATTTTATTTCACTGATAAATTTCTATATTTCATTGAAAAGCATAAAATAAGTAATCTTACACTCTGAAATGATAAAATATTTGTTTTTAATTCATTTTCTTTATGGTAATAATTTGCAGAATTTATTTTATTTTCGTAGTAGTAATGTTACCTATGGGTTGTAAACCTAGAGAGAATGTGTGAACAAAGAGATGTTTTGAAGATTGTAAACACACTGATGAATGCAACATATCAAAATATTTATATTTTTTGGCAAATGGGCTACATTTTTCTTGGCAGCAAAAAACTAAAGTCTTATTTTGTTCTAGATACCTAAACAAATGTAATACTTATTATTATTATGAAAGTATGGAAGCAATTAAATTAGATTAATTTTATACCACACTTTACCCACCAGAGCCATAATTTACCTACCAGAACAACAATTTACCCACCAGAACAACAATTTACCCACAGCCATAACTGTTGTACCTCCATACATGTGAACTATTACTAGCACCAGGGGCAACTTTCATTCCAAGCTTTTGGTTTTGAACCCCAAGAAAGGAGGGATGCATCATGTGTTACAGTGGTTTTAACGGATATTTATGCCTGGCTGAAACTGTACATGCCTTTGAGTTATATAAAACTTGTTCTCATATCTCGAACTCGGCTTTCCTGCACGTGATTGGTTGAGCAAAGAGTAAAATGTTACACTCGACCAATCATTTCACCTGAGCTTGAGTTTGAGATTTGAGAACAGTGTTATAACCTCCAACCCAGGTTACAGTGTTCAGTTTGCTGACAGATCTGTAGTGGTTAAGACACTGGACTGTTAATCCAGGGATCGCAGGTTCGATCCCTAATAAAATTAACAGTCTTTCAGACTGGACTTTAAACCGTGATCTTGTGTCGGTGCTTTACACCGTGCACGTAAAAGAACCAGAGGAGACTCTGGAGTGGGTCTCTGTCTGTATCATTGCACTATCCTCCAAATTCTAATATAACTAATCTCTTCAGGAGGGGGTGCTCATATGGGCAACCGGTAGCGACGATAAATAAATGTAAAAAACACAGTGTTCAGCATATCTGAGAATTTTATAATTCTATGTTATTATATAACGTTTCTTGTATTCAGTGCAAATACAGCCATTACATAAATTCTTATATGTCCACACGATTAAATTAGCACCTGGAATGTTTCCGATTGGTTGCTGTATACATGTTGTTTGTGTTCATGCTTTATTTGTTGAAAATCAACTGCTTAGATTGATAAATGCTAAATATGCACTAGTGGAATACAGTGATTAAAACTATTGTGTCGATTATTTGCGTGAAGTTGTTGGATTATCAGGGACTATTTACTACGGCGTATGGATGCAGCTTAATGTAATAAGGCTCAAAAATATACTCGCAAACAGAAACATATTTTTTCTTCATATTTATGGATGTTGTTAATGTGGTATAGGATCTTACACTCGTGCTGATTTCATGCCATATTTTATGAAATGAGTTACGTAACAAGTTTCCTAAAATATAATATGAAATCACTTTTGGCTCGCTTAATAACAAAATTCCAAAATCCGTTTCATAAAATATGGTATGAAATCAGCACTGATGCAAAGATCTTTTATTCATCATGAACCCTATACAATCTGATACAACAAATTATCTTTACTGTGTTGATAAAACAAAACACGAAGATCTCCTTGTGTTACTTTCAATTGATGTTCATTATTCTGTGATCATTTCTTGTATCATGTTGCATAAGGTGTTATCATATGATCTTCGGTGTGGTATTACTATTATACTGTACTTGTTTATCTGATCTATATTAATTAAACAGCTGTGTTTCAATTGTTGTAGCTTGTGTAAAGGTTATTGATTCCTACCTCAAAGTGCATATCTCACTGTGTACCTAATTATATTTGCAATATTCGGGTACTTGCTTAATAAATGCGTTTGTTTATATGCACTGTGTTACATTAAGGTCATTATTATTGTGTGATGTTAATTGGTTGTATAATCATACAATTACCGATTGACTTCTGTTAATTAATTAAGGCTGTTTTTCCAATCGATCAATTGTGAATAAATCGTTGAGTCCTACATCAAACATTTCCTTTATTGGACAATATCTCCATATCTCTGTAGCAGTTGTGGCATCATAGTTTAAAGTGCAGGCTTGGAATATGCACGTTTCACATTTTCATAGCACGATTCCGGTGTTGGAAGAAGTGACTTCAACTTAGGTGCAGATACAGGTCATATTCCAACCATTTAAGTAATGGTACTATGGTCACTAATCCCATATCATACTCACAAAGGTAGCAGCTTGTTCCATCACTTCTTCTAGATCTGCTGATATATCTTCGCTATCAATGGAGGAATCAAAAAATCACAAAAAGAAAGCAAAAAGAAAAAGCAAAAAACAATGACTGAGTTTGTTACTAAAAGCACCCCAGATACCCTTGCCAGAAGAGTCTACCATAGAAAAAAAACTCGATGAAATAAATTTGAAACTATCGAATGTACTAACAAAGTCTGACAGGGGCTTCATTAAAGACTTAAATTAAAGACACAGTTAACGAGATGAAAGAACAAATTTTAGCTGCTGTGTCAAATAGACTAGAGATTTTGGACGGTGAACTGCACAAACGAGTAATAGAAAACAAAACTATCAAGAAAGAGCTCCAAACCAAGCAAAAAGAAATTATTGATCTACAAGAAAAAAGGTCATATTTGAGAGGCGAGATCAAAAGAGAAGCTAAATACAATGAATGCATTACGAACGATCTCGTGCAATATAGTAGACGCAACAACATACGTGTGTTCGGAGTTCCGGAAGACGACAAAAAACAGCGATTGCAAACGAGCGCATCTCAAGTAGTGAACTCACTCAATGAAAAAATGCAACTTGAGTTACAAGAATGCGACATAGACATTGCACATAGATTAGGCACATTCAATGAGAAGAAAAACAGGCCTATCATTGTAAAATTTGTTAGACGACAAACCAAGCATTGTGTTTTTAAAAATGTGAAAGACCTTAAAGGGAGTCAAGTGTCAATAAGTATTATCGTCATTACGATTAAAGGACAAACAAAACGTAGACCAAGCTTGGTACTATGAAGGTAAGATCTTCACAAGTTTAAAGGAAACCAACAACCGAGGAAAGCAAATCATCAGAACAATGCTGATAAATCACAGTGAGTTTTCTCACTGGTTGGACCACTATAAGAATATTAACAATAAAGCTGTCTTAATAACCTGTAAATGTGTGCATTCGACTGATAAAGTGTAGACTATGAAGCTTACTATAGTGTAAAATGTAAAATTGTAATGTTATTATATAAGCATATCAGATGTATTTGTATATTTTTTGTTCATTTCTAGGTTTATTTTGGTTGCTTGCTTTAGGTGTGTATACAACACAACATACATGTATGTATTACGTGTAAAACATTATTGTATATAAATATGTATACCTTGGACGCTGGTTCTATGGTAATTACTAACGTCAATAGGTTATGTGTATTGACTTGTCAACGCATTTTAGTGACAGTTTTCCTAATGACGTCAATAGTTATCATGCTTTGTGAGTGAGAGAGTAATTACAACTGAACATAGATATATATATGAACCATTATTTACGGAAATGTCACTTTCAGATATTAAATTAGATTTTAAAATGTTGTAATCAACTTTTGGAATCAAATTCATATGATATAGAATAAGAAAATAATGAAAGTAAAAGTATGTCCTCCTCATACACCCACATAACAGCCTAGTATACCATAAAATAGTACCATGCACAATATTGTGTACAGAATATACTGCAGTACCATGCACAATATTGTGTACAGAATATACAGCAGTACCATGCACAATATTGTGTACAGAATATACTGCAGTACCATGCACAATATTGTGTACAGAATATACAGCAGTACCATGCACAATATTGTGTACATAATATACTGCAGTACCATGCACAATATTGTGTACAGAATATACTGCAGTACCATGCACAATATTGTGTACATAATATACAGCAGTACCATGCACAATATTGTGTACAGAATATACAGCAGTACCATGCACAATATTGTGTACAGAATATACAGCAGTACCATGCACACTATTGTGTACAGAATATACTGCAGTACCATGCACAATATTGTGTACAGAATATACTGATCGCACGCTGCATTTATTTCATGTGTGTTGTACATTGTTTCATGTTTTCTTTATTTTTCATATTACACTCTTACGGTATGAATCTACATCACCATCCATCTTTAGGTAACATCTCTAATTTGTGTGGAAGGTTGACTACACACGCATTATGGAGAGCGGACGGAGCTTTGGATTTGTTTGGTCTTACCTCAAATTATACAAATGTCTTTAAGCATATGTAGCTTTAATGTCAAGGGTCTAGCTACAAATCCTAAACGAAACCAAGTGTTTGAATGGCTAAAAAGCAATGGGTTTAGTATATGTATTCTACAGGAAACCCATTGTACACAATTATTGGAAATTAATATATGGGAAAAACAGTGGAATGGAGATCTATTTTTAAGTGGTAATAGCTCGAATAGTCTAGGCACTGGAATTTTTATAAATAGTGATCTAGCATATACAGATCAATGAAATTGTAACATGTCGTTTCCAGATACTTAAAATAGAAGTTGAAAACAAAATTATTGTCTTAATATACACACCAAATAATGATGATGTAAATTTTTTTAAATTAATAGAAAAAGCAGTAGCCGATCACAATGAACATACTCTTATATTAGGTGGTGATTTTAATACCGTTATTGATCATAAAGTAGACAAACTAAATGGCAGAACGGATACAGGGAAAAAAAACTTCTCAATGCTTAATAACTTCGTAGACATATGGCGCTTAAAACAACCAAAAAAGAAAATGTACACTTGGCATTCCATTACAAAACCACCGATATGTTGTAGGTTAGTTTATTTCTTTATATCTCACAATCTCTTGAACTTTGTAACAGACTGTATTATCCGGAGTTCGAGCCCCGCTGGAGCCATTACGATTGTGCCCTTGGCCAAGGCATTTAAATTCCACATTTGCCTCTTCTCTCTCCTTCATGGCGATGGATTCCATCAGGAATGAGTTCTCGAGAGTGATTAATATAAGATGAAAGAACTTGTTTCGCAATCTAGTTAAAATAAATTTGTATTAACTATTATTCGACCAGGTTTTAAATATGATCACTCGATTGTTGTGTTAAAATTAGAAATACCGTAAATAAAAACGAGAGGGGACCTAGATTTTTTAAAATTAAGAACTCTTATCTTCTGAATGTGGATTATCAAGTTATAATCAAATGCAACATAACCAAACTAGCAGCACTAAATCACGAAGCTAACCCTAAAACATTGTGGGAAGTAATTAAAAGTGGTATTATAGATGAATGATACAATTAAATATTCAATCCGTAAAAAGAGAGAACGCCAACAATATGAAACAGAATTGCATAATAATATTGAAACTATAGAAAATGAAATAAACGCCAAGTCAAACGAGGACAATTTAATTAGAAGACAAAAATATGAAAAAGAGAAGCTAGACACAGAAGATAAAATTAAAGTTATACTACTGAGATCAAAAGCCGAATGGGTAGAAGGAGCGGGAAAAAATCCAAATTTTTTGCTAACGTGGAAATTAAACGGGCAGAACAAAAAACAATTCAGCACCTTAATACACATCAAAATAGCACCGAGAAAACACCCAAGAAAATACTCGAATATACAAATGATTTTTATGAATAACTGTACCAGTAAGACGCAATGCTTGACTACTGCAACAACAACAAATTCTTTAACAACCCACATGCAACACTAACAAATGAACAACAAGGAGAACAAAGAATGTTAACAGAATATGAATGCACCAATGCACTTAAAGATATGAAAAACAACAAAAGCCCAGGCTCAGACGGCTGATCAACCGAATTCTATAAAAATTTCTGGTCCGAAATAAAAACGTTTCTAATTAATTCTTTAAATTATTCTTTAGAAAATAACGACTTGTCGGACATTTTATCAATTAACAACTGGCGACCTATATCACTTCTAAATGTGGATTACAAAATAGCAACAAAGACCATTGCGAACAGAATAAAAACAGTTTTTGATACAATTATAAGTACTGACCAAACAGGATTCATAAAAGGGCAATATATTGGTGAATATGTTAATGTTAATGAAAACAATATACCAGGCTTAATATTCTTTTCAGATTTTAATAAAACTTTTCGACAGCATAGATCATAGTTTTATGTACAAATGTCTTGAACATTTCGGTTTTAACAATGACATAATTGACTGGGTTAAATTATTTTACAGAGACTAAATCTTGCATAATCAATAATGGAAATACGTCTGAGTACGTCAAGGCTGCCCTCTTTCACTGTACCTTTTCATTATTTGTATTGAATTGCTATCCATAGAAGTCAACATTGACAATGACATATCTGGAATTAAAGCACACGGAATAGACACAAAACAAACACTATTTGCAGACGATGCTAGTTTCTATTTAGAAGGCACAGAGAAATCCTTTGTATCATTAATTAATACCCTTGATGACTTGTATCAGGTTTAACGTTAAACAAATCCAAATGTACCATTCTCCGATCATTAACTAATAATGAAACTATATTCTGTAAAAAAAAAGAAATTTATTTGGACGTCAAATTATGCAACTACTTTAGGAATAACATTCAGTAATAATGTAAGCGATATGCAACATCTTAATATCACAAATAAAATGTTATCATTCGAAAACTGCTTGAATAAATGGAAAAGGTGGAATTTATCTTTAATACGAAAAATAACAGTCATAAAAACGTTCACATTCCCAAAGCTCATTAACAGTTTTGAATAATCCTAATTACCAAACAACTAATGAAATTAAACAGGCACTGGAATGATAAACCAGATAAAATATCTAGAAAACAAATTATTCAAGATTATTGTAATGTTGGATTAAAAATGTTGGATATAGAGAACGTCATTGCATCACTAAAAGCTAGTTGGATAAAACAATTAATATTACAAAAAGAATCAAAGCTAATACAAATGTATGAACATATGCTAGATAAACATGGACATGATTTTATGTTTAAATGTAATGTTAGTTGCAACGATATTGAAAACCTCGATATAAAATCCAAGATTTTATAAGAAATAGTAACAGCATGGTCCAGAGTAAATAGTAACAGCATGGTCCAGAGTAAATAGTAACTAACAGCATGGTCCAGAGTAAATAGTAACTAACAGCATGGTCCAGAGTAAATAGTAACAGCATGGTCCAGAGTAAATAGTAACTAACAGCATGGTCCAGAGTAAATAGTAACAGCATGGTCCAGAGTAAACTACAAAGAAAATGTCGAAAGTATATCCAAACAAATCCTCTGGAATAATTCGAACATAAAGAATCCTGACAGTTCTACATTATTTTACAGAGAATGGTTTAATACATAGAACATATATACGATTTTAGACACAAACGATTCTTCTCTTTTATACAAATAAAAACAACTTTACAATATTAATCCCGGGGTGTTTTTGAAATACTACACTCTTTTGAACAGTACACCACATAAATGGAAAACTCAGTTAGAATTAGAACCAATAACATATAAAATCCCTGAATATGTAATCACACAAATCAATGAACACACGAACGTATGCACACTAGTATATTCAATATTAGCGATTAAATGTAAACCCGAAGATTATTAGGCAAATTGAAAAATGGGAACATATTTTACCATTGGTCGATACTAATTGGAAAAAAATATTTATGCAAAATAGAAACTAAATTGAGAGCAATTCAATATAAATACTTAATGCACATAATTCCAAATATAAATACTTAATGCACATAATTCCAAATATAAATACTTAATGCACATAATTCCAAATATAAATACTTAATGCACATAATTCCAAATATAAATACTTAATGCACATAATTCCAAATATAAATACTTAATGCACATAATTCCAAATTTTGTTATATAAATACTTAATGCACATAATTCCAAATATAAATACTTAATGCACATAATTCCAAATATAAATACTTAATGCACATAATTCCAAATATAAATACTTAATGCACATAATTCCAAATATAAATACTTAATGCACATAATTCCAAATAACGTTTCCCTATTCAAATGCAATATAGTTTCAACGATTCTAACTATCATATGTTTTGGGAATGTCATTACATATAGGATTTCTGTATTAAAATAACACAATTTTTAAGAACAATGCTACAAACATAAGAACAATGCTACAAACAAACTATGTGGTGCAATTTAATTACGAACATATTTCGTTGTGTAATTTCAGACACATAACATGGAAATATCATGCATGGTTTGTGTTAATACTGTTGGATATTAGCACTTGTCTATTACAATTAATATATTATTGTTTTGTTTTCATTACATGTACATGTTTTGAATATGTGTAATTAATGTGTATATTGATCAGGAAATAACATTTGGGGAAAAAAAAGTTTCTCAATTGAGATATCAATTCCACATTTAATACTTTTAGTGACATTGGTGCCTTGCTTTTTAAGACCACAAGACGCAATTCGCTGATAATAATAGCAAATCATCACCAAATCGTTTGGACAATCTTTGCATTTATACCCCTTCAAGTTAACTTTCTATCAGTCTCGAATAGAGTTCCAACAATTCTACCATATTCGAGATTTGTCATCCGATAACAGACTTACAACGTCCATCAATGGATGGGTCAATGTTTGTATATGAACTAGTTGATGGCGTTGTAGCGGACTCAATGCCATTCCTAGACCTAATGTTAGATTTACAATCGACATGATTCATAGATAGCATCAGCTGCTGGTAAATCACTTATGACACTTTGTACATGAACTTCGTCAGCCCGGTTACTTTACATTTATCACAAATGTTCAAAATGTTGCCTTTCAAATCATATGTTTGACCCAAGGTTCTGCATAAAAACGAACGTCTCCATCTCCCAGGATGTGTTGAATCCTTCTGTAAGTTACGTACATTTCCGCAAAACAGGCAATGTACTTGAACATTAATATTGGGCATTCCAGATCGCTGTGGACGCTTCGTTGGAGATGGAATACCAGTTACATTTCCAGCAAAATTTCACTTAAAAGCATGTGCACTAAGTTGATACACAATCCCTGTATGTTCATTGTCAGTTGATCGGTATGCAATACACAATCCCTGTATGTTAATTGTAGTTGATACAATCTCAGTTGTGGTATGCATACCCTGTATGTTAATTGTCAGTTGATGGTATGCATACACATCCCTGTATGTTAATTGTCAGTTGATTGGTATGCGATACACAATCCCTGTATGTTAATTGTCAGTTGATCGGTATGCGATAAACAATCCCTGTATGTTAATTGTCAGTTGATCGGTATGCGATACACAATCCCTGTATGTTAATTGTCAGTTGATCGGTATGCGATGAACAATCCCTGTATGTTAATTGTCACCCTGTATGTTAATTGTCAGTTGATCGGTATGCGATGAACAATCCCTGTATGTTAATTGTCAGTTGATCGGTATGCGATGAACAATCCCTGTATGTTAATTGTCAGTTGATCGGTATGCGATGAACAATCCCTGTATGTTAATTGTCAGTTGATCGGTATGCGATACACAATCCCTGTATGTTAATTGTCAGTTGATTGGTATGCGATGAACAATCCCTGTATGTTAATTGTCAGTTGATCGGTATGCGATACACAATCCCTGTATGTTAATTGTCAGTTGATCGGTATGCGATACACAATCCCTGTATGTTAATTGTCAGTTGATCGGTATGCGATACACAATCCCTGTATGTTAATTGTCAGTTGATCGGTATGCGATACACAATCCCTGTATGTTAATTGTCAGTTGATCGGTATGCGATACACAATCCCTGTATGTTAATTGTCAGTTGATCGGTATGCGATACACAATCCCTGTATGTTAATTGTCAGTTGATCGGTATGCGATACACAATCCCTGTATGTTAATTGTCAGTTGATCGGTATGCGATACACAATCCCTGTATGTTAATTGTCAGTTGATCGGTATGCGATACACAATCCCTGTATGTTAATTGTCAGTTGATCGGTATGCGATGAACAATCCCTGTATGTTAATTGTCAGTTGATCGGTATGCGATGAACAATCCCTGTATGTTAATTGTCAGTTGATCGGTATGCGATGAACAATCCCTGTATGTTAATTGTCAGTTGATCGGTATGCGATGAACAGTCCCTGTATGTTAATTGTAAAATGCTATTGACAAGTTCAGTTTACAGATGGAGCTGTTAAAGTCTATGCTTTTGTTACACCCTTTCAGTTATTTCGAAGGTCAAGTTGGAACAAACTTTTTTTTATAGATTTTTTAAAATTTGTTATTACGCGTCGGGAAGCCACTTTGAGACAATAATATGGTGATCAAATCCAGTCTTTTAGATGAGAAAGTTCGGTAAATAGATTAAGAGGTTAGGTAAATTGTATGTTCATTTTGGTGTAATTTTTATATGGAACATTTTTCACACTCTATGAAAAACGTGATGATACTGGTACCATGTACAATGGAAGATATTCAAAAACGTGATGATACTGGTACCATGTACAATGGAAGATATTCAAAAACGTGATGATACTGGTACCATGTACAATGGAAGATATTCAAAAACGTGATGATACTGGTACCATGTACAATGGAAGATATTCAAAAACGTGATGATACTGGTACCATGTACAATGGAAGATTATTCAAAAACGAGCATGATGACATGTTTTGTCTTTCACCATTGGATTAGACATTTTGTATTTGCTAGAAAATACCCAAATATGAAAACAATCTGTGAAAACAAACAACTCTCAGAAGTTATGGAGGATATTAAATTGTATTGCTTTAGCGTATAATTGAATTATATTTCCTGGAATGAACATAAGTAATATCATGAACAATATTATCACAAGCTGCACTAGCTGTCAGTTCCAGGAATGATATTCATAGCTTTCATTGTTCATGAGTGTAATATAAATTGGTCATACACTAAAATAGGCAAGTTTCTTTGTACTGGGAAACGTATGTCTATTATAGAAAACCGTGTTTTCATTGCAGAATACGATTCTGCCACACACTAAATTGTGCTAAAACTTCGTACTTAGCTAATGCCACGTTAGATTCATTTCGAAACCGTATAATTATGCTGATGATGATAAATGATAGCAGCTGGGAACCAGAGCTTAAAACAATTCAAAGATAATACCATCTTTCACTCTTACAAAGAAGTGAAAGATTGGTTTATCTTTCACTGAGAAAACTAATGTTCATTGAAAAGCATAAAAAAGAAGGATCATGACTGATTTCAATATATTCTCAATATATCAAACCGAGTTCTAGAAAGTTGTCTAAAGATAGTGCATATATATTGGCACATACTACATTTTCCAGTGACAAGTGGATATATATTTAGATTCAATATATTTGATAATAACCTGATCGACTGTGATACAGCAGGAGGTTAAGCACGTCATCTCTCAGCTCACCTCAGCCAAAGGGTTCTGTATGCATTAAATCTGTGAGCCAAAGGTTCTGTATGCATGAAATCTGTGAGCCAAAGGTTCTGTATGCATGAAATCTGTGAGCCAAAGGTTCTGTATGCATGAAATCTGTGAGCCAAAGGTTCTGTGTGCATTAAATCTGTGAGCCAAAGGTTCTGTATGCATGAAATCTGTGAGCCAAAGGTTCTGTATGCATGAAATCTGTGAGCCAAAGGTTCTGTGTGCATTAAATCTGTGAGCCAAAGGTTCTGTATGCATTAAATCTGTGAGCCAAAGGTTCTGTATGCATGCAATCTGTGAGCCAAAAGTTCTGTATGTATTGATGTCTGTGAGTCACAGACTGTGTATGTATTGATGTCTGTGAGTCACAGACTATGTATGTATTGATGTCAGTGGGTCACAGACTGTGTATGTATTGATGTCAGTGAGTCACAGACTGTGTATGTATTGATGTCAGTGAGTCACATACTGTGTATGTATTGATGTCAGTGAGTCACAGACTGTGTATGTATTGATGTCTGTGAGTCACAGACTGTGTATGTATTCATGTCAGTGAGTCACAGACTGTGTATGTATTGATGTCAGTGAGTCACAGACTGTGTATGTATTGATGTCTGTGAGTCACAGACTGTATATGTATTGATGTCTGTGAGTCACAGACTGTATATGTATTCATGTCTGTGAGTCACAGACTGTGTATGTATTGATGTCAGTGAGTCATAGACTGTGTATATATTCATATCAGTGAGTCACAGACTGTGTATATATTCATGTCAGTGAGTCACAGACTGTGTATGTATTGATGTCAGTGAGTCACAGACTGTGTATGTATTGATGTCTGTGAGTCACAGGCTCTGTAGTTTATAATATTTTATTGCTAGATTCGTTTTATAATATTTGATTGCTAGATTCGTTTTACATATACATGTGAATACAAAACATGACAAATTAAATAAAGGCAAACGGCCACAAGTTCCAGCAACATTAGTTATGGCCCTTCCCGAGAACAGATTGATGTTAGTGAGTCATGTATTCACTATTGAGACACGTTACCCAAAGTCTCCATATGTATTGAGATTCATGAGCCAAAGGCTCCGTCATAACCATGAGCCAAAGGCTCTGTATATATTGAGATCTTAGAGCCAAAGGCTCTGTATATATTGAGATCTTAGAGCCAAAGGCTCTGTATATATTGAGATCTTAGAGCCAATGGCTGAACATGTATTGAGATCTTAGAGCCAATGGCTGAACATGTATTGTGATCTTAGAGCCAATGGCTGAACATGTATTGAGATCTTAGAGCCAATGGCTGAACATGTATTGAGATCTTAGAGCCAATGGCTGAACATGTATTGAGATCTTAGAGCCAATGGCTGAACATGTATTGAGATCTTAGAGCCAATGGCTGAACATGTATTGAGATCTTAGAGCCAATGGCTGAACATGTATTGAGATCTTAGAGCCAATGGCTGAACATGTATTGTGATCTTAGAGCCAATGGCTGAACATGTATTGTGATCTTAGAGCCATTGGCTGAACATGTATTGTGATCTTAGAGCCAATGACTGAACATGTATTGTGATCTTAGAGCCAATGGCTGAACATGTATTGAGATCTTAGAGCCAATGGCTGAACATGTATTGAGATCTTAGAGCCAATGGCTGAACATGTATTGAGATCTTAGAGCCAATGGCTGAACATGTATTGAGATCTTAGAGCCAATGGCTGAACATGTATTGAGATCTTAGAGCCAATGGCTGAACATGTATTGAGATCTTAGAGCCAATATCTTAGAGCCAATGGCTGAACATATATTGAGATCTTAGAGCCAATGGCTGAACATGGTATTGAGATCTTAGAGCCAATGGCTGAACATGTATTGAGATCTTAGAGCCAATGGCTGAACATGTATTGTGATCTTAGAGCCAATGGCTGAACATGTATTGAGATCTTAGAGCCAATGGCTGAACATGTATTGAGATCTTAGAGCCAATGGCTGAACATGTATTGTGATCTTAGAGCCAATGGCTGAACATGTATTGTGATCTTAGAGCCAATGGCTGAACATGTATTGTGATCTTAGAGCCAATGGCTGAACATGTATTGTGATCTTAGAGCCAATGGCTGAACATGTAATGAGATCTTAGAGCCAATGGCTGAACATGTATTGTGAACTTAGAGCCAATGGCTGAACATGTATTGTGATCTTAGAGCCAATGGCTGAACATGTATTGTGATCTTAGAGCCATGGCTGAACATGTATTGTGATGTTTTGTTCTGGGCAGTTGGTTCACTTATCAACTGATGATAGTTTATTAGAGTGTGTGGTCTTAATGAGTTATTTGTGTGTGAAAGCTTAAGCTGTATGGAATACCTGTACTACAGTGTGAATGCTTTTAAGCATGATGCAGGAGCTGGGTAGTGTTGTGATGGTATCAAAGGAGTTCTTTGTAAGATACTGAAAACAAATAATAATGTATGAAGTTAATTATGAATATTATGCTTATTAACTTAGACCTAAATATGTGTTTGGCTCTTAGTTTATACAAATTTATTTTACCTTGATTGCAAAACAAGTTCTTATAACTTATATTAATCACTCTTGAGGCCTCATTCCTGATGGAATCCCTCGCCACAATGGAGAGAGAATAGGCAAGGTGGAATTTAAATGCCTTGTCTAAGGGCACAATCGTAATGGCTCCAGCTGGGCTGGAGTTTGGTTCTAGTTAGTTGTTACCTGACTAGCCCTAGCAATTTACGCACAGCCATAAAAAAAAATCGCAAAGAAAATCATAAAATCAAAAACTGAAAAAAAAGAAAATAATTCTGACCTACCATGCATACACGCCTATAAGACGACTTTTTTACCACCAGATTATGGCCTCGAAGTGTGTTCCTGTCTTATAAGTGAGTGCAATTTTTTTTTTTAATATCTTAAAATTTAATGGTATTTTCAAAATGTGTTAAATGGTATCCATAATTACGTTTATAAAAGAAAACACTCCGATACTGAACATTTCTTCAACTTGCACTGGCTAAACATGCAATTTATAGTTGTGTCTTGTGTCCATTTTATCAACCCGTCTTATATGCGAGTGCATGCCAAAACCCACAGACTTCAGAAGTAGGGTGTATAGGCGAGTATAGATGGTAAACACTATTAGATTTATTTAGTTTATCTGGAAACGGAAACTCCATGGAGACAGATAACTACACTTGTATTGGGTTATTAATTATGAGATTGTTGTATATTTCCACGCAATGCATGCTGGGTTACTATATAATTATGTTAATGTTCATAAACAATGCAAACCTACTGCAGGTTATCCAATTTGTACACACATGTAGCAAACATATACAACTCAAGTTTTAATATAGCAAATGCTTTAACATGTTGACAGAAGTATCTATCTATCTTCCGCTAATGTCGAACCCCTCGCGGAGACATGTTGCGCGTCAAAAACCGCAAAGAAGTTAAAAGTATAATAAGTAGTGTGTCCACAATATACAAATCCTCCCACCCTCTACACAATATACAAATCCTCCCACCCTCTACACAATATACAAATCCTCCCACCCTCTACACAATATACAAATCCTCCCACCCTCTACACACTATACAAATCCTCCCACCCTCTACACAATATACAAATCCTCCCACCCTCTACACAATATACAAATCCAAT
>CM026391.1:48522353-48658052 GCA_014843695.1 Archivesica marissinica
CACAATATACAAATCCTCCCACCCTCTACACAATATACACATCCTCCCACCCTCTACACAATATACAAATCCTCCCACCCTCTACACAATAACAGTGTGCTTTAACAATACCTACACTATTCTATTTTATTGTTTTCAAATGTAAATCTGACATGTTAACAAATATTTTCATTGTATTTTCTTATCAGTGGTGTCAATTGCTACAAAAAACCAATACTGGCGCTGAATACAGTCGAACCTCTCCAGAGCAAACACCATCCGGATACACACAATATTGTTGTTGTAGAGAGGTTGTCGTTCTAGGGAGGTTCAACTTTTTGAAGTTTGGAAATTGCGGGACGTCAGTTTTGTCAGTTATAATTGCTCATACTGATTTGAAAATAGAGTATACAGAATGGGGGTACTACTTTCATTATACAATAGATTGAACTAAGATGGAATATCTGAGGATGCAATGTGTTAAAATCTCCAAATTATGCAAATTGATGATAATTGTGTACATTAATTAATGTTTTCAATACATCAAAGTTAGTCTGATAAATAACGCATTTCAATTATATAAAATTGAGGATGGCAATGACTAGCAATTTTGATACTCGGGTACTCAGACACAGTTCCGATCAAGTACAAGAGTGCTCGGAAAAAGATCAATTGATTTTTGGGATTGTATGTTTGATTTAATTTCAGATATTTGGTAAGTATTTCGGATGAGGCGTGTCCGAAATGTGATGCTAAATTATCTTATTACGGTATGTGATAAAAACATTGCATTGTAATAAAGCTAAACCCGGGAAAATGAAAAATACTTTACTCATTTTAATGAGATAATTATTAAACAAACATATTAAGTTTATAAACAGTCTCCTCTATTGACAGACGAGGCATGACCGTATATGGTATGCACCTGCAAATTCCTTTTTTCTTCATCTTAAGAGATCAAAAGATATACTCGTTCGTATTTAAACAACCTGCCAATCATGTCAAGCTGTTTATTGAAAGAATACCCGTAAACAATGATTATTTTCACACTTACGGTCCAGCCTGTAGATTATTGGCCCCTGGGTATGACCACATATTAAGATAATTACTGTTTATTGAAAATTGAAAGGAACAATTGGCGATTATTTGCGTCTGATGATACATACATGTACACACCGTTTCTTTTTTCAGCCACATTTTTGTCTGTTTTTGGGAGGTTTTCTGTTGTTGGGTGGGAAAATGACTGTCGTGTGTTGTTGGGAGGTGTCGTTCGTGAGAGGTGAAATTGTATTAAAATGCAACGAGTGGGAATAATGGTGACGTTATAAAGAGGGTGTCGCTCATGGGAGGTGACGTTTGTGGAGGTGGGACTGTAGGCGAAACAAATTTTAGTGATCTAGGTTTGAAAATGAGCTTATATTAATTACTATGTTATTTCATTACAGGAGAGACTGGCAAGTATTACTGTGGAATGAAGCTGCTGTCGTGTAGTTGCTGCGATGGAAACTGTGGACCAAGCAATGGATGCAACTGCGGCCCCTGTGCAGCCCTTGATAAGGAGGAGGAGGAGAGTGCTGCGGAGACGGCTAAGAATCCCCCGCCTGCGGGGTCCATGATTGACAGCTGGACATGGGGACAGGAACCTGGTGTGCATTATGTGTTCATGTCGTCAATGTACCATACTCATCCGTTAGGAAACAATTACATTATGCTATTGTCCGCTTACTGTGAAACGATCACTAGGAAACAATTACATTATGCTATTGTCCGCTTACTGTGAAACGATCACTAGGAAACAATTACATTATGCTATTGTCCGCTTACTGTGAAACGATCACTAGGAAACAATTACATTATGCTATTGTCCGCTTACTGTGAAACGATCACTAGGAAACAATTAGGTTATGCTATTGTCCGCTTACTGTGAAACGATCACTAGGAAACATTACACATCACTGCTTGTATATTAGAGATACTTGATGTGTATTTCTGAGATATTTTGTTTGTAAAAGACAATGCAGGTATGAAATATAAACATTAAGATAATCTCTGCCATTAGTGAATCACATTTCTTTTATGCTTTCCAAAGAATGATTTGAGTTTTCTCAGTGAAAGACAATACTATCTTTCACTGTTTTCAAACAGTGGAAGATGGCATTTTCTCTGCCACTGCTTGAGTTTCATATTCCTGCGCTGTTGGATGTACTTTTGTATCTTAGCTATTTTCTGACAATCATGAACATTATTAAGTAATATATTCTAATGAATTTGTTTTGTTACATACACTTTCATCCGCACCAGCGAGAGTGATTAATATGAATTGGTAAAGCTTGTTTCGCAATCATTGTAAATTAAGTGAAAATTATACTTTAATGACACTTACAAATACATATTCAGATACGGAAAAACTTGAAGCCTGTCTCCAGTCACTGCTTCATGAGAACCAGAAGTTGTGCACGGAAGCTGCGTGTACCTCCCTGTCAACTACACGACTGCAGCAACGACTGGCTGTCCTCGAGCGTTACTTCAGTGCTGTGTCTCGACAGACACCTCCTGAGAAAAGTGGCCCATCGAAGAAAAGTCAGGCCAACCAAACCAACTTAAATAAACAGAAAAGGTAACAGTAATTATGCGCCACCATGCGAAATGAACGAAATGTAATTGGCATGTGCGAAATGGAATTTTAAATCGTATATAAATGCAAAATAAGAGCATGAAATGACTTATAGGCCTATTGTATTATATATCGAATATTAATTGTATTTAATGAAAATCACATATAAATGTAATTTTGTCTCATCCCCATTTTGTAAAGATAATTTACCTGGGTGAATAAAAGAAACGTTCTGTTCAATATATTGTGTCATTTAAATCCCTGTAAGTTAATTACGAAAACATTATAATTTACCTTTCACGGTGCATTAATCAGATTAGCGATTAGCCGTTCATTATTCGCCACCATCCTTTTCACAGTCTCCGCTAATTGACGCTATATATACTCAACCATGTACTCTGAAGATCGTGTCCCAGTGGCTATACCTTTGTTATATACACATGTACAGCCTGCTTCCTTGTTATATTTGGCATAACCTTCATTGTGCCTGGATCGGTGGTAGATGGGATGTTGAGCAGATAAAATACAGCATGCAGTTCTTTCCATCATTACATATGTAGCATGGATCTGAAGGTATGCACACACCCTACCACTGTCTACGACCATAATAATAATATTCGATATATAATACAATATAAGTCATTTCACCCGCTTATGCTTCTATGTACGATTTTAAATTCCATTTCGCACACAAGATTTACATTTCCTAACGTTCATTTCATTTTGAAATTACATTAAGAGCTATTATTCGGATATACTATAGGTTAATATATTTAAGTGCAAGCCTTCATGTATTCAGTGAATACAATTAATATTCCGTATATAATACAATATAAGTCATTTCGTGCTTGTATTTTGCATTTATATATATATATTTAGTATTTCATTTCGCACAAGAAACGTAACGTAACGTTGATTTTATTTTGAAATTAAATTGCAAGCTATAATTCGGGTATATGTTAATATATTTAATTGCAACCTGTGTGGTTTTCATTAAATACAATTAATATTCAATATATAATACAATATAAGTCATTTCATGCTCTTATTTTGCATTTATATACGATTTAAAATTCCATTTCGCACACGCCAATTCCATTTCGCACACGAGATTTACATTTCGTAATGGTCGTTTCATTGAAAAATTACAATATGAGCTATAAATCTTGTATATATGTTAATATATTTAATTGCAACCTTTGTGATTTTCATTAAATACAATTGACCTTTCTGCCGATTTTGATTGACAGCTGGCGTTAGCCAATCGCATCGCACCATTCGCGCACACCCCCGGCAATGGTTTATCACCGCCATCTTGTTAGACAAACAATGCATATTAGACACACTAGTAACGAGTAGACAAATTTGAAAAGGCGTGAATTTGATCGAAAATACGGGTTTAAAATTGTTTTAATGATGTTGAAAATGTGTAGCTTTGGTGTGTGGGTTAGTTATAGTACAACATTAGTCGATATCCTGGTGATCGACGTTAAATTCAACCCATTTCAAAATCCTTGGACAAATCTAAAAGTGTGTATGAACCACAAAATACCAGACAGCTGCTTTAAAAACAATGCATCTATAAAAACACCGACTGACCCCATATAGTCATTCTTTTCTCACAAACACAGCAATCAAATTTAAGCGTGTCACACTGTTTATTGGGAGTAATCAACAACTTACCGACTAACGGTACATCACAGAGACCGCCGACTTATAATACCCGATAGATTATCAAGATCAAAGTATTGCACATCGGAATTTAGCACTGATTGTGCTAATTGGTCAATTATAAAATGTGTGCACATAATTATAGTATTGATTACTACACCGAGTCATTGTTTTATCGTTCTGTTAGACAAACGAGTTATGTAGTAAAATTTTAATCAAATCTGATAACGAGTGATCGTGATCTGAAATTATTTTTTGAAAAATAATTACAAATTAATTAATGCTGTCTGTCATTGACAATGGTGAAAAGATGTAGTTACGGGCTGTGTGACAGTGATAGTAGATATCCAGATCGATTGATAGGTGACGTTAAAAATATATTTTGCATTAATAGATCTACCGTTCACAAGAGATATGTGAGTATAATGGTGATTAAAATTATACATGTGGTTCATACATATTGTCGTGGATGGTGGACTAGGGATCAGATAGTAGTAATAGTACCCATGCATGTGCAGAGCTGTGGGATTCCCATATTAGCTCAGTGAACGTACTGGTGTTCAGTTTTTGGGCCTAATGTTCGAGTCTTCTAGGAGGCATAGGGTTGAGTCTCTCAAGACGGTGGCATATTTCATTTCTTTTGATGTCAAAGTTGACACGATGTGGTTGTTCACTCTTCCGTTGACTGCGCAGGCATTTTCCACGAACACTTAACACGTCCTCATACGTTAAATATATCTGTACTTTAGAGAAATAACCTTCACACCTACGTCTATTATGAGATGGGCTGTTGACAAATTAATCAATTACTGGAGAATATATTATTTTTCACACCTTGATTGGTCGGCTCAAATATTTGTGATGCTGGCTTGTATGCCCGTGTTTTATCAGCGTTAGAGCTGAGCCGTGCCATATGTCCAAGCCCTTGAATCATGTATAAATATCATGCTCTTCACATCAATTTCATTACAACCATGGCGTCTATTTTTCCATGCGTTTTTTGCTCTCGTCACGTTTCCAGCCGTATGCATGCTCTTAGCTGCGATAAGTGCCACCGTTGGAATCATCGAAAATGCGGAATGATTTATTTATTCTCCCCCATTCACTTTAATTAATCTTGATTAGTGGCCTGAAACCTAGATAGATAATCACTCCTGGTATGGCAAACACACGGCTACATAGTCCCATTCATAATTGTGTCTAATTACCTAAATAGCTAATAATAGCATTATTATAATGGGCCTGTATAGTGCAGTACTATATATATATATATATATAAAATACGAACCTGTGATTATACGAATGCACTAGTATACGAAACTACCATTAGACGAACAAGGGATTATACAAAACCACCTGAATTCACCTAAAACCCTTGCCTTCTTGCTTTCAACGAGATATTCTTATCTGGGTGAAATAAAACCGAGAAATTCGACGGAATTTTATCTAGATTAACTCGATGCAGGACTGCGTTAGACGCCATTTTGTTAGATAGCTTGTCTCGCGTGGTTACAGCGAGCACCGGTAACTATGGGGGGCGTGCCTAAGTAGCGTTTGCAGAAAGGTCAATTAATATTCGATGTATATTATAACACAAGTCATTTCATGCTCTTATTTTGCATATCTATACGATTTAAAATTCCATTTCGCACACGCCAATTACATTTCGTCCATTTCGCACACAATATTACATTTCGTATTTCAGGCAAACCCGACTTTTACTGAGCAGCCAACTGTATTAAGCTGCGACTTTATGTAGTTTCATTTTTATTTTAAGAGTTTATACAATTTAATTTAATTCATAACGTAGATTTTAACATTGACAATGTTCATGAAACTTTTATATCAGATATAGCTCCTTTTGACCATTGCAACTTCATGATAACCTGAAAGCATATACTAACCCACTAATGTTTAGATCAAAATTAAATGAAATCAGAACTATGTTTTCAGATTATACACCAATATACACAGATGGATCTAAAGCTGGCAACAAAGTTGGCTGTGCTGCTGTCAGTAAATTACATAATTCTAAATTATGGCTACCTGATCATGCGTCTATATTTTCTGCAGAAGTAGAGGCTATTAATTTAGCTTTGAATTTTGCTGATGCTTCATGTGATAGAAAATTTATGATCCTTTCAGATTCTTTATCTGTACTACAATCAGTAGACAACATGAACATTAAAAAAAACCTTATTCACAAATTACTTATTAAGCACACAAATATTACATTGACTAAACATGTTATATATTGCTGGATACCAAGTCATATTGGTATTTGTGGCAATGAAATGGCTGATCAAGGTGCAAAAGATGCACTTAAACTAGACTGTATACATTCTAAAATACATGTACCATACACTGATGCTAGGCAATCAATTCTTTCTTAAATTACTTCAAAATGGCAAACCACTTGGAATAACATACAATTCAATAAACTACAGTTAATTAAGCCAAACATTGGTAAATCATCTTTTGTTTATCACTCCAACCGTAGAGAGGAAACGGTAATGTCACGGTTGAGACTTGGACATACCCGTTTCACACACTCATTTTTATTAGTTTATACAAATTTATTTTAGCTCGATTGCGAAATAAGTTCTTTCAACTTATATTAATCACTCTCGAGACCTCATTCCTGATAGAATCCATCGCCATGAAGGAGAGAGAAGAGGCAATGTGGAATTTAAATGCCTTGCCTAAGGGCACAATCGTAACGGCTCCAGCGGGGCTCAAACTCCAGACCTGTCACACCTGACACTGCACTATCACAACTTCCACTCATTTTTATTGAAAAGAGAGGATCCACCATGGTGTATACCATGCCATTCCTCTATAAATGTTGAACACATCTTAATTCACTGTGTAGATTTAGCACTCATTCGTCGAAAATATTATACAGTTGTGACAATGAAGGAGCTTTTCGACACTGTCGATTTTAAATACATTATTGCATTTTTAAAAGAATCACATGTTTTCCATAAATTGTAAAGTTTTACAACTGACGTTTTTTTATCATTTTTACAGCTTGATAAATTTTGTTGCGATTGACCTTTCGTCATTACAATTTTAATGTTTTTTTTAATGTTATCTACATATATTTTTAATTGTAGATATCTTGTGTACAATATACTTAACCTGGTGCGATATAGCCTGAACTGTGCTGATTAGCCATTAAGCCAAATACTCACTCACAATTTAATAGAAATCTTGCAATACTTGTTTTTAGTCTCAATTCTATGAGACTCAAAGTTGATCTACTGCATAGCTCTCCCTTATAATCTACTATAATTCTGCATAATTCATCATAGTCAAAATACTGCATAACCTAAAGTCCAAATACTGTACAACTAAAAATCCTAAATAACTTGATGGTAAAATTACTTCATAGCTCAAAGCCAAGCTCCTACATAGCTTGAAATCCTGCATAGCTCAAAGCCTACATAGCTTGAAATCCTGCATAGCTCAAAGCCAAGCTCCTACATAGCTTGAAATCCTGCATAGCTCAAAGCCAAGCTCCTACATAGCTTGAAATCCTGCATAGCTCAAAGTCAAGCTCCTACATAGCTTGAAATCCTGCATAGCTCAAAGCCAAGCTCCTACATAGCTTGAAATCCTGCATAGCTCAAAGCCAAGCTCCTACATAGCTTGAAATCCTGCATAGCTCAAAGCCAAGCTCCTACATAGCTTGAAATCCTGCATAGCTCAAAGTCCTGCAGAGCTCAAAGTCAAAATGACAGCTCACATACAACTCGTAGATATTTTAAATTACATTTTACCCATACCAATAATTTATGCCAAAAACATTGTATAAAAATATTTGACAATACATATTGCATACATGTAATTATAATATGTTCTTATTGCAGTAACATCAAACCAGCTGAGAAAGCGACCATGGGTTTGGCTCGAGTTGGTTCCAGAGCTGCACTCAGCTTTGCTTTCGCATTTCTCCGTCGTGCCTGGAGATCGGGGGAAGATTCGGACCTGTGCTCCGAGCTCCTTCTAGAGTCCCTCGAAGCCCTTCAATCCCTACCAGAGGCCAGTCTGTTTGAGGATGGGTCCGTTTCTGGGGTCTGGCTAGATGTAGTGGAGAGAGCAGGAAAGTTCCTCAACTCAGTCGTTGCTGGGTAAGGTTGATTATGAAGATCACAAGCAGCATGCTGCAGATTTGGGTGAATTAACCAGGTCAATATTTTGTGGTCCTCTGTGGCCGAGTGGTCACGGATGTTGACTACAAATCCCATGCCACCGCTGTAGGTTCGATTCCCACTGAGGGAGTAAAACATATGGCATGAGGAAGGTCGGTAGCTCTACTTGGGTGTCCATTTGTGCCTGAACACGGCTAGCATTTGTACTCGGGTTTTCCTCCACCAATAATAGCTGGAGAGTCACCATAAGCTGATGGTGCGACTTTAAACCCCAAATACAAACAACGGGAGTGTCTATTTGCAAGGTAATGACTTCCTGACTGAGCAACCTTCTATGGTATGTGTTCAATGTTTATGATTTGTGTTCTCATTAGCTACATTGTGCAATCATGTGTGTTTTAACAAACCGCTAAACACATGATTGCTGAGTATAATGCCATCTATGATAAGCATTGTTATCCCCTGCTGATCCGAAGTATATCAGAGGGGGATGTTGGTTTTCCTTTGTCCATCCGCCTGTCTTTCCGTCCAGCTTTCCGTTCAGATTCAGATCTCTGTAACCAATGTGTAGAATTTCATGAAATTCCAATTAAATATGTATCATCATAGTGGCATGTGCACGGATAACATTTGTCCACATCCGTTTAGAGCAACATCAGAGTTATGGCCTTAGAGTTATGGCCCTTTATTTCATTAAAAATTCAATAAATTGGCATGGCAATAACTAAGTTACCGATGTGTGGAATGTCATCATACTTAACATACAATTAGATTACCATTGTCCTGTGTTGTCCTGCAAGTCTGACCCACTTTGCAATAGTGAAACCTGAGTTATTGCCCTTGAATTTATTAAAAATTCAATAATTTGGACTTAACTATTCAATTCAATAGATATATTGCATTAACTATGACAACACATTTATAGCAAACAATACATAAACAATGTACAATGGAAAGGCATGGATATATTGGAGCATAGATGGTTGTTGTTTCGTAAAGGATGCTGTTAATTTCTTGCTAAGTAACCATTTAATGGAATTTCATGAAACTCCAAATAAATATGTTCACCATAGTACGCAGGTGTATGATTAACTTTCGTCCAGATCGGGTCAATAACCCGGGAGTAATAACTTATTCGACAGGTGATATCATTGTGTGGGTGTGGTTCTCTGCAAGTTCGACTCGGATCGAATCAGTGACACCACAGTTATCTTCAGTTTATTAAACATATCTATACAGTATATAAACTCATATCTATACAGTATATAAACTCATATCTATACAGTATATAAACTCATATCTATACAGTATATAAACTCATATCTATACAGTATATAAACTCATATCTATACAGTATATAAACTCATATCTATACAGTATATAAACTCATATCTATACAGTATATAAACTATCTATCCAAATCCGGGGCCAATTGATTAATCTTGCCATTTCATAAAATTAATAAAGGATCACTGCTTCAATGTTGTGAGTGTTTAGATGCTACAGAGGAAAATGTATCAGTTAACCCATTCAACACCAAGTAACTGACATGGACTGGTGCATCATATTTTTAGACCAATAAATTAATAAGAAAATTACATTTGGAACAGTTCATTTATCAAAATGGGTAATTTTTCTCTAAAAATAGCAATTTTACTGGCAAAAAGTGCAGATCCTGATGAGACGGCTCGTCACGAGCCGGCTCATCTGGATCTACACTTTTTGTTAGCCTATTTAGAGGTCTGTGGTGTTGAAAGGGTTAAGAGGTATGTTCTCCAACATCGGGAGTATTGTGTAGAAACAATGATCAATGATACTTTCAAGTCTTGTATGCAGTTTCTATGGGTTGTTCCATGTTATTCTGTGTTGTATTTTGTAATACCGTTAAGCCTGAACATGGTCAAAGAATGCCAAATGCTGGAGGTTGAAGAACACTAAATGTATTGAAGATCTCCTCATGTGTTGAAAACCGACATCTTGCACTGTATTGCTATTATAATTAGAGATTGTTATATCGTTTGTCATTGCAGGGACGTGAATTCCACCAGCAGTGCCAGTGGAAAGACCCCAGTGCCTGTTCAAGATCAGCAAACAGCCCTGGCTCTTATTCTGGAATTAGCTGTCCAGCGCGGCACCCTGAACCAAGTACTGAACTGTGTCCTTTTACTCCTGAACCTGTGGAATAACAGCCGCCATGACTTTGACAACCGCGTGAGCTGTAACTTGTACAGTGCCCCACTCATCCCCCTTCTCAAGAGGTTGCAGAACATACAGTGTGCCAAGTCAAGGGTGATTGAACCTTCAAAATGGGACGAGGTATACCAGCTAATGCTTAAACCATGTATATTTGATCATGGCATTCATTTCTGCTTAAAGTCAAAGTGTTGTATTTCTTTACCAAATTGATACAGTAAACCCCTCTAACCCAGACTTCTTCCGAACTGGACAAAAAGTCTTGTTTAGAGGGGGTTCCGTATGAGAGGGGTTTTTATCCGAAGGATCTCAGATGGGAATATTGGTTTGGCGTTGTCTGTCTGCGTGTCCGTACATGCGAGTACACGATAGTGTAATTACGTGGCTAGGAGAACAATAGATCTATTGTCTAGTGGTCTAGGGTAGGCTCTCACATGGCTATAAATGCTCTTGCTTGGTTAATAGAACAAAAGATAGAACAATGGGATAGCCACTTAAGTACCCTCTTGTGAGTACATGTATGTCCGTCATTCCGTCCAGAGTCAGATCTCTGTAACCAATGGGTGGAATTTCATGAAACTCCAATCAAATATGTATCATCATAGTGCGCATGTGCACAGATAACTTTCATCTGCATCGGGTGTCTGCATCGTAACAACAGAGTTATTAGGGATCAAATTCGGCGTGGGATACCGATTCAACAAATTTACTTCAATTGTTGATTTTAATTTGTGTATTTCAGAGCAACTATTACGTGAGCCCCACAGAATGTTTTCTTCGCTACCTGACCTACCCGGATGAGCAGAGTGTGGCTGTAGACTTGAGTATGAGCGCTGTGGTTATCATGTCTCACCTGGACCGCTTGTGCCAGCCATACCTGCCCGTGTCTGCTTCCCAGAAGGTGAGCATATTCTGCCACTATGCCACATTTACCCGAAGTCTAAGGGATTTCGCGTGTCGCTGGCCATATATGTGTACTGATATACATTAATTAATATTAAGTTTGTATATAAATTAACGCTTCATTGGTCTGCCTCCATTGTTGAGTGGTTACGGTCGCTGATGGTCACATGTACGAGTCCTGCTCAGTCTGTGTCTCTTTCTTTATATGAAAAAGTTGGCAGCAAATACTGGTTAATCGCTGGAGCCTGCCCAGGAAAGGTGTTGTTAGGTAAACTGTTGTTAGGTAAACTGCCCGTCACTCACATGGACGGTAGCGGCTATAAATAATCTTAATTAAAATAATTTGTATGTCTGTCTGTCCAAATTTACCTTGTTTATTTATTTATTATCTCACAAACCCCTTATTGGATTTTCACTAAACATGACAGGAAGCATCAGCATTATGTCTAGTTATGCATATTGCAATCCCATTACGGTTTGATATATATATATGCAGATTTATGGCCCTTAAAGCTTGTCCACACTTCATCTCCAAAACCGGTGTTGGTTTATTAAAAAAAAGTGTTCAGTCGGTGTTGGTTTATTAAAAAAAAGTGTTCAGTATCTCATGAAAAGTTATAAACCTGCAGGTATTTCAAATGGAGACCATTGATAAGATACTACAGTGGAACCTAAACCGGACATCTTCGGGACTGGATAAAAAGTCCGGTTTACAGAGGTTTCCGGTTTTCAGAGGTTTTTTATTGATGTGTTTTCAAAACTGCATATAACCGTTATAAAGTACATATGCAAATGTACAATATATCAGAGTATGTGACACAAGATGATCCAAGGGGGATTACTCACTATGGTAGAATACTAAGACAATATCTACAATTTATTTACATATAAATGAATGATGATACTATATATATATATTTAATGACTGAAACGTTATGTGGCGGCCTGGAAAAGTTCACGTGTTCCGTTGTTAGTTCTCTTTGCTGGTTAGACACTTGTTGATTTATTTAAACATTCGCGGACTATTTCAATGATGTAACGTTTTTACATATATCTGGGTTGGTCTGATCTTCGCGTGTCGGGCCAACCTCCTATGCCGGTTTCCTGGTTGTCCGGTCACGTGGTAACTCCGGGTCGTTCCGGTCTGCAGTTCCACTGTTCGTTGCTTAGCCTGGTGGGTCTGTCGTCGCTCATCTGGCGATTACGTGGGTGACGTCCTTTGACGGCTATCCACACATTGGCAGTTCCCCAGCTGTTAGCATCTCACACTCCACTCCATGTTGCGTGCGGCTATAATTTTATAAGTACGTCATATTAAAGACGAGCATCTAGTATGCATGTTCATTGGTATTCCATACCTGTGACTTCACTAAGTCGGTTCCACCTGGTGTAGGCTCAGCTCCTATCTCATAGTGCCCTTCGCATCTAATTCACCAGTTTCCGCGTCAATACATACAGTTTCGTGACATCTTATCAATTATGTGATTACATCGACAAAGTTCCATTATACAAATTAAGTTCCAGTATATCAATGTTCCATGATCGACATTCTAATATATCAACGTTACATGATATCAATCAAGTTCCCTCATACATGAGTATATACATAATACGTCAATTGTACACTGTAAGCTGTGTACATAACACCTTAATTATTCACTGTACGCGGTGTATGGTTACATTAGTTCATAACGGACGGATGCCGTATAATGTATCGGACTGGCACCATTCATACATCAGACGGACGATATCTCACAGTGACATTCACATTTATACATCCCTGACAATATATCAAAGTATGCAACATAGTAACATGCCTTAGACTCCTTATTCCAATGGAACATGTTTCGCCATCGGGCGAACTATAGTTGTATAAATAACCACCTGGTTACTAATTTACAATGAATGAAACCCCGGTCAGTTCTACATAATGAACTTGTTTCGTAATCAAGTGAATGCATCGTAATCAAGTGAATGCAACCTGCATACCAAGTTCTATATACTGAACTTGTTTCGCACTCAAGTGAAAGTAAACTATATACTAAACCATTGCAATAATTTACTCGAATAGCTATAACGCACAAGACACCCCCCCTTCTGTAGGCTGGTGAAAACAGTCAAGATTCCTTGCACAATTTGGCTATAAATATACAGTGAGAATAGTAGCCAAATTGAGTTTAAAAAGAAATATCTATAAATTTCGCTCTGACCAAATTCTCACAACGTTTGCTCCACTCACGGTCAGTTTGTGTTGTGTCGTTTGAAGTGAATGGTAATATGTCAGGTCTCTTACTGTGTTAAATAGTTGTTCAGCCCATGCTAATCTCACAATTCACTAAATCCCTGTGCTACCGTTATCATGTGATATGTAAAATAAACTAGTTTATAGAGGCCCTGGTATATGGATTTATTACAATAGGTTACACAGAACTAAACCTTATTATGTTATCTCTGTCCGATATTAGCCAGGAAACGCTTTAAATAGTTCCCCTATAACATACAAGAAGATTGGATCACCTTAGATCACCATACCTCCCCTTATACTCCACTTATACCTGGATCTTCGAAGATGTGTTTACCTTGATTGGAAAACCCCTTCTATAAAATGGGAAAATGAGGCCCCGACTTAGGGTTATAATAATGTGTTCATTAATACAAATAATAATGTGTTCATTAATACAAGAGTCATTTTGTGACAGTATGGAATGGACCATATGATGAACACAGTTTATGTTACACAAATATCTCTTTATTTTACAAACAACTATATGTGTTTTACTTTTGTAAGGCATTTTAAAGCATTATAAACTCAATGTGAATACACATATACATGTACATGTATCTCTATAGAAAATAAACATAAAAACTGCAGTGAATGTTCCTTGTTCAGTTATGTCCTATGCTTTCTTAAAGAAACACTCGAGAGCAGTTTGACTTTTTGAGTAACATTTGGCTCTAACTATCTTGGTCTCGGTCATAGATATCATGTCCTGAATCTTCTCCAAGTAATCCACATCAACACTTATAGCAAAGTTTTTGAATTGCTCCAGCATGTTGCGCACATCACTGTGGTTCATTTCACTGCCCGCTAAGGGTGTGTCAACTTCCTCCCCATCACTGTCTGCAGTAGGCTCTCCCGATTGCTCCTTGTACATTTCTACTAGGTTTTGCTCCCAGTCTGTGGAAGTGTCCTCTTAATTGTTAGTTTTGGTCTAGCTTCCGATTGCCTAATTAGGTTAATTTTATCCTCAAGGGACAGCTCAATTCTTCTACATTTAGACGGTGGTTGTGACATGATTAAAACAAATATAAAGTGATGAAATATTTTTGAAAAACAGTTCTTTAAATATTATTTTGTAAAACAAATTGTCAAAAGTTGCGAAAATCATAATTATCTTGTGTGACTGGATTATATTGTGCTTTCACAGGTGATCAAACGGTTGCATCAAACAATAAATTACGAGATTCACAAAATCCTTTATTCGTTATCAAACAAGTTTTATAATTGCCTATAGGATAGTAATCTACACGTGATTATAACATAATCCCCCAGTTAGCCGACAAATTAACTGTACATGAGTGCTAATTGCAGTAGTCATCAATCAGCCTGACATCTTATAATCTTGCGCGATTATCACACGTTCATAGATCAAACGCGCACCGTTAAAAACGATATTGGAAAGTGTCAGCAGCGTGTCAATTTATGACGGAATACACAAACAAATTCAACACTTTAGTTTATTGATGAAGACCTATGTCGCCTAAAAGTTGTTCCGGTTTTGGGAGGTGAAATTACATCAAACTGTACCCAAATTTTTCGTCCGGAGTTGAGAGGTTCCGGTTTTCAGAGCGATTTTATGTAAGAAATAAAGAAGAAACTATTCGAGACTTTCAAAAACGTCCGGTTTTGGGAGTACAGTCAAACCTGTCTTAAGCAGCCAGCCAAGGGAATCACATAAAGTGGCTGCTTAGCACAGGTGGTTGCTTAATAGAGGTCAAATGTATAATAAAACAACACAGTGGGAATATGTAAACTGGCTGCTTAATACAGGTTGGCTGCTTAATAGAGGTGACCACTAACACAGGTTTGACTGTATTCCGATTTAAAGAGGGTCCGGTTTTGGGAGTATGTATACTACATATGACGTTTGATGCAATGACGTCATATATTTCATATATTTCCATGCCATTATCAGGGAGTGGGGAGACATACACTTTTTTTCAAAATCAATTTCTATTTATAGAATGTTGATTCTATTTATTAATACTTCAAAATATATTATTTATAAGAAATATATGTATTGTATAGTGTCAGAAGTCAAGTCTAATGCAAGAAGTGATTGCCTGGGGGTGGTTTGCATGGAAAGGTGGCAACTCCAGTAGTGGACCAATCACATTGGACTTCCTGAACGATGTGGGTGGAGTCCAGCAAGTTGTGTGTGCTGAGCGCGTTATGACAGTTTTGGCAGGAAATGGAAATGTGTACCTGATCTCGTACACATCGGAGGCAGCGGTAAGTTATGTTTTATGAACTGGATCTCCCTTGCTTTAATACTAAGGCATTATCTAACCTTCATTATCATAATCTGCATCATTGGAATATTTAGCATCATTTTCAGTTTAAACATGTTCTTTGTCATTATGTTCATCATCGTCATTCTCATCAGCATCGTCATTGTCATTAGTACATCAGTACCTTCGTCATTATCAATTTTATTATTGTCATTATCATCATTTTCATCATCATTATCTTCATCATCATCATTTTCATCATCATCATTATCTTCATCATCATTATTGTCATCATCATTGTCATCATTATCATTATTCCTTATACACACTGTTGTAGTTAGTGATTAGGCCATTGAATATAATGGTGTATTCATTGATTTTTAAAATCAGTTGCACTAAGGGATATATAATTACTATGTGTGTGTTTCACAGATGTTGTTATCAAATCAGTTACTTAGAATACCGGTATCAGGATCTATGTTGTTTGCTATTCAACCAAGTGTTTTAGCGCCACTATCTGAATAGCAAACAACATCATATGTGCCATCTGTGATTTTATCTGCCGCTAGCGTGCAAAGGGTTAAGTTTACATTTCAGTCTATGTGGATGATTGGGGGATTTGGAGATCGTGAGGTGGTTAGGTTGGCGGCTCACCCGGATGGTAAGCACTACCTAGCCCTGACAAAAGACGGAGAAGTTATGTCGTGGGGGAATGGAGATGGCGGGAGGCTCGGACATGGAGATAATATGTAAGTTGTATATGATCATACATGTATTCTGACAGAGTACTGATATACAGTCAAGGTGTTGACTATGTGATTTTGCTAAATAACGTTAACACATTCAACACCAAGTAACTGAAATGGACCGGTGTGTGATATTTTTAGACCAATAAATTAATAAGAAAATTACATTTGGACCAGTTCATTTATCAAAATAGGTAATTTTGTCTAAAAATAGTATATTACTGGCAAAAAGTACAGATCCTGATGAAATGGCTAGTCACAAGCCGGCTCATCTTGATCTACACTTCTTGTAAGCCTATTTAGAGGTATGTGGTGTTGAAAGGGTTAATGAACCTATAAGGTAGGCAAGTTGTCAAGTTTTACAGTGTAATCCATGGGGGGAGGGTATTCGGACATGTGCACAATGATTAGGTGACGACTGATTCTCATATTTTCCACATTTACAAGCTCACTAAGATGGCCTTTGTCTGTATCTGACAGCTGTAGGTTTGAATCCTGTCAGATTCTTTCATGAAACGAAGCTATCCAGCTTATTTGCAGAAGTCGGTGGTTCTACCTAGGAGTCCACCCATGTCTGAATTATTACATGGAGGCCACTGCATATTCTCCAATACATGGACAGGCCACTGCATATTCTCCAATACATGGACAGGCCACTGCATATTCTCCAATACATGGACAGGCCACTGCATATTCTCCAATACATGGAGGCCACTGCATATTCTCCAATACATGGACAGGCCACTGCATATTCTCCAATACATGGACAGGCCACTGCATATTCTCCAATACATGGACAGGCCACTGCATATTCTCCAATACATGGACAGGCCACTGCATATTCTCCAATACATGGACAGGCCACTGCATATTCTCCAATACATGGACAGGCCACTGCGTATTCTCCAATACATGGACAGGCCACTGCGTATTCTCCAATACATGGACAGGCCACTGCATATTCTCCAATACATGGACAGGCCACTGCATATTCTCCAATACATGGACAGGCCACTGCGTATTCTCCAATACATGGACAGGCCACTGCGTATTCTCCAATACATGGACAGGCCACTGCATATTCTCCAATACATGGACAGGCCACTGCGTATTCTCCAATACATGGACAGGCCACTGCGTATTCTCCAATACATGGACAGGCCACTGCGTATTCTCCAATACATGGACAGGCCACTGCGTATTCTCCAATACATGGAGGCCACTGCGTATTCTCCAATACATGGACAGGCCACTGCGTATTCTCCAATACATGGACAGGCCACTGCGTATTCTCCAATACATGGACAGGCCACTGCGTATTCTCCAATACATGGACAGGCCACTGCGTATTCTCCAATACATGGACAGGCCACTGCGTATTCTCCAATACATGGACAGGCCACTGCGTATTCTCCAATACATGGACAGGCCACTGCGTATTCTCCAATACATGGACAGGCCACTGCGTATTCTCCAATACATGGACAGGCCACTGCGTATTCTCCAATACATGGACAGGCCACTGCGTATTCTCCAATACATGGACAGGCCACTGCGTATTCTCCAATACATGGACAGGCCACTGCGTATTCTCCAATACATGGACAGGCCACTGCGTATTCTCCAATACATGGACAGGCCACTGCGTATTCTCCAATACATGGACAGGCCACTGCGTATTCTCCAATACATGGACAGGCCACTGCGTATTCTCCAATACATGGACAGGCCACTGCGTATTCTCCAATACATGGACAGGCCACTGCGTATTCTCCAATACATGGACAGGCCACTGCGTATTCTCCAATACATGGAGGCCACTGCGTATTCTCCAATACATGGACAGGCCACTGCGTATTCTCCAATACATGGACAGGCCACTGCGTATTCTCCAATACATGGACAGGCCACTGCGTATTCTCCAATACATGGACAGGCCACTGCGTATTCTCCAATACATGGACAGGCCACTGCGTATTCTCCAATACATGGACAGGCCACTGCGTATTCTCCAATACATGGACAGGCCACTGCGTATTCTCCAATACATGGACAGGCCACTGCGTATTCTCCAATACATGGACAGGCCACTGCGTATTCTCCAATACATGGACAGGCCACTGCGTATTCTCCAATACATACACAGGCCACTGCGTATTCTCCAATACATGGACAGGCCACTGCGTATTCTCCAATACATGGACAGGCCACTGCATATTCTCCAATACATGGACAGGCCACTGCGTATTCTCCAATACATGGACAGGCCACTGCGTATTCTCCAATACATGGAGAGGCCACTGCGTATTCTCCAATACATGGACAGGCCACTGCGTATTCTCCAATACATGGACAGGCCACTGCGTATTCTCCAATACATGGACAGGCCACTGCGTATTCTCCAATACATGGAGGCCACTGTGTATTCTCCAATACATGGAGGCCACTGCGTATTCTCCAATACATGGACAGGCCACTGCGTATTCTCCAATACATGGATAGGCCACTGCGTATTCTCCAATACACGGAGAGGCCACTGCATATTCTCCAATACATGGACAGGCCACTGCGTATTCTCCAATACATGGACAGGCCACTGCGTATTCTCCAATACATGGACAGGCCACTGCGTATTCTCCAATACACGGAGAGGCCACTGCATATTCTCCAATACATGGAGAAGCCACTGCGTATTCTCCAATACATGCACAGGCCACTGCGTATTCTCCAATACATGGAGAGGCCACTGCGTATTCTCCAATACACAGAGAGGCCACTGCGTATTCTCCAATACATGTAGGCCACTGCGTATTCTCCAATACATGCACAGGCCACTGCGTATTCTCCAATACATGGACAGGCCACTGCGTATTCTCCAATACATGGAGGCCACTGCGTATTCTCCAATACATGGACAGGCCACTGTGTATTCTCCAATACATGGACAGGCCACTGCGTATTCTCCAATACATGGACAGGCCACTGCGTATTCTCCAATACATGGACAGGCCACTGCGTATTCTCCAATACATGGAGAGGCCACTGCGTATTCTCCAATACACAGAGAGGCCACTGCGTATTCTCCAATACATGGAGGCCACTGCGTATTCTCCAATACATGGAGGCCACTGCGTATTCTCCAATACATGGACAGGCCACTGCGTATTCTCCAATACATGGACAGGCCACTGCGTATTCTCCAATACACGGAGAGGCCACTGCGTATTCTCCAATACATGGACAGGCCACTGCATATTCTCCAATACATGGACAGGCCACTGCGTATTCTCCAATACATGGACAGGCCACTGCGTATTCTCCAATACATGGACAGGCCACTGCGTATTCTCCAAAACATGGACAGGCCACTGCGTATTCTCCAATACATGGACAGGCCACTGCGTATTCTCCAATACATGGACAGGCCACTGCGTATTCTCCAATACATGGACAGGCCACTGCGTATTCTCCAATACATGGAGGCCACTGCGTATTCTCCAATACACAGAGAGGCCACTGCGTATTCTCCAATACATGGAGAGGCCACTGCGTATTCTCCAATACACGGAGAGGCCACTGCGTATTCTCCAATACATGGACAGGCCACTGTGTATTCTCCAATACATGGACAGGCCACTGCATATTCTCCAATACATGGACAGGCCACTGCGTATTCTCCAATACATGGACAGGCCACTGCGTATTCTCCAATACATGGACAGGCCACTGCGTATTCTCCAATACATGGACAGGCCACTGCATATTCTCCAATACATGGACAGGCCACTGCATATTCTCCAATACATGGACAGGCCACTGCGTATTCTCCAATACATGGACAGGCCACTGCATATTCTCCAATACATGGACAGGCCACTGCGTATTCTCCAATACATGGACAGGCCACTGCGTATTCTCCAATACATGGACAGGCCACTGCGTATTCTCCAATACATGGACAGGCCACTGCGTATTCTCCAATACATGGACAGGCCACTGCGTATTCTCCAATACATGGACAGGCCACTGCGTATTATCCAATACATGGACAGGCCACTGCGTATTCTCCAATACATGGAGAGGCCACTGCGTATTCTCCAATACATGCACAGGCCACTGCGTATTCACCAAAACAAATTGATTGTGCTTACAATTCCAGGACTCAAAGCGTACCTTGTACAAAATGGGTTGACATGTATACCATGGTAATGCAAAATTTGACAATAAGACTTCTGTATGGCTAGGTGGTTACGGTCATTGCCTTTAAGTCACTCGCCCCTCACCACTGCTGGTTCGAATCCCACTGGGGATGTCCGATTCTTTCAGCTGGCTTGCGGAAGGTCTGTGGTTCTACCTGTGGCTGAAATGCTGCTCGGAGGGACTCCTAAGTTTCCTTCAGTAATAACAGCATGGAGAATCTTCATATCATGGTATAGCTGGTAAAAACAAAGCAAACATCATTTGACACACACGTTTACAGTTGTTAGAAGAACTATTTTCCTGTGTATTTCAGTTCTAGAGAGGAACCCAGCTTGATTACAGCACTCTCGGGGAAACAGGTGATCCACATCGCGTGTGGTAGTACATACAGCGCCGCAGTCACTGCCAGCGGTGAACTCTACACCTGGGGGCGTGGCAACTACGGTCGTCTAGGACATGGAGGAAGTGAAGACCAGTTAACGCCACACGTTGTCGCGGCACTGAAAGGTCATAGGGTATTAGACGTAGCATTGGGAAGTGGGGATGCCCAATCCGTAGCAGTAACTGACACAGGTACGGCACTGAAAGGTCATAGGGTATTATACGTAGCATTGGGAAGTGGGGATGCCCAATCCGTAGTAGTAACTGACACAGGTACGGCACTGAAAGGTCATAGGGTATTAGACGTAGCATTGGGAAGTGGGGATGCCCAATCCGTAGTAGTAACTGACACAGGTACGGCACTGAAAGATCATAGGGTATTAGACGTAGCATTGGGAAGTGGGGATGCCCAATCCGTAGCAGTAACTGACACAGGTACGGCACTGAAAGGTCATAGGGTATTATACGTAGCATTGGGAAGTGGGGATGCCCAATCCGTAGCAGTAACCGACACAGGTACGGCACTGAAAGGTCATAGGGTATTAGACGTAGCATTGGGAAGTGGGGATGCCCAATCCGTAGCAGTAGCTGACACAGGTACGGCACTGAAAGGTCATAGGGTATTAGACGTAGCATTGGGAAGTGGGGATGCCCAATCCGTAGCAGTAGCTGACACAGATTACGGCACTTAAAGATAGGGTATTATACGTATCATTAGGAAGTGGTGATGCCCAATCAGTAACTGACACAGGTACGGCACTGAAAGGTCATAGGGTATTAGACTGAAGCCCAGGTTCAAATCCCACTGTGTGTGTCGAATGATTTCATGTGAGGAAGCTATCCAGCTGGCTTGTGGTAGGTCGGTGGTTCTACCAGGTTCCTCCACCAATTATTGCTGGAGAGTCGCCATTTGTACTAAGCTGTTTAAACCCCATAAACAAAAAACATAAGTTCATCTCCAATGATAATAGTACTAAATGGTAATGCACGATCATTACTTATCTTGAATTGTACGTGAAAAAGTAATAGATTGTACAGTAAGTTTCGTTTGTATTGACTTGTCTTTGTAATAATGTTACAGGTGCGGTGTATTCCTGGGGTGATGGCGACTATGGTAAGCTCGGGAGAGGTGGCAGTGATGGATGCAAAACCCCAAAGGTGATAGAGAAACTCGTGGGACAGCATGTGGTGAAAGTGTACTGTGGTGCGCAGTTTAGTCTGGTCCTTACGAAGTCTGGAGCTGTGTTTTCCTGGTACGTACAATTATTGAGGATGTGAGGGGTTGGTATACGTTCTAGTGGTAACTTAGCCTGCTGTCAAGAGTTATATGATATTAAATCAGACTCTCTGCCTGCTGTCAAGTGTTATATGATATTAAATCGGACTCTCTGCCTGCTGTCAAGTGTTATATGATATTACATCAGACTCTCTGCCTGCTGTCAAGTGTTATATGATATTACATCAGACTCTCTGCCTGCTGTCAAGTGTTATATGATATTACATCAGACTCTGCCTGCTGTCAAGTGTTATATGATATTACATCAGACTCTCTGCCTGCTGTCAAGTGTTATATGATATTACATCCGACTCTCTGCCTGCTGTCAAGTGTTATATGATATTACATCCGACTCTGCCTGCTGTCAAGTGTTATATGATATTACATCAGACTCTGCCTGCTGTCAAGTGTTATATGATATTACATCAGACTCTCTGCCTGCTGTCAAGTGTTATATGATATTACATCAGACTCTGCCTGCTGTCAAGTGTTATATGATATTACATCCGACTCTCTGCCTGCTGTCAAGTGTTATATGATATTACATCAGACTCTGCCTGCTGTCAAGTGTTATATGATATTACATCAGACTCTGCCTGCTGTCAAGTGTTATATGATATTACATCAGACTCTCTGCCTGCTGTCAAGTGTTATATGATATTACATCAGACTCTGCCTGCTGTCAAGTGTTATATGATATTACATCAGACTCTCTGCCTGCTGTCAAGAGTTATATGATATTACATCCGACTCTCTGCCTGCTGTCAAGTGTTATATGATATTACATCCGACTCTCTGCCTGCTGTCAAGTGTTATATGATATTACATCAGACTCTCTGCCTGCTGTCAAGTGTTATATGATATTACATCCGACTCTGCCTGCTGTCAAGTGTTATATGATATTACATCAGACTCTGCCTGCTGTCAAGAGTTATATGATATTACATCAGACTCTGCCTGCTGTCAAGTGTTATATGATATTACATCCGACTCTCTGCCTGCTGTCAAGTGTTATATGATATTACATCAGACTCTCTGCCTGCTGTCAAGTGTTATATGATATTACATCAGACTCTCTGCCTGCTGTCAAGTGTTATATGATATTACATCAGACTCTCTGCCTGCTGTCAAGTGTTATATGATATTACATCAGACTCTCTGCCTGCTGTCAAGTGTTATATGATATTACATCAGACTCTGCCTGCTGTCAAGTGTTATATGATATTACATCCGACTCTCTGCCTGCTGTCAAGTGTTATATGATATTACATCCGACTCTGCCTGCTGTCAAGTGTTATATGATATTACATCAGACTCTCTGCCTGCTGTCAAGTGTTATATGATATTACATCAGACTCTCTGCCTGCTGTCAAGTGTTATATGATATTACATCCGACTCTGCCTGCTGTCAAGTGTTATATGATATTACATCAGACTCTCTGCCTGCTGTCAAGTGTTATATGATATTACATCAGACTCTGCCTGCTGTCAAGTGTTATATGATAT
Organism: Archivesica marissinica; assembly: GCA_014843695.1. Taxonomy (NCBI): domain Eukaryota; kingdom Metazoa; phylum Mollusca; class Bivalvia; order Venerida; family Vesicomyidae; genus Archivesica; species Archivesica marissinica. Next base: position 48,546,489 of record CM026391.1, read on the forward strand.
TACATCAGACTCTGCCTGCTGTCAAGTGTTATATGATATGAATGCACACACAACTGTGACAGAAACCCATGATAGGTTAAGAATTCAGGCAGCACAATTATATCATTAATTACTACCAAATCTTGAATCGTCTCCTCACAATTTGTATCAGGTATTAGTACACATATTTACAACTCACTTGTGCTTATGTCACAATAAGATTGTTCAACTTCCAGAGGTCCTCGAGATACAATGGAGCAGTTTATACCGATGTAAACTGTTAATCATTTCCTTCATTTACTTTATTTAGGGGAAAAGGTGACAACTACCGATTAGGCCATGGAACTGAGGAACACATCCGTGTGCCAAAACAGATAGAACATTTCGGGGGGAAAAAGATTGTAGACATTTGTGTGGGCTCCATGCATTGTCTAGCAGTCACCGAGGACGGGGATGTATACAGTTGGGGCCGCAATGACCAGGGGCAGCTAGGGGATATGTCTGTGCAGTGTAGGACAGAGCCCACTCTACTTACTGGTCTTGATGGTAAAAAGATCATTGGGGCTGCATGTGGACCCTCACAGGTAAGCGGATAGATTTCAATTGATTGAAGGTAACTATCTACACTGATACTAGCCTATATGTCACACGCCTTCGATGTGGAAAAGTCCGTCTCCGTGGTCGAGTGATTAAGGTCGCTGACTTCGAGCCACGCTCAGGCCGTGTCTCATTTATATGAAAAAGTTGGTAGTTTCTTACGGAGGTTGGTGCACCCAAGTACTGGTTAACTGCTGGAGCCTGCCCAGGAAAGGTGTTGTTAGGTAAACTGCCCGCTGGCGATATAGCCCGAAATGGTGCTGATGCAGGCTTAAAACCCGAAATATAACATAACATTGATGTGGAAAACTGCTTTATTATGGTAGAGATTGCACTTCTGTATACCGAGAATGTAGGGCCTCTGTAGCCAGGTGGTTAACATGATGGATCACTTCGTGTTATATTACAGGGTTGTCACTCTATCCTAGAACTTTCTGATCTGTGTCTTTCTTTGGTCACTATTACAGAACATTTATATTTTCAGAGATCGTGTCGTCATATGATGGTCGCTCTATTATAGAACATTGATATTATCACAAGTTTCATGTTGTCTTACAGTTGTCATTCTATCATAGAACATGTGTATTTTCATTGTTGTCTTACAGTTGTCATTCTATCATAGAACATGTGTATTTTCAGTGTTATCTTACAGTTGTCATTCTATCATAGAACATGTGTATTTTCATTGTTATCTTACAGTTGTCATTCTATCATAGAACATGTGTATTTTCATTGTTGTCTTACAGTTGTCATTCTATCATAGAACATGTGTATTTTCAGTGTTATCTTACAGTTGTCATTCTATCATAGAACATGTGTATTTTCAGTGTTGTCTTACAGTTGTCATTCTATCATAGAACATGTGTATTTTCAGAGTTTCGTGTGGTCTTATGGTGGTCACTCTACTATTGGTATGAGGGTACCGTTTGTTGTGGACATCAGTAAGGCCACTTTTGAGCAGCTGGACGAGCTGTTAGCAGAGGTTTGTGAGGGTATGGAAGGACAGAGCGACTGGCCCCCGGCACAGGAAAGGGAATGTATGGCGGTAGCCGGTCTCAACTTGTTGAATTTGCAGGTAAGTTATCCCAGTATGGAACTGATAGAGTCAAGTCCATCTTTGTTTAAACAGTATTTATTTCAATAAATTTACATGTATAACACAAAAAATGTTACAAATTACATAAATTGTGAATGGAAAACAAGTTTTCAGAAAACTTATATTAATTCCTCTCCAAAGTCCATCTTCATGTAGTGGTCACCTTTATGAAGCAACCTGCCTATATTAAACAGTTAAACTCTATTATAGTTTCCTTAAAATGGATGGTGAGACTAAGCAATCAGCTTGCCAATGATGCATCCGCACCGTCAACAATTGTATAGGGCTAACAAACCATCAAATATAATGCTTTGATAAGTTGCAATTGGTTTCTAGGTAACTAGGGGTTGTTCCCTGCCCCTTATCAAGTCCCATCACAAAGAGTGTACTTAAACATAATCATTACCAAAATCCCACCCACCCAATCAACTGCGTCAAAAATAAAAACATTATTATTTCTCAAGCGTAAAAGGTATTGCTTTGAAGCATCGCAAACACACCCAAGGAATACTTCTTCCAGCGACCTTGACATTTGGCAATTTGTTGGAATGCATAAAAGAAATTTATTATATCTGTGTCTTATGCTGTCAATCGCCCGTGGCGAGACAACCTTGGGTATTACACATCTAGCCTCTGCTAAGGAGCCACTTTCAGGATTACCCTAATTGGCTGCTTAACACAGGTTCAACTTGTATTTATACCATACATGTACAATATTTCCAATGTCATTGTTTTAAATGTTTCAGTGTGAAATATTATATAAATATCACCGTTCAAAACATGCATATTAACTTTGGCTGATGTCTCAGTTAATTATCATATTCTTGCGGTGATATGTTTCATATTGCCCACTCATGAATGCAATATTTATTTCATTATATCGTACCCAGGTGCAAATATTAAAGAAAACTGGTCACAGCAAACAATCAAGATTCGAGTCGACTTAAAATCGATTTTATAATCGTAAGAATCGAGATGCTTTTATGTATGCATTTCAATAAGCGTCTACTTATTAACAGAGGCACTTTGTATTTTAGCAATATCCCAATGAGCATTTTAGTGATTCAGACTTGAAGCCAAAGGCAGACAATATTACCAAAAATAGTAATAATAAGTAATATTGACTGTTGGCCATTGAGTAGTCGCGGGAGGTATAATATAATATTTTACTTAAGCCCATGCTATATTCATGTTCTTTTATTTATCAGCTCCATGTTGCAATATCCCATAATGAAGGCTTTGAACAACTTGGACTGGGAACCGGGAGCTCCCTTGTTACCAGTCTGAAAAAGAGAGTAGTCTCCCTTGCCAGTAACAGCGGAGTTATCTCTACAGTACAGATGGCGGCACAGAGCACGCTGCAGAATGGCTGGTTGATTCTGCTCCCCACTGCGGAGGAGAGAGCAAGAGCGCTGTCATCACTTCTCTCCTCAGGAGGTAAACAACTACTATATACTGCCCTCCAAGCGCAAGTTGCTTTCCAATTGCATCCATTTGACATTGGATGTAAGCCTGAATGGTTAATGGAATTGCTAATTTCTTACTTTAGGTTTTAGTGACGTACAGTTGTGTATGCAAAGAAGGAATTTACCATGTTGAAATCTGCAATAAAACATTGTTTAGCGAGTGATATGAAGCCCGACGTCATTTTACTAGCATTCTTGTACTTGTGTACTTTTAGGTATTCTGGTCATGTTAGAATCTTGTGTAGCATGTGAACATTTATGTACATGTATGTAGGTCGCTATATCATGAGGACATTTCATATGTAGGTCGGGATGCATCCGGAATGAGTGCTGGTCAGAGATTTATGACGGATCTGTTAGTCAGTAGTCTGATGGCCGATGGAGGACTTGAGTTGGCCATGGAAGAAGCCATTAAAAAGGAAAAAGAAACATTTGAAGACAAGAAGGTGAATGCTTTAATATACATTACAACTATATGCCTTATGTTTGAAAGAAACATATTCTCAGGCAAACTTTGAATTTAATTTCCTGTTCATCTGATGTTCAGGAATAAATACTTGCTGTAAGCTTACTTATTTTAGCAGAGTTGTAATTTTAGCGCTATTAGCAGGTGTTGACAGTACGGTAATTCCTGATTACGCTAATATAATGCCATTTACATGCTTACTTACATGGCTGGGACATAGCTTTACATTTACATGCTTACTTACATGGCTGGGACATAGCTTTACATGCTTACTTACATGGCCGGGACATAGCTTTACATGCTTACTTACATGGCTGGGACATAGCTTTACATGCTTACTTACATGGCTGGGACATAGCTTTACATGCTTACTTACATGGCTGGGACATAGCTTTATATTTACATGCTTACTTACTTACATGGCTGGGACATAGCTTTACATGCTTACTTACATGGCTGGGACATAGCTTTACATGCTAGCTTTACATGCTTACTTACAGGCTTGGCTGGGACATAGCTTTACATGCTTTTTGGCTGGGACATAGCTTTACATGCTTACTTACATGGCTGGGACATAGCTTTACATGCTTACTTACATGGCTGGGACATAGCTTTACATGCTTACTTACATGGCTGGGACATAGCTTTACATGCTTACTTACATGGCTGGGACATAGCTTTACATGCTTACTTACATGGCTGGGACATAGCTTTACATGCTTACTTACATGGCTGGGACATAGCTTTACATGCTTACTTACATGGCTGGGACATAGCTTTACATGCTTACTTACATGGCTGGGACATAGCTTTACATGCTTACTTACATGGCTGGGACATAGCTTTACATGTTTACATGCTTACTTACATGGCTGGGACATAGCTTTACATGCTTACTTACATGGCTGGGACATAGCTTTACATGCTTACTTACATGGCTGGGACATAGCTTTACATGCTTACTTACATGGCTGGGACATAGCTTTACATGCTTACTTACATGGCTGGGACATAGCTTTACATGCTTACTTACATGGCTGGGACATAGCTTTACATGCTTACTTACATGGCTGGGACATAGCTTTACATGCTTACTTACATGGCTGGGACATAGCTTTACATGCTTACTTACATGGCTGGGACATAGCTTTACATGCTTACTTACATGGCTGGGACATAGCTTTACATTTACATGCTTACTTACATGGCTGGGACATAGCTTTACATGCTTACTTACATGGCTGGGACATAGCTTTACATGCTTACTTACATGGCTGGGACATAGCTTTACATGCTTACTTACATGGCTGGGACATAGCTTTACATTTACATGCTTACTTACATGGCTGGGACATAGCTTTACATGCTTACTTACATGGCTGGGACATAGCTTTACATGCTTACTTACATGGCGGGACATAGCTTTACATTTACATGCTTACTTACATGGCTGGGACATAGCTTTACATTTACATGCTTACTTACATGGCTGGGACATAGCTTTACATTACATGCTTACTTACATGGCTGGGACATAGCTTTACATGCTTACTTACATGGCTGGGACATAGCTTTACATGCTTACTTACATGGCTGGGACATAGCTTTACATGCTTACTTACATGGCTGGGACATAGCTTTACATGCTTACTTACATGGCTGGGACATAGCTTTACATGCTTACTTACATGGCTGGGACATAGCTTTACATGCTTACTTACATGGCTGGGACATAGCTTTACATGCTTACTTACATGGCTGGGACATAGCTTTACATGCTTACTTACATGGCTGGGACATAGCTTTACATGCTTACTTACATGGCCGGGACATAGCTTTACATGCTTACTTACATGGCCGGGACATAGCTTTACATGCTTACTTACATGGCTGGGACATAGCTTTACATGCTTACTTACATGGCTGGGACATAGCTTTACATGCTTACTTACATGGCTGGGACATAGCTTTACATGCTTACTTACATGGCTGGGACATAGCTTTACATGCTTACTTACATGGCTGGGACATAGCTTTACATGCTTACTTACATGGCTGGGACATAGCTTTACATGCTTACTTACATGGCTGGGACATAGCTTTACATGCTTACTTACATGGCTGGGACATAGCTTTACATGCTTACTTACATGGCTGGGACATAGCTTTACATGCTTACTTACATGGCTGGGACATAGCTTTACATGCTTACTTACATGGCTGGGACATAGCTTTACATGCTTACTTACATGGCCGGGACATAGCTTTACATGCTTACTTACATGGCTGGGACATAGCTTTACATGCTTACTTACATGGCTGGGACATAGCTTTACATTTACATGCTTACTTACATGGCCGGGACATAGCTTTACATTATTTTGAACTTCTGAAATGCAACAATATGTTATTTATCAAAATCTTACTAACCTGTTCGAGCCCTGTTCTTTATATGAACAAGTTGGCAGTTTCGTATCTAGGTTGGTGCGCAAAGTACTGGTTACGGGCTGGAAGCCTGCCCAGTAATGGTGTTGTTATGTTGTAAACTGCATGTCGCTCAAATGGGCAACCAGTAGCGACGTTAAATAATTTTAAAAAATGGCATTGCATGTTATTAATTAAAGCTGGTTGTATCAGTTATTGAAATTGAAATGTTTATATGTTCTGTAAATTGTTGTAAGTTACTGAGTATCATGGTCAGATTGTTTCTTTCCATGATTGTCCCACTTGATGCTGATAAATGATTCAGGTTTTTTGTGAACTTTGGCATTTTGCGTTGAAGTCCAATAAGCAATCAAATTAAACATATGGTAGGAAGTAACATTGACAAGTGAAACTAAATTCTAATACAGGATACAGATGAGAAAGAAGATCGAAAGACGCCAGATTCCGAGGCCTCAAGCGAGACCAAGATTGAACCAGGAACCGGTATGGAAGACGATTCCAGTGCAAGCATTCCACTGTTGCAACTTATACAACAGTTACTTAGGTAAGTGAAAGATTGAACCAGGAACCGGTATGGAAGACGATTCCAGTGCAAGCATTCCAATGTTGCAACTTATACAACGGTTACTTAGGTAAGTGAAAGATTGAACCAGGAACCGGTATGGAAGACGATTCCAATGCAAGCATTCCAATGTTGCAACGTATACAACAGTTACTTAGGTAAGTGAAAGATTGAACCAGGAACCGGTTTGGAAGACGATTCCAGTGCAAGCATTCCACTGTTGCAACTTATACAACAGTTACTTAGGTAAGTGAAAGATTGAACCAGGAACCGGTATGGAAGACGATTCCAGTACAAGCATTCCACTGTTGCAACTTATACAACAGTTACTTAGGTAAGTGAAAGATTGAACCAGGAACCAGTATGGAAGACAAATCCAGCTTAAACCACTCCTCCAAATAAAGTCCACCTGTATCTAAAAACTGACATTTCGGTTTCCCATTAAGACTTCATCAAGGCATTCTAACATATCAACAAAGTAAGTCATCTGTTTACCATTGCCTTAGGTTATCTCTTTTTAGACTGGTCTGACTGTCAACACTGTACGGACCACCTCCGATAAACCACCTGTCTCTATAAGATGGTACATTGGTCGCCATATGAGACAGGCGTGTTTTCTCCGGGTACTTCAGTTTCACAGCAATGACCACATATACGCACCAACAATAGAAATATAAATTGCTGAAACTTGTTTATATATACGCATCAACAGTAGAAATATAAATTGCTAAAACTTATTTTGCAATCATTGTATAAATGAAGTTTCTAATTTTTGTTTTGTAATTAAATGTCTGAATAAAGACCACCTGTTAACAAAAACCACCTTGCCATTCCTACTGGTGATATGTAGACCGGTTCCACTTCGCTTGTTTTATCACAAACGTATCTGTTGTTCACTTCAGGAATTCCTCATCACATTCCCAGTCATTACTACATGAGCTGTCGAGGGATGGGGTGGTTAAGATGGAGGAAACTGTGATGAAGGATACGTCACCATCGCTAGATCTCTTACTGCAGTTCCAGAGGCTGCTCGTCGCTAACATGTTTCCTAAACAGAGCTGTTGTCTGGGTTCCCCGACAGATTTAGGTAACACTGTTTGTCGCTAACATGTTTCCCAAACAGAGCTATTGTCTGGGTTCCCCCGACATATTTAGGTAACACTGTTTGTCGCTAACATGTTTCCCAAACAGAGCTATTGTCTGGGTTCCCCCGACAGATTTAGGTAAGACTGTTTGTCGCTAACATGTTTCCCAAACAGAGCTATTGTCTGGGTTCCCCCGACAGATTTAGGTAACACTGTTTGTTGCCAACATGTTTCCCAAACAGAGCTATTGTCTGGGTTCCCCCGACAGATTTAGGTAAGACTGTTTGTCGCCAACATGTTTCCCAAACAGAGCTATTGTCTGGGTTCCCCGACAGATTTAGGTAACACTGTTTGTTGCCAACATGTTTCCCAAACAGAGCTATTGTCTGGGTTCCCCGACAGATTTAGGTAACACTGTTTGGACAAAAATGATAAATATGTCTTGAATCTACAGTTTGTACTTATTGTAGCCATATTAGTCACTATGCATAAATCATCTTGTGCGTCACAATGTCGGAGCACCTTAACATATTTGTTTCTATGTCTCTTTTAGACTTCGCATTACAAGGAGCTGGGTCCCTAATGAAGAAGTACATGTCCCTGCTGTGTAACCATGTGAATGACATACTGCCCCTAGGAGCCAGCTTAGCTAACATTAGCTGTAAACATTTCTCTCTTGTCTCTAAGATCATCACAAGTGATGTTACAGGTACACTGTATTTGCTATTTGTTTGGACAAGGGGTGTCAAATCCTTCATGTAAGGAACTATTAAATTGACTTGTGGTTGTCGTTAGTTCCTTGATGATGCAGGACCATGCATGAAATTCTTCACAAGTGGAGCATTTGGGTTCATCCTCCAGGAAACTGAGAAGTCGCCATATGAAATAAGCTGTCAGTGGGATATTATCCTATATAGGCATAAACAAGGTTTCGAACCTGCATCACTATGACAAAGTGGCATTGCAATTACAAGTCTGAGTACTCTACCTACTGTGCAATCACAGTATCTTCAACAGTGTGCAAATAATGCAAACTAAAGTGATTTACACCCATCAAAAGCCGATAACAACTTAAAATAATTGTTTGAAATAACAAGATGATATTTCATTGTATGATGGATTATATTTCACTGAATGAACATTGAAAGCATTATTATCATGAGCAGCGCTAGCTCACTTAAACAGACAAATATGCTTTTTATTTTAGGCTGAAAAGTGTTTTTATCAAAGAAAACGGATGCAACCATGTTCTAAATGGCGCTAGAACATTGCGTTTAGACGACCATAAATTATGTCGTGAAATACGTCGTATGGGACATTTCTGACAGCTTGATTCCGAAAACGTTTGTGTTGACAATATTTCAACATGCAGCGGCTGGGTACCACATGTTTAAAGTAGTGAGACATAAAATGTGTTATTCCACTGCTTTCCACTGCTCCGATAAATTTCTATAATTATTTCCTTGGAAACCTAATTCTAGTATGTTTCTTTACTATTTCAGGAGTGTTACTGCCGGAGTTGTTGACCTGCATGGTTCTCCTACAACTTCGTAGTCCAGCAGTAGTTCAGATGTCGGGATCGGTTCCCATTCTTGAACAGGTGCTCGACATCCTCGATAAATACAACCGACTGGCTCCCGGCCTCAGCAGAGAGGACAGGGAAGATATGTCATGGCCTGGTGTCTGGAGTAAGTTACTGGAATCATTCTGGTTTACAGCATGTTTTACTCTATTGTGGTATTACACTGATTCCAAATAGATGAATGTTTGCATTCATAAACAGATTTATACAAATACCTGGGAGCAACTGTGGCCGAGTGGTTACAGGTCGTCGACTTTAAATCACTTGCCTCTCAACGCTGTAGGTTTGAATCCTATTTGGGGTATCAAATTTTATTTCATTTTGCGGTGGCTATCTAGCTGACTTGCGGAAGGTCAGTGGTTCTATTAGGGTGCCTCCACCAAGGAAGGTCAGTGGTTCTATCAGGGTGCCTCCACCAATAATAGATGGAGAGTCGCCATATGACCTAAGCTGTTTGTTCCACTTTAAACCCCAAAATACAAACAAACTAACATTTATAAACCTGTTTTATATAAAGACAGACTATCTCTGTTGCCTAGTGGTCAAGGCGTCTGTATACGGAGACACATATTGAAAGTTTGAGTGTTATACGTGTTTTGTTGAGATACAGATGGTTTGTGAGGAGTCAGCTAGTTACCAATCAATATGTCATATATCAATACCTAGTATTACTATAGGACGGTATAAGAAGTAGGGATGGGACCGAATAGCTAAATGACATTCGAATATTTGAAAGTGGTATTCGAATATTCGATGAATATTTCACATCAAATCCCAACTTTTTCCAACCTGACCTCTATTCACCGGTACATGCGTGTATTTTCCAACCTGACCTCTATTCACGGTACACGCGTGTATTTTCCAACCTGACCTCTATTCACGGTACACGCGTGTATTTTCCAACCTGACCTCTATTCACGGTACATGCGTGTATTTTCCAACCTGACCTCTATTCACCGGTATATGCATGTATTTTCCAACCTGACCTCTATTCACCGGTATATGCGTGTATTTTCCAACCTGACCTCTATTCACTGGTATATGCGTGTATTTTCCAACCTGACCTCTATTCACGGTACACGCGTGTATTTTCCAACCTGACCTCTATTCACCGGTTTATGCGTGTATTTTCCAACCTGACCTCTATTCACCGGTATATGCGTGTATTTTCCAACCTGACCTCTATTCACCGGTATATGCGTGTATTTTCCAACCTGACCTCTATTCACTGGTATATGCGTGTATTTTCCAACCTGACCTCTATTCACTGGTATATGCGTGTATTTTCCAACCTGACCTCTATTCACGGTACACGCGTGTATTTTCCAACCTGACCTCTATTCACCGGTATATGCGTGTATTTTCCAACCTGACCTCTATTCACCGGTATATGCGTGTATTTTCCAACCTGACCTCTATTCACCGGTATATGCGTGTATTTTACACCTTGTGATATTGGCTTCTATTGACATGGATTTAGTTAATGCTTCTAAAACAACACCTTGTACAAAGTGTCAAGACGCCTGAGGGCGCTCGAGATTGGGAACAGGTGGCCAAGTTTTCGTACTTAAACAAACACCCGAGGAGGTGCGAATCTGTGGACTTTATGGAATATAACTAGAAATAACCGATATTAAAACAAAAACTGAAAACAATTTTTGTTTGTATTCGAATACCAAAATAGGATTCGAATATTCGGTCGCATCCCTAATAAGAAGTAAACACTCTACTTAGCTTCTATATACTAGAAGTTTAACCATGTACATGTAAATAAAACCAATATACTTAGAAGGAATGGTCCCACAAGGAAGCTTCCAAGTTTTGTGAAGATTGCTATACCATTGTCCTGTTCTTTACCAGTCTATACTCATTACTTAGTGTACAGTTTTGTACTGACCCATTGAATAAAATTTGTTGATCTGAATGAAACACTTGTTTAAATAAGTTCTGTCATAAATGATTGACAACTGCCAAAGCTGTAATGTACTGTTTATATGATGTTTTGTGTTCAAACTAACCCTCATGGCGATGGATTCCATCAGGAATGAGGTCTCGAGAGTGATTAATCTAAGTTGTGAGATCTTGTTTTGCAATGGAGCTAAAATAAATTTGTATAAACTATCCCTAGGTTTACCCTAGGTTTGTACACAGGGAGATAAATTCTATAACTTGTATATATTGCAGTTGGCTATTGTCTTATCATTTATTTCTATCATTCCAAAAGGGATCATATAGAATATTTATATATAACAAAGCGGTAAATTGGATTTTGTCAATTGTATCATGTGGAAGCCGTGATTGCACAGTGGTAGTACGTTCGCTTCAGGTGTGAGGCCCAGAGTTCATGCCCAGCTGTAGCTGTTACGATTGTGCCCTTAGGCAAGGCATTTAAATTCCACATTGCATCTTCTCCATCCCTCATTGCGATGGATTCCAGGAATGAGATCTCGAGAGCGATTAAACTAATGTTGTAATGTTTCATAATCGAGTTAAGATAAATTTATATCAATAAAATGTAATTTGTAATAATATTCGGACACTCTCAAGTGGTGAAGGCTTGAAGGTGAATATATCATATTTATGGATCGTATTAATAATCTGAATGGTTCCCTCTATAATTATTGTACTGTAATGTATGTAGCCTATATCTCGAGTGTATGGATCCGCACCGGTACTACATCGAACCGTACACCCAACATACACTCGTCCGCACTGGTACTACATCGAACCGTACACCGCGCATACACTCGTCCGCACTGGTACTACATTGAACCGTACACCCCACATACACTCGTCCGCACTGGTACTACATCGAACCGTACACCCCGCATACACTCGTCCGCACTGGTACTACATTGAACCGTACACCCCGCATACACTCGTCCGCACTGGTACTACATCGAACCGTACACCGCGCATACACTCGTCCGCACTGGTACTACATTGAACCGTACACCGCGCATACACTCGTCCGCACTGGTACTACATTGAACCGTACACCCTGCATACACTCGTCCGCACTGGTACTACATCGAACCGTACACCCCACATACACTCGTCCGCACTGGTACTACATTGAACCGTACACCCTGCATACACTCGTCCGCACTGGTACTACATCGAACCGTACACCCCGCATACACTCGTCCGCACTGGTACTACATTGAACCGTACACCCTGCATACACTCGTCCGCACTGGTACTACATTGAACCGTACACCGCGCATACACTCGTCCGCACTGGTACTACATTGAACCGTACACCCTGCATACACTCGTCCGCACTGGTACTACATCGAACCGTACACCGCGCATACACTCGTCCGCACTGGTACTACATTGAACCGTACACCCTGCATACACTCGTCCGCACTGGTACTACATCGAACCGTACACCGCGCATACACTCGTCCGCACTGGTACTACATTGAACCGTACACCCTGCATACACTCGTCCGCACTGGTACTACATCGAACCGTACACCACGCATACACTCGTCCGCACTGGTACTACATCGAACCGTACACCCCGCATACACTCGTCCGCACTGGTACTACATCGAACCGTACACCCCGCATACACTCGTCCGCACTGGTACTACATCGAACCGTACACCGCGCATACACTCGTCCGCACTGGTACTACATCGAACCGTACACCCAACATACACTCGTCCGCACTGGTACTACATCGAACCGTACACCCTGCATACACTCGTCCGCACTGGTACTACATCGAACCGTACACCCTGCATACACTCGTCCGCACTGGTACTACATCGAACCGTACACCCTGCATACACTCGTCCGCACTGGTACTACATCGAACCGTACACCCAACATACACTCGTCCGCACTGGTACTACATTGAACCGTACACCCCGCATACACTCGTCCGCACTGGTACTACATCGAACCGTACACCGCGCATACACTCGTCCGCACTGGTACTACATTGAACCGTACACCCTGCATACACTCGTCCGCACTGGTACTACATCGAACCGTACACCCCGCATACACTCGTCCGCACTGGTACTACATTGAACCGTACACCGCGCATACACTCGTCCGCACTGGTACTACATTGAACCGTACACCGCGCATACACTCGTCCGCACTGGTACTACATCGAACCGTACACCCCGCATACACTCGTCCGCACTGGTACTACATCGAACCGTACACCGCGCATACACTCGTCCGCACTGGTACTACATCGAACTGTAACACCCTGCATACACTCGTCCGCACTGGTACTACATCGAACCGTACACCCTGCATACACTCGTCCGCACTGGTACTACATCGAACCGTACACCCAACATACACTCGTCCGCACTGGTACTACATTGAACCGTACACCCCGCATACACTCGTCCGCACTGGTACTACATCGAACCGTACACCGCGCATACACTCGTCCGCACTGGTACTACATTGAACCGTACACCCTGCATACACTCGTCCGCACTGGTACTACATCGAACCTTACACCCCGCATACACTCGTCCGCACTGGTACTACATTGAACCGTACACCGCGCATACACTCGTCCGCACTGGTACTACATTGAACCGTACACCGCGCATACACTCGTCCGCACTGGTACTACATTGAACCGTACACCCCACATACACTCGTCGTATTTGGATCCTCTCGAGGCAATTTCTTTAATATCGGATGAACAGACGTGTGTACATGGAAGCATTGTGCATGGTGTATAACCTTATATTTCTGCCCTTACAGGTCACTCTATAGAGAAGCTCCACCAGAGAAGCCAAGATGATGTCCCGACTGTACGTAAAGCGGACCTGGAGAACCACAACAAAGATGGAGGACTGTGGATCATCATCCATGGCAAGGTGTACGACGTCCACGACTTCAAGACGCAGGCTCAGTGTGGTTGGCAGACATTGACAGAGTACGCTGGTAGGGATGCCACAACAGCGTTTGAGGATGCACACCATTCCCTGGAGGCTAGAGAAATGTTGCAGGCCTTTTATGTCGGACAGTATATCGAAGTTAGTATGGAGAATTATATAAATTTCTGATTTTGCATTTGAATGACAAAGTTTTGTTGTTTCGTTCATCCTCTGAGGTTGTTTATATAACAACAATAACATACATGTGAACCGTTGATTACTTATTCATTCTAAAGTCGCTTGCTGGCTGTCCAATTAGCCCAGTTATTAGCACGGTCACTTCTCCCCAATGCAACCTGGGTTTGATCCTAGGACCGGGACGTATGTGAGATTGTATGGTGGCTGCAAAATCGGATAGGTGGGTTTGCTCTGTGCTCCGGTTTCCTTCCACCTAAATGACTGCAAATATGCTTCCATCCACGCCATCGAGAGTGATAAATATGAAACAAATCAAACAAATATGAAACAAGCTATTACAAATTACTCCGTCTCTTTGGGGCAGATGAATGTGTATATTATGTGGTCATTCAAAAAACCCACCTGTCCAATCTTGCAACCACCGGACCCTCTCACATACTTCCCGGCCCGACGATCAAAATCGGTCTGCATGGCTAAGAAGTGAGTGTATATACCTGAATGTGTCCATTGTGTGACAGGGAAAATTAATAAATAATTTGAGGGTAAAACCGACCATTGTTCATTGCAGCCAGAGAAAGATATAATCCAGCTGATGGACTCAAGCACAGCCTCCTCACCGCTGATGGACACCGAGCGCACACTTAGTCTACTGCTCAGCCTCCACGCTGCGCAGCAGGCACGCAGCACACCCCTGTCACCCGAGGAACTTGAGTGTAGTGACTGGCTAAACTCGGATTTCTTCCGAGGTGGACTACAATTACTGCAGCCGAGAAATCCGTTTGAAGAGGAGAAAGGGGAGAGTAGATCTTCCAGTGTTACCACCACACCAGGTTAGCTACATCGTTATATACCACACCAGGTTAGTTACATCGTTATATACCACACCAGGTTAGCTACATCTTTATATACCACACCAGGTTAGTTACATCTTTATATACCACACCAGGTTAGTTACATCTTTATATACCACACCAGGTTAGTTACATCTTTATATACCTCACCAGGTTAGTTACATCTTTATATACCTCACCAGGTTAGCTACATCTTTATATACCACACCAGGTTAGTTACATCTTTATATACCTCACCAGGTTAGCTACATCTTTATATACCACACCAGGTTAGTTACATCTTTATATACCACACCAGGTTAGTTACATCTTTATATACCTCACCAGGTTAGCTACATCTTTATATACCACACCAGGTTAGTTACATCTTTATATACCTCACCGCTTTATATACCAGCTGAAGTTGGTATGGGTGTCTTCGGCCTCCACACACTTTAAACACACCCAATATAGTTCATACCTTGGTTGAAAAATATTAACCCACGATTCATTCCTTAATACAGTCAAACCTGTTCTAAAGAGCCAGACAAGGGAACCACAGAAGGCGACTGCTTAGAACAAGTGGCTGCTTAATTGAGATCAAATTTATAATAAACAACATTTTTTAAATCTGGAAAGCAATTGCTTAACCCTTATAATGGTGAATAAACAGGAAGGAATGTGTAAACAATATAGATCCAGATCAGCCGTGGCGTAATGCCTCGTCTGATCATGAACTATGTTGTTTGCTATTCTGCCACGTGTTTTAGCTCAACTATCCCAATAGCAAATGGCATAGAGCCTGATCAGATGGCACATTCTGTGTTTAAGTTCTGTGCCATTTGATCAGGCTCTTTGCTGTTTGCAAAAACAAATTTAGTCATGATTGACAGGTTAAGGTTAATACATGTTGGCTGCTTGATCAATGTGAGCACAGGTTTGATTGATATATAAGAATGTCAAGAAATCCAATACACATTTCTCATTGCCAAATTTTGCCAACTTGATGTGTATTCTCTGTAGTAATTGAGATTGACTTGCTAGGTGCTGGAGCTACAACTTCTACCTGTGAAATGACGAGGTCTGCTCTGGAAGATAAAGAGGCTCTGTTTGACCGCCAGGCCTCTATAACCGATGTCTCGAGGCCTTTCCTACAGGCGCTTGCTGAGGGACGGTACCAGGATCTGGCAGTGAAGACGTTCCTGGATACCGCTGAGCGATACACCAAGCAACATCACCTCACAGTCCCGGTAGACTTCCCAATCGAGCACCCGGTAGAAGAAGTGGGCAGGTAAATATATCCGAGTAATATTATATTGCAATCACTGTAAGTAAAGTAAAGTGTTTGTTTATTATAGTGTCGCCCCTATTGAAAGGGCCAGCCATTACTGACTTATGAAACACCACTTTTTTTATGAACATCAGTACTTCCCGAATCCTATACGTGTATGCCAGGCTGGTAGGCAATCGGTAACCATTATTTAACTAGCTGGTGGCTCACCAACCGGACATATCAGAACGAACCCCTGAAGAGATTCGAACCTACGCCTTAACCACTAGCCACGGAGACGGTAAGTAATTATGGCTTGTTTCTCCAGTGATGCATACATCGAGTAGCAGAAATTTCCTTGTCTTCTAAGTTTGTAATTGTGCGTGTTCTAAGTTTATAATTGTACGTGTTCTAAGTTTATAATTGTACGTGTTCTAAGTTTATAATTGTACGTGTTCTAAGTTTATAATTGTACGTGTTCTAAGTTTATAATTGTACATGTTCTAAGTTTATAATTGAACGTGTTCTAAGTTTATAATTGTATGTGTTCTAAGTTTATAATTGTACGTGTTCTAAGTTTATAATTGTACGTGTTCTAAGTTTATAATTGTACGTGTTCTAAGTTTATAATTGTACAGTTTGCATGCCATTTAAAAAGATGATTTCAATATTTGTACAATGCAACCTGGGCTAAAGGCAACCTCGGAATAAAAGCCACACTCGTATCTAGCTATCGTCGGGCATTTTAAATTATAAACGTTATTTAAATTACGATTTAGAAGCAGGCTTTTACAACTGATAATATTCACTCTCGTTGGCGAGGATGAAAGCGTATATGTGGTCATTCGTGTGGGAGGGAATCGGACCTGTCCAATTTTGTGACAACAGTACCATCTAGCATGCTTCACTGTCTGAGGATCGAACGTAAGAAGTGAGTGTGCTAACTAATCACTGCGTTAATCAGACAGCCAGTGCATTTTAACCAGTATTGAGAGACTACCTGTCAACAAACGCCATGTTTTGCCATTTTCTCCACACAATTTGCCACAAATAATATTTTGCTGTATAGATGCAACAACTTACATTAATTAAGTTATGTTTAATTTAGAATACTGTTAGCTGTCCTGGTCAAACACCATGACTTGGGTCATGTCATTCTGGGGCTTGTGGAACATGGACAGGGGGATTCTTGGAAGCCAACCCTTCCAAAAGCCATTGTTGAACTGCTCAGAGTAATTGGACAAGTTAAAAGGTCTCTTATCAAGGTAATGAATAATTTTAGTAAATTGTAATGCTATTATGTAAGGACTGTCCCATTGAGCAGGTATGTGAAGTAACAATCTTCAGTGTGGACTGTCCCATTGAGAGGGTATGTGAAGCAACAACCTTCAGTGTGGACTGTCCCATTGAGAGGGTATGTGAAGCAACAACCTTCAGTGTGGACTGTCCCATTGAGAGGGTATGTGAAGTAACAACCTTCAGTGTGGACTGTCCCATTGAGAGGGTGAAGCAACAACCTTCAGTGTGGACTGTCCCATTGAGAGGGTGAAGCAACCACCTTCAGTGTGGACTGTCCCATTGAGAGGGTGAAGCAACAACCTTCAGTGTGGACTGTCCCATTGAGAGGGTGAAGCAACAACCTTCAGTGTGGACTGTCCCATTGAGAGGGTGAAGCAACCACCTTCAGTGTGGACTGTTCCATTGAGAGGGTATGTGAAGCAACAACCTTCAGTGTGGACTGTCCCATTGAGAGGGTATGTGAAGCAACCACCTTCAGTGTGGACTGTCTCATTGAGAGGGTATGTGAAGTAACAACCTTCAGTGTGGACTGTCCCATTGAGAGGGTGAAGCAACAACCTTCAGTGTGGACTGTCCCATTAAGAGGGTGAAGCAACAACCTTCAGTGTGGACTGTCCCATTGAGAGGGTATGTGAAGCAACCACCTTCAGTGTGGACTGTCCCATTGAGAGGGTATGTGAAGCAACAACCTTCAGTGTGGACTGTTCCATTGAGAGGGTGAAGCAACAACCTTCAGTGTGGACTGTCCCATTGAGAGGGTATGTGAAACAACAACCTTCAGTGTGGACTGTTCCATTGAGAGGGTATGTGAAGCAACAACCTTCAGTGTGGACTGTTCCATTGAGAGGGTATGTGAAGCAACCACCTTCAGTGTGGACTGTCCCATTGAGAGGGTATGTGAAGCAACCACCTTCAGTGTGGACTGTCCCATTGAGAGGGTGTGTGAAGTAACCACCTTCAGTGTGGACTGTCCCATTGAGAGGGTATGTGAAGCAACAACCTTCAGTGTGGACTGTCCCATTGAGAGGGTATGTGAAGTAACCACCTTCAGTGTGGACTGTTCCATTGAGAGGGTATGTGAAGCAACCACCTTCAGTGTGGACTGTCCCATTGAGAGGGTATGTGAAGCAACCACCTTCAGTGTGGACTGTCCCATTGAGAGGGTGTGTGAAGTAACCACCTTCAGTGTGGACTGTCCCATTGAGAGGGTATGTGAAGCAACAACCTTCAGTGTGGACTGTCCCATTGAGAGGGTATGTGAAGCAACAACCTTCAGTGTGGACTGTCCCATTGAGAGGGTATGTGAAGTAACAACCTTCAGTGTGGACTGTCCCATTGAGAGGGTGAAGCAACAACCTTCAGTGTGGACTGTCCCATTGAGAGGGTGAAGCAACCACCTTCAGTGTGGACTGTCCCATTGAGAGGGTGAAGCAACAACCTTCAGTGTGGACTGTCCCATTGAGAGGGTGAAGCAACAACCTTCAGTGTGGACTGTCCCATTGAGAGGGTGAAGCAACCACCTTCAGTGTGGACTGTTCCATTGAGAGGGTATGTGAAGCAACAACCTTCAGTGTGGACTGTCCCATTGAGAGGGTATGTGAAGCAACCACCTTCAGTGTGGACTGTCTCATTGAGAGGGTATGTGAAGTAACAACCTTCAGTGTGGACTGTCCCATTGAGAGGGTGAAGCAACAACCTTCAGTGTGGACTGTCCCATTAAGAGGGTGAAGCAACAACCTTCAGTGTGGACTGTCCCATTGAGAGGGTATGTGAAGCAACCACCTTCAGTGTGGACTGTCCCATTGAGAGGGTATGTGAAGCAACAACCTTCAGTGTGGACTGTTCCATTGAGAGGGTGAAGCAACAACCTTCAGTGTGGACTGTCCCATTGAGAGGGTATGTGAAACAACAACCTTCAGTGTGGACTGTTCCATTGAGAGGGTATGTGAAGCAACAACCTTCAGTGTGGACTGTTCCATTGAGAGGGTATGTGAAGCAACCACCTTCAGTGTGGACTGTCCCATTGAGAGGGTATGTGAAGCAACCACCTTCAGTGTGGACTGTCCCATTGAGAGGGTGTGTGAAGTAACCACCTTCAGTGTGGACTGTTCCATTGAGAGGGTATGTGAAGCAACAACCTTCAGTGTGGACTGTCCCATTGAGAGGGTATGTGAAGTAACCACCTTCAGTGTGGACTGTTCCATTGAGAGGGTATGTGAAGCAACCACCTTCAGTGTGGACTGTCCCATTGAGAGGGTATGTGAAGCAACCACCTTCAGTGTGGACTGTCCCATTGAGAGGGTGTGTGAAGTAACCACCTTCAGTGTGGACTGTCCCATTGAGAGGGTATGTGAAGCAACAACCTTCAGTGTGGACTGTCCCATTGAGAGGGTATGTGAAGTAACCACCTTCAGTGTGGACTGTTCCATTGAGAGGGTATGTGAAGCAACCACCTTCAGTGTGGACTGTCCCATTGAGAGGGTATGTGAAGCAACCACCTTCAGTGTGGACTGTCCCATTGAGAGGGTATGTGAAGCAACCACCTTCAGTGTGGACTGTCCCATTGAGAGGGTGAAGCAACAACCTTCAGTGTGGACTGTTCCATTGAGAGGGTATGTGAAGCAACAACCTTCAGTGTGGACTGTTCCATTGAGAGGGTATGTGAAGTAACCACCTTCAGTGTGGACTGTCCCATTGAGAGGGTATGTGAATTAACCACCTTCAGTGTGGACTGTTCCATTGAGAGGGTATGTGAAGTAACCACCTTCAGTGTGGACTGTTCCATTGAGAGGGTATGTGAATTAACCACCTTCAGTGTGGACTGTTCCATTGAGAGGGTATGTGAAGTAACCACCTTCAGTGTGGACTGTTCCATTGAGAGGGTATGTGAAGCAACCACCTTCAGTGTGGACTGTCCCATTGACAGGGTGAAGCAACAACCTTCAGTGTGGACTGTCCCATTGAGAGGGTGAAGCAACAACCTTCAGTGTGGACTGTCCCATTGAGAGGGTATGTGAAGCAACAACCTTCAGTGTGGACTGTCCCATTGAGAGGGTATGTGAAGCAACAACCTTCAGTGTGGACTGTCCCATTAAGAGGGTGAAGCAACAACCTTCAGTGTGGACTGTTCCATTGAGAGGGTATGTGAAGCAACCACCTTCAGTGTGGACTGTCCCATTGAGAGGGTATGTGAAGCAACCACCTTCAGTGTGGACTGTCCCATTGAGAGGGTATGTGAAGCAACAACCTTCAGTGTGGACTGTTCCATTGAGAGGGTATGAAGCAACAACCTTCAGTGTGGACTGTCCCATTGAGAGGGTGAAGCAACAACCTTCAGTGTGGACTGTTCCATTGAGAGGGTATGTGAAGCAACAACCTTCAGTGTGGACTGTTCCATTGAGAGGGTATGTGAAGTAACCACCTTCAGTGTGGACTGTTCCATTGAGAGGGTATGTGAATTAACCACCTTCAGTGTGGACTGTTCCATTGAGAGGGTATGTGAAGTAACCACCTTCAGTGTGGACTGTTCCATTGAGAGGGTATGTGAAGCAACCACCTTCAGTGTGGACTGTCCCATTGAGAGGGTGAAGCAACAATCTTCAGTGTGGACTGTTCCATTGAGAGGGTATGTGAAGCAACCACCTTCAGTGTGGACTGTCCCATTGAGAGGGTGAAGCAACAACCTTCAGTGTGGACTGTCCCATTGAGAGGGTGAAGCAACAACCTTCAGTGTGGACTGTCCCATTGAGAGGGTATGTGAAGCAACAACCTTCAGTGTGGACTGTCCCATTGAGAGGGTATGTGAAGCAACAACCTTCAGTGTGGACTGTCCCATTAAGAGGGTGAAGCAACAACCTTCAGTGTGGACTGTTCCATTGAGAGGGTATGTGAAGCAACCACCTTCAGTGTGGACTGTCCCATTGAGAGGGTGAAGCAACAACCGTCAGTGTGGACTGTCCCATTGAGAGGGTATGTGAAGCAACAACCTTCAGTGTGGACTGTTCCATTGAGAGGGTATGTGAAGCAACAACCTTCAGTGTGGACTGTCCCATTGAGAGGGTATGTGTAGTAACCACCTTCAGTGTGGACTGTCCCATTGAGAGGGTATGTGAAGCAACAACCTTCAGTGTGGACTGTCCCATTGAGAGGGTATGTAAAGTAACCACCTTCAGTGTGGACTGTTCCATTGAGAGGGTATGTGAAGCAACCACCTTCAGTGTGGACTGTCCCATTGAGAGGGTATGTGAAGCAACCACCTTCAGTGTGGACTGTCCCATTGAGAGGGTGAAGCAACAACCTTCAGTGTGGACTGTCCCATTGAGAGGGTATGTGAAGCAACAACCTTCAGTGTGGACTGTTCCATTGAGAGGGTATGTGAAGCAACCACCTTCAGTGTGGACTGTCCCATTGAGAGGGTATGTGAAGCAACCACCTTCAGTGTGGACTGTCCCATTGAGAGGGTATGTGAAGCAACCACCTTCAGTGTGGACTGTCCCATTGAGAGGGTGAAGCAACAACCTTCAGTGTGGACTGTTCCATTGAGAGGGTATGAAGCAACAACCTTCAGTGTGGACTGTCCCATTGAGAGGGTGAAGCAACAACCTTCAGTGTGGACTGTTCCATTGAGAGGGTATGTGAAGCAACAACCTTCAGTGTGGACTGTTCCATTGAGAGGGTATATGAAGTAACCACCTTCAGTGTGGACTGTCCCATTGAGAGGGTATGTGAATTAACCACCTTCAGTGTGGACTGTTCCATTGAGAGGGTATGTGAAGCAACCACCTTCAGTGTGGACTGTCCCATTGAGAGGGTGAAGCAACAACCTTCAGTGTGGACTGTTCCATTGAGAGGGTATGTGAATTAACCACCTTCAGTGTGGACTGTTCCATTGAGAGGGTATGTGAAGCAACCACCTTCAGTGTGGACTGTCCCATTGAGAGGGTGAAGCAACAACCTTCAGTGTGGACTGTTCCATTGAGAGGGTGTGAAGCAACAACCTTCAGTGTGGACTGTCCCATTGAGAGGGTATGTGAAGCAACAACCTTCAGTGTGGACTGTCCCATTGAGAGAGAGAAGCAACAACCTTCAGTGTGGACTGTCCCATTGAGAGGGTGAAGCAACAACCTTCAGTGTGGACTGTTCCATTGAGAGGGTATAAAGCAACAACTTCAGTGTGGACTGTCCCATTGAGAGGGTATGTGAAGCAACCACCTTCAGTGTGGACTGTCCCATTGAGAGGGTATGTGAAGCAACCACCTTCAGTGTGGACTGTCCCATTGAGATGGTGAAGCAACAACCTTCAGTGTGGACTGTCCCATTGAGAGGGTGAAGCAACAACCTTCAGTGTGGACTGTTCCATTGAGAGGGTATGTGAAGCAACAACCTTCAGTGTGGACTGTCCCATTGAGAGGGTGAAGCAACAACCTTCAGTGTGGACTGTTCCATTGAGAGGGTATGTGAAGCAACAACCTTCAGTGTGGACTGTTCCATTGAGAGGGTATGTGAAGCAACAACCTTCAGTGTTGACTGTTCCATTGAGAGGGTATGTGAAGCAACAACCTTCAGTGTGGACTGTCCCATTGAGAGGGTATGTGAAGCAACAACCTTCAGTGTGGACTGTCCCATTGAGAGGGTATGTGAAGCAACAACCTTCGGTGGACTGTTCCATTGAGAGGGTATGTGAAGCAACAACCTTCAGTGTGGACTGTCCCATTGAGAGGGTATGTGAAGCAACAACCTTCAGTGTGGACTGTTCCATTGAGAGGGTATGTGAAGTAACCACCTTCAGTGTGGACTGTCCCATTGAGAGGGTGAAGCAACAACCTTCAGTGTGGACTGTTCCATTGAGAGGGTGAAGCAACAACCTTCAGTGTGGACTGTCCCATTGAGAGGGTATGTGAAGCAACAACCTTCAGTGTGGACTGTCCCATTGAGAGGGTATGTGAAGCAACAACCTTCAGTGTGGACTGTCCCATTGAGAGGGTATGTGAAGTAACAACCTTCAGTGTGGACTGTCCCATTGAGAGGGTATGTGAAGCAACAACCTTCAGTGTGGACTGTCTCATTGAGAGGGTATGTGAAGCAACAACCTTCGGTGGACTGTTCCATTGAGAGGGTATGTGAAGCAACAACCTTCAGTGTGGACTGTCCCATTGAGAGGGTATGTGAAACAACAACCTTCAGTGTGGACTGTCCCATTGAGAGGGTATGTGAAGCAACAACCTTCAGTGTGGACTGTTCCATTGAGAGGGTATGTGAAGTAACCACCTTCAGTGTGGACTGTCCCATTGAGAGGGTGAAGCAATAACCTTCAGTGTGGACTGTTCCATTGAGAGGGTGAAGCAACAACCTTCAGTGTGGACTGTCCCATTGAGAGGGTATGTGAAGCAACAACCTTCAGTGTGGACTGTCCCATTGAGAGGGTATGTGAAGCAACAACCTTCAGTGTGGACTGTCCCATTGAGAGGGTATGTGAAGTAACAACCTTCAGTGTGGACTGTCCCATTGAGAGGGTATGTGAAGCAACAACCTTTATTGAAAATCTATTGAACATTTATTTGATCCCAAATCTGGCCGTGCCGGTGTTACTGTACATATCATCTATTCGTGAAATTACTGAATTGAGGCAGTTGAATGTGTGAATTATGTCATCATGTAGTTGTATTCAGTATATTAAAATAGATATTGCCCTTGGTCGAGGGGGTTGGTGGATTATCGCCGAAATAATCAACACTAATCAACCTAGGGCAATATTTGCATAATATACTATAGAGATTATTCATTTATTGAATCTTTCATTCTAATGCATTCTAGTGCATTCTAGACAATCACGAAACTTTTCCCAATGATTATGGAGAATGCCATGTTGTCACCTGTTTAAAAACAATATATTCTTGGAACATGACCACACCCTTCAATGTCACATCAAATGTCCTATATTTACACTATTAAAGTTGTTTATTCAGCACCCGTTATATATTTGTTCTGTTCAGGCTCATCAAGACCAGAGTCGGTCCTATAAAGAAGTGTGTGCGCCAGTGATAGAGCGATGTCACTTTCTGTTCAATGAACTGCGACCCGCCATTGGGAATGAGGTGAATGCCATGACAAGGTCAAGGTTATTACAGAGCACATCTCGGTGGAAATCTGCCATAGAAAAAGTGATAGAGAATAATAGAAAGAAGACATGTAGGACTTTCCGATCATTCTTTGTTGATTTTATTTATATGCATATTTTACTGTAATTCATTATTCTTGTAGTGTTACATGCAAGTTTTTATACCTTTCATAATTGCTATTGGTTAGACAAAACTATGTATAGTACATCAAGTGGGGTTTCTGCCAAAACCTGCGTAACCCCATGTCTTTAACACCATGACTGGTGGTGACCTTGTGGCAGAGTAATGTGCAATCTGCTGTTGGCGAACTGTCGGGAGAGTAAAGTGCAATCTGGGGATAGCGAACTGTCGGCGGAGTAAAGTGCAATCTTCTGGTCACGACCTGTCGGCAGAGTAAAGTGCAATCTTCTGGTCACAACCTGTCGGCAGAGTAAAGTGCAATATGCTAGTTGCGAACTGTCAGCGGATTAAAGTGCAATCTGCTGGTGCCGAACTGTCGGTAGAGTAAAGTGCAATCTGCTGGTGGCGAACTGTCGGCAGAGTAAAGTGCAATCTGCTGGTGGTGAACTGTCGGCAGAGTAAAGTGCAATCTGGGGATATCGAACTGTCGGCAGAGTAAAGTGCAATCTGCTGGTGGTGAACTGTCGGCAGAGTAAAGTGCAATCTGGGGATATCGAACTGTCGGCAGAGTAAAGTGCAATCTGCTGGTGGGTGTGGCAGAGTAAAGTGCAATCTGCTGGTGGTGAACTGTCGGCAGAGTAAAGTGCAATCTGGGGATATCGAACTGTCGGCAGAGTAAAGTGCAATCTGCTGGTGGTGAACTGTCGGCAGAGTAAAGTGCAATCTGGGGATATCGAACTGTCGGCAGAGTAAAGTGCAATCTGGGGATACAACTGTCGGCGATAAAGTGATCTGCTGGTGGTGACTGTCGGCAGAGTAAAGTGCAATCGCTGGTGGCGAACTGTCGGCAGAGTAAAGTGCAATCTGGGGATAGCGAACTGTCGGCAGAGTAAAGTGCAATCTGCTGGTGGTGAACTGTCGGCAGAGTAAAGTGCAATCTGCTGGTGGCGAACTGTCGGCAGGATAAAGTGCAATCTGCTGGTGGCAAACTGTCGGCAGAGTAAAGTGCAATCTGCTGGTGGCGACCTGTCGGTAGGGTAAAGTGCAATCTGCTGGTGGCGAACTGTCGGCAGAGTAAAGTGCAATCTGCTGGTGGCGAACTGTCGGCAGGGTAAAGTGCAATCTGCTGGTGGCGACCTATCGGCAGGGTAAAGTGCAATCTGCTGGTGGCGAACTGTCGGCAGGGTAAAGTGCAATCTGCTGGTGGCGAACTGTCGGCAGAGTAAAATGCAATCTGGGGATAGCGAACTGTCGGCGGAGTAAAGTGCAATCTGCTGGTGGCGAACTGTCGGCAGAGTAAAGTGCAATCTGCTGGTGGCGAACTGGTGGCAGAGTAAAGTGCAATCAGCTGGTTGCGAACTGTTGGCAGAGTAAAGTGCAATCTGGGGATAGCAAACTGTCGGCGGATTAAAGTGTAATCTGCTGGTGGTGAACTGTCGGCAGAGTAAAGTGCAATCTGCTGGTGGCGAACTGTCGGCAGGGTAAAGTGCAATCTGCTGGTGGCAAACTGTCGGCAGAGTAAAGTGCAATCTGCTGGTGGCGACCTGTCGGTAGGGTAAAGTGCAATCTGCTGGTGGCGAACTGTCGGCAGAGTAAAGTGCAATCTGCTGGTGGCAAACTGTCGGCAGGGTAAAGTGCAATCTGCTGGTGGCGACCTGTAGGCAGGGTAAAGTGTAATCTGCTGGTGGCGAACTGTCGGCAGGGTAAAGTGCAATCTGCTGGTGGCGAACTGTCGGCAGAGTAAAATGCAATCTGGGGATAGCGAACTGTCGGCGGAGTAAAGTGCAATCTGCTGGTGGCGAACTGTCGGCAGAGTAAAGTGCAATCTGCTGGTGGCGAATTGGCGGCAGAGTAAAGTGCAATCTGGGGATAGCGAACTGTCAGCGGAGTAAAATGCAATCTGGGGATAGTGAACTGTCGGCGGAGTAAAATGCAATCTGGGGATAGTGAACTGTCGGCGGAGTAAAATGCAATCTGGGGATAGTGAACTGTCGGCGGAGTAAAATGCAATCTGGGGATAGCGAACTGTCAGCGGAGTAAAATGCAATCTGGGGATAGCGAACTGTCGGCGGAGTATATCTGAAGTGGTATGACGTACGACCTTTCGACATGTACATGGGGGGGAGAGAGAATATTATTGTTTTGCTGAAAGAACTGTCCTGAAGCTCTCGGTTGATTTAGCATACACTATGCTATATTCAGATTTAGCACACACTATGCTATATTCAGATTTAGCACACACTATGCCATATTCAGATTTATTGCACACTATGCTATATTCAGATTTATTGCACACTATGCTATATTCAGATTTATTGCACACTATGCTATGTTCAGATTTAGCACACACTATGCTATATTCAGATTTAGCACACACTATGCTATATTCAGATTTAGCATACCCTATGCTTTATTCAGATTTGGCGCACACTGCTATATTCAGATTTAGCGTACACTATGCCCTATTCAGATTCATTGCACACTATGCTATATTCAGATTTATTGCACACTATGCTATATTCAGATTTATTGCACACTATGCTATATTCAGATTTATTGCACACTATGCTATATTCAGATTTATTGCACACTATGCTATATTCAGATTTATTGCATACTATGCTATATTTCGATTTATTGCACACTATGCTATATTCAGATTTATTGCACATTATGCTATATTCAGATTTATTGCACACTATGCTATCATCAGATTTTTCTCATTATTTTTATAATTTTCTTACAGATTCTCCAGTTACAGTTTTACTGAATGTAGCAGAAGATGCAGAAGATTTGGACCAGTCGACTGCAGATTCTGATAATGAAGAGAAAAGCCAAGGTCATGACCCAGAGTTCAGCCAATCAGAAGGAGCCACAGGTGGCAGTACTGAGAGTATGGGAGGAGTTTCAGGCAATAGCGGACAAGCAGAACCAGGGGAATTTGTGGTAAAAGTGTTTGGGAAAAATGAAGCCCCGTCGGGAGATTCGATGGAAGGGGAACATGATATTGAACTTGTCGACGGGAGTGCAGATGTGGAAGGGCTTCCACCTATGGAAGGTCTTGGTGGATACACACATCGA
This sequence comes from Archivesica marissinica, assembly GCA_014843695.1. Classification (NCBI taxonomy): domain Eukaryota; kingdom Metazoa; phylum Mollusca; class Bivalvia; order Venerida; family Vesicomyidae; genus Archivesica; species Archivesica marissinica. The sequence goes on from CM026391.1 coordinate 48,574,548, forward strand.
CGAAAACCTATGAAACCATTACGGAAGGTTTGTAAAAATATATATCTGATATACAGTAAAATCCCTCTATGTGACCACCCCGATTTCGAGACCACCCCCGCTATTGCGAATGATTGTTTTCAGAACGGAATATTTCACTATATATGTCAATGGTCGTTGACCCCGATAACCAGACCACCCCGTTATTCCGTAATACGACCAGTTAATTCAGACAAATGCCATTAATCCTATGCTAATTGAACCCCTAATACGACCATGGGCGATTTTCTCACTTTCATTGATAAAACATTTTTAATTATGTCCCAGTTTTACGACAATTAAGCGACCACTTTATGGTATCAGTCAAGGTTAAGTGAGATAAACACAGAAGTGTTGGTTGTAAATGATTGGTTTTGATTGCTTTTAATCTTTTGTATATTGTGGAGTATCGCAGCTAAAGTTGTACTGCATGTGTAAGGACTTGGGCACTCTGTCACAGGACTTAGCTAAAACATCCAAGATGAGATCGAGAAACAATCCGTGAAAGTGAAGTGTTTATATAAGCAGTTAACCTGTGAATGTTTTTTTTTAAATAATGAATGATTGATGATGATATGTACTTTTCAAGGAAACTACTGTGCTTGGTATACACAATATAATTAATGAAAACAAGAAAATAAATTTTGAAAATGGATTAACTCATTTACATTGTTCTTTATTTTATTATTAATTAATGAATTGTGATATACAGTTGTCTATGAATGGATTTACAATCCTAAACCATAGAAACAACACAACCCTTTTGTAATTAAAACAGAAACACCAAGAAATTGTCATATGTGAAAGTACATTGTACATGTAGTAAAATTATCATAATTTGGTCTTCTGGACCAAACTCGATAAAGAGACCACTTTTTGGAAGTCCCATAGGTGGTCTTATTATAGGGGTTTTACTGTACATGAATAGATAGTACCACATAAATATCGATAACATCATTTCAGACATGCTGAATCCACAGGCACAAGATACAATTTTTTTTTGGCCTATGGTCAGATATTAAGTAATGTTTACTAAAGGCAACCAACGGAAATGAAACATGCATGCAGAAACATCGACGAGAAACTAAGTAAAAACAACCAGATCACTGATATGCCATTGTGGTCCCGACCGGAAGACCTTATTCTATCAAGAAATACTTTTTATTTCATTGAGATCGGTCAAATATCACCAGAGTGGCACATTGTTTCATCGTGAACAGCAGGAAATGCAATGTTGTCGTTTTCGCTGAGCGTTCGGTTTTTGATTTGGCGGTATGTTTTCTCGTTGTTTTACACGGTGTAATGCTCATAATATCTAAAAATCACACCTACTTCGTTAAATGCAATCTTTCTCTCGTGAATCATGCTGTCTGCAGCCTCAGCGTGCAGATCCAACCGAGCAATACAGAAAACAAGTCGAAAACAAAAGTAAAATCCAATAATTGTTCCATTTTGGATAAGATCCGCGGTGAATATACAGCAGTATTTCATTGGCTGCTGTTTTCATATTGATTGACATGTTTCATTTTTGACCAATGAGGCAACAGCACTCATTCACATTGGATATTGTCAAAAACCGAACGCCCAGTGAAAACGACAACAGTGCATTTTCTGCTGTTCACGATGAAACAATGTGCCATTCTGGTGTTATTTGACCGATCTCCATGAAATAAAAAGTATTTGTTGATAGAATAAGGTCTTCCGGTCAGGACCACAAGAGCATATCAGTGATCTGATCATTTTTACCTAGTTTCTCGTCGATATTTCTGCATGCTTGTTTTATTTCTGTTGGTTGCCTTTAGTAAACATTACTTACTATATGACCATAGGGCAAAAAAATAAAAATTTGTGTCTTGTGCCTGTGGCTGAACCTTTACTCTTTTGCATTTTTTAAATTTGCATATTTCCTTCTTCCTACCGGATTATATCCAATCAGAAATGTTAAAAATAATTGTGTGACATAATGTCAAAGTTGTCAATACTCAGAATATACCAAAACTGCATGATTCGAACATTTTCTATTTATATAATCTGTGAACATTTGTCTGGATGTTAATTGTTTAACATGTACTGGTGGTAGAGCTATATATATTATGTTTTATGAATGTAGCATACATTGGGACTTGCTAGCCAATGAATAGTATCTTAAGTAATGTACTATGAATGCTTATTGCATAACATTTCTCTGCTAATATTGCAGAAGAACTCGTGGGATTCGGTAGTCAGTATGGTTACAAGCACACAGAAGCTGAGCTGGCTGCGCCAACGCCTGACAGGGGCTCGAATTGAGATGCCGCTTATGAACAAGATTGTAGAGTTTGTCATGCATGAAAGTCCGATTGATATAGAGAAGCTGAGAAGATCTCTATTTCACCAGGTATGTGTAGTCTGATATTTCACGTGGTATGTGTAGTCTGATATTTCACCAGGTATATGTAGTCTGATATTTCACCAGACATGTGTAGTCTGATACTTCACCAGGTATGTGTAGTCTGATATTTCACCAGACATGTGTAGTCTGATACTTCACCAGGTATGTGTAGTCTGATATTTCACCAGGTATGTGTAGTCTGATATTTCACGTGGTATGTGTAGTCTGATATTTCACCAGGTATGTGTAGTCTGATATTTCACCAGGTATGTGTAGTCTGATATTTCACGTGGTATGTGTAGTCTGATATTTCACCAGGTATGTGTAGTCTGATATTTCACCAGGTATGTGTAGTCTGATACTTCACCAGGTATGTGTAGTCTGATACTTCACCAGGTATGTGTAGTCTGATATTTCACCAGGTATATGTAGTCTGATATTTCACCAGACATGTGTAGTCTGATATTTCACCAGGTATGTGTAGTCTGATATTTCACCAGGTATATGTAGTCTGATATTTCACCAGGTATATGTAGTCTGATATTTCACCAGACATGTGTAGTCTGATATTTCACCAGGTATGTGTAGTCTGATATTTCACCAGACATGTGTAGTCTGATATTTCACCAGGTATGTGTAGTCTGATATTTCACCAGACATGTGTAGTCTGATATTTCACCAGACATGTGTAGTCTGATATTTCACCAGGTGTGTGTAGTCTGATATTTCACCAGACATGTGTAGTCTGATATTTCACCAGGTATGTGTAGTCTGATATTTCACCAGGTATATGTAGTCTGATATTTCACCAGGTATATGTAGTCTGATATTTCACCAGGTATGTGTAGTCTGATATTTCACCAGGTATGTTTAGTCTGATATTTCACCAGGTATGTGTAGTCTGATATTTCACCAGGTATATGTAGTCTGATATTTCACCAGACATGTGTAGTCTGATATTGCACCAGACATGTGTAGTCTGATATTTCACCAGGTATGTGTAGTCTGATATTTCACCAGGTATGTGTAGTCTGATATTTCACCAGATATGTGTAGTCTGATATTTCACCAGGTATGTGTAGTCTGATATTTCACCGGGTATGTGTAGTCTGATATTTCACCGGGTATGTGTAGTCTGATATTTCACCGGATATGTGTAGTCTGATATTTCACCAGGTATGTGTAGTCTGATATTTCACCAGGTATGTGTAGTCTGATATTTCACCGGATATGTGTAGTCTGATATTTCACCAGGTATGTGTAGTCTGATATTTCACCAGGTATGTGTAGTTTGATATTTCACCAGGTATATGTAGTCTGATATTACATATACATGCATGTATGAGCAGTCTGTTTAGTTCAGTAATTAGCATACTCGCATTTCCTCAATGAAATCTGGGTTCAATCACCAGGCTGGGAAGTTTGTTAGATGGTTCCATTGTCACTAGATCGGACAGGTGTCTTTTATCTAAGGTAATTTGTTTTCCTCCCACATGAAGGACGACAAATACTCAATGATCCTTGTTAATGAATGATTTATGTAAGTTGTTCGAACTCGTAATTGTTGCTTAAGGAATAATTAAACTTTTTATGTCAACCCTGTTCCCCCGCCCCCCAAACCAACCAACTCAATTCTGTTTAACTCGAGGGCATAAAGCTTTGCGGTCTCTCTGTCAGTTGGTAGACATGGCTGTTTGAACTATCTTTGTACACGTGCATTCTCTCTGTCAGTTGGTAGACATGGCTGTTTGACCTATCTTTGTACACGTGCATTCTCTCTGTCAGTTGGTAGACATGGCTGTTTGACCTATCTTTGTACAGGTGCATTCTCTTTGTCAGTTGGTAGACATGGCTGTTTGACATATCTTTGTACACGTGCATTCTCTTTGTCAGTTAGTAGACATGACTATTTGACCTACCTTACACGTGCGGTCTCTTTGTCAGTTGGTAGACATGACTATTTGACCTACCTTACACGTGCGGTCTCTGTCAGTTGGTAGACATGACTATTTGACCTACCTTACACGTGCGGTCTCTTTGTCAGTTAGTAGACATGACTATTTGACCTACCTTACACGTGCGGTCTCTTTGTTAGATAGTAGACATGACTATTTGACCTACCTTACACGTGCGGTCTCTTTGTCTGTTGGTAGACATGACTATTTGACCTACCTTACACGTGCGGTCTCTTTGTCTGTTGGTAGACATGACTATTTGACCTACCTTACACGTGCGGTCTCTTTGTCAGTTAGTAGACATGACTATTTGACCTACCTTACACGTGCGGTCTCTTTGTCAGTTGGTAGACATGACTATTTGACCTACCTTACACGTGCGGTCTCTTTGTCAGTTGGTAGACATGACTATTTGACCTACCTTACACGTGCGGTCTCTTTGTCAGTTGGTAGACATGACTATTTGACCTACCTTACATGTGCGGTCTCTTTGTCAGTTAGTAGACATGACTGTTTGACCTACCTTACACGTGCGGTCTCTTTGTCAGTTAGTAGACATGACTATTTGACCTATCTTTGTACAAATGCTGTCAGCTGTTTGACCTATATTTGTCACATTGGTATGGAGGTTGGTTGTAGCCAGTACCAAACCGTGTTGATGTTTGAGTTAGATTTCTAACTCCCATCAATGGAATACTATCTATCGTGTATGATTTGTTTATACAGGTGCGGAGAGCAGAGTTACGTCTGAGAGGAATACAGACTATGTTGGCTTTGGTACACAAGGACTACCTAATCCCATCTGTGAAGTATAATCTACTGTGTGGCTGGCAGGGCCTCCTTACAATGGGACACAGGGTCTGGTAAGTTGTTGCAAACCAAAAATCTCTTTTTAAATTGAATACAGAGTTAGTGGGTAAATACATGGAATAGACATATTTACCATACAGAATATTTGGTACATGTGTCAGTGTATTTTATATTACATGTACTATACATATTCACGTATAAGGCGATCTAACCTATAAATCTCCCCCCTACTTGTGGGTTTTGGTATGCACTCGCATATAAAATGTACACCTGACACAAGTATAAATTGCATGTTTGGCCAGTGCAAGTTAAGAAATGTTCACTATCGGTGTGCTTTCTTTTCTAAAACGTTATTATTATTTTATGGATACCATTTAATAACACATATTTTTGCATTATTTTTTAGCACTCGCTTATAATACTGGAAGCCATTTTGATCTTATAGGCGAGTATGGACATGTTCTTTGTAGGTGCCTCCGTGGCCGAATGGTTACCATCGTATACTTCACATCACTTGCCCCTCACCGCTGTAGGTTCGAATCCCACTGGGGGTGTTGAATTCTCTAGTTTAAGCAATATTTATTTCTTTGAAAAAACATAGTCAATTATAAGTAATATGTACATACATATAGGATTGAGGCGAATGCAACCTGCTTGTATGGTTATCTCTTTCCTGTTGAATTCTTTCAAGAGAAGTTGTTTCTAAGCTGGCTTGCGGTAGATCGGTGGTTCTCCCAGTGTGCCTGTCCGTGTCTGCAATGCTCCTCGGAGGGACATCCGGGGACTTCCTCCACCAATGCTGCTCGGAGGGACATCCGGGGTCTTCCTCCACCAATGCTGCTCGGAGGGACATCCGGGGACTTCCTCCACCATTGCTGCTCGGAGGGACATCCGGGGACTTCCTCCACCAATGCTGCTCGGAGGGACATCCGGGGACTTCCTCCACCATTGCTGCTCGGAGGGACATCCGGGGACTTCCTCCACCAATGCTGCTCGGAGGGATATCCGGGGACTTCCTCCACCAATGCTGCTCGGAGGGACATCCGGGGACTTCCTCCACCAATGCTGCTCGGAGGGACATCCGGGGACTTCCTCCACCAATGCTGCTCGGAGGGACATCCGGGGACTTCCTCCACCAATGCTGCTCGGAGGGACATCCAGGGTCTTCCTCCACCAATGCTGCTCGGAGGGACATCCGGGGACTTCCTCCACCAATGCTGCTCGGAGGGACATCCGGGGACTTCCTCCACCAATGCTGCTCGGAGGGACATCCGGGGACTTCCTCCACCAATGCTGCTCGGAGGGACATCCAGGGTCTTCCTCCACCAATGCTGCTCGGAGGGACATCCGGGGACTTCCTCCACCATTGCTGCTCGGAGGGACATCCAGGGTCTTCCTCCACCAATGCTGCTCGGAGGGACATCCAGGGTCTTCCTCCACCATTGCTGCTCAGAGGGACATCCGGGGACTTCCTCCACCAATGCTGCTCGGAGGGACATCCGGGGACTTCCTCCACCAATAATTGCTGGACAGTCGCCATATGACCTGGGCCGTTGGTGCGATGTTAAACCCCAAACACAAACGAACAAACTTGTTCTCTGGAATTCTAAAGTCTTATACAAGTCGACCACACTCATATGTTGAGTTTGTAGGCTGAATTGTTCCCTAAATTCTCACGAAGGAATTCCGATCAGTTCATGCGTGACACAAAATGTCATCAATGACGGCAACATGGGACTTGTTTCGTCTTGAAAATAAATTCTTTAAAAAAACAAAAAACATTTTTAGATTTTTGTGTGTGAGAATATATGATACTTCATTGGTTTTAGGAAACTGGTGTTCACTGTGAATGTGGAGCCTCCAGGATGTAATGGATAAGATGTTAGTTTTAGGAAACTGGTGTTCACTGTGAATGTGGAGCCTCCAGGATGTAATGGACGAGATGTTAGTTTTAGGAAACTGGTGTTCACTGTGAATGTGGAGCCTCCAGGATGTAATGGATAAGATGTTGGTTTTAAGAAACTGGTGTTCACTGTGAATGTGGAGCCTCCAGGATGTAATGGACAAGATGTTGGTTTTAAGAAACTGGTGTTCACTGTGAATGTGGAGCCTCCAGGATGTAATGGACAAGATGTCAGCCTCGTAATGGAGAGGTTGTGAGTACAGAATCGTGATGATCAGGTCCTTAGGCAAGACACTAAATTCCAAATTGCCTCCTTTCTCCCTCATAGCGATGTATTCCAACAGGAATGAGGTGTCGAGAGTGATTAAACTTATTGTTTTAAGAACTTGTTTCGTATGTTGGAAGTTGATAGGGTATCTGTCATGTGACTGTTTGTGGTTCACATGTTGGAAGTTGATAGGGTATCTGTCATGTGACTGTTTGTGGTTCACATGTTGGAAGTTGATAGGGTATCTGTCATGTGACTGTTTGTGGTTCACATGTTGGAAGTTGATAGGGTATCTGTCATGTGACTGTTTGTGGTTCACATGTTGGAAGTTGATAGGGTATCTGTCATGTGACTGTTTGTGGTTCACATGTTGGAAGTTGATAGGGTATCTGTCATGTGACTGTTTGTGGTTCACATGTTGGAAGTTGATAGGGTATCTGTCATGTGACTGTTTGTGGTTCACATGTTGGAAGTTGATAGGGTATCTGTCATGTGACTGTTTGTGGTTCACATGTTGGAAGTTGATAGGGTATCTGTCATGTGACTGTTTCAGTAAACCTGTGCCACAGTGTCTGACAGACGTGGCACTCATCCCGCCGTGTGACAGGATCCTTCTGCAGATGACATTGTCCGAACTCTATCGCTGGTCTATACAAGAGCTGCGACATAACGTTCTACAGGTCGACATAACTTTCAAATCCAAGGGAATTAATCCATGTGTGCCGAGTCACAACTGTCAAGATAATGCCAGGGTAAGATTTAGTACCGCTTGCATGGGGGCCGAGTCACAACTGTCAAGATAATGCCAGGGTAAGATTTAGTACCGCTTGCATGGGGGCCGAGTCACAACTGTCAAGATAATGCCAGGGTAAGATTTAGTACCGCTTGCATGGGGGCCGAGTCACAACTGTCAAGATAATGCCAGGGTAAGATTTAGTACCGCTTGCATGGGGGCCGAGTCACAACTGTCAAGATAATGCCAGGGTAAGATTTAGTACCGCTTGCATGGGGGCCGAGTCACAACTGTCAAGATAATGCCAGGGTAAGATTTAGTATCACTTGCATGGGGGCCGAGTCACAACTGTCAAGATAATGCCAGGGTAAGATTTAGTACCGCTTGCATGGGGGCCGAGTGGTTAAGATGAACGAGTTTGAATCACTTTCCCTGTCGTCGCCCTAGATTCATTTCCTTCTACAGTGTCAAATTGTTCATGTAAGGAATCTATCCAGCTTCCATGCATTAGATCAGTGGTACTACCTGGGTGCACTTCCATGCATTAGATCAGTGGTACTACCTGGGTGCACTTCTATGCATTAGATCAGTGGTTCTACCTGGGTGCACTTCCATGCATTAGATCAGTGGTTCTACCTTGGTGCACTTCCATGCATTAGATCAGTGGTTCTACCTGGGTGCACTTCCATGCATTAGATCAGTGGTTCTACCTGGGTGCACTTCCATGCATTAGATCAGTGGTTCTACCTGGGTGCACTTCTATGCATGTGACAGTGCTCGGGGGAAATGCCAGGGTTCTTCGTCTACCAATGACAGCTGATGATTGTTTTTTTTTAAAATTGACGTTTACATATTCTTTTGACATACAGTCTACATCCGCTATGTCAAAGTCGGTGATGTCGAATTCTCCGGTTATCTAGAAGACGGATCAAAGTCCAGTTTCAGACACTTATCATTTTACATATAACTGGATCTGTTTATATCAAATTTCATTAAGTCAAAATTCGGTTATGTCAAAGTATTTTGTTCGATCTGACGGAATTCAACATAACTGATGTAGACTGTGTTCCTTTTCATATTATTTATTCTGTCTAAGTTACAATTGTTTAATTACGGCTCCAGGTGTGTTTTATTTAAAGCGTTGATAACTAATTATTGCAGCAGAATGTGTTTGACAGTGCTCAAACATTTCTGTTTTCAGGAGAAGTTGAATGTTGGCGTTCTACCACAGGGCAGATTCATACTCGCTCACCTGGGGTTGCTGGTGTCTGAGCACCAAGGCAACAGTCTAAGCCTGCTCCTAAACTCCGGAGTTCTGGCCTTGACACAGAGCATACTACGACTCATTGGTATGTTTATTATGCAGCTGTTTATTGCTTGGCTTTACAGAAAGTTGTTATACTATATTGTTTGCTTATCACAGCTCAATTATTTACCCGTCTTTCATAATTTCGACCAACAGAAATCCTCTCAATCATCAGCAAAGTAGCAAACATTGGTTAAACAACACAAAGAAACTGACAAAGTAGCAAACATTGGTTAAACAACACAAAGAAACTGACAAAGTAGCAAACATTGGTTAAACAACACAAAGAAACTGGCAAAGTAGCAAACATTGGTTAAACAACACAAAGAAACTGACAAAGTAGCAAACATTGGTTAAACAACACAAAGAAACTGGCAAAGTAGCAAACATTGGTTAAACAACACAAAGAAACTGACAAAGTAGCAAACATTGGTTAAACAACACAAAGAAACTGGCAAAGTAGCAAACATTGGTTAAACAACACAAAGAAACTGACAAAGTAGCAAACATTGGTTAAGCAACACAAAGAAACTGGCAAAGTAGCAAACATTGGTTAAACAACACAAAGAAACTGACAAAGTAGCAAACATTGGTTAAACAACACAAAGAAACTGGCAAAGTAGCAAACATTGGTTAAACAACACAAAGAAACTGACAAAGTAGCAAACATTGGTTAAACAACACAAAGAAACTGGCAAAGTAGCAAACATTGGCTAAACAACACAAAGAAACTGACAAAGTAGCAAACATTGGTTAAACAACACAAAGAAACTAGCAAAGTAGCAAACATTGGTTAAACAACACAAAGAAACTGACAAAGTAGCAAACATTGGTTAAACAACACAAAGAAACTGGCAAAGTAGCAAACATTGGTTAAACAACACAAAGAAACTGACAAAGTAGCAAACATTGGTTAAACAACACAAAGAAACTGGCAAAGTAGCAAACATTGGCTAAACAACACAAAGAAACTGACAAAGTAGCAAACATTGGTTAAACAACACAAAGAAACTGGCAAAGTAGCAAACATTGGTTAAACAACACAAAGAAACTGACAAAGTAGCAAACATTGGTTAAACAACACAAAGAAACTGGCAAAGTAGCAAACATTGGTTAAACAACACAAAGAAACTGACAAAGTAGCAAACATTGGTTAAACAACACAAAGAAACTGGCAAAGTAGCAAACATTGGCTAAACAACACAAAGAAACTGACAAAGTAGCAAACATTGGTTAAACAACACAAAGAAACTGGCAAAGTAGCAAACATTGGTTAAACAACACAAAGAAACTGACAAAGTAGCAAACATTGGTTAAACAACACAAAGACACTGGCAAAGTAGCAAACATTGGCTAAACAACACAAAGAAACTGACAAAGTAGCAAACATTGGTTAAACAACACAAAGAAACTGACAAAGTAGCAAACATTGGTTAAACAACACAAAGAAACTGGCAAAGTAGCAAACATTGGTTAAACAACACAAAGAAACTGGCAAAGTAGCAAACATTGGTTAAACAACACAAAGAAACTGGCAAAGTAGCAAACATTGGTTAAACAACACAAAGAAACTGGCAAAGTAGCAAACATTGGTTAAACAACACAAAGAAACTGGCAAAGTAGCAAACATTGGCTAAACAACACAAAGAAACTGACAAAGTAGCAAACATTGGTTAAACAACACAAAGAAACTGACAAAGTAGCAAACATTGGTTAAACAACACAAAGAAACTGGCAAAGTAGCAAACATTGGTTAAACAACACAAAGAAACTGACAAAGTAGCAAACATTGGTTAAACAACACAAAGAAACTGGCAAAGTAGCAAACATTGGTTAAACAACACAAAGAAACTGGCAAAGTAGCAAACATTGGTTAAACAACACAAAGAAACTGGCAAAGTAGCAAACATTGGCTAAACAACACAAAGAAACTGGCAAAGTAGCAAACATTGGCTAAGCACCACAAATAAGCTTGCAAAGTAGCAAACATTGGCTAAGCAACACAAATAAGCTTGCAAAGTAGCAAACATTGGCTAAACACCACAAATAAGCTTGCAAAGTAGCAAACATTGGCTAAACACCACAAATAAGCTTGCAAAGTAGCAAACATTGGCTAAACAACACAAAGAAACTGGCAAAGTAGCAAACATTGGCTAAGCAACACAAATAAGCTTGCAAAGTAGCAAACATTGGCTAAACACCACAAATAAGCTTGCAAAGTAGCAAACATTGGCTAAACACCACAAATAAGCTTGCAAAGTAGCAAACATTGGCTAAACACCACAAATAAGCTTGCAAAGTAGTAAACATTGGCTAAACACCACAAATAAGCTTGCAAAGTAGCAAACATTGGCTAAACATCACAAATAAGCTTGCAAAGTAGCAAACATTGGCTAAACATCACAAATAAGCTTGCAAAGTAGCAAACATTGGCTAAACACCACAAATAAGCTTGCAAAGTAGCAAACATTGGCTAAACACCACAAATAAGCTTGCAAAGTAGCAAACATTGGCTAAACACCACAAATAAGCTTGCAAAGTAGCAAACATTGGCTAAACACCACAAATAAGCTGGCAAAGTAGCAAACATTGGCTAAACAACACAAAGAAACTGGCAAAGTAGCAAACATTGGCTAAGCAACACAAATAAGCTTGCAAAGTAGCAAACATTGGCTAAACACCACAAATAAGCTTGCAAAGTAGCAAACATTGGCTAAATACCACAAATAAGCTTGCAAAGTAGCAAACATTGGCTACTCTATTGGACACTTATAAATAATTAATAAACAAAATGACATACAATACTGTAAACCTAGAAACATTCGCGGATACTATCTTTCGTGTTTTTGTTGTTCTGAATAATTTCGCGGCTATAAAGGATTGCGATATTACGCCACCCACGAACTGCGCGAACTCTAAGTCGCTTAGGCAAGTAGATCTAGGTTAAGTATCGAATGAATCCATGCAATTCAATACAAAGTGTTCATGTTAAATAGTTTTACAGTTATTATTATTACCAGGGCTTCTAAAATCGCTGGTCTCCCGGTCCAGGACCGAATTTTAAACTGGCGGACCGATTGTAGAACCAAAATGTCATAAACAATCGGTCCAGAAAATTGTTGAAAAGGCCAAGAAATCCATCAAATAGATTACATTTTTCTAACAAACCTAAATTGGTAAATATAATCTCTCGATAAGGTGTTTCCGGTCTAAGATCGATATACGACCTGCTTGACTGATCCATGTTAATTGTCCAATAATCCCAAAGCCATGCATAACCCATCCGAGACATCTTTTGCCCGAGGCAATAAATTGTCAATAATATTATAGTCTATAAAATGGAAGTTACCGCTTCACAACAAGTGCGTGTCTAAAAATAGATATGGAATCCATGGTTTGTTTCTAGAAAATTGATTATGTTACACAGTGTGGACTTGTGTGTGTGGGTGTCTACTTGATGAAGTGATGCCATAGGCAGCCGATTGCATAGATACGCCCATGCAGCTCTGACATAGATAGTCTAAAACTAACGTTTACAATGTCGATAAGTCACTTTCTAACTCCTAAGAAACCTGTTGTTGGATAACAAATATTACTGTAGTGTTACAAGCCCTGCCAGCTAACTACTAACTAGACCATGCCAATGTCATTGTTCAATAACAACATCAAGATGACAATAACAATGTACAGTCCCACCTCCCCAAACGTCACCTCCCAAGAGCGACACCCTCTTTATAACGTCACTTTTTTTCCCACCCATTATATTTTCATGTAATTTCACCTCCCATGAGCGACACCTCCCAACAACACACAACGACAGTCAATTTCCCACCCAGCGATGCAGAAAACCTCCAAAGAACAGACAAATATTTGGCTGAAAAAGAACGAACGTGTGACTGTATGTGACATCAGACGCACATAATCGCCAATTGTTCCTTCCAATTTTCAATAAACAGTAACTATCTTAATCTGGGACCATAATCCACATGCTGGACCATATGTGTGAAAATAATTATTGTTTACGGATATTCTAAAATAAACACATGATTGGCAGGTTATACCGCGTATATCTTTTGATCGCTTAAGATGAAGAAAAAAGGAATTTTGCAGGTGCATACCGTATATGGACATGCCTCGTCTGTCAACAGAGGTGACGGTCTATAAACGTTATATGTTTGTTTAATAATTATCTCATTAAAATGAATAAAGTAGTTTTCATTTACCCGGATTTAGCTTTTGTTTTGCAATGTTTTTATCACATATGGTAATAAGATCATCAGTTTTCGGACACACCTCATCCGAAATACTTACCAAATATCTGAAATTAAATCAACCATATGATCCCAAAAATCAAATGATGGTTTCCGAGCACTCGTGTACTCGATTGGAACTGTGTCCGAGTACTCGAGTAATTTATCAGACTTTTTGACTTTGATGTATTACCAACATAAATCATTAATGTACACAATTGTCATAAATTTGCATAATCTGGCGAATTTAACACATTGCGTCCTCAGTTGCACCTCATTAATTTTCAACATTATCGAGTCTCCTCTGTTGAGCAAAAACATTAATGCAATTAAGTCGTGAAGACATCAAATGTTACAAAATTTTTGTTGTTTCATATTCAATCTTAGTTCAATTTATCAATTGTAGGTTAATGAAAGTAGTACCCCATACTCTATATTCAAATCAGTATGAGCAATAGTAACTGTGTTTGTTTAAAGTTGAACCTCCCTAGAACAACAACCTCTCTACAACAACCAATCTGGGTGTATCCGGATGGTGTTTGCTCTGGAGGGGTTTGACTGTAATTTGTAGTAGTTTGTTAAATTGACATGTTTTATGCGGTGGCAATGTTAAACAAAATTATGTTCTGTGTACATTATCATTTATTTATGTAACAGTTTGTTTACTCGTTGTTTTCACATGTAATAAATATACACAAAACTGAATTGTGTACCAAGCCCATCTATAGCTGTGAGATCTGCCATTCCTGTGATGATTTGTAAGCATATTAAATTAGTCCGTACCAAATTACGTCGTCTGTCAACACAAAAACATGGAAGCTATCCGGATAATTACTCCTTTCTGAAACAATAACACATTAACAACTGTCCAGGGCTAGAAATCTTCACTTTTTTTAAGTTACCGAGGTGTTCGCGGATATAAACAATCGTGGAAATGCACTGTCCGCTAACTTAAAACGCGCGAAATAGTTTCTAGGTTTACAGTAATTGAATTAACATTTTGCTGAATATAGTTGTCAGTCGGGATACAGACTGGGTTCTCCAGGACGTGAGCATCTCTACTATTATCTTATAATGGGTGTCCTTGTAGGTCTGGATCCAGATTGGGTTCTGCAGGATGCGAGCAACTCTACTATTATCTTATAATCGGTGTCCTTGTAGGTCCGGATCCAGACCGGGTTCTCCAGGACGCGAGCAACTCTACTATTATCTTATAATGGGTGTCCTTGTAGGTCCGGATACAGACTGGATTCTCCAGGACGCGAGCAACTCTACTATTATCTTATAATGGGTGTCCTTGTAGGTCCGGATACAGACTGGGTTCTCCAGGACGCGAGCAACTCTACTATTATCTTATAATGGGTGTCCTTGTAGGTCCGGATACAGACTGGATTCTGCAGGACGCGAGCAACTCTACTATTATCTTATAATGGGTGTCCTTGTAGGTCCGGATCCAGACTGGGTTCTCCAGGACGCGAGCAACTCTACTATTATCTTATAATGGGTGTCCTTGTAGGTCCGGATCCAGACTGGGTTCTCCAGGACGCGAGCAACTCTACTATTATCTTATAATGGGTGTCCTTGTAGGTCCGGATCCAGACTGGGTTCTCCAGGACGCGAGCAACTCTACTATTATCTTATAATCGGTGTCCTTGTAGGTCCGGATCCAGACCGGGTTCTCCAGGACGCGAGCAACTCTACTATTATCTTATAATGGGTGTCCTTGTAGGTCCGGATACAGACTGGATTCTGCAGGACGCGAGCAACTCTACTATTATCTTATAATGGGTGTCCTTGTAGGTCCGGATACAGACTGGATTCTCCAGGACGTGAGCAACTCTACTATTATCTTATAATGGGTGTCCTTGTAGGTCCGGATCCAGACTGGGTTCTCCAGGACGCGAGCAACTCTACTATTATCTTATAATGGGTGTCCTTGTAGGTCCAGATCCAGACCGGGTTCTCCAGGACACGAGCAGCTCAACAATCTGTGCTGTTCTGGAGGAGCAGAAACACAAGAAACAGACAGCACCTGTACCGGTGTCCGGCCCAGAACTAGCAGCACTGATGAAGGTTGGAACCAGAGTGGTGCGTGGTGTGGACTGGAAATGGGGGGATCAGGTATTACATGATTTTGTAACTGGTTATCGTGCTTTCTTGTTTTAAAAAGTTAGAGCCTTATTGGAAAATAAGATTAGTTTTTCTAGTACAGAATATTTAAGGGTATGTAGTCTACCTGAAGTATCGTGGTTAAATCTGATTGCGAGACAAGGAACAAAGGTTAGTCCACCTGAAGTATCGTGGTTAAATCTGATTGCTGGACAAAGAACAAAGGTTAGTCTGACACAGATTGTAAAATTGAGCTATGTTGACCTTGCAGGGTGATCCACTGTATTAGATATGTGATCAGCAGTTTTAGGGAATACCGTATTTACTCTATTATATATACCCCCCATTTTGTCTTAAATCAGTGGTATTTTGCATAGACCCGCATATAAGATAAGGTGAGAACATGGAAACATATGCACTGATGCACAACAATAAATTTGATTTGTCAGTTTTCAAAGGTCATCAATTATTGAGTTGGAACAAATTTATTTAATAAAAACACTTTAATTTTATGAATTTTTATCACTCGCTTATAAGGCAGGACGTCACTTTGAGACAATAATCTGGTGATAAAAATCCCGTCTTGTAGGCGAGTAAGTACGGTATGCGTACCCGGCACGATATAGCCTGAACTGTGCTGATGTGCTGCTAAACCAAATACTCACTCGCTCACAGTACCTGTTATGTAGAGGAATAAAAAGCACTTTGTGATTCGTTTGCAGGATGGTCCACCACCTTGTATGGGACGTGTGATTGGTGAGCTAGGGAATGATGGCTGGATCAGGGTGCAGTGGGATTCTGGGAGCACAAATAGCTATAGGATGGGGAAAGAAGGGAAGTACGACCTAAAGCTGGCAGAACCTCCGGAAATACCCGACAATGACGAGGATGAGGATGAGGAGCTGATGCCCAATAAAGGTAGACACTAATACCCGTAGACACCGATACCTGTAGTCACTAATACCCGTAGACACTGATACCTGTAGACACTAGTACCTGTAGACACTGATACATGTAGACACTGATACCTGTAGACACTAGTACCCGTAGACACTGATACCCGTAGACACTGATACCTGTAGTCACTGATACCTGTAGACACTGATACCTGTAGTCACTGATACCTGTAGACACTGATACCTATAGACACTAATACCTGTAGACACTGATACCCGTAGACACTGATACCTGTAGACACTGATACCTGTAGACACTGATACCTGTAGACACTGATACCTGTAGACACTGATACCCGTAGACACTGATACCTGTAGACACTGATACCCGTAGACACTGATACCTGTAGACACTGATACCCGTAGACACTGATACCTGTAGACACTGATACCTATAGACACTAGTACCCATAGACACTAATACCTGTAGACACTGATACCTGTAGACACTGATACCTGTAGACACCGATACCTGTAGACACTGATACCCGTAGACACTGATACCTATAGACACTAATACCTGTAGACACTGATACCCGTAGACACTGATACCTGTAGACACTGATACCTGTAGACACTGATACCTGTAGACACCGATACCTGTAGACACTGATACCCGTAGACACTGATACCCGTAGACACTGATACCCGTAGACACTGATACCTGTAGACACTGATACCTGTAGTCACTGATACCTGTAGTCACTAATACCCATAGACACTGATACCCGTAGACACTGATACCCGTAGACACTGATACCCGTAGACACTGATACCCGTAGACACTGATACCTGTAGACACTGATACCTGTAGACACTGATACCCGTAGACACTGATACCTGTAGACACTGATACCTGTAGACACTGATACCCGTAGACACTGATACCTGTAGACACTGATACCCGTAGACACTGATACCTGTAGACACTGATACCCGTAGACACTGATACCTGTAGACACTGATACCTATAGACACTAGTACCCATAGACACTAATACCTGTAGACACTGATACCTGTAGACACTGATACCTGTAGACACCGATACCTGTAGACACTGATACCCGTAGACACTGATACCTATAGACACTAATACCTGTAGACACTGATACCTGTAGACACTGATACCCGTAGACACTGATACCTGTAGACACTAATACCTATAGTCACTGATGTCTGTCCCATCTATCCATGACGTATAGGAACTGATCCCCAGTAAATGTAGAATGTTACAATACACTATAGTCACTGATGCCTGTCCCATCTATCCATGGCGTATAGGAACCGATCCCCAGTAAATGTAGGATGTTACAATACACTATAGTCACTGATGCCTGTCCCATCTATCCATGATGTATAGGAACCGATCCCCAGTAAATGTAGGATGTTACAATACACTATAGTCACTGATGCCTGTCCCATCTATCCATGACGTATAGGAACCGATCCCCAGTAAATGTAGGATGTTACAATACACTATAGTCACTGATGCCTGTCCCATCTATCCATGACGTATAGGAACCGATCCCCAGTAAATGTAGGATGTTACAATACACTATAGTCACTGATGTCTGTCCCATCTATCCATGGCGTATAGGAACCGATCCCCAGTAAATGTAGGATGTTACAATACACTATAGTCACTGATGCCTGTCCCATCTATCCATGACGTATAGGAACCGATCCCCAGTAAATGTAGGATGTTACAATACACTATAGTCACTGATGCCTGTCCCATCTATCCATGACGTATAGGAACCGATCCCCAGTAAATGTAGGATGTTACAATACACTATAGTCACTGATGCCTGTCCCATCTATCCATGACGTATAGGAACCGATCCCCAGTAAATGTAGGATGTTACAATACACTATAGTCACTGATGTCTGTCCCATCTATCCATGGTGTATAGGAACCGATCCCCAGTAAATGTAGGATGTTACAATACACTATAGTCACTGATGCCTGTCCCATCTATCCATGACGTATAGGAACCGATCCCCAGTAAATGTAGGATGTTACAATACACTATAGTCACTGATGCCTGTCCCATCTATCCATGACGTATAGGAACCGATCCCCAGTAAATGTAGGATGTTACAATACACTATAGTCACTGATGCCTGTCCCATCTATCCATGGCGTATAGGAACCGATCCCCAGTAAATGTAGGATGTTACAATACACTATAGTCACTGATGCCTGTCCCATCTATCCATGACGTATAGGAACCGATCCCCAGTAAATGTAGGATGTTACAATACACTATAGTCACTGATGCCTGTCCCATCTATCCATGACGTATAGGAACCGATCCCCAGTAAATGTAGGATGTTACAATACACTATAGTCACTGATGCCTGTCCCATCTATCCATGACGTATAGGAACCGATCCCCAGTAAATGTAGGATGTTACAATACACTATAGTCACTGATGCCTGTCCCATCTATCCATGACGTATAGGAACCGATCCCCAGTAAATGTAGGATGTTACAATACACTATAGTCACTGATGCCTGTCCCATCTATCCATGACGTATAGGAACCGATCCCCAGTAAATGTAGGATGTTACAATACACTATAGTCACTGATGCCTGTCCCATCTATCCATGACGTATAGGAACCGATCCCCAGTAAATGTAGGATGTTACAATACACTATAGTCACTGATGCCTGTCCCATCTATCCATGACGTATAGGAACCGATCCCCAGTAAATGTAGGATGTTACAATACACTATAGTCACTGATGCCTGTCCCATCTATCCATGGCGTATAGGAACCGATCCCCAGTAAATGTAGGATGTTACAATACACTATAGTCACTGATGCCTGTCCCATCTATCCATGACGTATAGGAACCGATCCCCAGTAAATGTAGGATGTTACAATACACTATAGTCACTGATGCCTGTCCCATCTATCCATGACGTATAGGAACCGATCCCCAGTAAATGTAGGATGTTACAATACACTATAGTCACTGATGCCTGTCCCATCTATCCATGGCGTATAGGAACCGATCCCCAGTAAATGTAGGATGTTACAATACACTATAGTCACTGATGCCTGTCCCATCTATCCATGATGTATAGGAACCGATCCCCAGTAAATGTAGGATGTTACAATACACTATAGTCACTGATGCCTGTCCCATCTATCCATGATGTATAGGAACCGATCCCCAGTAAATGTAGGATGTTACAATACACTATAGTCACTGATGCCTGTCCCATCTATCCATGACGTATAGGAACCGATCCCCAGTAAATGTAGGATGTTACAATACACTATAGTCACTGATGCCTGTCCCATCTATCCATGATGTATAGGAACCGATCCCCAGTAAATGTAGGATGTTACAATACACTATAGTCACTGATGCCTGTCCCATCTATCCATGATGTATAGGAACCGATCCCCAGTAAATGTAGGATGTTACAATACACTATAGTCACTGATGCCTGTCCCATCTATCCATGACGTATAGGAACCGATCCCCAGTAAATGTAGGATGTTACAATACACTATAGTCACTGATGCCTGTCCCATCTATCCATGATGTATAGGAACCGATCCCCAGTAAATGTAGGATGTTACAATACACTATAGTCACTGATGCCTGTCCCATCTATCCATGGAGTATAGGAACCGATCCCCAGTAAATGTAGGATGTTACAATACACTATAGTACACCTTGGAGCTAATTGTTAAGAGACCATATTTATCGGCATACTGGAAGAAAATTATAGTCACCCATTTTGTCTCGCCCACTTTAGTTTAAACAATATTTATTTCTTTGAATATACAAAAGTCTAGTATACATAATATGTACATACATGTAGGATTGAGGAGACAGCAACTTGCCCACTGTAGCGAAAGTCTAGTATACATAATATGTACATACATGTAGGATTGAGGAGACAGCAACTTGCCCACTGTAGCGAAAGTCTAGTATACATAATATGTACATACATGTAGGATTGAGGAGACAGCAACTTGCCCACTGTAGCCAAGCATTAACCTTTCCGACGCCGGCAATAATTACATATTTGCATATACTCTAACTAAAATACTGTTAAATATAATGCTTTATTAACTTGCATACTGTTTCTAGGGGCTGTTCTCTTCCCCCTAACAATTTCCTCCCCCCCAAGAGTGACCAATTATGTACTCCCTCAGTACGTCCCAGTCTCCAAGAGTGACTTTGAATTTTGGCTAAAAATAGTCTGAAAAGAAACTCAAAACATAATTTATCAAAAACCGTCAAAGTTGCTTTGAATGTTTGCATACACATCCGAGGGACACCCACAGTAAGTCCCCACCCACCAGTGACCTTGAACTTCAAATTTGGCCAACATTTTATAAATAATTTAAATAGACAAATATACTGCAAGTGAAAGAGGTTATATTTTTGCTAAATACTTTTTTTAAACAATATTTGAACAGGTGAGTCAACATTAACAACCGATAACTCTCAAGCATTCCAATGTTTGCCTATCAACTTGCTTTGAGTTTAATGCTGATCTTTGAGCAGTCACTATGTCCCCAGACGTAAATACTCCCTGATCTTTGAGCTGTCACTATGTCCCCAGACGTAAATACTCCCTGATCTTTGAGCCGTCACTATGTTCCCAGACGTAAATACTCTCTCTGATCTTTGAGCAGTCACTATGTCCCCAGACGTAGAAAATACTCTCTCTGATCTTTGAGCCGTCACTATGTCCCCAGACGTAGAAAATACTCTCTCTGATCTTTGAGTCGTCACTATGTCCCCAGACGTAGAAAATACTCTCTGATCTTTGAGCAGTCACTATGTCCCCAGACGTAGAAAATACTCTCTCTGATCTTTGAGCAGTCACTATGTCCCCAGACATAGAAAATACTCTCTCTGATCTTTGAGCAGTCACTATGTCCCCAGACATAGAAAATACTCTCTCTGATCTTTGAGCAGTCACTATGTCCCCAGACGTAAATACTCTCTCTGATCTTTGAGCAGTCACTATGTCCCCAGACGTAGAAAATACTCTCTCTGATCTTTGAGCAGTCACTATGTCCCCAGACGTAGAAAATACTCTCTCTGATCTTTGAGCAGTCACTATGTCCCCAGATGTAAATACTCTCTCTGATCTTTGAGCAGTCACTATGTCCCCAGACGTAGAAAATACTCTCTCTGATCTTTGAGCAGTCACTATGTCCCCAGACGTAGAAAATACTCTCTTTGATCTTTGAGCAGTCACTATGTCCCCAGACGTAAATACTCTCTCTAATCTTTGAGCAGTCACTATGTCCCCAGACGTAAATACTCTCTCTGATCTTTGAGCAGTCACTATGTCCCCAGACGTAAATACTATCTCTGATCTTTGAGCAGTCACTATGTCCCCAGACGTAGAAAATACTCTCTCTGATCTTTGAGCAGTCACTATGTCCCCAGACGTAAATACTATCTCTGATCTTTGAGCAGTCACTATGTCCCCAGACGTAGAAAATACTCTCTCTGATCTTTGAGCAGTCACTATGTCCCCAGACGTAGAAAATACTCTCTCTGATCTTTGAGCAGTCACTATGTCCCCAGACGTAGAAAATACTCTCTGATCTTTGAGCCGTCACTATGTCCCCAGACATAAATACTCTCTCTGATCTTTGAGCAGTCACTATGTCCCCAGACGTAAATACTCTCTCTGATCTTTGAGCCATCACTATGTCCCCAGACGTAAATACTCTCTCTGATCTTTGAGCAGTCACTATGTCCCCAGACGTAAATACTCTCTCTGATCTTTGAGCAGTCACTATGTCCCCAGACGTAGAAAATACTCTCTCTGATCTTTGAGCAGTCACTATGTCCCCAGACGTAAATACTCTCTCTGATCTTTGAGCAGTGACTATGTCCCCAGACGTAGAAAATACTCTCTCTGATCTTTGAGCAGTCACTATGTCCCCAGACGTAGAAAATACTCTCTCTGATCTTTGAGCAGTCACTATGTCCCCAGACGTAGAAAATACTCTCTCTGATCTTTGAGCCATCACTATGTCCCCAGACGTAGAAAATACTCTCTCTGATCTTTGAGCAGTCACTATGTCCCCAGACGTAGAAAATACTCTCTCTGATCTTTGAGTAGTCACTATGTCCCCAGACGTAGAAAATACTCTCTCTGATCTTTGAGCAGTCACTATGTCCCCAGACGTAAATACTCTCTCTGATCTTTGAGCAGTGACTATGTCCCCAGACGTAGAAAATACTCTCTCTGATCTTTGAGCCGTCACTATGTCCCCAGGCATAAATACTCTCTCTGATCTTTGAGTCGTCACTATGTCCCCAGACTTAAATACTCTCTCTGATCTTTGAGCAGTGACTATGTCCCCAGACGTAGAAAATACTCTCTCTGATCTTTGAGCAGTCACTATGTCCCCAGGCGTAAATACTCTCTCTGATCTTTGAGCAGTGACTATGTCCCCAGACGTAGAAAATACTGTCTCTGATCTTTGAGCAGTCACTATGTCCCCAGATGTAGAAAATACTCTCTGATCTTTGAGCAGTCACTATGTCCCCAGACGTAAATACTCTCTCTGATCTTTGAGCAGTCACTATGTCCCCAGACGTAGAAAATACTCTCTCTGATCTTTGAGCAGTCACTATGTCCCCAGACGTAAATACTCTCTCTGATCTTTGAGCAGTGACTATGTCCCCAGACGTAGAAAATACTCTCTCTGATCTTTGAGCAGTGACTATGTCCCCAGACATAGAAAATACTCTCTGATCTTTGAGCAGTCATTATGTCCCCAGACGTAAATACTCTCTCTGATCTTTGAGCAGTCACTATGTCCCCAGACGTAAATACTCTCTCTGATCTTTGAGCAGTCACTATGTCCCCAGACGTAGAAAATACTCTCTCTGATCTTTGAGCAGTCACTATGTCTACAGATGTAAATACTCTCTCTGATCTTTGAGCAGTCACTATGTCCCCAGATGTAAATACTCTCTCTGATCTTTGAGCAGTGACTATGTCCCCAGACGTAAATACTCTCTGATCTTTGAGCAGTCACTATGTCCCCAGACGTAAATACTCTCTCCGATCTTTGAGCAGTCACTATGTCCCCAGACGTAAATACTCTCTCTGATCTTTGAGCCGTCACTATGTCCCCAGTCGTAGAAAATACTCTCTCTGATCTTTGAGCAGTCACTATGTCCCCAGACGTAGAAAATACTGTCTCTGATCTTCCTTTTAATGTCAAACCCCTCGCGGGAATGTAGACATGTTGCGCATCAAACTGCAAAGAAGTTAAAAGGATGAATAGCATAAATATAAGAAAGTAATGAAAAATAAATAGGGTTAAAAGTATCCCAATATATTTCCGTGCAAGCAGACTTAAATTTGGATACTTGCAACTATTCACTTTGCACCAGGAGAGAGGATTTTCATTGGCTGCAATCAGACTTTCTTGCTTGTAACTGGACACCTGCTTCGCAAATTTCTAGAGAGGACGTTGTGTTTGCTACAACCTCAATATGTGTTATACAGTCGAACCCGTGTTAGTGGTCACCTCTATTAAGCAGCCAACCTGTATTAAGCAGTCAGTTTCCAAATCCCCAATATGTTGTTTTATTATACATACAACCTCTAATAAGCAATAACCTGTGCTAAACAGCCACTTTCTGTGATCTTGGCTGGCTGCTTAACACAGGTTTAACTGTATATACATCAGAAGCAACTAGGTAGTGTAGGCAACAGGTCATGCAACCTCTGTGGGCTCATGAATCATTGGGGGGCGTATCATGTTCTGATTCAGTAGGTTTAGCTTTTACAGATCGACATCTTATTGTCTTTGATAATTTATTTAACGATATATTTCTTTTCATAGTAAGCAACCTAATTAGGCCTTGCACAGTTTGCTGACATCTATGCAATTCACTGATCCCCAATGTTACGGAGTCTCGACGTTCGTGTTAGGCACACAGTACAGTACTGTATCGGCTTTTAAAATCTGCAACACATACGCATTGTAAATGGTTTTGACAGCTGATTTTGGACGCAAATTTTGTAAATTCTTTATATAAAGTTAAAACTGTCGAAACTATCGATAGTCTATCAAACTATCATGATAACTATCTAGATCGACTATCAATAGAGAACTATCAACCCAGTAACTATCGCGATGCATCGATAGTTCGATGTAGCGTTATATGTCTTATGTTATACGTTACATGTATGTCAAGTACTTTTAAAAAGCATGTGGCCATAACATCCTCATCTCTTGAAAGAGTTATCTGATCTTCTCACACATAAACTTTGACCTTGGTTATTTCAGTGTCAAATTCTTCAGGTCTTAACTGGTTAGCTAATATTCGTACACAATACCCTTAATTGCTAATGCGCCATATTGACATATAAATGTTTGTCTTTTTTGCTACCCAAGGTATGCTTATACTCTCGTTAATTATATCACTATAAAAAGATTGTATTGCAGAATCAAAGAAGACAGAAAGCAAACACCCAGCAGCACTGATCAGAAAGGCGACCATGACCTTGTTGAGAGTTGTATCCATAGCAACAGGTATTCACTCGGAATCTAGTCAGAAAGAGGCTGTTAGCACATTGTGTGGACTGATGAGGAATATTGTTGACTGTGGGAGTAACTATGGACTTAGTAAGTAAAGTATTAGTGGAATAATATAATTACCATGGCTACTGAGGCTGTCGGTAATAGACCAATGTTTGGATCAGAAGACTGATTCTAAAAGACCAAAAATTAGCAAGTAAATTTTTTTAATAGTATCGTGAATCATTTTTAGCCATCAAAACATATTGTAAAACATGATCAAATCAACTAAATTGAGTTATTACTGTATAACACAATAGCAGACGGCTATTTAGTGTTGCAGACGCAAGAAGTTGTTTGCAAGTTTGAGCCCAACCAGAGCTACAGTGATTATGGCATTCATTAGTCAGGACACTTGGTTCCACATTGCCTCGTCTTGCTCATGGCGATCGATTCCATCAGGATTGAGGTCTCGAGATTTCTTTGTTCAACGTTTCACAATCAAGCTAAAATAAATTTGTAGTAATCAATTTATCAGAACTCATAGTCGTGGAAGTTGTGATAGTGCAGTGGTATCGCGTTCGCTTCAGGTGCAAAAGGCCCATAGGTCGATACCTGCTGGAGCCGTTCCGATTGTGCCCTTAGGCAAAACATTTAAATTCCACGTTGCCTCTTCTCTCTCCCTTATGGCGATGGATTCCATCAAGAATAAGGTCTTGAGAGTGATTAATATCAGTTGTAAGAACTTGTTTCACAATCAAGCTAAAATAAATTTGTATAAGCTAGAACTCAAACACAGGAAAACTTGAGGGTGAGTTTGAGACTTGAGGATAATAATTTATCAAACACATTTAAGGACACATTAAATGATTTACTGCAAATTGTTTCTTTAATGCTCTTAAACTATATGACTTGAGCAATTAACTGTTATTACTCCAGTTCAATTCTTTATAAAATTATGAACCCTTTTCTGTTTGATTTCAGATGCCAACTCGGTGTCTGTGCAGATAGCGTGTGAACAGCACTACAGTTGGTGCTCACTTGGTTTCCTGAGGAGTATAGCGACAGGGCAGACAGTCTGCCAAGCCCTCAGCTCACACAGATGGGTAGATCTTCTGCTCAAGATTTTGGAGGAAGAAAAGGCACATAAACAAGCCAATGTTACAAAAGAGGTAGATACATGTACTACATTTTGTAATACAACCTCGACAGAATAAGACTCCTCGCTTAATAATATGGCATGAATTATTAGTACACTCATGAGAATATGTGTACACTACCGGGAATATGTGTACACTACCAGTAACATGTGTACACTACCAGGAACATGTGTACACTACCAGGAACATGTGTACACTACCAGGAACATGTGTACACTACCAGGAACTTGTGTACACTACCAGGAACATGTGTACACTACCAGGAACATGTGTACACTACCGGGAACTTGTGTACACTACCAGGAACATGTGTATACTACGAGGAACATGTGTACACTACCAGGAACTTGTGTACACTACCAGGAACATGTGTACACTACCAGGAACATGTGTACACTACCAGGAACTTGTGTACACTACCAGGAACATGTGTACACTACCAGTAACACGTGTACACTACCAGGAACATGTGTACACTACCAGGAACTTGTGTACACTACCAGGAATATGTGTACACTACCAGGAACTTGTGTACACTACCAGGAACATGTGTACACTACCAGTAACACGTGTATACTACCGGGAACATGTGTACACTACCAGGAACATGTGTACACTACCGGGAACATGTGTACACTACCGGGAACATGTGTACACTACCAGGAACATGTGTACACTACCAGGAACATGTGTACACTACCAGGAACATGTGTACACTACCAGGAACATGTGTACACTACCAGGAACTTGTGTACACTACCAGGAACATGTGTACACTACCAGGAACATGTGTACACTACCGGGAACTTGTGTACACTACCAGGAACATGTGTATACTACGAGGAACATGTGTACACTACCAGGAACTTGTGTACACTACCAGGAACATGTGTACACTACCAGGAACATGTGTACACTACCAGGAACATGTGTGCACTACCAGGAACATGTGTACACTACCAGGAACATGTGTACACTACCGGGAACATGTGTACACTACCGGGAACATGTGTACACTACCAGGAACATGTGTACACTACCAGGAACATGTGTACACTACCGGGAACATGTGTACACTACCAGGAACATGTGTACACTACCAGGAACATGTGTACACTACCAGGAACATGTGTACACTACCAGGAACATGTGTACACTACCAGGAACATGTGTACACTACCAGGAACATGTGTACACTACCAGGAACATGTGTACACTACCGGGAACATGTGTACACTACCAGGAACATGTGTACACTACCGGGAACATGTGTACACTACCAGGAACTTGTGTACACTACCAGGAACATGTGTACACTACCGGGAACATGTGTACACTACCAGGAACATGTGTACACTACCAGGAACATGTGTACACTACCAGGAACATGTGTACACTACCAGGAACATGTGTACACTACCAGGAACATGTGTACACTACCAGGAACATGTGTACACTACCGTGAACATGTGTACACTACCAGGAACATGTGTACATGTGTACACTACCAGGAACGTGTGTATTGTTATAAAATGATGCAACCATGCTCTATATAGCACTAGGACGTGTGTATTGTTATAAAATGATGCAACCATGCTCTATATAGCGCTAGAACATATGTATTGTTATAAAATGATGCAACCATGCTCTATATAGCGCTAGAACATATGTATTGTTATAAAATGATGCAACCATGCTCTATATAGCGCTAGAATGTTGTTTTCAGGTCACATCATTTACGACTTTCTAAAAGATGTCTAAAGCTGATTTGAGTCCAAAAACATTCACAACATTCCAACATGCTATGGCTAGGAGCCACAATAGAACATTGATATTTGCACTGTTTACAAACAGTGAGATATTGGATTTTACCTCATTGCTGAATCATGCTACTTCACTGCAAGTCATAAAATAAATGATTTTTAATGAGAGATTGTATCTGCGAGTGAGTTTATTCACAAGTTATACTGAATATGAAACTAGGCCTTGATATTAGAATTCTGATGCGTTTATAGATACTGACGATCAAGTTGCTGAGAACGGTACTACCCTCCTGGGACCACCGTGTGCAAGCATCCAGGGTTCAAGCTATAGTTAACAGACTCGTACATCTGCTGGGATCTATCCTGGTCTCTTGTTCAGCAGACCCTACACTCATACCCCATGGTAAGATATCATCTTTGGGTCTGGCTAGCTTTTATTTCCATCCAGCAGCCATCAACACATGAACAACGAAATGATTTCATTTCATCAACCATTAGTGGGAATGTTTCCAAATTTGGTCTATAACAACCTTACAACAACCTCTTGAATTGGAGTCACCGAAATATAAGTACAATATTTTCTATCTGGGCTGTAACTTCTTCAGCTGTGGAGAGATTTCACAACTAATGTGCCACAAATGTTCACCATATAGAGGTGATGTACCGTACGCAAGACCTACAATATTTAAATTCCACATTGTCTCGAGAGTGATTAATATAAGTTGTAAGAACTTGTTTCGTAATCAAACTAAAATAAATTTGTATAAGCTAAGACATACATCCGTAGCTTCAAGGTTGGAGGTTAAATGGGAAATATATGTACAATATTTCCTGGCCAGTCTGCAACTTCTTCTGTTATTGATAGATTTCAAAACTAATGTGCCACAAATGTACGTCATATATAGGTGATGTATCATACACAAGACCTACGTCTGTAGAGTCATGGTCAAGGTCACACTTGGAGGTTAAATATGAGATATAGGTACACTATTTCCTTTCCGGACTGTAACTTCTTCGGCTATGGAGGGATTTCAAAATTAATGTGCCTCAAATGTTCACCATAACTATGTTATATATCATACAAAATGTTTGTGCGTCCGTCAGGGCACACAAGAGCTTATTTACCCTCGCCTCCGGCGAACCATATGGGCGAGCGCAAATGAGAGAAGAATTGCGTAGCCACTTAAGTACCCTCTCGTGAGTCTGTCCGTCTGTCCCTCCAAGTCAATACTTTCAGTCCAGGCTGCAACTTCCTCGGCTATGGCGGGAGAATTCGTCACCTACTGTGATATTTCTTGTTCAAATCTCGCTTTCAATTAATGATTATTCCTAATTTGTGTTACCAGTTTCTGTTATTTCCCACCATTCAGTTGATTCACCGCGGCGACACAGACACAGGGCCCCTGTTTCCCTCACAGCTTCATATACCAGCACTGTTGCCGAGGAACTTGTCCTGTTGCTAAGGAAGCTGCACACCCTGGATACATGGAACTTGTGCATAAATGAACACATGGTGAAACATCTAAGAACGTTACCTCATATACTACTTGACTATAACATAGGAGCAAAGGTAAACATTATAATGATAGTAGTATGGAAATGGATCATCTTTTTTGTTCTTTTTGTTTCGATTTCATACAATTGCATCATTATTGTTGCCTTCTGCTGTCGAGGTACAATGCACTTACGTTTGTGCATATAGCTGTTTTAGAAGCTCATTTGACGATATTGCTATTTATTTATCCTACCTTAATAATGGTCAAAACTTTCCTGCCTCATAAACTTTGCTTTATTAGTCTGTGCCTAGTTCACAGATATACCATAAAACATCAACATGTCCTGAATATTCCGTAATCTTTCCTCTTTGAAACTTCTTTTTTTATCAGAAGATCGGATAAATAGAATATTAGATTACTGTCTTAAGAAATTTTAATGTTATCTATATCTTTATTTACAGTTTCATTTTTAACATTAATTCATTTAATAATTAGAAGATCTGTAAGTATGTAGTTATGAATGAAATAACGTATGTATGTCGTGTTTGTATGAAAGAAAAGCTACACGAAATGGGCAGTGTCATAGGATTTAATTGATTTTTGATGAACGCTTGAAAAAGGTTTTTCTGTGCAGACATTGCTATGAAAAGGAATTTTGGTCATCACATGACACTCCAAAAACCGAAACCATTTTCTACATATTGCATCAAGTATGTCGTCTGATCGTGTGATGTACTCAAAGCCCTGTTTCCTGTCTAAATAGGTAAATAGGTACATAGGTACGTACATGCGCATATGCGCCAATACTTGGCAAAATTTTTCCATACATTTTCGTGTCGGTACATACACATACATAACGATGCACATGTGGTACGACGCGAATTATGTTTTGACCTCATTTTAAATATTCACAATATCCGGTGACGTTATTTTCATCTGCAATGTTTGTAAAGATGATACGGGATTTCCTAGACTAAAATGTGGAAAGTGAGAAATTACAAGGTAATTTTATAGCAATGTTATTGCAAGCAGTCTGTTTTAACAGCAAAATCCAAATGCAACTTTGTGCATTACATTAAATAGCCAATATTTTGCAATATGCTACTGCAAACATAACAATTCTTGGTCCGTCTGCTCGGCTAAGCTCTGCGTATCGGTAGGTCACATGGCACTTGATTCACTGTTAGGAAAGGTGTATGCTTTATATACCTTATTGCTGTGATCCCTCTGCGATAGTAAAATAGAGAGCCCAACCAATATCTGTGCAGGCTCCCAAACTCAAGAATAAACAGTATTCACCAACTTCTATGACCACGGCTTTTATGCATGTACGGACTACTGGGAGTGCTACAAGGACAACAGCAAGGCATAATTTCTAGTTAAATGTTATTATTTTCAAATTGTTCATAGTTATAGTTTATATACAGCAAAATGGGGACAATTTTCCTGTTTATTAGCATAATTAATTAAAGGCATGTACACTCAGTTTTTATGTAATTTAGTGACGCAGAATTAATTAAAGGCTAGTTTGAGATGACGTAATATACCTGTAATGCGCAGAGCAGATACAGGGGAGTGAATGAACTAAATTTAGAACGTCATTAGTCAAAATGCGTTGTTATAAGTATATCTTGATTTTTTGACACTACATAAGCGTAATAAGCATAATGTCTGCGTTGAATATGTAGAAAAGGATCTATTTATACAGGTAATACATTATTTACACGAGTTCATTTGTTTTATGTTATGTCATTGTTGATTCTTCGCTTAGATGTGTCGGAACCAGGTATTCAAAGATACATTCAGGGAATATGGTTTAGTTAATTAATATAAATTGTCATTTACATTTGCAGTTTATGGACATGATTTAGAAGAAAGTTATTCTTGTATTGATCTCTCCTGACCTCGTAACTGAATGCGAAATGAATATGTTGGTGTACTTTATTCTAAGATTATGAACATTCATCAGCATCAGCATCATCATCAGTTGAAATAATGCAAACCGACTGTCAAACACCGCATCATCAATCAGTTCTGTTTTTGCATGAATTGTGTATCATGGCATCTATTCTAGCCAATATAGGTCTAGATAGCAGGCCATGGGTGCATCACTGGATGATACAGAACTACTATTCAAATATAGATAACGCAGTCATTGTTTCAGAATGATCCAAACCTGGCTACTGACTAGGGATCTATACTAGCCATCAGGCCATGGGTGGTGGTGATACAGAACTGTTATACAGATATATATTACAATGTTTCAGAATGATCCAAACCTGGCTACCGATGAGGCATCTATTCTAGCCATCAGGCCATGGGTGGTGGTGATACAGAACTGTTATACAGATATATATTACAATGTTTCAGAATGATCCAAACCTGGCTACCGATGAGGCATCTATTCTAGCCATGATGGCAGTGATAGGTGGGGTAGACAGCAGGCCGAGGCTGGGTGGAGTTGTGAAGATAGACGATGCAGGGATCGGTACAATATCGAGGATCACACCACGTGGCAAGATACTCATACAGATGAGTGACGGGACAGTGTCATCTAGCAGGCTCAATGCTCTCATACCAGTAAGTTGTCACAGAGATCCCAGTTACACATGTATAAGTTAGTTGTCACAGAGATCCCAGTTACATATGTACCAGTAAGTTGTCACAGAGATCCCAGTTACACATGTATAAGTAAGTTGTCACAGAGATCTCAGTTACACATGTATAAGTAAGTTGTCACAGAGATCCCAGTTACACATGTACCAGTAATTGTCACAGAGATCCCAGTTACACATGTATAAGTAAGTTGTCACAGAGATCCCAGTTACATATGTACCAGTAAGTTGTCACAGAGATCCCAGTTACATATGTATAAGTAAGTTGTCACAGAGATCCCAGTTACACATGTATAAGTAAGTTGTCACAGAGATCCCAGTTACACATGTATAAGTAAGTTGTCACAGAGATCCCAGTTACATATGTACCAGTAAGTTGTCACAGAGATCCCAGTTACATATGTAAGTAGTTGTCACAGAGATCCCAGTTACACATGTATAAGTTAGTTGTCACAGAGATCCCAGTTACACATGTATAAGTTAGTTGTCACAGAGCTACCAGTTACATATGTACCAGTAAGTTGTCTCAGAGATCCCAGTTACACATGTATAAGTTAGTTGTCACAGAGATCCCAGTTACACATGTATAAGTAAGTTGTCACATAGATCCCAGTTACACATGTATAAGTAAGTTGTCACAGAGATCCCAGTTACACATGTATAAGTAAGTTGTCACAGAGATCCCAGTTACACATGTATAAGTAAGTTGTCACAGAGATCCCAGTTACACATGTATAAGTAAGTTGTCACAGAGATCCCAGTTACACATGTATAAGTAAGTTGTCACAGAGATCCCAGTTACACATGTATAAGTTAGTTGTCACAGAGATCCCAGTTACACATGTACCAGTAAGTTGTCACAGAGATCCCAGTTACACATGTATAAGTAAGTTGTCACAGAGATCCCAGTTACACATGTATAAGTAAGTTGTCACAGAGATCCCAGTTACACATGTATAAGTAAGTTGTCACAGAGATCCCAGTTACACATGTATAAGTAAGTTGTCACATAGATCCCAGTTACACTGATACCAGTAAGTAGTCACAGAGATCCCAGTTACACATGTATAAGTTAGTTGTCACAGAGATCCCAGTTACACATGTATAAGTAAGTTGTCACATATATCCCAGTTACACATGTATAAGTAAGTTGTCACAGAGATCCCAGTTACACATGTATAAGTAAGTTGTCACAGAGATCCCAGGTACACATGTATAAGTAAGTTGTCACAGAGATCCCAGTTACACATGTATAAGTAAGTAGTCACAGAGATCCCAGTTACACATGTATAAGTAAGTTGTCACAGAGATCACAGTTACACTGTTACCAGTAGGTTGTAACCACGATCCCAGGTACCAGTACCAGATATATTTACACTTGTACCAGTAAGTAGTCACATAGGTCCCAGTACCAGATATATTTACACTTGTTCCAGTAAGTAGTCACATAGGTCCCAGTACCAGATATATTTACACGTGTACCAGTAAGTAGTCACATAGGTCCTAGTACCAGATATATTTACACTTGTACCAGTAAGTAGTCACATAGGTCCCAGTACCAGATATATTTACACTTGTACCAGTAAGTAGTCACATAGGTCCCAGTACCAGATATATTTACACTTGTTCCAGTAAGTAGTCACATAGGTCCCAGTACCAGATATATTTACACGTGTACCAGTAAGTAGTCACATAGGTCCTAGTACCAGATATATTTACACTTGTACCAGTAAGTAGTCACATAGGTCCCAGTACCAGATATATTTACACTTGTACCAGTAAGTAGTCACATAGGTCCCAGTACCAGATATATTTACACTTGTACCAGTAAGTAGTCACATAGGTCCCAGTACCAGATATATTTACACTTGTACCAGTAAGTAGTCACATAGGTCCCAGTACCAGATATATTTACACTTGTACCAGTAAGTAGTCACATAGGTCCCAGTACCAGATATATTTACACTTGTACCAGTAAGTAGTCACATAGGTCCCAGTACCAGATATATTTACACTTGTACCAGTAAGTAGTCACATAGGTCCCAGTACCAGATATATTTACACTTGTACCAGTAAGTAGTCACATAGGTCCCAGTACCAGATATATTTACACTTGTACCAGTAAGTAGTCACATAGGTCCCAGTACCAGATATATTTACACTTGTACCAGTAAGTAGTCACATAGGTCCCAGTACCAGATATATTTACATGTGTACCAGTAAGTAGTCACATAGGTCCTAGTACCAGATATATTTACACTTGTACCAGTAAGTAGTCACATAGGTCCCAGTACCAGATATATTTACACTTGTACCAGTAAGTAGTCACATAGGTCCCAGTACCAGATATATTTACACTTGTACCAGTAAGTAGTCACATAGGTCCCAGTACCAGATATATTTACACTTGTACCAGTAAGTAGTCACATAGGTCCCAGTACCAGATATATTTACACTTGTACCAGTAAGTAGTCACATAGGTCCCAGTACCAGATATATTTACACTTGTACCAGTAAGTAGTCACATAGGTCCCAGTACCAGATATATTTACACTTGTACCAGTAAGTAGTCACATAGGTCCCAGTACCAGATATATTTACACTTGTACCAGTAAGTAGTCACATAGGTCCCAGTACCAGATATATTTACACTTGTACCAGTAAGTAGTCACATAGGTCCCAGTACCAGATATATTTACACTTGTACCAGTAAGTAGTCACATAGGTCCCAGTACCAGATATATTTACACTTGTACCAGTAAGTAGTCACATAGGTCCCAGTACCATATATATTTACACTTGTACCAGTAAGTAGTCACATAGGTCCCAGTACCAGATATATTTACACTTGTACCAGTAAGTAGTCACATAGGTCCCAGTACCAGATATATTTACACTTGTACCAGTAAGTAGTCACATAGGTCCCAGTACCAGATATATTTACACTTGTACCAGTAAGTAGTCACATAGGTCCCAGTACCAGATATATTTACACTTGTACCAGTAAGTAGTCACATAGGTCCCAGTACCAGATATATTTACACTTGTACCAGTAAGTAGTCACATAGGTCCCAGTACCAGATATATTTACACTTGTACCAGTAAGTAGTCACATAGGTCCCAGTACCAGATATATTTACACTTGTACCAGTAAGTAGTCACATAGGTCCCAGTACCAGATATATTTACACTTGTACCAGTAAGTAGTCACATAGGTCCCAGTACCAGATATATTTACACTTGTACCAGTAAGTAGTCACATAGGTCCCAGTACCAGATATATTTACACTTGTACCAGTAAGTAGTCACATGGTCCCAGTACCAGATATATTTACACTTGTACCAGTAAGTAGTCACATAGGTCCCAGTACCAGATATATTTACACTTGTACCAGTAAGTAGTCACATAGGTCCCAGTACCAGATATATTTACACTTGTACCAGTAAGTAGTCACATAGGTCCCAGTACCAGATATATTTACACTTGTACCAGTAAGTAGTCACATAGGTCCCAGTACCAGATATATTTACACTTGTACCAGTAAGTAGTCACATAGGTCCCAGTATCAGATATATTTACACTTGTACCAGTAAGTAGTCACATAGGTCCCAGTACCAGATATATTTACACTTGTACCAGTAAGTAGTCACATAGGTCCCAGTACCAGATATATTTACACTTGTACCAGTAAGTAGTCACATAGGTCCCAGTACCAGATATATTTACACTTGTACCAGTAAGTAGTCACATAGGTCCCAGTACCATATATATTTACACGTGTACCAGTAAGTAGTCACATAGGTCCCAGTACCAGATATATTTACACTTGTACCAGTAAGTAGTCACATAGGTCCCAGTACCAGATATATTTACACTTGTACCAGTAAGTAGTCACATAGGTCCCAGTACCAGATATATTTACACTTGTACCAGTAAGTAGTCACATAGGTCCCAGTACCAGATATATTTACACTTGTACCAGTAAGTAGTCACATAGGTCCCAGTACCAGATATATTTACACTTGTACCAGTAAGTAGTCACATAGGTCCCAGTACCAGATATATTTACACTTGTACCAGTAAGTAGTCACATAGGTCCCAGTACCAGATATATTTACACTTGTACCAGTAAGTAGTCACATAGGTCCCAGTACCATATATATTTACACTTGTACCAGTAAGTAGTCACATAGGTCCCAGTACCAGATATATTTACACTTGTACCAGTAAGTAGTCACATAGGTCCCAGTACCAGATATATTTACACTTGTACCAGTAAGTAGTCACATAGGTCCCAGTACCAGATATATTTACACTTGTACCAGTAAGTAGTCACATAGGTCCCAGTACCAGATATATTTACACTTGTACCAGTAAGTAGTCACATAGGTCCTAGTACCAGATATATTTACACTTGTACCAGTAAGTAGTCACATAGGTCCCAGTACCAGATATATTTACACTTGTACCAGTAAGTAGTCACATAGGTCCTAGTACCAGATATATTTACACTTGTACCAGTAAGTAGTCACATAGGTCCCAGTACCAGATATATTTACACTTGTACCAGTAAGTAGTCACATAGGTCCCAGTACCAGATATATTTACACTTGTACCAGTAAGTAGTCACATAGGTCCCAGTACCAGATATATTTACACTTGTACCAGTAAGTAGTCACATAGGTCCCAGTACCAGATATATTTACACTTGTACCAGTAAGTAGTCACATAGGTCCCAGTACCAGATATATTTACACTTGTACCAGTAAGTAGTCACATAGGTCCCAGTACCAGATATATTTACACGTGTACCAGTAAGTAGTCACATAGGTCCCAGTACCAGATATATTTACACGTGTACCAGTAAGTAGTCACATAGGTCCCAGTACCAGATATATTTACACTTGTACCAGTAAGTAGTCACATAGGTCCCAGTACCAGATATATTTACACTTGTACCAGTAAGTAGTCACATAGGTCCCAGTACCAGATATATTTACACTTGTACCAGTAAGTAGTCACATAGGTCCCAGTACCAGATATATTTACACTTGTACCAGTAAGTAGTCACATAGGTCCCAGTACCAGATATATTTACACTTGTACCAGTAAGTAGTCACATAGGTCCCAGTACCAGATATATTTACACTTGTACCAGTAAGTAGTCACATAGGTCCTAGTACCAGATATATTTACACTTGTACCAGTAAGTAGTCACATAGGTCCCAGTACCAGATATATTTACACTTGTACCAGTAAGTAGTCACATAGGTCCCAGTACCAGATATATTTACACTTGTACCAGTAAGTAGTCGACCAAATATGCGCTTGCCACCGTGTGAAGATATTGGAAGATGCCTCACTATAAGATGAATATAGCTTGTTCACTGTGTTGTATCTAACACGTCTAAGCTAAGTACATACATACTTGCAGGTACAGAGCTTAGAGTTCAGTGTAGAGAAGTTACCGTTGTCAGAAGAGGTAGTGAACACCTGGTCCACCATGTTGTGTCTAACATGCCATAGCTACAGGGCGGAGAAGGACGGGAGAGACTCGGACAAGGCACCACTGGCTACCAGTACCACCACCGTGGAATCCGAGAGTAAGTTGAAACAACTTCTTGCTGAAAGATCGCAGTTTTGTATGTCTTGACGGCTGTAAATTATCATGGCAACCACTACCTTCGGATTGAGATCTGTGGATAATTGGTGGTTAGCAGCAAGATTAACTCTTTTCTACATAGAAGTGCCTCCAGACACCATTAGCGATTCCACATGCATTGTAGTGATTAACTGAATCGGAATCTGTCGATTGTCATTCATCGGACGGCAATGACGGTTTGAACATTGATATCACTGATTGTTAGGAAAAATACCTCTTTGAATAGTTAATTTCATCCAACGGTTTACATAATAATTCTGAGAAGAAATCTATAGATTAATGCGTTGTATATAAATGACAATCTGACACATTGAATGATCCCAGCTAACAGAACTGCCGATTCCGAATCCGCCATTTCGACATGCGGCAATCGTTATTATAAGATTCTGTATGAAGCACCACATCTCACTACAGTGGAACCATGAAAACCCAGACGATTTTCCCGGTCCCCGATATGTTTATTCATGGTAATAAAGACCTCTATAAACCGTAACTCTTCTTATGCGAACACCGGACAAGTTTTAAGACTATGATAGTTATCACAAGGTAACTTTGTGTCATTCTGCAGGTAGATTCCTTAAAACCCAGGCAGCCGTTGTTATGCTATTATACATGCATCAATTTTCAAGAACTGCTGATTATAATTAAATGAAACAAACACATCTGTAATTATTTTGAGCATTCCAATCCCTGTGAATCAGCGTTTATCAGCGTTTATTATTCAATTATATATATAATATTAATCAAACAAACACTTGTAATGGTATATAGATGATCCTATGTTTAAAATGTTTGTCAAACAAAACAAAGTGCTAATTGTCTGATCAGAATCTGCTAATTGTCTGATCGGAATCTGCTAATTGTCTGATCAGAATCTGCTAATTGTCTGATCAGAATATGCTAATTGTCTGATCAGAATCTGCTAATTGTCTGATCGGAATCTGCTAATTGTCTGATCAGAATATGCTAATTATCTGATCAGAATCTGCTAATTGTCTGATCGGAATCTGCTAATTGTCTGATCAGAATCTGCTAATTGTCTGATCGGAATCTGCTAATTGTCTGATCGGAATCTGCTGGTTGTCTGATCAGAATCTGCTAATTGTCTGATCGGAATCTGCTGGTTGTCTGATCGGAATCTGCTAATTATCTGATCGGAATCTGCTAATTTTCTGATCGGAATCTGCTAATTGTCTGATCGGAATCTGCTAATTGTCTGATCAGAATCTGCTAATTGTCTGATCGGAATCTGCTAATTATCTGATCGGAATCTGCTGGTTGTCTGATCAGAATCTGCTAATTGTCTGATCAGAATCTGCTAATTGTCTGATCGGAATCTGCTAATTGTCTGATCAGAATCTGCTAATTGTCTGATCACAATCTGCTGGTTGTCTGATCGGAATCTGCTAATTGTCTGATCAGAATCTGCTGGTTGTCTGATCAGAATCTGCTAATTGTCTGATCGGAATCTGCTGATTGTCTGATCAGAATCTGCTAATTGTCTGATCAGAATCCGCTGGTTGTCTGATCAGAATCTGCTAATTGTCTGATCAGAATCTGCTGATTGTCTGATCATAATCTGCTAATTGTCTGATCAGAATCTGCAGAGTCTGTCTAACTATTCACCGATCAGTTCACGGGCGTGATTGATAATCGGCTAATTCATATTACATAAGGAAACAGAATCCTTTCAAGAACAGTGGATACAACTCATTAACTTTATTCAATATATTGGAGTGGCTGTGGACAATGGCGAATGATTTTCGACAAGATTAGGGATAATATTTATCTTAAAAAGACTGAGATAGTCAAAAACAAGTTTATCTTTTCCTAGTACATTTTAAATGTTTTTAATTACATTTCTTTTCTCAGATGCTTGTATGATAATGGTTTTATAATGATTACACTTACATGATAACTTAATAATCTTTTTATAAATTGTGTGTTTGTCAGTTACACGGATGGACATGAGGGAGTTGAGGAAGCAGCAGATCAAGCTGGGCATGCTGCGCGCCAGCAGGGTCCTGCTCAAACACCAGAACATCCTGCGCAAGATACTCACCCAGAGCATGTTGCCGGAACTACAGCAGTCCGAAGCCGAGACGAGCACCAGCGACGACGATTACTCGGCAGATTACTCTATAGATTCACCAAACATGATACTTCAGCAGTTGTTGATGTCCGCCACTCGGCCGTCATCTCTAAAGGCATTGTTTAGTCGAGAAGAACTAGAGGTTGGTATATAACTAGTACATTGCTACCCAGAAATAGCATGCTGTGTTACTGGTTCCACTGGGTATATAACTAGTACATTGCTACCCAGAAATAGCATGCTGTGTTACTGGTTCCACTGTGTATATAACTGGTACATTCCTACCCAGAAATAGCATGCTGTGTTACTGGTTCCACTGGGTATATAACTAGTACATTGCTATCCAGAAATAGCATGCTGTGTTACTGGTTCCACTGTGTATATAACTGGTACATTGCTACCCAGAAATAGCATGCTGTGTTACTGGTTCCACTGGGTATATAACTAGTACATTCATACCCAGAAATAGCATGCTGTGTTACTGGTTCCACTGGGTATATAACTAGTACATTGCTATCCAGAAATAGCATGCTGTGTTACTGGTTCCACTGGGTATATAACTGGTACATTGCTACCCAGAAATAGCATGCTGTGTTACTGGTTCCACTGGGTATATAACTGGTACATTCCTACCCAGAAATAGCATGCTGTGTTACTGGTTCCACTGGGTATATAACTAGTACATTGCTATCCAGAAATAGCATGCTGTGTTACTGGTTCCACTGGGTATATAACTGGTACATTGCTATCCAGAAATAGCATGCTGTGTTACTGGTTCCACTGGGTATATAACTGGTACATTGCTACCCAGAAATAGCATGCTGTGTTACTGGTTCCACTGGGTATTTACTAATTTGTTTATGTGTGAGTATTTCCATGCACCAGGTTTGCTCAATGATCACTCTATGGCAGGTATCACCAAATGTTCATTGATTTGTTTGTTTATTTACATGCAGTATGCTTGTCCATGTTTATGTGACCATTTCACGTCATATTCAACGATTTGTTTGTGTATTTCCAGGCAGCATGCTTGTCTGTATGTCAGTATCTAACGGCTTCCAGGGATTGCTTTGAGGACGAGATTGAAGAGTCAGACTCAGACAGCGAACCTGCACTGTACCAGCCCTCTACTCCTGCACCACCCCCTACCTTGTTCCCCGCTGTGCCCACAGTCCTAGGCAAACCAAAATTGAAGAAAAGTCGAACTGGTATTCCTCCACCATTACCTGAAGTGACGAGGATAATGGAAATGGGATTTCAGAGGAAGCAAGTCGAGTTTGCCATTAAGACGCTAGGTATACAATTTTGGGTACATTCGTCAAGGTTTTTGTTTTTGCCATAAATTTGTCGTACATCATGGGTTTTTGAAAGATCTTGGCACAAATGTTCTCCATAAAAAGAAACCCAGATCCAAGGTCGCACTTAGTGGTCAAAGGGTTTAAGATGTCTTGTCCGGAGCACAAGTCCTAAGACTACGCCCAAGATTAGAGTCCATTGCGCAAATGGCAAACTAAGTGGTCAAAGGATTGAAAATATCATGGTGTCTTATGAAATATCCGGTAGTGGACTTTGGCCATACCCAGTTGTTAGTTTCTTGTTATTAATTAATCTTTTTTAGGTGGATCTCTGGCGTCTGCTTCGGACATTCCAAGTCCTGAGTCAGTGGTTAACTGGCTTATCGAGCATGTGGAGACGTTACCAGCGGAGGAGTCTGATTCGGACAGTATGTCTTCTGTCGATTACGACACGGATACGGACTCCACATCTGATGTGTTTGAAGATCTAGACTCGTCCGGGGAGGTAAGAGTTAGGTTACTCATTAGAGCGTACAGGTGATTCATGTTCTTATATGATAGAGAGTGGACTGGCATGTGAAGCAGGCTCTATGATAGAGAGTGGACTGGCATGTGAAGCAGGCTCTATGATAGAGAGTGGACTGGCATGTGAAACAGGCTGTATGATAGAGAGTGAACTGGCATGTGAAACAGGCTGTATGATAGAGAGTGGACTGGCATGTGAAACAGGCTGTATGATAGAGAGTGGACTGGCATGTGAAACAGGCTGTATGATAGAGAGTGGACTGGCATGTGAAACAGGCTGTATGATAGAGAGTGGACTGGCATGTGAAACAGGCTGTATGATAGAGAGTGGACTGGCATGTGAAACAGGCTGTATGATAGAGAGTGGACTGGCATGTAAAACAGGATGTATGATAGAGAGTGGACTGGCATGTGAAACAGGCTCTATGATGAGTGGACTGGCATGTGGAACAGGCTGTATTATAGAGAGTGAACTGGCATGTGAAACAGGCTGTATGATAGAGAGTGGACTGGCATGTGAAACAGGCTGTATGATAGAGAGTGGACTGGCATGTGAAACAGGCTGTATGATAGAGAGTGGACTGGCATGTGAAATAGGCTGTATGATAGAGAGTGGACTGGCATGTGAAACAGGCTGTATGATAGAGAGTGGACTGGCATGTGAAACAGGCTGTATGATAGAGAGTGGACTGGCATGTGAAACAGGCTGTATAGCAATGTTTACAGTTCTGTTGTTTCAGAGTGTCAGTGCTAGCTATTATTTGCATAACTAATAAGAATATTTGTATTCATTGCTGGCTATATACCAGTGTTCCGATATTTGCTGTATTATTCATTTAAATTTAAGACTTTTAAAACTTTGTTTTGTTTCATAATTTTGTTAAACCAATGTTTATGGAAAAACGTGAGAAAATAACATTTAAAAAAAGGACAGTAATAAATAATAAGATTTCATGTAATAAGACTGCTGTATTTTGCTTCAGTTGCTGCTGTCGGTTGTATTAGGCAACAACAACAGCAACCAGGCGTTCAAGAAGCGGGCCGACTTCCCTACTGATGATGAGTACGCTATGTACGTGAGGGACAACATACAAGTAGGAATGTCGGTGAAATGTTGCCGGCTCTATGAGGAGGTCCATGAAGGCGATATTGGGAAAGTTATCAAGGTGAGTCTCAAATATTGCTGGAATACAAGGAATATCCTTCTGCTCAATGCAAAATGTTTTAATAAGTAACATAAAGTGTTTGTTTATTATAATGTCGCCCCTATTGAAAGGGCCATTAATTTCTGTCTTATAAGACACCTTACGAACATCAATACTTCCCGAATTCTATCCTATGTTTAGGCTAGATGCCAGACGGATAGGCAATCAGTAACTAGTATTTGATGATCTGGCATATGTCTGTCTGTATTATCTTCAAATAACATCTCGGATAACCTATGATCCAAGTTGATATGGCGGTTGTCTGGAAAATCTGATTCATCATTAAACTTGGTATAGAACATCGTGGCAACAAAGT
The DNA here is from genome assembly GCA_014843695.1 of Archivesica marissinica. Lineage (NCBI taxonomy): Eukaryota > Metazoa > Mollusca > Bivalvia > Venerida > Vesicomyidae > Archivesica > Archivesica marissinica. The sequence goes on from CM026391.1 coordinate 48,617,898, forward strand.
GATTAAACAAGCTAAGATTGTTTTTATCTATTTTGACAATTGTTTTCCAACTTTCCTCTGAACTATTTATGAAATAGAGTATGGAGCATGGGGACAACTAGTACGTGATATCTAAAGTTGTTGTGATCCAAAATCTCTTGACCTAAGAAATATAAATGATCGACAATGGACCTCCTGTTATTTGGAACTGTCTACCACTGTATACGCTGTGCATTCATTACCGAAGGCCTGAATGCTATTTATAGAGGTTTGACCTATTGCGACCTAAGTCTTATGGCTTATGACATCTTGCCGTCTTCATTTCGAAGATGTATATATGATATACATCAATGCATCTGTTTACTCGACAGCTTGACAGAGATGGTCTCCAGGATTTGAACATACAGGCTGACTGGCAGAGGAAAGGTGGCACTTATTGGGTCCGATATGTACATGTGGAGATACAAGGATTCATAAACACTAGTAAGCCCTTTGTCTCTAATAGTATAATTTTTGCGATAATTCGCGAAAAAACCTTCATTTCAAATTCTTTATTATTAAAATATAAAGGATTGGCCCCTACATATGCCGATTATGAATTTCAGTGTCCACAGACGTGAATATAAGATTTAGTGAAAAAATAAAATTCTGGAAAATAGCGTAAAACAGTTTGTCCCAATATTAAGTGCTAGCGAGAATGATTAATATAAGTGGTTTAAGCAAGTTTCGCAATCGCTGTAATTTAAATAAAGGTGATGTTGCAATAACAAATCTGACAATGCGAGTGATTTCCTTCGATGCAGTCATGTAATAAATGCTGTTGTCCGCTACAGAATTCTGGACAGATTTCCATGGTCACTCGTAGCAGTTCTATCCAATTATGTGAAAATTACATCGATACTCTGGTGAGAGGTGAGCGCGCTAACCAGAGTTTAGTCCCGGGCAAGTCAAAATTCCATGGATGTGATTATCGGACAGGTGTCAAATAAACATATCAATTAACAGAATAAACAAACTAATCAACTGTTTCTTGTCATGATTGGTCCCTATTATCGATTATAAACTCTGACCACTACATGCTATGAATGACAGGTATCACCAGAAATGTTTGACCAATCAAAGCTCTTGCTACGTTTCAATTGTTTTATTTGCACTTATCAAATTAGTCCTATTAAATAGACTGGTGCTTTTAACATCCGGGCGGTTTCTTAATTTTTACAAATTTCAGTCGCCGGCGAAATATCAAAGAATCTGTCAATGCCTTCCTTGCTTATATACTTGTTAATTACACATTAGTCGTAGCAAGGACATTATCCACGAGTACATACACAGTAAGTACATGTTTTCTACACCTATGGTGTTGATTAATCTCGGAAGACAGGCCAATTTCATTGATGTATTGTAACTTTGTAAGACAATAATTGACAAAATTAAACAGTTAGAACTCGGGTATTTATCAGATTATACAAAATGTTGTTTTATAATCAACCCCCAAATTCCCCGTTATCATTCGAATACATATACAATTATAAGGAGTTTGCTAAAATTCTTTAAATCCAAGGAAAATGAAAGTGAAAGTAATAGTAAAAAACGGAAACTAGATTTAAAATGTGTGCCTACTTCCAAGATGAAACTCACTGAGAGTAAGAAGGATATTAAATATCATGCAAAAGGACTTTCAAGTAAAGTGGCAAGATGACTGGCTTGTTCATGATAAAAATGTTATGTTCGGCAAGTGCTGTCAAAAAATCCAAAGCTTTCAGAAGCAAAAATTAATCAGAAAGTGGTATTTGTGAGTGGTTCCAACACTTTCCGGATAGAACCAATACGAGGCCAATACTCCCAAACATGAAAATCAAACTACTTTTGCAAAAGCATTTCAGAAGTTAGATGAAAAAGATCATGCACACATGAAAGTACTATTCAATTGCGGTTAGTGTATTGGTTAAAACAATAAACCATTTAGTGACATGACCATTCTGTTCAGTCTCGTGTGTAAAAAATGGTGTTGACATTGGTGAGAATTATGGTAATGATCACAGGGCCAGTGAATTCCATTACTATTATATACTATGATGATGTTAAAAATAAAACTACATATAAAACTGTATATATATTTCTATTTCATAATATTTAGTGTAAGCCATCATTCGACATTTAGCATAATAATTGGGGCAAGTCAAATTCACATTAGGGCAAATCAGTTTGCCAGTGTCACTTGTCCCGGGCAAGTCAGTTTGAAAAGAATTTGTCGGGCCCTGATTATTCCAAAGTATTTAACCCCCTCTGTAGGAACAGATCTTATTGTTTTTGGCTTCATGTGTCTGTCTGTGTGTTAGCAGGATAATTCAAAAATTGTGTGGGTGAATTTTGATGAAACTTTTGCAGCTATATAGAGGGAAGTGAATTGATTTTAGGAGAAATTGGCATGGCATGTGAGTCATGACTGTCAGCTCAGAGCAGACAGGGGTTTGCATCTCTCGGAATGGTATTCTCTAGTTTTGTAATTACTCTATGAATCAGTACTATAGTTGAAATGTGTGAAGCTTCAATGAAACACAAAAACAGCATTTCCTTCTTACAATATCTGCAGGTTCTAGTATCAAAGCTGGAGACAAGGTTCGGGTGAAACCCACTATTGTGACACCCACTTACAAATGGGGCTCAGTGACCCATCGCAGTGTGGGCACCGTGACAGCTATTATATCGAATGGACGCGATATCACGGTAGATTTTCCTCAGCAGGCGCACTGGACCGGAGTCATCGATGAAATGGAACTTGTACCCAGTACTCACACAGGGGTTAGGTAATACCGGTTTGATACCCCCAGTACCCATACAGGGTTAGATAATACCTGGTGATAGATACCCCCAGTACCCATACAGGGTTAGATAATACCTGGTGATAGATGCCCCAGTACACATACATGGGTTAGATAATACCTGGTGATAGATACCCCCAGTACACATACAGGGGTTAGATAATACCTGGTGATAGATACCCCCAGTACCCATACAGGGTTAGATAATACCTGGTGATAGATGCCCCAGTACACATACATGGGTTAGGTAATACCTGGTGATAGATGCCCCCAGTACACATACATGGGGTTAGGTAATACCTGGTGATAGATGCCCCAGTACACATACATTGGTTAGGTAATACCTGGTGATAGATGCCCCAGTACCATACAGTGGTTAGGTAATACCTGGTGATAGATGCCCCAGTACCATACATGGTAGAATACTGGTGATAGATGCCCCAGTACACATACAGGGTTAGGTAATATGGTGATAGATGCCCCAGTACACATACAGGTTAGGTAATACCTGGTGATAGATCCCAGTAAACATACATGGTTAGGTAATACCTGGTGATAGATGCCCCAGTACACATACAGGGTTAGGTAATACCTGGTGATAGATGCCCCCAGTACACATACATGGGTTAGATAATACCTGGTGATAGATGCCCCCAGTACACATACAGGGGTTAGGTAATACCTGGTGATAGATGCCCCCAGTACACATACATGGGTTAGGTAATACCTGGTGATAGATACCCCCAGTACACATACAGGGGTTAGGTAATACCTGGTGATAGATGCCCCAGTACACATACAGGGTTAGGTAATACCTGGTGATAGATACCCCCAGTACACATACATGGGTTAGGTAATACCTGGTGATAGATACCCCAGTACCCATACGTGTTAGATAATACCTGGTGATAGACCCCAGTACACATACTGGGGTAGGTAATACCTGGTGATAGATCCCCCAGTACACTCATGGGTTGATAATACCTGGTGATAGATGCCCCAGTACACATACATGGGTTAGGTAATACCTGGTGATAGATGCCCCAGTACACATACATGGGTTAGATATACCTGGTGATAGATACCCCAGTACTCATACAGGGGTTAGATAATACCTGGTGATAGATACCCCAGTACTCATACAGGGGTTAGGTAATACCTGGTGATAGATGCCCCCAGTACACATACATGGGTTAGGTAATACCTGGTGATAGATACCCCCAGTACTCATACAGGGGTTAGGTAATACCTGGTGATAGATACCCCCAGTACCCATACAGGGGTTAGGTAATACCTGGTGATAGATGCCCCCAGTACACATACATGGGTTAGGTAATACCTGGTGATAGATACCCCCAGTACACATACAGGGGTTAGATAATACCTGGTGATAGATGCCCCCAGTACACATACAGTGGTTAGATAATACCTGGTGATAGATACCCCCAGTACACATACATGGGTTAGATAATACCTGGTGATAGATGCCCCCAGTACACATACAGGGGTTAGGTAATACCTGGTGATAGATGCCCCCAGTACACATACAGGGGTTAGGTAATACCTGGTGATAGATACCCCAGTACACATACAGGGGTTAGATAATACCTGGTGATAGATGCCCCCAGTACACATACGTGGGTTAGATAATACCTGGTGATAGATGCCCCCAGTACTCATACAGTGGTTAGGTAATACCTGGTGATAGATGCCCCAGTACACATACAGGGGTTAGGTAATACCTGGTGATAGATACCCCAGTACACATACATGGGTTAGGTACTACCTGGTGATAGATGCCCCCAGTACACATACATGGGTTAGATACTACCTTGTGATAGATGCCCCCAGTACACATACAGGGGTTATATAATACCTGGTGATAGATGCCCCCAGTACACATACATGGGTTAGATACTACCTGGTGATAGATGCCCCCAGTACACATACGTGGGTTAGATAATACCTGGTGATAGATACCCCCAGTACTCATACAGGGGTTAGATAATACCTGGTGATAGATGCCCCCAGTACACATAATTTAATGTGTTAAATGCATAATGAAACAATAAACAATTATTTGGATAGTTTTAGTTGTTAGCCTATTGTACAAATTTAGCCTGCAACGATCCAAATACATATTGTATTATTATATTCCAGTTGTGATGAATGTAGCTTATTCCCTGTTGTTGGTGTACGCTACAAGTGTCGAATCTGTGAAAACTTTGACTTCTGTGAGACTTGCTTCAAGTGCAAGAAACACAGACATCCTTTTAGTAGGATTGCTGAACCTGGTAAGAAATCTCATAGTATAATTGCTGAACCTTGTAAGTGATCTCTTAATAGAATTGCTGAATGTGGTAAGTGATCTGTTAGTAGACTTGCTGAACGTGGTAAATCATCTCATAGTAGGATTGCTGAACCTTGTAAGTGATCTCTTAATAGAATTGCTGAACCTGGTAAGTGATCTCGTATTAGAATTGCTGAACCTGGTAAATGATCTCGTAGTAGAATAGCCAAACGTGGTAAATGATATCGTAGTAGAATAGTCGAACCTGGTAAGTAATATCGTAGTAGAATAGCCGAACCTTGTAAGTGATATCGTAGTAGAATAGCCGAACCTTGTAAATGATCTCGTAGTAGAATAGCCGAACCTTGTAAGTGATCTCGTAGTAGAATAGCCGAACCTGGTAAGTGATACCGTAGTAGAATAGCCAAACCTTGTAAGTGATATCGTAGTAGAATAGCCGAACCTTGTAAGTGATATCGTAGTAGAATAGCCGAACCTTGTAAATGATCTCGTAGTAGAATAGCCGAACCTTGTAAGTGATCTCGTAGTAGAATAGCTGAACCTTGTAAATGATCTCTTAGTAGAATAGCTGAACCTTGTAAGTGATCTCGTAGTAGAATAGCCGAACCTGGTAAGTGATCTCGTAGTAGAATAGCTGAACCTTGTAAATGATCTCTTAGTAGAATAGCCGAACCTTGTAAGTGATCTCGTAGTAGAATAGCCGAACCTGGTAAGTGATCTCGTAGTAGAATAGCTGAACCTTGTAAATGATCTCTTAGTAGAATAGCTGAACCTTGTAAGTGATCTCGTAGTAGAATAGCCGAACCTGGTAAGTGATCTCGTGGTAGAATAGCTGAACCCTGTAAATTATCTCTTAGTAGAATAGCCGAACCTTGTAAGTGATCTCGTAGTAGAATAGCCGAACCTTGTAAGTGATCTCTTAGTAGAATAGCTGAACCTTGTAAGTGATCTCGTAGTAGAATAGCCGAACCTTGTAAGTGATCTCGTAGTAGAATAGCCGAACCTGGTAAGTGATCTCGTAGTAGAATAGCCGAACCTGGTAAGTGATATCGTAGTAGAATAGCTGAATCTGGAAAGTGATCTCATAGTAGAATAGCCGAACCTTGTAAGTGATCTCGTAGTAGAATAGCTGAATCTGGAATGTGATCTCGTAGTAGAATAGCCGAACCTTGTAAGTGATCTCGTAGTAGAATAGCCGAACCTTGTAAGTGATATCGTAATAGAATAGCTGAATCTGGAAAGTGATCTCGTAGTAGAATAGTCAAATTTGGTAAATGATCTCTTAGTAGAATTACTGAGACTGGCAAGTGATCCTGTAGTAGAATAGCCGAACTTGGTAAGTGACCTCATAATAATATAGTATTGCAGCACGGGAACTAGAGGGTATTTGGGAGAAATAATCTTCCCGAGATGCCTCACTTTTCCCAATTGTTTGGCTCTTCAAGGTAGAATTTTAAGGAAATGTTGACCTTCTCATGTGGGACAGTCCCCACTGAAGGGGGATATTTGACTCTTATGCAGTGGAATAATCCCACATTACTAGGCTTATTCAGAGATAAAGGAAATTATCTTACCAACCTGCTGTTGGACTACAATGTCCTACTACATAGTATTTCATATGGCAGAGCGCCGAACCGACAGCACTGAACCACCAATGCCGTTTATTTATGTACTGAGTGAAAATGTCTTTGTGTGGGAAGGAGCCTACATGGCTGAGTGGTTAAGATTGTTGACTTCAAATCACTTGCCACTCACCGATGTAGGTCTGAAACCCACTTAATTCTTTCATGTGAGGAAGTTATCCAGCTGGCTTGTGGAAGGCTGGTGGTTCTACTTAGGTGCCCGTCCATTTCTGGGCATATGGGGACGTCCTCCGCCAGTAACAGCTTGAGGGTCGCCATATGACTTAATCTGTCTGTGCGACTTTAAAAACGTGAGAGGGGGAAATGTCCTGATGAACTACATACATGTACATGAATTTGTACGACTGTCAAGCATATATGCAGTATGACACATTTATTTAATGTGGATCACAATCTCGGAAGAAGCATTCTATTGATCAATTGACAACATGTGCAAGGAGCTAGACTGCTTTTCTGAATTATTTGTTGGTTTTTAGGAAGTGAACCAGTCCCGGCAGGTAAGCCGGGCAAACAGAAGAAGCGACCAGTCTATCCTACCAGCGGTTCCCTAATTGAAGACTGGCACATGTGTGTGAAGAACCAGACGGTATCATCACGGGAAAACCAGGCACATAGATTGATAGAGGGAAACAGTGGGTACTGGCAGAGTGCTGGCTCACAGGGGAAGGTAAATTTAGTTTATATGCTTATTAGGAAATAAGAAACTTGATGCTTGTGATACAAAGATCGTGTTTTGCAATGAATATCAGAGCTACAAATGATACTTCATTGGTTAATAAAATTAGCGTATAAGCTGCCACATGACTGCTATCGAGCCCCGACAGATTCACAATTGCGAGTTGTTTAGGCAAGACACTTGATTCCCAAATGTCTCTTCTCTCTCCCTCATGGTGATGGATTCATCAGGAATGAGATCTCAAAAACCAAATAAAGCTACGTAGTTTATCCTGATCCAGAACTGGTGTCAATGTAAAATTCTCCTCGTAAACAGCAGTATGCGGCAAATGCATGTCGAAACTAAATAATCTAATAATAATATTAAAACAGAAACATGAAAATTTTACAATATGCGAATATAGCCAGATATACGGTATTTCTAGCATGTAATTCTGTGTATTTCAGCATGTAATTATGTGTATTTCTAGCATGTAATTATGTGTATTTCAGCATGTAATTCCGTGTATTTCAGCATGTAATTATGTGTATTTCTAGCATGTAATTATGTGTATTTCAGCATGTAATTCTGTGTATTTCAGCATGTAATTATGTGTATTTCTAGCATGTAATTATGTGTATTTCAGCATGTAATTCTGTGTATTTCAGCATGTAATTCTGTGTATTTCAGCATGTAATTATGTGTATTTCAGCATGTAATTCTGTGTATTTCAGCATGTAATTATGTGTATTTCAGCATGTAATTATCTAGTATTGAATTCTGTGTATTTCTAGCATTGGATTCTGTGTATTTCTAGCATTGAATTCTGTGTATTTCTAGCATTGGATTCTGTGTATTTCTAGCATTGGATTCTGTGTATTTCTAGCATTGGATTCTGTGTATTTCTAGTATTGAATTCTGTGTATTTCTAGCATTGAATTCTGTGTATTTCTAGCATTGAATTCTGTGTATTTCTAGTATTGAATTCTGTGTATTTCTAGCATTGAATTCTCTTTATTTCTAGCATTGAATTCTGTGTATTTCTAGCATGGAATTCTCTTTATTTCTAGCATTGAATTCTGTGTATTTCTAGCATTGAATTATCTTTATTTCTAGCATTGAATTCTGTGTATTTCTAGCATGGAATTCTCTTTATTTCTAGCATTGAATTCTGTGTATTTCTAGCATTGAATTCTGTGTATTTCTAGCATTGGATTCTGTGTATTTCTAGTATTGAATTCTGTGTATTTCTAGCATTGGATTCTGTGTATTTCTAGCATTGAATTCTGTGTATTTCTAGTATTGAATTCTGTGTATTTCTAGCATTGAATTCTGTGTATTTCTAGCATCAAATTCTGTGTATTTCTAGCATTGAATTCTGTGTATTTCTATCAATTGGATTCTGTGTAATTCTAGCATCAAATTCTGTGTATCTCTAGCATTGAATTCTGTGTATTTCTAGCATCAAATTCTGTGTATTTCTAGCATTGAATTCTGTGTATTTCTAGCATTGAATTCTGTGTATTTCTAGTATTGAATTCTGTGTATTTCTAGCATTGGATTCTGTGTATTTCTAGCATTGAATTCTGTGTATTTCTAGTATTGAATTCTGTGTATGTCTAGCATTGAATTCTGTGTATTTCTAGCATTGAATTCTGTGTATTTCTAGCATTGAATTCTGTGTATTTCTAGCATTGAATTCTGTGTATTTCTAGTATTGAATTCTGTGTATTTCTAGCATTGGATTCTGTGTATTTCTAGCATTGGATTCTGTGTATTTCTAGTATTGAATTCTGTGTATTTCTACCATTGGATTCTGTGTATTTCTAGCATTGAATTCTGTGTATTTCTAACATTGAATTCTGTGTATTTCTAGCATTGGATTTGTATTGAGATGTTACCAGACATTCTCGTCAATCGACTGTTTGTGAGAGTGGAGCCAACAGACTCTAGCTACATGCCGTCATTGATTGTGGTCAGTGGCGGAGATTCCATTCACTCACTCAAGGAAATGTGCACCGTCAACATCGGGTCCTCCGATTCTGTTATAACCTTGCTACAGGATTGTTCAGAGGTAAATGTTTGTATATAAACAGAAATATTTAAATAACCGGAATTTGAAACATCGACAAATCTCACATAATCTTGCAAAATCTCACAGCTGTTTAACCCATTCAACACTAAGTAACTGACATGGACTGGTGCATGATGTTTAACCCATTCAACACTAAGTAACTGACCTGGACTGGTGCATGATGTTTAACCCATTCAACACTAAGTAACTGACATGGACTGGTGCATGATGTTTAACCCATTCAACACTAAGTAACTGACATGGACTGGTGCATGATGAACAACCCTTGTATATTTCCATCCTATTCACTATTTTTGAACAACCCTTGTATATTTCCATCCTATTCAGTATTTTTGAACAACTATTGTATATTTCCGTCTATGCCTATTCAGTATTTTTCAACAACCCTTGTATATTTCCATCCTATTCAGTATTTTTGAACAACCCTTGTATATTTCCGTCTATGCCTATTCAGTATTTTTGAACAACCCTTGTATATTTCCATCCTATTCAGTATTTTGAACAACCCTTGTATATTTCCGTCTATGCCTATTCAGTATTTTTGAACAACCCTTGTATATTTCCATCCTATTCAGTATTTTTGAACAACCCTTGTATATTTCCGTCTATGCCTATTCAGTATTTTGAACAACCCTTGTATATTTCAATCCTATTCAGTACTACAGATTCCTGGAGATAGCCATCAAGCAGTGTCGACAGAGTGGTATCGACTGTAAGATCCACGGCTTGTCTCTGATTGGACGATTCCGGTCAGATGATGATTCTGCGGCGGGATTTTCATTCCTTGCATCCGACAGGGAGGATGAGGAGGAAGATAGTCATGTGATCTCTATTCCATGCATGAAGAGAAAGGCGAAGGGTATAGGAAAGGAGATTCAGACCCATGTGTTTACATGGGGACTCAACGACAAAGATCAGCTTGGAGGTCCTAAAGGTTCAAAGGTATATTAGCTTCTTTTCTTTTTCCTCTTTGGTCTGTTTTTAAAATAAATATTTGTTTAGTACTACCGTAAGTTGCAAATACACACACAAATAATAAAATACAATTCTAAACCTGTCTATAAAAACCCAATTTTGTTGACAGGTAGTCTTTTTTGATAAGATGGTCTTTGTTGACTTGTTTTTTGTTGACAGATGATGTTTTATTGACAGGTGATGTTTTGTTGACAGGTGATGTTTTATTGACAGGTGATGTTTTGTTGACATAATTGATGTTATAATACATTGAGAATGGCTTTAGGAATTCCAAAATGGTTGTTTATAGACTTATTGTCTCTGGCACTACTACGGCTGTATTGTGTTGCTGCTTACTCAGTTATATGTACAAAGTTGCTGTTGTGATGCTGCAAGCGTCAAATATTTGAGTCACAATGTGTGCAATCTTGTGACTGCTGTAGTTGAACATGTAATAAAGGTAAATGTTCACAGTGTAGTTAGGAACGTTTAGAGACATTTAGAAAACGTTAATATCTCCAGTTTTGAATTTTGCTCAGTTGCCCCGATTTTCTCAGTCGCTGTCACAGTTTTAGAATATTCAGTTTCTTAATGTGTAAAACACATTTCCATGTATAAGTTTTAACGGTATGTTATAATAGATTTGTTTCTATTGTTTCAGATAAAGTTACCTGTATTAAATGAAACACTGTCAGCATTGAAGTGTGTACAGATAGTGGGTGGGTCCAAGTCTCTCTTCTGTGGTATGTATATCATTCATGCATGATGAATATGCACCACTCCTTTATTATGAATATGCACCACTCCGTTATGATGAATATGCACCACTCCGTTATGATGAATATGCACCACTCTGTTATGATGAATATGCACCACTCCATTATGATGAATATGCACCACTCCGTTATTATGAATATGCACCACTCCATTATTAGCAACATACACCACTCCATTATTAGCAATATACACCACTCTGTTATTAGCAATATACACCACTCCGTTATTAGCAATATGCACCACTCCGTTATTAGCAATATACACCACTCCGTTATTAGCAATATACACCACTCCATTATTAGCAATATACACCACTCCATTATTAGCAATATACACCACTCCATTATTATGAATATACACCACTCCATTATTAGCAATATACACCACTCCATTATTATGAATATACACCACTCCATTATTAGCAATATACACCACTCCATTATTAGCAATATACACCACTCCATTATTAGCAATATACACCACTCCATTATTAGCAATATACACCACTCCATTATTAGCAATATACACCACTCCATTATTATGAATATACACCACTCCATTATTAGCAATATACACCACTCCATTATTATGAATATACACCACTCCATTATTAGCAATATACACCACTCCATTATTAACAACATACACCACTCCGTTATTAGCAACATACACCACTCCGTTATTAGCAACATACACCACTCCGTTATTAGCAATATACACCACTCCATTATTAGCAATATACACCACTCCATTATTAGCAACATACACCACTCCGTTATTAGCAACATACACCACTCCGTTATTAGCAACATACACCACTCCGTTATTAGCAATATACACCACTCCGTTATTAGCAATATACACCACTCCGTTATTAGCAATATACACCACTCCATTATTAGCAATATACACCACTCCATTATTAGCAATATACACCACTCCATTATTAGCAATATACACCACTCCATTATTAGCAATATACACCACTCCGTTATTAGCAATATACACCACTCCATTATTAGCAATATACACCACTCCATTATTAGCAATATACACCACTCCATTATTAGCAATATACACCACTCCATTATTATGAATATACACCACTCCATTATTAGCAATATACACCACTCCATTATTAGCAACATACACCACTCCGTTATTAGCAATATACATCACTCCGTTATTAGCAATATACACCACTCCATTATTAGCAATATACACCACTCCATTATTAGCAATATACACCACTCCATTATTTGCAACATACACCACTCCATTATTAGCAATATACACCACTCCATTATTAGCAATATGCACCACTCCATTATTAGCAATATACACCACTCTGTTATTAGCAATATACACCACTCCGTTATTAGCAATATACACCACTCCATTATTAGCACTATACACCACTCCATTATTAGCAATATACACCACTCCGTTATTAGCAATATACACCACTCCATTATTAGCAATATACACCACTCCATTATTATGAATATACACCACTCCATTATTAGCAATATACACCACTCCATTATTAGCAATATACACCACTCCATTATTAGCAATATACACCACTCCATTATTAGCAATATACACCACTCCGTTATTAGCAATATACACCACTCCGTTATTAGCAACATACACCACTCCGTTATTAGCAACATACACCACTCCGTTATTAGCAATATACACCACTCCATTATTAGCAATATACACCACTCCATTATTATGAATATACACCACTCCGTTATTAGCAATATACACCACTCCGTTATTAGCAACATACACCACTCCGTTATTAGCAACATACACCACTCCGTTATTAGCAATATACACCACTCCATTATTAGCAATATACACCACTCCGTTATTAGCAATATACACCACTCCGTTTTTAGCAACATACACCACTCCATTATTAGCAATATATACCACTCCATTATTAGCAATATACACCACTCCATTATTAGCAATATACCACTCCATTATTAGCAATATACACCACTCCATTATTAGCAATATACACCACTCCATTATTAGCAACATACACCACTCCATTATTAGCAATATACACCACTCCATTATTAGCAACATACACCACTCCGTTATTAGCAATATACACCACTCCGTTATTAGCAATATACACCACTCCATTATTAGCAATATACACCACTCCATTATTAGCAATATACACCACTCCATTATTAGCAATATACACCACTCCGTTATTAGCAACATACACCACTCCATTATTAGCAATATGCAAAACTCTGTTATTAGCAATATACACTACTCCATTATTAGCAATATGCACCACTCCATTATTAGCACATACACCACTCCATTATTAGCAATATACACCACTCCATTATTAGCAATATACACCACTCCATTATTATGAATATACACCACTCCATTATTAGCAATATACACCACTCCATTATTAGCAATATACACCACTCCATTATTAGCAATATACACCACTCCATTATTAGCAATATACACCACTCCGTTATTAGCAATATACACCACTCCGTTATTAGCAACATACACCACTCCGTTATTAGCAACATACACCACTCCGTTATTAGCAATATACACCACTCCATTATTAGCAATATACACCACTCCATTATTATGAATATACACCACTCCGTTATTAGCAATATACACCACTCCATTATTAGCAACATACACCACTCCGTTATTAGCAACATACACCACTCCGTTATTAGCAATATACACCACTCCATTATTAGCAATATACACCACTCCGTTATTAGCAATATACACCACTCCGTTTTTAGCAACATACACCACTCCGTTATTAGCAATATACACCACTCCATTATTAGCAATATACACCACTCCGTTATTAGCAATATACACCACTCCGTTATTAGCAACATACACCACTCCATTATTAGCAATATACACCACTCCATTATTAGCAACATACACCACTCCGTTATTAGCAATATGCACCACTCCATTATTAGCAATATACACCACTCCATTATTAGCAATATACACCACTCCATTATTAGCAATATACACCACTCCGTTATTAGCAACATACACCACTCCATTATTAGCAATATGCAAAACTCTGTTATTAGCAATATACACTACTCCATTATTAGCAATATGCACCACTCCATTATTAGCAACATACACCACTCCATTATTAGCAATATACACCACTCCATTATTAGCAATATACACCACTCCATTATTAGCAATATACACCACTCCATTATTAGCAATATACACCACTCCATTATTAGCAATATACACCACTCCGTTATTAGCAACATACACCACTCCGTTATTAGCAATATACACCACTCCGTTATTAGCAATATACACCACTCCGTTATTAGCAATATACACCACTCCGTTATTAGCAATATACACCACTCCGTTATTAGCAATACAACTAGACTGTGAACATGTGAATAGCAAACACCTGCAGCAATGAGAGACATTGGTTATTGCCCCTGAATACTCATTAATGAGGAGAGGTGTATTTATTTGGTTTCCTCTGTTTTCATTGTGTTTCCTTTACACAACATGCTATACTTTTTTTATCCATTTTCTCATCTTATGATTATTAAATATTGACACATCCTACAGTATTATATTCAATGGATACATTAGTGTATAAATTTGTGATCAATTAACATGATTTTTGATACAATCACATTTATCATACTGCAATATCTGGTTAGGGAACAACAGTAAAAACAAAGGTTTCCAACTAATAGGACCAATATACATTTCGGGATAAGTGAGACTTATCTGCCAAGGGAGGTTTCTCATTGACCCAGGTTATTTGCTTGCTTGAGTTATGAGTACAGGCCAGTTGTCCATACATAACATATTTCCACACAACTTCTTCAAACTACATTGCTGATAAAATCACTGAGCCAATTTTGATGAAACTTTGTTTGGAACATCATGACAACTAGTAAATAAAAAATACCAAACTTCATTCACTTTAATTATAGTTATATATTTGATACAAATATTGAATTCTAGACAAAGACAACAAGGTTTTCCAACATCCATTAATGTTTGTCCATAAATTCATGCCGATCCAAAATCCAGATCGTGGGGATCTTGACAATTGATTGACTTCTTCTCCCAATCTGCTTGGTCAAATTTGATAAAGGTTTGTTTATAGAATCAAGGTGACTACTGCTTGGTCAAATTTGATAAAGGTTTGTTTATAGAATCAAGGTGACTACTGCTTGGTCAAATTTGATAAAGGTTTGTTTATAGAATCAAGGTGACTACTGCTTGGTCAACTTTGATAAAGGTTTGTTTATAGAATCAAGGTGACTACTGCTTGGTCAAATTTGATAAAGGTTTGTTTATAGAATCAAGGTGACTACTGCTTGGTCAACTTTGATAAAGGTTTGTTTATAGAATCAAGGTGACTACTGCTTGGTCAAATTTGATAAAGGTTTGTTTATAGAATCAAGGTGACTACTGCTTGGTCAAATTTGATAAAGGTTTGTTTATAGAATCAAGGTGACTACTGCTTGGTCAAATTTGATAAAGGTTTGTTTATAGAATCAAGGTGACTACTGCTTGGTCAATTTGATAAAGGTTTGTTTATAGAATCAAGGTGACTACTGCTTGGTCATTTGATAAAGGTTTGTTTATAGAATCAAGGTGACTACTGCTTGGTCAAATTTGATAAAGGTTTGTTTATAGAATCAAGGTGACTACTGCTTGGTCAAATTTGATAAAGGTTTGTTTATAGAATCAAGGCGACTACTGCTTGGTCAGATTTGATAAAGGTTTGTTTATAGAATCAAGGTGACTACTGCTTGGTCAACTTTGGTAAAGGTTTGTTTATAGAATCAAGGTGACTAGTAGATATCATTTGCATTGATTACTATTCTATTAGTTTTATTTATGCAAATTTATCTTAGCTCGATTTCGAAACAAGTTCTTACAACTTACATTAATCACTCTCGAGACCTGATGGAATCCATCGCCATGAAGGAGAGAGAAGAGGCAATAGAATTTAGATGCCTTGCCTAAGGGCACAATAATAACGCCTCCAGCGGGGCTCAAACGCAGGGATTTCGCACCTGAAGCAAACGCGCTACAAATGCGCTATCACAACTTCTTTTGAAGACAAAAAACAGTGTTGTAATATTAAATAGTAGAAAGTAACATGCAGGTGTTGTAATATTAAATAGTAGAAAGTAACATGCAGGTGTTGTAATATTAAATAGTAGAAAGTAACATGCAGGTGTTGTAATATTAAATAGTAGAAAGTAACATGCAGGTGTTGTAATATTAAATAGTAGAAAGTAACATGCAGGTGTTGTTTTTGTTGTGTTGTAATATTAAATAGTAGAAAGTAACATGCAGGTGTTGTAATATTAAATAGTAGAAAGTAACATGCAGGTGTTGTAATATTAAATAGTAGAAAGTAACATGCAGGTGTTGTAATATTAAATAGTAATTATATTAAGTTTTATTCTAGTTATATCATGTGTTCTTGTCCTACTCTATCAGTGACACAGGAAGGGAAGGTGTACGCGTGTGGCGAAGCAACCAATGGTCGACTGGGGCTCGGTATGAGTGCTGGTACGGTATCGGTACCCAGGCAGCTTACCGCACTCAGTCAGTACGTCATTAAGAAAGTTGCAGTGCATTCTGGTAAGTATATGTCTATGTCGCAGATTGCTTTTGTATGGTACATGCCAAACGAACAGATAAAATATTACAATGCAATTACACCAGATTTACTAAGTATATTCCCGATCCAGCATCCTGGGAGAAATATGAACTGTACAATGGGACAACAAACATAGCGAACAATAAAACCGTTTAACATGTGCATCAGTAAATGATACCGCTTTCATCTTGGTATCAAACTTAGACTATGAAGATTGTTTTGTGCAGATATTATGGATACCTCTGAAATTTGGCTGTCTTCCTTATCTTGCACTAAAATCCTCCAAAATATGAAATTACTAATACGAATATATATATTTTTAGGTGACAATAATAATTAAGTGGTTTAGCTTGCATAACACTGTCATTACAATTAACAGCTGTAAATAAAGTTTATTTATTTTATGATTACGAAACAAGCTTTGACAAATTAATCATTCATGTTGGATGAAAGTGTATATGTGATCATTCATGTGGAAGAATAACGGAGTACCCGGAGAAAACCCACCTTTTGGATCTGGCGACCACCATACCATCTCACATCCCTGTATGAGGATCGAACCATTGTTGCATTAGTGAGAAGCGGCTAACCACTCGGCTAATAGGACAACCTACAGCTGTAACTCTGTGATTTAGAATTTACACAACTTCCAATGACTAGAAAGTTGCATATTCCAAAGAGTGTAGAATTGCATATTTGCAGGTGGTAGACATGCCCTTGCCCTCCTGGTAGAGGGTAGAGTGTTCTCCTGGGGTGAAGGAGATGATGGTAAACTGGGACAGTTCAGCAGGATGTAAGTAACCCTCTTCATCCTGTGCACCACAATACAACAAATTGTCTGTGAACAGTTGATACAACTTGCCGGCAGTTATTTAAATCCTTTTTGTGTTTAGTCGTATAAATTTCCACATTAAATACAAGTTATTGTATCAGTTATTTATATTTTCAAACACAATTTGTTTCAGGCCAACCCTTCAAAAGTATTCACCTCACCCCTCGCCCACCCATACAGATACACACATTTGATGGATTGCTGTCCACAACCTAAATGCCGCAAAGTAGTCTCCCCTTGCTGTTAGACACTAAACAATTGCAGCCCCAAGGGGAACTTCTAGTAACAAAGCATGTACCTGGGTATATTTTTAGCAACGGTTATAGGAGAAAGTCACAAGGGCTTATGACCGGGGAATAATGGGGGTTATGACAGGGGAATAATGGGGCTTATGACCAGGGAATAATGGGGGTTATGACCAGGGAATAATGGGGCTTATGACAGGGGAATAATGGGGCTTATGACTGGGGAATACAGGGGCTTATGACAGGGGAATAATGGGGTTTATGACAGGGGAATAATGGGGGTTATGACCGGGGAATAATGGGCTTATGATTGGGGAATACAGGGGCTTATGACAGGGGAATAATGGGGCTTATGACCGGGGAATACAGGGGCTTATGACAGGGGAATAATGGGGTTTATGACAGGGGAATAATGGGGGTTATGACCAGGGAATAATGGGGGTTATGACAGGGGAATACAGGGGCTTATGACAGGGGAATAATGGGGGTTATGACAGGGGAATAATGGGGCTTATGACAGGGGAATAATGGGGGTTATGACCGGGGAATAATGGGGCTTATGACTGGGGAATACAGGGGCTTATGACAGGGGAATAATGGGGGTTATGACAGGGGAATAATGGGGGTTATGACCAGGAATAATGGGGCTTATGACTGGGGAATACAGGGGCTTATGACGGGAATAATGGGGGTTATGACAGGGGAATAATGGGGGTTATGACCGGGGAATAATGGGGCTTATGACTGGGGAATACAGGGGCTTATGACAGGGGAATAATGGGGGTTATGACAGGGGAATAATGGGGGTTATGACAGGGGAATAATGGGGGTTATGACCGGGGAATAATGGGGGTTATGACAGGGGAATACAGGGGCTTATGACAGGGGAATAATGGGGGTTATGACGGGGGAATAATGTGGCTTATGACCGGGGAATAATGGGGGTTATGACAGGGGAATAATGGGGGTTATGACAGGGGAATACAGGGGCTTATGACAGGGGAATAATGGGGGTTATGACAGGGGAATAATGGGGATTATGACAGGGGAATACAGGGGCTTATGACAGTGGAAGAAAGATTGCACAATTTTATGAATAAGCTGTATGCCTTCCCAACCTTAGCTGTGTGCTTATTTTTATAAAACATTTGACAGATTTAAAGTTTTTTAGAATTGAACAAAAATGGTATATACAACCTTCTTGGCGCTTCTTGATGCTTACTGTCCTCTAGAGAATCCTAGAACAGTCTCCTCCAGCCTCTATTGTAGTAGAGAATCCTAGAACAGTCTCCTCCAGTCACTATAGTAGTAGAGAATCCTAGAAGAGTCTCCTCCAGTCACTATTGTAGTAGAGAATCCTAGAACAGTCTCCTCCAGCCACTATAGTAGTAGAGAATCCTAGAACAGTCTCCTCCAGTCACTATAGTAGTAGAGAATCCTAGAACGGTCTCCTCCAGCCACTATAGTAGTAGAGAATCCTAGAACAGTCTCCTCCAGCCACTATAGTAGTAGAGAATCCCAGAACAGTCTCCCCCAGCCACTATTGTAGTAGAGAATCCTAGAACAGTCTCCTCCAGCCACTATAGTAGTAGAGAATCCTAGAACAGTCTCCTCCAGCCACTATTGTAGTAGAGAATCCTAGAACAGTCTCCTCCAGCCTCTATTGTAGTAGAGAATCCTAGAACAGTCTCCTCCAGTCACTATAGTAGTAGAGAATCCTAGAAGAGTCTCCTCCAGTCACTATTGTAGTAGAGAATCCTAGAACAGTCTCCTCCAGCCACAATAGTAGTAGAGAATCCTAGAACAGTCTCCTCCAGTCACTATAGTAGTAGAGAATCCTAGAACAGTCGCCTCCAGCCACTATAGTAGTAGAGAATCCTAGAACAGTCTCCTCCAGCCACTATAGTAGTAGAGAATCCCAGAACAGTCTCCCCCAGCCACTATTGTAGTAGAGAATCCTAGAACAGTCTCCTCCAGCCACTATAGTAGTAGAGAATCCTAGAACAGTCTCCTCCAGCCACTATTGTAGTAGAGAATCCTAGAACAGTCTCCTCCAGCCACTATTGTAGTAGAGAATCCTAGAACAGTCTCCTCCAGCCACTATTGTAGTAGAGAATCCTAGAACAGTCTCCCCCAGCCACTATAGTAGTAGAGAATCCTAGAACAGTCTCCTCCAGCCACTATTGTAGTAGAGATTCCTAGAACAGTCTCCTCCATTCATTATAGTAGTAGAGAATCCTAGAACAGTCTCCTCCAGCCACTATAGTAGTAGAGAATCCTAGAACAGTCTCCTCCAGCCACTATTATAGTAGAGAATCCTAGAACAGTCTCCTCCAGCCACTATAGTAGTAGAGAATCCTAGAACAGTCTCCTCCAGCCACTATAGTAGTAGAGAATCCTAGAACAGTCTCCTCCAGCCACTATAGTAGTAGAGAATCCTAGAACAGTCTCCTCCAGCCACTATTGTAGTAGAGAATCCTAGAACAGTCTCCTCCAGCCACTATAGTAGTAGAGAATCCTAGAACAGTCTCCCCCAGCCACTATTGTAGCAGAGAATCCTAGAACAGTCTCCCCCAGCCTCTATTGTAGTAGAGAATCCTAGAACAGTCTCCCCCAGCCACTATAGTAGTAGTGAATCCTAGAACAGTCTCCTCCAGCCACTATTGTAGTAGAGAATCCTAGAACAGTCTCCTCCATTCACTATAGTAGTAGAGAATCCTAGAACAGTCTCCCCCAGCCACTATAGTAGTAGAGAATCCTAGAACAGTCTCCTCCAGCCACTATAGTAGTAGAGAATCCTAGAACAGTCTCCTCCAGCCACTATAGTAGTAGAGAATCCCAGAACAGTCTCCCCCAGCCACTATTGTAGTAGAGAATCCTAGAACAGTCTCCTCCAGCCACTATAGTAGTAGAGAATCCTAGAACAGTCTCCTCCAGCCACTATTGTAGTAGAGAATCCTAGAACAGTCTCCTCCAGCCACTATTGTAGTAGAGAATCCTAGAACAGTCTCCTCCAGCCACTATTGTAGTAGAGAATCCTAGAACAGTCCCCCCAGCCACTATAGTAGTAGAGAATCCTAGAACAGTCTCCCCCAGCCACTATAGTAGTAGAGAATCCTAGAACAGTCTCCTCCAGCCACTATAGTAGTAGAGAATCCTAGAACAGTCTCCTCCATTCATTATAGTAGTAGAGAATCCTAGAACAGTCTCCTCCAGCCACTATTATAGTAGAGAATCCTAGAACAGTCTCCTCCAGCCACTATAGTAGTAGAGAATCCTAGAACAGTCTCCTCCAGCCACTATAGTAGTAGAGAATCCTAGAACAGTCTCCTCCAGCCACTATAGTAGTAGAGAATCCTAGAACAGTCTCCTCCAGCCACTATAGTAGTAGAGAATCCTAGAACAGTCTCCTCCAGCCACTATAGTAGTAGAGAATCCTAGAACAGTCTCCCCCAGCCACTATTGTAGCAGAGAATCCTAGAACAGTCTCCCCCAGCCTCTATTGTAGTAGAGAATCCTAGAACAGTCTCCCCCAGCCACTATAGTAGTAGTGAATCCTAGAACAGTCTCCTCCAGCCACTATTGTAGTAGAGAATCCTAGAACAGTCTCCTCCATTCACTATAGTAGTAGAGAATCCTAGAACAGTCTCCCCCAGCCACTATTGTAGTAGAGAATCCTAGAACAGTCTCCTCCAGCCTCTATTGTAGTAGAGAATCCTAGAACAGTCTCCTCCAGCCTCTATTGTAGTAGCGAATCCTAGAACAGTCTCCCCCAGCCACTATAGTAGTAGAGAATCCTAGAACAGTCTCCTCCAGCCACTATTGTAGTAGAGAATCCCAGAACAGTCTCCCCCAGCCACTATTGTAGTAGAGAATCCTAGAACAGTCTCCTCCAGCCACTATTGTAGTAGAGAATCATAGAACAGTCTCCCCCAGCCACTATAGTAGTAGAGCATCCTAGAACAGTCTCCTCCAGCCACTATAGTAGTAGAGCATCCTAGAACAGTCTCCCCCAGCCACTATAGTAGTAGAGAATCCTAGAACAGTCTCCTCCAGCCACTATTGTAGTAGAGAATCCTAGAACAGTCTCCTCCAGCCACTATAGTAGTAGAGAATCCTAGAACAGTCTCCCCCAGCCACTATAGTAGTAGATAATCCTAGAACAGTCTCCTCCAGCCACTATTGTAGTAGAGAATCCTAGAACAGTCTCCCCCAGCCTCCATAGTAGTAGAGAATCCTAGAACAGTCTCCTCCAGCCACTATAGTAGTAGAGAATCCTAGAACAGTCTCCTCCAGCCAATATTGTAGTAGAGAATCCTAGAACAGTCTCCTCCAGCCACAATAGTAGTAGAGAATCCTAGAACAGTCTCCTCCAGCCACTATTGTAGTAGAGAATCCTAGAACAGTCTCCTCCAGCCTCTATTTCAAATATTTGAGAGGAAGATACTTTTGTAAAGCTTCAGTGTCTTTATTCAAATATTGGTTTTATGTTGTCTAATTTACAACAATTTACAGACCATTAAAGAGGTTACAATTATAAAATTCTATTGAAATGAAAGTTGAAAGGCCAGATCTTTCTTGAAACTTGTACAGCTGGTTAATAAAATAAGTATTTTTAAAAAATTATTAGTAGTTGTTGTTTTCACTAACTAGGGCTATGGCAATTTTGCAAGGAGGTTGAAATATATATCACGAGATGTATTTATTTCCCAGAAACAGCAAACTGAATTATAGCAACTGGTTGACTTTTAAATTGAGTTGTTCAGTCTATGCTAGTCCAAATGGCGTTTTGCTAAGCGGGAAGTAACATGTATACCTGTATGACTATACTGGATATTTCTGCTAAGCGGGAAGTAACATGTATACCTGTATGACTATACTGGATATTTCTGCTAAGCGGGAAGTAACATGTATACCTGTATGACTATACTGGATATTTCTGCTAAGCGGGAAGTAACATGTATACCTGTATGACTATACTGGATATTTCTGCTACGCGGGAAGTAACATGTATACCTGTATGACTATACTGGATATTCCTGCTAAGCGGGAAGTAACATGTATACCTGTATGACTATACTGGATATTCCTGCTAAGCGGGAAGTAACATGTATACCTGTATGACTATACTGGCTATTCCTGCTAAGCGGGAAGTAACATGTATACATGTATGACTATACTGGCTATTCCTGCTAAGCGGGAAGTAACATGTATACCTGTATGACTATACTGGATATTCCTTAGAATGTAGGCGGTTTGTATGAAAAAAAGCAGTGTTTTATTTCACAAATCTCAAAATTTATTTTTTAGACTAATGAATTACTGTTATTATTATTAGTATGTCCCTTCTTGTTTATGTAGTTGTTTTTGAACACAAAGAATTTTAAAAATGTGTGTATGCCAAAAGTGTACTAAATCTGACTAGATCATTTCCTTGGCAACCATTTCTTGTTGTTGAGAGGACTTTTACTTCAATTGAAGGTATAGATGTTCATTTTACTTCAATTGAAGGTATATATGTTCATTTTACTTCAATTGAAGGTATAGATGTTCATTTTACTTCAATTGAAGGTATAGATGTTCATTTTACTTCAATTGAAGGTATAGATGTTCATTTTACTTCAATTGAAGGTATAGATGTTCATTTTACTTCAATTGAAGGTATAGATGTTCATTTTACTTCAATTGAAGGTATAGATGTTCATTTTACTTCAATTGAAGGTATAGATGTTCATTTTACTTCAATTGAAGGTATAGATGTTCATTTTACTTCAATTGAAGGTATAGATGTTCATTTTACTTCAATTGAAGGTATAGATGTTCATTTTACTTCAATTGAAGGTATAGATGTTCATTTTACTTCAATTGAAGGTATAGATGTTCATTTTACTTCAATTGAAGGTATAGATGTTCATTTTACTTCAATTGAAGGTATAGATGTTCATATTTCTACATCAGGAACTGTGATAAACCAAGGCTGGTATCGGTACTGAAGTCTAAGCGTGTGCGTGACATCTCATGCGGCAGTTCTCACAGTGCTGCTATCACATCCAATGGTGACCTCTATACCTGGGGATTGGGAGAATATGGACGTCTAGGGCATGGAGATAACACTACACAGCTTAAACCTAAGCAGGTAAATCTTACTGTTAAATTAAGCAACTTTCGATATTTGACACACATTGGATGGCAAACAGCTATATAAAATTTACGACTAACATCTGTCTTACAACAACCACCATCCCTCTATCTTACAGTTGTATAAAGTACACAGCTAAAACCCTCAAGCATCTCTCTTACAACAACCACCCTCCCTCTATCTTACAGTTGTATAAACTGTACAGCTAATAACCTCAAACACCTGTCTTACAACAACCACCCTCCCTCTATCTTACAGTTGTATACAGCTAATAACCTCAAACATCTGTCTTACAACAACCACCCTCCCTCTATCTTACAGTTGTATACAGCTAATAACCTCAAACATCTGTCTTACAACAACCACCCTCCCTCTATCTTACAGTTGATAATTACAGCTAATAACCTCAAACATCGTCTTACAACAACCACCCTCCCTCTATCTTACAGTTGTATACAGCTAATAACCTCAAACATCTGTCTTACAACAACCACCCTCCCTCTATCTTACAGTTGTATACAGCTAATAACCTCAAACATCTGTCTTACAACAACCACCCTCCCTCTATCTTACAGTTGTATAAGCTAATAACCTCAAACATCTTCTTACAACAACCACCCTCCCTCTATCTCAGTTGTATATATACAGCTAATAACCTCAAACATCTGTCTTACAACAACCACCCTCCCTCTATCTTACAGTTGTATACAGCTAATAACCTCAAACATCTGTCTTACAACAACCACCCTCCCTCTATCTTACAGTTGTATACAGTATACAGCTAATAACCTCAAACATCTGTCTTACAACAACCACCCTCCCTCTATCTTACAGTTGTATAAAGTATACAGCTAATAACCTCAAACATCTGTCTTACAACAACCACCCTCCCTCTATCTTACAGTTGTATAAATTCAGCTAATAACCTCAAACATCTGTCTTACAACAACCACCCTCCCTCTATCTTACAGTTGTATAAAGTATACAGCTAATAACCTCAAACATCTGTCTTACAACAACCACCCTCCCTCTATCTTACAGTTGTATAAAGTATACAGCTAATAACCTCAAACATCTGTCTTACAACAACCACCCTCCCTCTATCTTACAGTTGTATAAAGTATACAGCTAATAACCTCAAACATCTGTCTTACAACAACCACCCTCCCTCTATCTTACAGTTGTATAAAGTATACAGCTAATAACCTCAAACATCTGTCTTACAACAACCACCCTCCCTCTATCTTACAGTTGTATAAAGTATACAGCTAATAACCTCAAACATCTCTCTTACAACAACCACCCTCCCTCTATCTTACAGTTGTATAAAGTATACAGCTAATAACCTCAAACATCTCTCTTACAACAACCACCCTCCCTCTATCTTACAGTTGTATAAAGTATACAGCTAATAACCTCAAACATCTGTCTTACAACAACCACCCTCCCTCTATCTTACAGTTGTATACAGCTAATAACCTCAAACACCTGTCTTACAACAACCACCCTCCCTCTATCTTACAGTTGTATAGTATAAGCTAATAACCTCAAACATCTGTCTTACAACAACCACCCTCCCTCTATCTTACAGTTGTATAAATACAGCTAATAACCTCAAACACCTGTCTTACAACAACCACCCTCCCTCTATCTTACAGTTGTATACAGCTAATAACCTCAAACATCTGTCTTACAACAACCACCCTCCCTCTATCTTACAGTTGTATACAGCTAATAACCTCAAACATCTGTCTTACAACAACCACCCTCCCTCTATCTTACAGTTGTATACAGCTAATAACCTCAAACATCTGTCTTACAACAACCACCCTCCCTCTATCTTACAGTTGTATACAGCTAATAACCTCAAACATCTGTCTTACAACAACCACCCTCCCTCTATCTTACAGTTGTATAAAGTACAGCTAATAACCTCAAACATCTGTCTTACAACAACCACCCTCCCTCTATCTTACAGTTGTATAAACTGTACAGCTAATAACCTCAAACATCTGTCTTACAACAACCACCCTCCCTCTATCTTACAGTTGTATAAACTGTACAGCTAATAACCTCAAACATCTGTCTTACAACAACCACCCTCCCTCTATCTTACAGTTGTATAAACTGTACAGCTAATAACCTCAAACATCTCTCTTACAACAACCACCCTCCCTCTATCTTACAGTTGTATAAACTGTACAGCTAATAACCTCAAACATCTGTCTTACAACAACCACCCTCCCTCTATCTTACAGTTGTATACAGCTAATAACCTCAAACATCTGTCTTACAACAACCACCCTCCCTCTATCTTACAGTTGTATACAGTATACAGCTAATAACCTCAAACACCTGTCTTACAACAACCACCCTCCCTCTATCTTACAGTTGTATACAGCTAATAACCTCAAACATCTGTCTTACAACAACCACCCTCCCTCTATCTTACAGTTGTATACAGTTACAGCTAATAACCTCAAACACCTGTCTTACAACAACCACCCTCCCTCTATCTTACAGTTGTATAAAGTATACAGCTAATAACCTCAAACATCTGTCTTACAACAACCACCCTCCCTCTATCTTACAGTTGTATACAGCTAATAACCTCAAACACCTGTCTTACAACAACCACCCTCCCTCTATCTTACAGTTGTATACAGTATACAGCTAATAACCTCAAACATCTGTCTTACAACAACCACCCTCCCTCTATCTTACAGTTGTATAAAGTATACAGCTAATAACCTCAAACATCTGTCTTACAACAACCACCCTCCCTCTATCTTACAGTTGTATACAGCTAATAACCTCAAACATCTGTCTTACAACAACCACCCTCCCTCTATCTTACAGTTGTATACAGTATACAGCTAATAACCTCAAACATCTGTCTTACAACAACCACCCTCCCTCTATCTTACAGTTGTATACAGCTAATAACCTCAAACATCTGTCTTACAACAACCACCCTCCCTCTATCTTACAGTTGTATACAGCTAATAACCTCAAACATCTGTCTTACAACAACCACCCTCCCTCTATCTTACAGTTGTATACAGCTAATAACCTCAAACATCTGTCTTACAACAACCACCCTCCCTCTATCTTACAGTTGTATACAGCTAATAACCTCAAACATCTGTCTTACAACAACCACCCTCCCTCTATCTTACAGTTGTATACAGCTAATAACCTCAAACATCTCTCTTACAACAACCACCCTCCCTCTATCTTACAGTTGTATAAATTACAGCTAATAACCTCAAACATCTGTCTTACAACAACCACCCTCCCTCTATCTTACAGTTGTATACAGCTAATAACCTCAAACATCTGTCTTACAACAACCACCCTCCCTCTATCTTACAGTTGTATACAGTATACAGCTAATAACCTCAAACATCTGTCTTACAACAACCACCCTCCCTCTATCTTACAGTTGTATAAATTACAGCTAATAACCTCAAACATCTGTCTTACAACAACCACCCTCCCTCTATCTTACAGTTGTATAAATTACAGCTAATAACCTCAAACATCTGTCTTACAACAACCACCCTCCCTCTATCTTACAGTTGTATAAAGTATACAGCTAATAACCTCAAACATCTGTCTTACAACAACCACCCTCCCTCTATCTTACAGTTGTATAAATGTACAGCTAATAACCTCAAACATCTGTCTTACAACAACCACCCTCCCTCTATCTTACAGTTGTATAAATTACAGCTAATAACCTCAAACATCTGTCTTACAACAACCACCCTCCCTCTATCTTACAGTTGTATAAACTGTACAGCTAATAACCTCAAACATCTGTCTTACAACAACCACCCTCCCTCTATCTTACAGTTGTATAAAGTATACAGCTAATAACCTCAAACATCTGTCTTACAACAACCACCCTCCCTCTATCTTACAGTTGTATAAACTGTACAGCTAATAACCTCAAACATCTGTCTTACAACAACCACCCTCCCTCTATCTTACAGTTGTATATACAGCTAATAACCTCAAACACCTGTCTTACAACAACCACCCTCCCTCTATCTTACAGTTGTATACAGTGCTAATAACCTCAAACATCTGTCTTACAACAACCACCCTCCCTCTATCTTACAGTTGTATAAACTGTACAGCTAATAACCTCAAACATCTGTCTTACAACAACCACCCTCCCTCTATCTTACAGTTGTATAAACTGTACAGCTAATAACCTCAAACATCTGTCTTACAACAACCACCCTCCCTCTATCTTACAGTTGTATACAGCTAATAACCTCAAACATCTCTCTTACAACAACCACCCTCCCTCTATCTTACAGTTGTATAAACTGTACAGCTAATAACCTCAAACATCTGTCTTACAACAACCACCCTCCCTCTATCTTACAGTTGTATACAGCTAATAACCTCAAACATCTGTCTTACAACAACCACCCTCCCTCTATCTTACAGTTGTATACAGCTAATAACCTCAAACATCTGTCTTACAACAACCACCCTCCCTCTATCTTACAGTTGTATAAAGTACAGCTAATAACCTCAAACATCTGTCTTACAACAACCACCCTCCCTCTATCTTACAGTTGTATACAGCTAATAACCTCAAACATCTGTCTTACAACAACCACCCTCCCTCTATCTTACAGTTGTATACAGCTAATAACCTCAAACATCTGTCTTACAACAACCACCCTCCCTCTATATTACAGTTGTATACAGCTAATAACCTCAAACATCTGTCTTACAACAACCACCATCCCTCAATCTTCACCAGCAAAATCAATGTTCTATTTCTAATCTAACTTCCAAGGTGTGAATGTTGTTGAGAGGTGAGGTTGATATATAAATACATGGTCCGCGAGGCTGCGAGGGTAAATAAGCTCAATCAGCAATTGTTTCATACAATTGTCTGTCTGGCCAATGATACAAAATTGTTCTATATGTATGAGTGTGCATGAGTTTATGCAGCCAGTATATGTGAGGCTATCGGAGTGCATGGTTTAAGAGTGTATGGAACTCCTACTTATATGGATCCATACCCGCCCATATACAGGTCACATACACTTGTGTAGTTTAACAGTGTTTGCTATTCACAATAGATTTGTATTCTTTGTCCCAGCAGTCATGAGAAATATATTTATTTGGTCAAACTTTAATAGTTCATGAGCTTTATCTACACACATTAGTAGGGCTTTTCGTGATGGAAAAAGTACCGTTTGGTAGTTAAATGCCATTGTTTGTTGTTAGGTGGAAGAACTTGCTGGACAGCGAGTAATTCAGATAGCTTGCGGCAGCAGAGATGCCCAGACTCTGGCACTCACAGACGAGGGTCTCGTCTACTCCTGGGGTGACGGGGATTTCGGGAAGCTTGGTAGAGGAGGAAGTGAGGGCTGTAATGTTCCCAAAGAGATTGACAGACTGCGGGGGTTGGGAGTGACGCAGATAGAATGCGGGGCCCAGTTCTCACTGGCTAGAACCAAATCTGGACAAGTCTGGACCTGGTAAGATAGAGTATGTCTTGAGTGTAGTTTTAGGATTAATTCAAATTTAATTTAGCTCGAGTTCTTATTTACAATATTTGCCTAATTAATCTCGGGACCTCATGTCCGATATCATCGATCGTCGTGAAGGATAGAGAGACAAGTAGCATTTATGTGTCTTGCATAAGGACAACACCACCGTGGTTCTGGAGTGGCTGAAATTCACAGCCCCTTTAGTTACAAGGCAGATGCAGCATCTATTACACCACAGTTGCTCCAAAAATGAATAAATCAAAGTGGGTCGGAATGTTGTGGTATGATGATAAAATCTCTTATTTTAGTGTACTGGAGCCTCAACCAAAAAAGATTTTAGATTTTATGAAATTGTGTACATTTACTTGAAAATCAGAGCTGGAACAATGAAGGAAGGAAACTCTTGGGGCCTACGTGGTTAATTCCGGCACTCAGAATGAAAATACAAATATTATTTAGATTCTAACATGACCAAATATCTAAATCTAGTTGGTGTTATTTTTCAAAAAGCCACAAATGGCATCACAAAACTACAAAACTGACTTCGCGTTTGACATCACGCGCTAAGCCATGTTTTATTGCAGATGGTAACAACGGTAAATTCCTTCGTTGCGTATACAGGCACAATGCCGAGACATGCTAGAATATTGATAAGACATGCTAAACATGATTTACAATGCCGAGACATGCTAGAATATTGATAAGACATGCTAAACATGATTTACAATGCCGAGACATGCTAGAATATTGATAAGACATGCTAAACATGATTTACAATGCCGAGACATGCTAGAATATTGATAAGACATGCTAAACATGATTTACAATGCCGAGCCATGTTAGAATATTGATAAGACATGCTAAACATGATTTACAATGCCGAGCCATGTTAGAATATTGATAAGACATGCTAAACATGATTTACAATGCCGAGACATGCTAGAATATTGATAAGACATGCTAAGCATGATTTACAATGCCGAGCCATGTTAGAATATTTATAAGACATGCTAAACATGATTTACAATGCCGAGCCATGTTAGAATATTGATAAGACATGCTAAACATGATTTACAATGCCGAGCCATGTTAGAATATTGATGAGACATGCTAAACATGATTTACAATGCCGAGCCATGTTAGAATATTGATGAGACATGCTAAACATGATTTACAATGCCGAGCCATGTTAGAATATTGATGAGACATGCTAAACATGATTTACAATGCCGAGCCATGTTAGAATATTGATAAGACATGCTAAGCATGATTTACAATGCCGAGACATGTTAGAATATTGATAAGACATGCTAAACATGATTTACAATGCCGAGCCATGTTAGAATATTGATAAGACATGCTAAACATGATTTACAATGCCGAGCCATGTTAGAATATTGATAAGACATGCTAAACATGATTTACAATGCCGAGCCATGTTAGAATATTGATAAGACATGCTAAACATGATTTACAATGCCGAGCCATGTTAGAATATTGATATGACATGCTAAGCATGATTTACAATGCCGAGCCATGCTAGAATATTGATGAGACATGCTAAACATGATTTACAATGCCGGGCCATGCTAGAATATTGATAAGACATGCTAAACATGATTTACAATGCCGAGCCATGTTAGAATATTGATAAGACATGCTAAACATGATTTACAATGCCGAGCCATGTTAGAATATTGATAAGACATGCTAAACATGATTTACAATGCCGAGACATGTTAGAATATTGATAAGACATGCTAAGCATGATTTACAATGCCGAGCCATGTTAGAATATTGATAAGACATGCTAAACATGATTTACAATGCCGAGCCATGTTAGAATATTGATAAGACATGCTAAACATGATTTACAATGCCGAGCCATGTTAGAATATTGATAAGACATGCTAAACATGATTTACAATGCCGAGCCATGTTAGAATATTGATAAGACATGCTAAACATGATTTGGTGTTGAATGGGTGCACCAGTCCATGTGAGTTACTTGGTGTTGAATGGGTGCACCAGTCCATGCGAGTTACTTGGTGTTGAATGGGTGCACCAGTCCATGTGAGTTACTTGGTGTTGAATGGGTGCACCAGTCCATGTGAGTTACTTGGTATTGAATGGGTGCACCAGTCCATGTGAGTTACTTGGTGTTGAATGGGTGCACCAGTCCATGTGAGTTACTTGGTGTTGAATGGGTGCACCAGTCCATGTGAGTTACTTGGTGTTGAATGGGTGCACCAGTCCATGTGAGTTACTTGGTGTTGAATGGGTGCGCCAGTCCATGTGAGTTACTTGGTGTTGAATGGGTGCGCCAGTCCATGTGAGTTACTTGGTGTTGAATGGGTGCACCAGTCCATGTGAGTTACTTGGTGTTGTATGGGTGCACCAGTCCATGTGAGTTACTTGGTGTTGAATGGGTGTGCCAGTCCATGTGAGTTACTTGGTGTTGAATGGGTGCACCAGTCCATGTGAGTTACTTGGTGTTGTATGGGTGCACCAGTCCATGTGAGTTACTTGGTGTTGAATGGGTGTGCCAGTCCATGTGAGTTACTTGGTGTTGAATGGGTGCACCAGTCCATGTGAGTTACTTGGTGTTGAATGGGTGCACCAGTCCATGTGAGTTACTTGGTGTTGAATGGGTGCGCCAGTCCATGTGAGTTACTTGGTGTTGAATGGGTGCACCAGTCCATGTGAGTTACTTGGTGTTGAATGGGTGCACCAGTCCATGTGAGTTACTTGGTGTTGAATGGGTGCGCCAGTCCATGTGAGTTACTTGGTGTTGAATGGGTGCACCAGTCCATGTGAGTTACTTGGTGTTGAATGGGTGCACCAGTCCATGTGAGTTACTTGGTGTTGAATGGGTGCACCAGTCCATGTGAGTTACTTGGTGTTGAATGGGTGCACCAGTCCATGTGAGTTACTTGGTGTTGAATGGGTGCACCAGTCCATGTGAGTTACTTGGTGTTGAATGGGTGCACCAGTCCATGTGAGTTACTTGGTGTTGAATGGGTTATCTAAATGATGGTGCTATTAGTAGTATTAGTAGTATATCTTTATTTTCGTCTCATCAATGTATAATACAATATTACAGACATAATAAATGATCACTATAAAATATACATTGCCATTCTGGAAGAATTATAAGAGACGTTATAATAATGCCTCTAGGCTTGTAGATACACATAAATTATATCACAATTAGTATTTTAAGATAGACTCTATCATTTATAACTATAACTATGTACGTATCTAAAACTGATAAATCTATATGAACGTTGCTAATCTCCTAATTAAAAAAAACTGCAATAAAACTAGGAGGGGGTAAGATTCTGAATTATCGATATAGGCACTAGCGTGCACTTGCTAAAAATAGTTTAGAAGACCAGGTATCACCCTTGATCAGATCAATGGTGACTTGCAGTAAAACTATCAAAATGTGTATCAATACGAGTTGCTTGTAACACAAGACCAGCCCTTATATCATTATACAGACAGCAATCCAGCAAAGCATGTGTTTCAGTTTCAACAGAAGTTTTACAATATGGACTCAATCTATTTTAGATGGGAATATTCTCATGCCTCCCAGTCTCTAACCTAAGAGGTGCCACCCCGCATCTAAACTTTGCTAGCGCAGCTCTGTGAAAAGGGGGTAGTATCATTTTACAATACATTTCAGTTTCTAAGGTAGATTTGAACATGCAGTAACTTCTAAGTTTGTTACCTCCCTTATTGGATGGTCCAACTGGATTGTTAATTTGTTCTAACCAGTTTAGCTGATATAAAGACATACGTTCACTTATAATGTTATTAATCAGAGATGCAGAAATAGGTTGGGATATGTCACACCATTCATTTAAATTAAACTCTTTTGACACAATTGTATAAAACCAATTTTTACAACCGGAGCCTGCAGACGCTGCTGCACAAAGTGAAATGCGTTTATTAATACGACACTCATTTGTACAGGAAAGCCTGGTGTAATATTTAATGGTACTCTCCCATTGCTTAATATAAGCCGGTGTCCAACCCATTTCCCCATGCAATGCAGTATTGGGAGTGTACTTTCCAACACCAAGAAAAAATCTCATGGCACGATTTTGTACCGATTCAATACAAGAATATCGTTTAACTCCCCATATGCAAGCACTGTAATTAATTACAGGCCATACTAATGCATCAAACAATTTAGTAAAAACAGCAAAAGTAAAACTTCCCGCCAATTTGCATTTGGCTATCAAAAGTGCATGATTTGCACTCTGTGACACATATTTAGCTGTCTTAGCATAATCAAGATGTTCATGTAGTAACATTCCTATGTGCATATAAATATCGAATAGTGAAATTACATCTTCACCACATTTAAATATTACATTCGTTTTGCTAACTGAATGATTGCGGAAGTGCATTACGTTGCATTTACCCACATTAATATTCGTACTATTTGATTTACACCAATTATTCAACATATTTAGTAAAACCTGTAAATCTTCAGTAGTATCAGCCAACAAAACGATATCATCTGCATACATCAATATACATATTTTATCATTGTCACAAACAATACCTTTACCTGAAGATTTCAAAAATAGAGTAAGGTCATTGATGTATAAATTAAACAGCAAAGGAGACAATATGCAACCCTGACGTAATCCACATTTTACTTCAAACCAATCTGTATGATAGTTATTGACTCTCACACATGCAGATATTGACGAATACAATGATTTAACAGACAATAGATGTTTTCCAGATATTTCTATATAGTATGCAAACTATCTGCTATATCACTCGTAGAGGAATTGTTGTGCAATGTATATGATAGATACCCAGTTCATTATCTGTGATACCATTCTTTCTATGTACTATCCATACTTGCCTATAAGACGACCCCCCTACTTTGGTCCTGAAATATGTGGGTTTTGACATGCACTCACTTAAAAGACGGATCGATAAAATAACACCAGACACAAGTAGAAATTGCATGTTTCGACAGTGTAAATTAAAGAATTTTCTGTGTCAAAAGTACTTGTTTTCTTCCTTTTTTGTACTTTTTTTTGAGGTCATAATCTGGTGGTAAAAAGCTTGTCTTATAGGTGAGTATGGATGGTACATGTGCCTCGGTAAATTGTGTCAGGAGATTACCTACTGGCGTCATTATTTCAGGGGCAAGGGAGACTATTTTCGACTTGGCCATGGGACAGATGCTCACGTACGGAAGCCTACGCTTGTAGAAGGTCTGGTAGGGAAGAAGATAGTGCATGTGTCTGTCGGTGCTCTCCACTGCTTGGCTGTAACGGAGACTGGGCAGGTCAGTATGGTGTAGCGTCTTACAAGCGCATGATATCAGTTCAAGATCATTGTCACACATAGAACTTAATTCTGTGCCAGCTGGCTCTACTCTGTTTCCAAATGCAATGTTATTTGGTTCCAGTGCTCGTGTGTACAGATTCTCATATGATGTCTTAGAAACTGATGAAAGTTGCAATATCGAGAGCATTTAGATATTGCGTAATTATCTCCCTCTTATGTTGCGTAATTATCTCCCTCTTATGTTGCATAATTATCTCGCTCCTATATTACATAATTATCTCCCTCTTATATTACGTAATTATCTTCCTCTTGTATTACATAATTATCTTCCTCTTATATTACGTAATTATCTCCCTCTTATATTACATAATTATCTTCCTCTTGTATAAGTAATTATCTCCCTCTTATGTTACATAAGTATCTCCCTCTTATGTTACATAAGTATCTCCCTCTTATGTTACATAAGTATCTTCCTCTTATGTTACATAATTATCTCCCTCTTATGTTACATAAGTATCTCCCTCTTATGTTACATAATTATCTCCCTCTTATGTGTATTACAGGTTTTGTCTCATGGGCTGCACTCTTATTCCATGCTAATAAAGTGGCAGGGGTGGGGGACATGGCTTGTTTAATGATAATCCAATAGCAATCTATACATTTGCTGCATTTGTAGCGAGTAGACCGCTTTTGACGTTTGGGACCTGCTGGCTTTCAAGCTTTCTTAGAATTAATCCTGCTAATTTACATGTGTTTAGGTTCTTTCAATATACAAAATAATCAAGTATTCATAATATGTAGATACATGTAGGATTGAGGAGATAGCAACCTGCTACTATGGATACCTATTTCCTATCAATCATTGCAAATATTGCAGTTAATATTAGGCAACAAAATTACTGTCACATATTGAGTAACTCAGTTATTTTAGAATGTGAGAAAACGGTAATAATGTTGAAATAGATGTTCAGAAATGATGGTGGTTGTGCAACAGGATGACCAAATTCACTATTTCTACCAACTACACCACCACCATTGGCTATGATAATTCACTATTTCTTCCAACTACACCACCACCATTGGCTATGATAATTCACTATTTCTACCAACTACACCACCACCATTGGCTATGATAATTCACTATTTCTTCCAACTACACCACCACCATTGGCTATGATAATTCACTATTTCTACCAACTACACCACCACCATTGGCTATGATAATTCACTATTTCTTCCAACTACACCACCACCATTGGCTATGATAATTCACTATTTCTTCCAACTACACCACCACCATTGGCTATGATAATTCACTATTTCTACCAACTACACCACCACCATTGGCTATGATAATTCACTATTTCTACCAACTACACCACCACCATTGGCTATGATAATTCACTATTTCTACCAACTACACCACCACCATTGGCTATGATAATTCACTATTTCTACCAACTACACCACCACCATTGGCTATGATAATTCACTATTTCTACCAACTACACCACCACCATTGGCTATGATAATTCACTATTTCTACCAACTACACCACCACCATTGGCTATGATAATTCACTATTTCTACCACCATTGGCTATGATAATTCACTATTTCTACCACCATTGGCTATGATAATTCACTATTTCTACCACCATTGGCTATGATAATTCACTATTTCTACCACCATTGGCTATGATAATTCACTATTTCTACCAACTACACCACCACCATTGGCTATGATAATTCACTATTTCTACCAACTACACCACCACCATTGGCTATGATAATTCACTATTTCTACCAACTACACCACCACCATTGGCTATGATAATTCACTATTTCTACCAACTACACCACCACCATTGGCTATGATAATTCACTATTTCTACCAACTACACCACCACCATTGGCTATGATAATTCACTATTTCTACCAACTACACCACCACCATTGGCTATGATAATTCACTATTTCTACCAACTACACCACCACCATTGGCTATGATAATTCACTATTTCTACCAACTACACCACCACCATTGGCTATGATAATTCACTATTTCTACCAACTACACCACCACCATTGGCTATGATAATTCACTATTTCTACCAACTACACCACCATTGGCTATGATAATTCACTATCTCTACCACCATTGGCTATGATAATTCACTATCTCTACCACCATTGGCTATGATAATTCACTATTTCTACCAACTACACCACCACCATTGGCTATGATAATTCACTATTTCTACCAACTACACCACCACCATTGGCTATGATAATTCACTATCTCTACCACCATTGGCTATGATAATTCACTATCTCTACCACCATTGGCTATGATAATTCACTATCTCTACCACCATTGGCTATGATAATTCACTATTTCTACCACCATTGGCTATGATAATTCACTATTTTTACCACCATTGGCTATGATAATTCACTATTTCTACCACCATTGGCTATGATAATTCACTATTTCTACCACCATTGGCTATGATAATTCACTATTTCTACCACCATTGGCTATGATAATTCACTATTTCTACCACCATTGGCTATGATAATTCACTATTTCTACCACCATTGGCTATGATAATTCACTATTTCTACCACCATTGGCTATGATAATTCACTATTTCTACCACCATTGGCTATGATAATTCACTATTTCTTCCAACTACACCACCACCATTGGCTATGATAATTCACTATTTCTACCAACTACACCACCACCATTGGCTATGATAATTCACTATTTCTTCCAACTACACCACCACCATTGGCTATGATAATTCACTATTTCTTCCAACTACACCACCACCATTGGCTATGATAATTCACTATTTCTTCCAACTACACCACCACCATTGGCTATGATAATTCACTATTTCTTCCAACTACACCACCACCATTGGCTATGATAATTCACTATTTCTACCAACTACACCACCACCATTGGCTATGATAATTCACTATTTCTACCAACTACACCACCACCATTGGCTATGATAATTCACTATTTCTACCAACTACACCACCACCATTGGCTATGATAATTCACTATTTCTACCAACTACACCACCACCATTGGCTATGATAATTCACTATTTCTACCACCATTGGCTATGATAATTCACTATTTCTACCACCATTGGCTATGATAATTCACTATTTCTACCACCATTGGCTATGATAATTCACTATTTCTACCACCATTGGCTATGATAATTCACTATTTCTACCACCATTGGCTATGATAATTCACTATTTCTACCACCATTGGCTATGATAATTCACTATTTCTACCACCATTGGCTATGATAATTCACTATTTCTACCACCATTGGCTATGATAATTCACTATTTCTACCACCATTGGCTATGATAATTCACTATTTCTACCACCATTGGCTATGATAATTCACTATTTCTACCACCATTGGCTATGATAATTCACTATCTCTACCACCATTGGCTATGATAATTCACTATTTCTACCACCATTGGCTATGATAATTCACTATCTCTACCACCATTGGCTATGATAATTCACTATCTCTACCACCATTGGCTATGATAATTCACTATTTCTACCACCATTGGCTATGATAATTCACTATCTCTACCACCATTGGCTATGATAATTCACTATCTCTACCACCATTGGCTATGATAATTCACTATATCTACCACCATTGGCTATGATAATTCACTATCTCTACCACCATTGGCTATGATAATTCACTATTTCTACCAACTACACCACCACCATTGGCTATGATAATTCACTATTTCTACCAACTACACCACCACCATTGGCTATGATAATTCACTATTTCTACCAACTACACCACCACCATTGGCTATGATAATTCACTATTTCTACCAACTACACCACCACCATTGGCTATGATAATTCACTATTTCTACCACCATTGGCTATGATAATTCACTATTTCTACCACCATTGGCTATTATAATTCACTATCTCTACCACCATTGGCTATGATAATTCACTATTTCTACCACCATTGGCTATGATAATTCACTATTTCTACCACCATTGGCTATGATAATTCACTATTTCTACCACCATTGGCTATGATAATTCACTATTTCTACCACCATTGGCTATGATAATTCACTATTTCTACCACCATTGGCTATGATAATTCACTATTTCTACCACCATTGGCTATGATAATTCACTATTTCTACCAACCACCACCACCATCGGCTATGATAATTCACTATTTCTACCAACTACACCACCACCATTGGCTATGATAATTCACTATTTCTACCAACCACCACCACCATTGGCTATGATAATTCACTATTTCTACCAACTACACCACCACCATTGGCTATGATAATTCACTATTTCTACCAACTACACCACCACCATTGGCTATGATAATTCACTATTTCTTCCAACTACACCACCACCATTGGCTATGATAATTCACTATTTCTTCCAACTACACCACCACCATTGGCTATGATAATTCACTATCTCTACCACCATTGGCTATGATAATTCACTATCTCTACTACCATTGGCTATGATAATTCACTATTTCTACAAACTACACCACCACCATTGGCTATGATAATTCACTATCTCTACCACCATTGGCTATGATAATTCACTATCTCTACCACCATTGGCTATGATAATTCACTATCTCTACCACCATTGGCTATGATAATTCACTATCTCTACCACCATTGGCTATGATAATTCACTATTTCTACCAACTACACCACCACCATTGGCTATGATAATTCACTATTTCTACCAACTACACCACCACCATTGGCTATGATAATTCACTATCTCTACCACCATTGGCTATGATAATTCACTATCTCTACCACCATTGGCTATGATAATTCACTATCTCTACCACCATTGGCTATGATAATTCACTATTTCTACCACCATTGGCTATGATAATTCACTATTTTTACCACCATTGGCTATGATAATTCACTATTTCTACCACCATTGGCTATGATAATTCACTATTTCTACCACCATTGGCTATGATAATTCACTATTTCTACCACCATTGGCTATGATAATTCACTATTTCTACCACCATTGGCTATGATAATTCACT
>CM026391.1:48659052-48696637 GCA_014843695.1 Archivesica marissinica
CATGATGTGCGTGTATCTTGTGCAGCGTTTGTTACATTCAACATGATGTACGTGTATCTTGTGCAGCGTTGTTGAGTTTAACATGATGTGCGTGTATCTTGTGCAGTGTTTGCTACATTCAACATGATTTGCGTGTATCGTATGCAGTGTTTGTTACATTCGACATGATGTACGTGTATCTTGTGCAGCGTTTGTTACATTCAACATGATGTATGTGTATCTTGTGCAGCGTTTGTTACATTCAACATGATGTACGTGTATCTTGTGCAGTGTTTGTTGCATTCGACATGACGTACGTGTATCTTGTGCAGCGTTTGTTACATTCAACATGATGTACGTGTATCTTGTGCAGCATTTGTTACATTCGACATGATGTACGTGTATCTTGTACAGTGTTTGTTACATTCAACATGATGTACGTGTATCTTGTGCAGCATTTGTTACATTCAATATGATGTACGTGTATCTTGTGCAGCGTTTGTTACATTCAACATGATGTGCGTGTATATTGTGCAGCGTTTGTTACATTCGACATGATGTGTGTGTATCTTGTGCAGCGTATGTTACATTCAACATGATGTGCGTGTATCTTGTGCAGCGTTTGTTACATTCGACATGATGTGCGTGTATCTTGTGCAGCGTTTGTTACATTCAACATGATGTGCGTGTATCTTGTGCAGCGTTTGTTACATTCAACATGATGTACGTGTATCTTGTGCAGCGTTTGTTACATTCACATGATGGCGTGTATCTTGTGCACGTTTGTTACATTCGACATGATGTGCGTGTATCTTGTGCACGTTTGTTACATTCAACATGATGTGCGTGTATCTTGTGCAGGTACATTAATGATGTGCGTGTATCTTGTGCAGCGTTGTTTTACTATGTCGGTATCTTTGAGCGTTTGTTACATTCAACTGATGTGCGTGTATCTTGTGCAGCGTTTGTTACATTCACATGATGTGCGTGTATCTTGTGCAGCGTTTGTTACATTCGACATGATGTGCGTGTATCTTGTGCAGCGTTTGTTACATTCAACATGATGTGCGTGTATCTTGTGCAGCGTTTGTTACATTCAACATGATGTACGTGTATCTTGTGCAGCGTTTGTTACATTCAACATGATGTGCGTGTATCTTGTGCAGTGTTTGTACATTCAACATGATTGCGTGTATCGTGTGTTCATTCCATGTGTTTATCTTGTGCAGCGTTTGTTCATTCACATGATGTATGTGTATCTTGTGCAGCGTTTGTTACATTCAACATGATGTACGTGTATCTTGTGCAGTTTTCATTCACGTACGTGTACTTGTGCAGCGTTTGTTACATTCAACATGATGTGCGTGTATCTTGTGCATTTGTTACATTCGACATGATGACGTGTATCTTGTGCAGCGTTTGTTACATTCAACATGATGTACGTGTATCTTGTGCAGCGTTTGTTACATTCAATGATGTACGTGTATCTTGTGCAGCGTTTGTTACATTCACATGATGTGCGTGTATCTTGTGCAGCGTTTGTTACATTCGACATGATGTTTGTATCTTGTGCAGCGTATGTTACATTCAACATGATGTGCGTGTATCTTGTGCAGCGTTTGTTACATTCGACATGATGTGCGTGTATCTTGTGCAGCGTTTGTTACATTCAACATGATGTGCGTGTATCTTGTGCAGCGTTTGTTACATTCAACATGATGTGCGTGTATCTTGTGCAGCGGTTGTTGAGTTTAACATGATGTGCGTGTATCTTGTGCAGCGTATGTTACATTCAACATGATGTGCGTGTATCTTGTGCAGCGTTTGTTACATTCAACATGATGTGCGTGTATCTTGTGCAGTGTTTGTTACATTCGACATGATGTACGTGTATCTTGTGCAGCGTTTGTTACATTCAACATGATGTACGTGTATCTTGTGCAGCGTTTGTTACCTTCAACATGATGTGCGTGTATATTGTGCAGCGTTTGTTACATTCGACATGATGTTTGTGTATCTTGTGCAGCGTATGTTACATTCAACATGATGTGCGTGTATCTTGTGCAGCGTTTGTTACATTCGACATGATGTGCGTGTATCTTGTGCAGCGTTTGTTACATTCGACATGATGTGCGTGTATCTTGTGAATCGTTTGTTACATTCAACATGATGTGCGTGTATCTTGTGCAGCGTTTGTTACATTCAACATGATGTGCGTGTATCTTGTGCAGCGTTGTTGAGTTTAACATGATGTGCGTGTATCTTGTGCAGCGTATGTTACATTCAACATGATGTGCGTGTATCTTGTGCAGCGTTTGTTACATTCAACATGATGTGCGTGTATCTTGTGCAGCGTTTGTTACATTCGACATGATGTACGTGTATCTTGTGCAGCGTTTGTTACATTCAACATGATGTACGTGTATCTTGTGCAGCGTTTGTTACATTCAACATGATGTACGTGTATCTTGTGCAGTGTTTGTTACATTCGACATGATGTACGTGTATCTTGTGCAGCGTTTGTTACATTCAACATGATGTGCGTGTATATTGTGCAGCGTTTGTTACATTCGACATGATGTTTGTGTATCTTGTGCAGCGTATGTTACATTCAACATGATGTGCGTGTATCTTGTGCAGCGTTTGTTACATTCGACATGATGTGCGTGTATCTTGTGCAGCGTTTGTTACATTCGACATGATGTGCGTGTATCTTGTGAATCGTTTGTTACATTCAACATGATGTGCGTGTATCTTGTGCAGCGTTTGTTACATTCAACATGATGTGCGTGTATCTTGTGCAGCGTTGTTGAGTTTAACATGATGTGCGTGTATCTTGTGCAGCGTATGTTACATTCAACATGATGTGCGTGTATCTTGTGCAGTGTTTGCTACATTCAACATGATGTGCGTGTATCGTGTGCAGTGTTTGTTACATTCGACATGATGTACGTGTATCTTGTGCAGCGTTTGTTACATTCAACATGATGTACGTGTATCTTGTGCAGCGTTTGTTACATTCAACATGATGTACGTGTATCTTGTGCAGTGTTTGTTGCATTCGACATGACGTACGTGTATCTTGTGCAGCGTTTGTTACATTCAACATGATGTACGTGTATCTTGTGCAGCATTTGTTACATTCGACATGATGTACGTGTATCTTGTACAGTGTTTGTTACATTCAACATGATGTACGTGTATCTTGTGCAGCATTTGTTACATTCAATATGATGTACGTGTATCTTGTGCAGCGTTTGTTACATTCAACATGATGTGCGTGTATATTGTGCAGCGTTTGTTACATTCGACATGATGTGTGTGTATCTTGTGCAGCGTATGTTACATTCAACATGATGTGCGTGTATCTTGTGCAGCGTTTGTTACATTTGACATGATGTGCGTGTATCTTGTGCAGCGTTTGTTACATTCGACATGATGTGCGTGTATCTTGTGAATCGTTTGTTACATTCAACATGATGTGCGTGTATCTTGTGCAGCGTTTGTTACATTCAACATGATGTGCGTGTATCTTGTGCAGCGGCGTTGTTGAGTTTAACATGATGTGCGTGTATCTTGTGCAGCGTATGTTACATTCAACATGATGTGCGTGTATCTTGTGCAGCGTTTGCTACATTCAACATGATGTGCGTGTATCGTGTGCAGTGTTTGTTACATTCGACATGATGTACGTGTATCTTGTGCAGCGTTTGTTACATTCAACATGATGTAC
Organism: Archivesica marissinica; assembly: GCA_014843695.1. Taxonomy (NCBI): domain Eukaryota; kingdom Metazoa; phylum Mollusca; class Bivalvia; order Venerida; family Vesicomyidae; genus Archivesica; species Archivesica marissinica. The sequence goes on from CM026391.1 coordinate 48,662,765, forward strand.
GTGTATCTTGTGCAGCGTTTGTTACATTCAACATGATGTGCGTGTATCTTGTGCAGTGTTTGTTGCATTCGACATGATGTACGTGTATCTTGTGCAGCGTTTGTTACATTCGACATGATGTACGTGTATCTTGTGCAGCGTTTGTTACATTCAACATGATGTGCGTGTATCTTGTGCAGCGTTTGTTACATTCAACATGATGTACGTGTATCTTGTGCAGCGTTTGTTACATTCAACATGTGCGTGTATCTTGTGCAGCGTTTGTTACATTCAACATGATGTGCGTGTATCTTGTGCAGCGTTTGTTACATTCAACATGATGTGCGTGTATCTTGTGCAGCGTTTGTTACATTCAACATGATGTGCGTGTATCTTGTGCAGCGTTTGTTACATTCAACATGATGTGCGTGTATCTTGTGCAGCGTTTGTTACATTCAACATGATGTGCGTGTATCTTGTGCAGCATGTGTTACATTCAACATGATGTGCGTGTATCTTGTGCAGCGTTTGTTACATTCAACATGATGTGCGTGTATCTTGTGCAGCGTTTGTTACATTCAACATGATGTGCGTGTATCTTGTGCAGCGTTTGTTACATTCAACATGATGTACGTGTATCTTGTGCAGCGTTTGTTACATTCAACATGATGTTCGTGTATCTTGTGCAGCGTTTGTTACATTCAACATGATGTTCGTGTATCTTGTGCAGCGTTTGTTACATTCGACATGATGTGCGTGTATCTTGTGCAGCATTTGTTACATTCGTAATGATGTTTGTGTATCTTGTGCAACGTATGTTACATTCGACATGATGTGCGTGTATCTTGTGCAGCGTTTGTTACATTCGACATGATGTTTGTGTATCTTGTGCAACGTATGTTACATTCGACATGATGTGCGTGTATATTGTGTAGCGTATGTTACATTCAACATGATGTGCGTTTATATTGTGCAGCGTTTGTTACATTCGACATGATGTGCGTGTATCTTGTGCAGCGATTGTTACATTCGACATGATGTGCGTGTATCGTGTGAATCGTTTGTTACATTCAACATGATGTGCGTGTATCTTGTGCAGTGTTTGTTACATTCAACATGATGTGCGTGTATCTTGTGCAGCGTTGTTGAGTTCAACATGATGTGCGTGTATCTTGTGCAGCCTATGTTACATTCAACATGATGTGCGTGTATCCTGTACAGCGTATGTTACATTCAACATGATGTGCGTGTATCTTGTGCAGTGTTGTTGAGTTCAACATGATGTGCGTGTATCTTGTGTAGCGTTTGTTACATTCAACGTGATGTACGTGTATCTTGTTCAGCGTATGTTACATTCAACATGATGTGCGTGTATCTTGTGCAGCGTTGTTGAGTTCAACATGATGTGCGTGTATCTTGTGCAGCGCTTAGTTACATTCGACATGATGTACGTGTATCTTGTACAGCGTTTGTTGCATTCGACATGATGTTTGTGTATCTTGTGCAGCGTATGTTACATTCAACATGATGTGCGTGTATCTTGTGCAGTGTTTGTTACATTCAACATGTGCGTGTATCTTGTGCAGCGTTTGTTACATTCAACATGATGTGCGTGTATCTTGTGCAGCGTTTGTTACATTCAACATGATGTGCGTGTATCGTGTGCAGCGTTTGTTACATTCAACATGATGTGCGTGTATCTTGTGCAGCATGTGTTACATTCAACATGATGTGAGTGTATCTTGTGCAGCGTTTGTTACATTCAACATGATGTGCGTGTATCTTGTGCAGCGTTTGTTACATTCAACATGATGTGCGTGTATCTTGTGCAGCGTTTGTTACATTCAATATGATGTACGTGTATCTTGTGCTGCGTTTGTTACATTCAACATGATGTACGTGTATCTTGTGCAGCATTTGTTACATTCGACATGATGTGAGTGTATCGTGTGCAGCGTTTGTTACATTCAACATGATGTACGTGTATCTTGTGCAGCGTTTGCTATATTCAACATGATGTGCGTGTATCTAGTGCAGCGTTTGTTACATTCAATATGATGTACGTGTATCTTGTGCTGTGTTTGTTACATTCAACATGATGTACGTGTATCTTGTGCAGCATTTGTTACATTCGACATGATGTACGTGTATCTTGTGCAGCGTTTGTTACATTCGACATGATGTGCGTGTATCTTGTGAATCGTTTGTTACATTCAACATGATGTGCGTGTATCTTGTGCAGCGTTTGTTACATTCAACATGGGTTTTGTGGTTTTTTGATGTGCGTGTATCTTGTGCAGCGTTTGTTACATTCAACATGATGTGCGTGTATCTTGTGCAGCGTTTGTTACATTCAACATGATGTGCGTGTATCTTGTGCAGCGTTTGTTACATTCAACATGATGTGCGTGTATCTTGTGCAGCGTTTGTTGCATTCAACATGATGTGCGTGTATCTTGTGCAGCGTTTGTTACATTCAACATGATGTGCGTGTATCTTGTGCAGCGTTTGTTACATTCAACATGATGTGCGTGTATCTTGTGCAGCGTTTGTTACATTCAACATGATGTACGTGTATCTTGTGCAGCGTTTGTTCATACATTCACATGATGTGCGTGTATCTTGTGAGCGTTTGTTACATTCAACATGATGTGCGTGTATCTTGTGCAGCGTTTGTTACATTCAACATGATGTGCGTGTATCTTGTGCAGCGTTTGTTACATTCAACATGATGTGCGTGTATCTTGTGCAGCGTTTGTTTCATTCAACATGATGTGCGTGTATCTTGTGCACGTTTTTACATTCAACATGATGTGCTGTATCTTGTGCAGCGTTTGTTACATTCAACATATGTGCGTGTATCTTGTCAGCGTTTGTTACATTCAACATGATGTGCATGTATCTTGTGCAGCGTTTGTTACATTCAACATGATGTGCGTGTATCTTGTGCAGCGTTTGCTACATTCAACATGATGTGCGTGTATCTTGTGCATCGTTTGTTACATTCGACATGATGTACGTGTATCTTGTGCAGCGTTTGTTACATTCAACATGATGTGCGTGTATCTTGTGCAGCGTTTGTTACTTTCAATATGATGTTTGTGTATCTTGTGCAACATTTGTTACATTTGATATGATGTGCGTGTATCTTGTGCAGTGTTTGTTACATTAAGCATGGTGTGCGTGTATCTTGGGCAGCGTTTGTTACTTTCAATATGATGTGTGTGTATCTTGTGCAGCTTATGTTACATTCATCATGATGTGCATGTATCTTGTGCAGTGTTTGTTACATTCGACATGATGTACGTGTATCTTGTGCAGCGTTTGATACAGTCAACTTGATGTGCGTGTATCTTGTGCAGCGTTGTTGAGTTCAACATGATGTGCGTGTATCTTGTGCCGCGTTGTTGAGTTCAACATGATGTGCGTGTATCTTGTGCAGCGTTTGTCGCTACATTAAGCATGATGTGTGTGTATCTTGTGCAGCGTTTGTTACATTCGACATGATGTGCTTGTATCTTGTGCAGCGTTTGTTACATTCGACATGATGTGCGTGTATCTTGTGCAGTGTTTGTTGCATTCAACATGATGTGCGTGTATATTGTGCAGCGTTTGTTACATTCAACATGATGTGCGTGTATCTTGTGCAGCGTATGTTACATTCAGCATGATGTGCGTGTATCTTGTGCAGCGTTTGTTACATTCAACATGATGTGCGTGTATCTTGTGCAGCGTTTGTTATATTAAATATGATGTTCGTGTATCTTGTACAGCGTTTGTTGCATTCGACATGATGTGCGTGTATCTTGTGAAGCGTTTGTTACATTCGACATGATGTTTGTGTATCTTGTGCAACGTATGTTACATTCGACATGATGTTTGTGTATATTGTGCAGCGTATGTTACATTCAACATGATGTGCGTGTATATTGTGCAGCGTTTGTTACATTCAACATGATGTGCGTGTATCTTGTGCAGCATGTGTTACATTCGACATGATGTGAGTGTATCTTGTGCAGCGTTTGTTACATTCGACATGATGTGAGTGTATCTTGTGCAGCGTTTGTTACATTCAACATGATGTACGTGTATCTTGTGCAGCGTTTGTTACATTCGACATGATGTGCGTGTATCTTGTGAATCGTTTGTTACATTCAACATGATGTGCGTGTATCTTGTGAAGCGTTTGTTACATTCAACATGATGTGCGTGTATCTTGTGCAGCGTTTGTTACATTCAACATGATGTGCGTGTATCTTTTACAGCGTTTGTTACATTCGACATGATATGCGTGTATCTTGTGCATCGTTGTTGATTCAACATGATGTGCGTGTATCTTGTGCAGCGTTTGTTACATTCAACGTGATGTCCGTGTATCTTGTGCAGCGTATGTTACATTCAACATGATGTGCGTGTATCTTGTGCGCGTTTGTTACATTCAACATGATGTACGTGTATCTTGTGCAGCGTTTGTTACATTCAACATGATGTACGTGTATCTTGTGCAGCGTTTGTTACATTCGACATGATGTGCGTGTATCTTGTGATCGTTTGTTACATTCAACATGATATGCGTGTATCTTGTGCAGCGTTTGTTACATTCAACATGATGTGCGTGTATCTTGTGCAGCGTTTGTTACATTCAACATGATGTGCGTGTATCTTGTGCAGCGTATGTTGCATTCAACATGATGTGCGTGTATCTTGTGCAGCGTTGTTACATTCAACATGATGTCGTGTATCTTGTGCAGCGTTGTTGAGTTCAACATGATGTGCGTGTATCTTGTGCAGCGTTTGTTACATTCAACATGATGTGCGTGTATCTTGTGCAGCGTTTGTTACATTCAACATGATGTGCGTGTATCTTGTGCAGCGTTTGTTACATTCAACATGATGTGCGTGTATCTTGTGCAGCGTTTGTTACATTCAACATGATGTGCGTGTATCTTGTGCAGCGTTTGTTATTCAACATGATGTGGTGTATCTTTGCAGCGTTTGTTACATTCAACATGATGTGCGTGTATCTTGTGCAGCGTTTGTTACATTCGACATGATGTGCGTGTATCTTGTGCAGCGTTTGTTACATTCAACATGATGTGCGTGTATCTTGTGCGCGTTGTTACATTCAACATGATGTGCGTGTATCTTGTGCAGCGTTTGTTACATTCAACATGATGTACGTGTATCTTGTGCAGCGTTTGTTACATTCGACATGATGTATGTGTATCTTGTGCAGCGTTTGTTACATTCAACATGATGTACGTGTATCTTGTGCAGCGTTTGTTACATTCGACATGATGTACGTGTATCTTGTGCAGCGTTTGTTACATTCGACATGATGTGCGTGTATCTTGTGAATCGTTTGTTACATTCAACATGATGTGCGTGTATCTTGTGCAGCGTTTGTTACATTCAACATGATGTGCGTGTATCTTGTGCAGCATTGTTGAGTTCAACATGATGTGCGTGTATCTTGTGCAGCGTTTGTTACATTCGACATGATGTGCGTGTATCTTGTGCAGCGTTTGTTACATTCAACATGATGTGCGTGTATCCTGTACAGCGTTTGTTACATTCAACATGATGTGCGTGTATCTTGTGCAGCGTTGTTGAGTTCAACATGATGTGCGTGTATCTTGTGCAGCGTTTGTTACATTCGACATGATGTGTGTGTATCTTGTGCAGCGTTGTTGAGTTCAACATGATGTGCGTGTATCTTGTTCAGCGTTTGTTACATTCAACATGATGTGCGTGTATCTTGTGCAGCATGTGTTACATTCAACATGATGTGCGTGTATCTTGTGCAGCGTTTGTTACATTCAACATGATGTACGTGTATATTGTGCAGCGTTTGTTGCATTCGACATGATGTGTGTGTATCTTGTGCAGCGTATGTTACATTCAACATGATGTGCGTGTATCTTGTGCAGCGTTTGTTACATTCAACATGATGTACGTGTATCTTGTGCAGCGTTTGCTACATTCAACATGTGCGTGTATCTTGTGCAGCGTTTGTTACATTCAACATGATGTGCGTGTATCTTGTGCAGCGTTTGTTACATTCAACATGATGTGCGTGTATCTTGTGCAGCATGTGTTACATTCAACATGATGTGAGTGTATCTTGTGCAGCGTTTGTTACATTCAACATGATGTGCGTGTATCTTGTGCAGCGTTTGTTACATTCAATATGATGTGCGTGTATCTTGTGCAGCATGTGTTACATTCAACATGATGTGCGTGTATCTTGTGCAGCGTTTGTTACATTCAACATGATGTGCGTGTATCTTGTGCAGCATGTGTTACATTCGACATGATGTGAGTGTATCTTGTGCAGCGTTTGTTACATTCAACATGATGTACGTGTATCTTGTGCAGCATTTGTTACATTCGACATGATGTACGTGTATCTTGTGCAGCGTTTGTTACATTCAATATGATGTTCGTGTATCTTGTACAGTGTTTGTTACATTCAACATGATGTTTGTGTATCTTTTGCAGCGTTTGTTACATTCAACATGATGTTTGTGTATCTTGTGCAGGTTATGTTACATTCGACATGATGTGCGTGTATCTTGTGCAGCATTTGTTACATTCGACATGATGTTTGTGTATCTTGTGCAGCGTTTGTTACATTCGACATGATGTGCGTGTATCTTGTGCAGCGTTTGTTACATTCGACATGATGTGCGTGTATCTTGTGAATCGTTTGTTACATTCAACATGATGTGCGTGTATCTTGTGCAGCGTTTGTTACATTCAACATGATGTGCGTGTATCTTGTGCAGCGTTGTTGAGTTCAACATGATGTGCGTGTATCTTGTGCAGCGTATGTTTCATTCAACATGATGTGCGTGTATCTTGTGCAGCGTATGTTACATTCAACATGATGTGCGTGTATCTTGTGCAGTGTTGTTGAGTTCAACATGATGTGCGTGTATCTTGTGCAGCGTTTGTTACATTCAACATGATGTACGTGTATCTTGTGCAGCGTATGTTACATTCAACATGATGTGCGTGTATCTTGTGCAGCGTTTGTTACATTCAACATGATGTGCGTGTATCTTGTGCAGCGTATGTTACATTCAACATGATGTGAGTGTATCTTGTGCAGTGTTGTTGAGTTCAACATGATGTGCGTGTATCTTGTGCAGCGTTTGTTACATTCGACATGATGTACGTGTATCTTGTGCAGCGTTTGTTGCATTCGACATGATGTTTGTGTATCTTGTGCAGCGTATGTTACATTCAACATGATGTGCGTGTATCTTGTGCAGTGTTTGTTACATTCAACATGTGCGTGTATCTTGTGCAGCGTTTGTTACATTCAACATGATGTGCGTGTATCTTGTGCAGCGTTTGTTACATTCAACATGATGTGCGTGTATCTTGTGCAGCATGTGTTACATTCGACATGATGTGAGTGTATCTTGTGCAGCGTTTGTTACATTCAACATGATGTACGTGTATCTTGTGCAGCGTTTGTTACATTCAACATGATGTGCGTGTATCTTGTGCAGCGTTTGTTACATTCAATATGATGTACGTGTATCTTGTGCTGCGTTTGTTTCATTCAACATGATGTGCGTGTATCTTGTGCAGCATGTGTTTCATTCGACATGATGTGCGTGTATCTTGTGCAGCGTATGTTACATTCAACATGATGTGCGTGTACCTTGTGCAGCATGTGTTACATTCAACATGATGTGCGTGTATCTTGTGCAGCGTATGTTACATTCAACATGATGTGCGTGTATCTTGTGCAGCATGTGTTGCATTCAACATGATGTGCGTGTATCTTGTGCAGCGTATGTTACATTCAACATGATGTGCGTGTATCTTGTGCAGCGTTTGCTACATTCAACATGATGTGCGTGTATCTTGTGCAGCGTTTGTTACTTTCAATATGATGTGTGTGTATCTTGTGCAGCGTTTGTTACATTCAACATGATGTACGTGTATCTTGTGCAGCATTTGTTACATTCAATATGATGTGGGTGTATCTTGTGCAGCGTATGTTACATTCAACATGATGTACGTGTATCTTGTGCAGCGTATGTTACATTCAACATGATGTGCGTGTATCTTATGCAGCGTTTGTTACATTCGACATGATGTACGTGTATCTTGTGCAGCGTTTGTTACATTCAACATGATGTACGTGTATCTTGTGCAGCGCATGTTACATTCAACATGATGTACGTGTATCTTGTGCAGCGTATGTTACTTTCAACATGATGTACGTGTATCTTGTGCAGCATTTGTTACATTCAATATGATGTGCGTGTATCTTGTGCAGCGTTTGTTACGTTCAACATGATGTACGTGTATCTTGTGCAGCGTATGTTACATTCAACATAATGTACGTGTATCTTGTGCAGCGTATGTTACATTCAACATGATGTGCGTGTATCTTGTGCAGCGTTTGTTACATTCGACATGATGTACGTGTATCTTGTGCAGCGTTTGTTACAGTCAACATGATGTGCGTGTATCTTGTGCCGCGTTGTTGAGTTCAACATGATGTGCGTGTATCTTGTGCAGCGTTTGTCGCTACATTAAGCATGATGTGTGTGTATCTTGTGCAGCGTTTGTTACATTCGACATGATGTGCGTGTATCTTGTGCAGCGTTTGTTACATTCAACATGATGTGCGTGTATCTTGTGCAGCGTTTGTTACATTCAACATGATGTGCGTGTATCTTGTGCAGTGTTTGTTGCATTCAACATGATGTGCGTGTATATTGTGCAGCGTTTGTTACATTCAACATGATGTGCGTGTATCTTGTGCAGCGTATCTTACATTCAACATGATGTACGTGTATCTTGTACAGCGTTTGTTATATTCAACATGATGTGCGTGTATCTTGTGCAGCGTATGTTACATTCAACATGATGTGCGTGTATCTTGTGCAGAGTTTTTTGCATTCAACATGATGTACGTGTATCTTGTGCAGCGTATGTTACATTCGACATGATGTACGTGTATCTTGTGCAGCGTTTGTTACATTCAACATGATGTACGTGTATCTTGTGCAGCGTTTGTTACATTCGACATGATGTACGTGTATCTTGTGCAGTGTTTGTTACATTCGACATGATGTACGTGTATATTGTGCAGCGTTTGTTACATTCGACATGATGTACGTGTATCTTGTGCAGTGTTTGTTACATTCGACATGATGTACGTGTATATTGTGCAGCGTTTGTTACATTCAACATGATGTGCGTGTATCTTGTGCAGCGTTTGTTACATTCGACATGAGGTACGTGTATCTTGTGCAGCGTTTGTTACATTCGACATGATGTTTGTGTATTTTGTGCAGAGTATGTTACATTCGACATGATGTGCATGTGTAAACATTCTTGTAGTGCTAAACAATAGTAGCATTTACATGTAATTCCAATGTCTATGAAACACGTGTATTACAGTACATACATGAAGTTATATGGGTATTATATTGAACTTATTATATAACATATTATAATCTAACACGTTATTATCTAGTATACAACTCATTTGTCCTAAGGGTAAATGATGTTTCTATATAAACTTAAATTGTTAATAACCTGTTTATGTTCATTATTAATTAATTCAACAAATGTATGAATATTGGGACGCCTCCAGTAATATCTTGGAATAAACAGCTTTCTCAAATCACTATTCAATTTAAATTCTAGTACAAAGTGAAATTCATCTTCCTATGCTATTACATGCGTTACATTTTCTTTCGTTTACCGGTGTACTTAATGGTTTTGTCCATCATCGACAAGTTTCAATAAAAAAGTCTGTGTGACGATAAACGTAAACGGACTAAACATCCACTAAATTTCTTAGCAGTAATAATATCTAAACATGGTTGAAACCTATGATGTGAAACATATCTATAAAATAACGCCCTACTCGATTAGTTCGGTCTACCTGACCAGTTTTGCAAGAACGGGGCTTTAATTCTTTGTTTTACATTAACAAGTCAACCATTCCAACATTTTGAAAAAGCCAAGCTTCATAAAACCTTATGAGTTTATAATAAATAAATATATAAATAAAAAACACGAGTTAGGGAAAGCTGTTGTATCTTGCATCAGCATTAAATACAGTTTCTTAATATATTTATCTTCAAACTTTTATAATATTGAAATATCTCATATTCTGTAGTGGTAATCTGTGTAAATCACCGTAAATAAAGTCGTTTTGCGTGGTTTCTTTACTCCAAAACTGCACGTGTAATTAATCGTTCTATCTTAATCGTTGATGAAAACCCCATATTTCACTGCCATAATTGTGAATTGGCAATATTAGCTTATCAAACAAGTTTAATGTATGACGTGCTATTATATAAACTGTATTCTTTTCAGAGAATCAGTTTAATTTGACATGTTTCTATGTACATTAGCTTCATGCAAATTTACAATTATTTTAATTATACAATGTATCAATGCATATTTACATACTGTATAATTTACTACAGATATAAGTACTATTAAAAAAATAATGGAAATATTACTCCAAAAACTAGTTAACCTTTAATCGAACGGAAAATGCCAATTAGTCCAGACCCAAGAAGTGGCTATCATGCAAATTTTCACCTTAGGTATGGTTTCGATTAATACTAAAATGTGATGTGTTGTTTTCGACAAAGAGGGTCAATTAGAATATGATATAGCTGAGTACGCAAAGTTAGGCCTTCGAAAGTACTCAAATTGGCCGAAATCCAAAATGGCCGCCACAACCACCAGACAAATTGTATCATTCATGGCGGAGATAATACTTTATTGAAACAAAGACAAGCGGGAAGTGTTTTATATATTCTGTGTCGAAATACACATCACATATTACAAATTGGTAGAAACAATACATTCACCATATATATGTTAAAATTATCGAAATTCAAAATTCAAAATACAAATAAACGCGTATTGTATGTTTGGAATACTAATAACGATGTTAGATATCGCAAACGCGTATTGTATGTTTGGAATACTAATAACGATGTTAGATATCGCAAACGCGTATTGTATGTTTGGAATACTAATAACGATGTTAGATATCGCAAACGCGTATTGTATGTTTGTAATACTAATAACGATGTTAGATATCGCAAACCAGTTCTACAAATATATTAAAAATATGGACACATGTTAATTTTTAAATATTTATATATCTCAAACTTTCGAAACAAAACAAAAGGCTAACATATTAACTAGTTTACAGCAATTAGAGTCATAATTAATAGTATCACATTACATTGCTTATATTCGGTGTAATACAGCCATCACATATTTTCCTATATCAACACACGTGTAATAACACCTGGGAAGATTCTGATTGGTTGGAATTGGTCCAACCTTTCTCTTGTATGCGTTACCTGAATACCTTAATTATATCTTGTAAAATTAGTTGTCTTACGTTTGGAAGAGCACCATTTCTAAACGACTTGGAGCCTCGATGTAGACAGACGTCCCTAATTATTTCAATTAATAAAACCTAATTAGAAAATGGGAGAAACGGCATACTTCAGTCGGAAATTTGAAAAGCTGTTATTGGTATTAATCAGAATAAATATTGATAAAATTGCGAAAGTGCAACCAGGAGAACATATGGTTTGTTTTGTTTCTGGGACTTATAGTAGCACCGATAGCTTAGGCCATAAAGGCGACTCTCCAGCTGTGCAGTGGCGGATGTCCTTCTTCCTCCAGCTGTGCAGTGGCGGATGTCCTTCTGCCTCCAGCTGTGCAGTGGCGGATGTCCTTCTGCCTCCAGCTGTGCAGTGGCGGATGTCCTTCTGCCTCCAGCTGTGCAGTGGCGGATGTCCTTCTGCCTCCAGCTGTGCAGTGGCGGATGTCCTTCTGCCTCCAGCTGTGCAGTGGCGGATGTCCTTCTGCCTCCAGCTGTGCAGTGGCGGATGTCCTTCTGCCTCCAGCTGTGCAGTGGCGGATGTCCTTCTGCCTCCAGCTGTGCAGTGGCGGATGTCCTTCTGCCTCCAGCTGTGCAGTGGCGGATGTCCTTCTGCCTCCAGCTGTGCAGTGGCGGATGTCCTTCTGCCTCCAGCTGTGCAGTGGCGGATGTCCTTCTGCCTCCAGCTGCAGTGGCGGATGTCTTCTGCCTGCTGTGCAGTGGCGGATGTCCTTCTGCCTCCAGCTGTGCAGTGGCGGATGTCCTTCTGCCTCCAGCTGTGCAGTGGCGGATGTCCTTCTGCCTCCAGCTGTGCAGTGGTGGATGTCCTTCTGCCTCCAGCTGTGCAGTGGCGGATGTCTTTCTGCCTCCAGCTGTGCAGTGGCGGATGTCCTTCTGCCTCCAGCTGTGCAGTGGCGGATGTCCTTCTGCCTCCAGCTGTGCAGTGGCGGATGTCCTTCTGCGTAGTATTTGAGGCACGGACAGCCACCCGGTTAGAACAAGCGGACAGTTTATGGAAAGGGATTAACATAAAGCATTAAGCTTGTTTCTCAATCCATATCAATTTAAATGTAAAAGTAAAATAGTTTGTGTTTATATATCTATACATATAGTTGATCCGAATAAATATGTTTAAACTGCTTGTTTCTCAATCCATATCAATTTAAATGTACAAGTAAAATAGTTTGTGTTTATATATCTATACATATAGTTGATCCGAATAAATATGTTTAAACTGCTTGTTTCTCAATCAATATCAATTTAAATGTAAAAGTAAAGTAGTTTGTGTTTATATATCTATACATATAGTTGATCCGAATAAATATGTTTAAACTAATACACGGACATTCCGCATGCCAGGTGCATAGCTTTATCGCTTGAAAGAATTTGACACACCCCATTGGAGTTAATACCTACAGCGACGAGGGGAGTGGGGTTGAAGGTATGGTTTGTAAATGATTCGTAGAAAAGAGGTCACTCGTTTGTTACGTTCAGCATGATGTTCGTGTATCTTATGTAGCGTTTGTCGCTATGTTCAGCATGATGTTCGTGTATCTTATGCAACGTTTGTTACATTCAACATGATGTGCGTGTATCTTGTGCAGCGTTTGTTACATTAAGCATGATGTTCGTGTATCTTGTGCAGCGTTTGTTAAATTAAGCATGATGTGCGTGTATCTTGTGCAGCGTTTGTTACATTCAACATGATGTGCGTGTATCTTGTGCAGCGTTTGTTACATTAAGCATGATGTTCGTGTATCTTGTGCAGCGTTTGTTAAATTAAGCATGATGTGCGTGTATCTTGTGCAGCGTTTGCTACATTCAACATGATGTGCGTGTATCTTGTGCAGCGTTTGTTACATTAAGCATGATGTTCGTGTATCTTGTGCAGCGTTTGTTACATTAAGCATGATGTGCGTGTATCTTGTGCAGCGTTTGTTACATTCAACATAATGTGCGTGTATCTTCTGCAGCGTTTGTTACATTAAGCATGATGTGCGTGTATCTTGTGCAGCGTTTGTTACATTCAACATGATGTGGGTGTATATTGTGCAACGTTTGTTACATTCAACATGATGTGCGTGTATCTTGTGCAACGTTTGTTACATTCAACATGATGTGGGTGTATCTTGTGCAGCGTATGTTACATTCAACATGATATGCGTGTATCTTGTGCAGCGTTTGTTACATTTAACATGATGTGCGTGTATCTTGTGCAGCGTTTGTTACATTCAACATGATGTACGTGTATCTTGTGCAGCGTTTGTTACATTCGACATGATGTACGTGTATCTTGTGCAGCGTTTGTTACATTCAACATGATGTACGTGTATCTTGTGCAGCGTTTGTTACATTCGACATGATGTACGTGTATCTTGTGCAGCGTTTGTTACATTCGACATGATGTGCGTGTATCTTGTGCAGCGTTTGTTACATTAAGCATGATGTTCGTGTATCTTGTGCAGCGTTTGTTACATTAAGCATAATGTACGTGTATCTTGTGCAGCATGTGTTACATTAAGCATAATGTACGTGTATCTTGTGCAGCATTTGTTACATTAAGCATGATGTACGTGTATCTTGTGCAGCATTTGTTACATTAAGCATGATGTACGTGTATCTTGTGCAGCATGTGTTACATTAAGCATGATGTACGTGTATCTTGTGCAGCATGTGTTACATTAAGCATAATGTACGTGTATCTTGTGCAGCATTTGTTACATTAAGCATGATGTACGTGTATCTTGTGCAGCATGTGTTACATTAAGCATGATGTGCGTGTATCTTGTGCAGCATGTGTTACATTAAGCATAATGTACGTGTATCTTGTGCAGCATGTGTTACATTCAACATGATGTGCGTGTATCTTGTGCAGCATGTGTTACATTAAGCATAATGTACGTGTATCTTGTGCAGCATGTGTTACATTCAACATGATGTGCGTGTATCTTGTGAATCGTGTGTTACTTTAAGCATGATGTGCGTGTATCTTGTGCAGCATGTGTTACATTAAGCATGATGTGCGTGTATCTTGTGCAGCATGTGTTACATTAAGCATGATGTGCGTGTATCTTGTGCATCATGTGTTACATTAAGCATGATGTGCGTGTATCTTGTGCAGCATGTGTTACATTAAGCATGATGTGCGTGTATCTTGTGCAGCATGTGTTACATTAAGCATGATGTGCGTGTATCTTGTGCAGCATGTGTTACATTAAGCATGATGTGCGTGTATCTTGTGCATCATGTGTTACATTAAGCATGATGTGCGTGTATCTTGTGCAGCATGTGTTACATTAAGCATGATGTGCGTGTATCTTGTGCAGCATGTGTTACATTAAGCATGATGTGCGTGTATCTTGTGCAGCATGTGTTACATTAAGCATGATGTGCGTGTATCTTGTGAATCGTGTGTTACTTTAAGCATGATGTGCGTGTATCTTGTGCAGCATGTGTTACATTAAGCATGATGTGCGTGTATCTTGTGCAGCATGTGTTACATTAAGCATGATGTGCGTGTATCTTGTGCAGCATGTGTTACATTAAGCATGATGTGCGTGTATCTTGTGCAGCATGTGTTACATTAAGCATGATGTGCGTGTATCTTGTGAATCGTTTGTTACTTTAAGCATGATGTGCGTGTATCTTGTGAATCGTTTGTTACTTTAAGCATGATATATTTAATACTATTTTAGTTTGTTGCCCATCCGAGTTGCCAGCAGCTTCTCACAAGCATCTGGTATGAGGGTCTGCCAGGATGGAGGAAGAGGAACACCATATCTAAATTCACCATCTGCCTGGGTCTGTGTTTCATCATGCCGTTCATGGCCATTTACTACTGGATCTTCCCGCTTAGCAGAATTGGAAAACTACTAAGAACACCATTTATGAAGTTTTTATACCACAGCGCGTCATTCGTAACGTTTTTGTTTCTGTTGATGTGGGCTTCAAATGAAGTTTCTAGTCTCAAGGACAGAGAGAAGCTACGAGGACCCCCGCCAACCAATTTAGAATGGCTCGTCTGTATATGGGTCACAGGTATTGCTTTGATTAATTTTATAAAACTTATTTCATTGAATGATCAAACTCTTCGACATGTTTTCCATGGCAGGTTCGCTAGCACGAAATAGTAATATGTGTGGTGTCTAACCTAAAGACACTACATACGTACCGTGGCCGAGTATTGAACCAGGGATCCGCTCAATTCCAATGACTCGACTCTCTACCACGTGACCTAAAATGCATTGACGGTTCCAATGATGCCCAGTTGGTCGTGTTAGTACAGTCCGGATCATTGTAACCGAGTCATTGGTCAGTTACTGCCCCTTAATACTCTTTAATGAAGATATGTCATTTTAGTTGGTTTCCTCTGTTTTCTTCGTTGTTTCTTTTTGTATCACATGTTATAAATGTTCAACCATTTTGTGATCTTCTATTATGAAATTATTAAATGTGGCAATTGTTATCAATTAAATAACAATATTTTTATAAAATCACATTTATCATACCGCAACATTTGGTTAAGAAACAACAGTAAAAACAAAGGATTACAACAAAAAGGTTCGGATTAAATCGAACAGTATCTGCCAATGGAGGAAATAGAAAAAGAGCAATCTAGATCATTCCTTGGCAACTACTACATGCTAACATGCTTACTACTAAGATAGAACCAATCCTCGCGGAAGTGGAATTATGTCAGGTTCTAGTTTTATTTTGCTGGTAGGACAAGTGATCATCTGTGTTCAAAACTACCACGCGCCCGAGTTCAACAACCCAGCTTTGCCACAGAAAAGGGCAATATGCTACATGAAAAAACATGAATATTACTTAGCCTAGCAGTGCTCTATCAGCGAATTCAATATTTAGCGACATACGTAATAAGCCTATAAATTGCGACTTTGATATTAAGACTGCCATCTATACCAAGACATTGAAAGTAATGTAGCATGACATTTAAATTACAAATTGCAGGCGCACATGAGAATATGATAACAAAATAAACATTTTCATTAAGGTCAGCTCCATGGTTTCTCTGTTTTTGCAGTATTGCGTACGAGTTAGAAGATTACAAATGTGGAATTCTTAGGCCAATACTTTTATCGTATGTTATTCTTGGAAAGGTGAAGAACATAGTGTAAATAAATGGAAGATTCGAACCCATGTTCATTATGGTGGGGGTTCCACTGCCGATCAGATCAACTCGATTAAAAGCGATCATGTGATCAGGGATTGGAATGGCTCGCTCGACAGGAGTGGTCGGGGTGGTCGAACTTGCTCGGCTTCGGGTTGATCTGGTCGGGTCGAATCGGGTAGAGATCGTGTATGTGTCGGCATGATCGAGTAGAGATCGGAGTAGTTGTCGGGTGGATGTCGTGGATGAGTCATGAATGGTCGCGTGAGGTCATGTACTATCAAGTAGCGGTCGGGAAGTGTACTACGTTTATTTATCGTCGCTACCGGTGGCCCATATAAGCGACGCCTCCTGAAGATATTAGTCATTTTAGATTTTGGAGGATAGTGCAATGATACAGACAGAGACCCATCCCAGAGTCTTCTCTGGTTCTTTTACGTACACGGTGTAGAGCACCGACACGAGACCTCGGTTTAACGTCCCATCTGAAAGACTGTTAATTTTATTAGGGTCAGACGGGGGATCGAACCTGCGATCCCTGGATTACCAGTCCAGCGTGTTACCACTGCACTACAGATCCGTCTGTAAATTCGGGAAGAAGAAGTCATGTACAAGCCGTATCAAGTAGTTGGTAGTGGAATTGGGGCGATTGGGACTATCGAGTTGATCTGACGGCAGGGGGAACGGGCCATTAATGTCTTCAGAACGGCGTACATGTATGAGCTAGATGCGAGTGTCCAGTTTTTGATACTTGATATGAATGTTGATAATGCATGCTAAGCATGATTTACAATGCCGAGCCATGCTAGAATATTGATAAGACATGCTAAACATGATTTACAATGCTGAGACATGTTAGAATGTTGATAAGACATGCTAAACATGATTTACAATGCCGAGCCATGTTAGAATATTGATAAGACATGCTAAACATGATTTACAATGCCGAAACATGTTAGAATATTGATAAGACATGCTAAACATGATTTACAATGCCGAGACATGTTAGAATATTGATAAGACATGCTAAGCATGATTTACAATGCCGAGACATGTTAGAATATTGATAAGACATGCTAAGCATGATTTACAATGCTGAGACATGTTAGAATATTGATAAGACATGCTAATCATGATTTACAATGCCGAGCCATGTTAGAATGTTGATAAGACATGCTAAACATGATTTACAATGCCGAGCCATGTTAGAATAGTGATAAGACATGCTAAACATGATTTACAATGCCGAGCCATGTTAGAATGTTGATAAGACATGCTAAGCATGATTTACAATGCCGAGCCATGTTAGAATGTTGATAAGACATGCTAAACATGATTTACAATGCCGAGCCATGTTAGAATATTAATAAGACATGCTAAACATGATTTACGCACGTTCAGTTCTTTGCTATTATGATTTACTAAGCGGATGGAACTGGATACAAAAATGTAAACTTTGGAATCCCTCACCATTGACAAGCCACTCGGAACACTTTGGACACGATCGGTGATACTAATTGGCATACAGTGCTAGAATGCGCGAGCGAACGACTTCGACCAAATACCAAATAATATCTATTTAAAAAAGACTAAGAGAGTCAAACAAGATTTTATGTTATTAGAGTACATTCTAAATATGTTTGATTGCATTTCCTTACTGAGGTACTTGGGTAATACTGGTTTTATAATGAGTGGACGATAGCAACCTTTTAATAAATTGTGACAATCATTTTGAACAGGAATATGTCTTTAATTAGCCCTACAATTTAATAAATGGGCCAGTAATTAATTTGAAACCGAAACAACGTAATGGCTAGTGGCGTTAGTTATTTTTGTATTTTGGGTCAATATCTAGAACAGGTAATAGTCTTGTGTATGTGTGTGTCGTGTATTTTAGCGCAACAAATTACAGTTATTTAAAATATATCTGTACGTACATTCATGTTGTTCTTATTAATATAGCGTTAGCTTAACTTAATATATTGGGTTGACATATAGTTAGTTCCATTTCAGGGTAACCGCATTTTTATATTTCTACATCACATCATCCCATACATGCCTTTTAGGTCAGGCAACGTTATTGATATAGTGGTCTCGGATTCATTGAAAAATGCCATAAGATTTATTGATACGTGCACTGATTGGCTGAGTAGGTATTGTCACAAATAGTGAAAACGACTTCTAAATATTAAAATACAATGTATCAGCTGTATTTTGGAATATTTTAGAATATTTCCATACTATTTGGTGACAAATAAACATCATATTATAAATGCAGGTGTCAGTGCAACATTCACCACCAAATTACCTTCAAAGTAGGGTGTGTGTGCCTATAGTTGGAAATAAAAAACACCGCAATTGGTCAACCCCATTGAAATTTAACATGTTCTTGTGGCTCAAAGGTCAGTCTGTTGAAAACTACTATCTTTTGTGCCAAACTATTTTTGGGGAACATATAATGGCATTGTGATTTGTAATGATGCCCTATGCAAAGTTCAATAGCGGTGTCTGACCTACACTGTGTATGTACAATATTAGTTTTACATGTATGTGTACATGTTTATGACAAATATAGGGTTTTTGTACCATGACACAGAAATACATTGACAAACAACAAAACAACAACAGAAACAATGTACCCAAATAGTACGCATCCGTGGCATAGTGAGTGCGTCCTGAAGCGAGCACGCTAGCACTGCGCTATCTCGACAACCAGCCTATCACACATGAGGTGAACTCATTACCAATGCGCTAACTCGACAACCTGTGGTGAACATTACTCGTTACCAATGCGCTATCTCGACAACATGAGGCGAACTCGTTACCAATGAGGTATCTCGACAACCTGAGACGAACTCGTTACCAATGCGCTATCTCGACAACCCGAGGCGAACTCGTTACCAATGAGCTATCTCGACAACCTGAGACGAACTCGTTACCAATACGCTAACTCGACAACCTGAGGTGAACTCGTTACCAATGCGCTAACTCGACAACCCGAGGCGAACTCGTTACCAATGCGCTATCTCGACAACCCGAGGCGAACTCGTTACCAATGAGCTATCTCGACAACCTGAGACGAACTCGTTACCAATGCGCTAACTCGACAACCTGAGGTGAACATTACTCGTTACCAATGCGCTATCTCGACAACCCGAGGCGAACTCGTTACCAATGAGCTATCTCGACAACTCGAGGCGAACTCGTTACCAATGCGCTATCTCGACAACCTGAAGCGAACTCGTTACCAATGAGCTATCTCGACAACCCGAGGCGAACTCGTTACCAATGCGCTATCTCGACAACCCGAGGCGAACTCGTTACCAATGCGCTAACTCGACAACCTGAGACGAACTCGTTACCAATGCGCTATCTCGACAATCCGAAGGCGAACTCGTTACCATTGCTCTAACTCGAACCCGAGGCGAACTCGTTACCAATGCGCTATCTCGACAACCTAAGGCTAACTCGTTACCATTGCTCTAACTCGACAACCCGAGGCGAACTCGTTACCAATGCGCTATCTCGACAACCTGAAGCGAACTCGTTACCAATGAGCTATCTCGACAATCCGAGGCGAACTCGTTACCAATGCGCTATCTCGACAACCCGAAGGCGAACTCGTTACCATTGCTCTAACTCGACAACCCGAGGCGAACTCGTTACCAATGCGCTATCTCGACAACCTAAGGCTAACTCGTTACCATTGCTCTAACTCGACAACCCGAGGCGAACTCGTTACCAATGCGCTATCTCGACAACCTGAGGCGAACTCGTTACCATTGCTCTACATCGACAACCTGAGGCGAACTCGTTACCAATGCACTAACTCGACAACCTGAGGCGAACTCGTTACCAATGCGCTATCTCGACAACCTGAGGCGAACTCGTTACCAATGCGCTAACTCGACAACCTGAGGCGAACTCGTTACCAATGCGCTGACACGAAACCTGAGGGACTCGTTACCAATGCGCTAACCGAAAGGCTGAAACGGAACTCGTTACCCATGCACTAACTCGATAACCTAAGGCGAACTCATTACCAATGCGCTAACTCGACAACCTGAGGCGAACTCGTTACCAATGTGCTGACACGATAACCTGAGGTGAACTCATTACCAATGCGCTAACTCGATAACCTGAGGAGAACTCGTTACCAATGTGCTAACTCGATAACCTGAGGCGAACTAGTTACCAATGCGCTAACTCGAAAGGCGGAAACGGAACTAGTTACCATTGCGCTAACTCGACAACCTGAGGCGAACTCGTTATCAATGCGCTAACTCGATAACCTGAGGAGAACTCGTTACCAATGTGCTAACTCGATAATCTGAGGCGAACTCGTTACCAATGCGCTAACTCGAAAGGCGGAAACGGAACTCGTTACCATTGCGCTAACTCGACAACCTGAGGCGAACTCGTTATCAATGCACTAACTCGATAACCTGAGGCGAACTCGTTACCAATGCACTAACTCGAAAGGCGGAAACGGAACTCGTTACCAATGCACTAACTCGATAATCTGAGGCGAACTCGTTACCAATGCGCTAACTCGACAATCTGAAGCGAACATGTTACCAATGCACTAACTCGATAACCTGAGGCGAACTCGTTACCAATGCGCTAACTTGACAACCTGAGACGTACTCGTTACCAATGCACTAACTCGACAACCTGAGGCGAACTCGTTACCAATGCGCTAACTCGACAACCAGAGGCGAACTCGTTACCAATGCACTAACTCGACAATCAGAAGCTAACGCGTTACCAATGCACTAACTCGACAATCCGAAGCGAACACGTTACCAATACGCTAACTCGATAACCTGAGGTGAACTCGTTACCAATGCGCTAACTCGACAACCTGAGGCGACCTCGTTACCAATGCGCTAACTCGACAACCTGAGGTGAACTCATTACCAATGTGCTTACTCGATAACCTGAGGCGAACTCGTTACCAATGCGCTAACTCAATAACCTGAAGCGAACTCGTTACCAAAGTGCTAACTCGATAACCTGAGGCGAACTCATTACCAATGCGCTAACTCGACAACCTGAGGTGAACTCGTTACCAATGTGCTAACTCAATAACCTGATGCGAACTCGTTACCAATGCGCTAACTCGATAACCTGAGGCGAACTCGTTACCACTGCGCTAACTCAATAACCTGAGGCGAACTCGTTAACAATGCGCTAAATCGACAATCTGAAGCGAACTCGTTACCAATGCGCTAACTCGACAACCTGAGGTGAACTCGTTACCAATGTGCTAACTCGATAACCTGAGGCGAACTCATTACCAATGCGCTAACTCGATAATCTGAAGCGAACTCTTTACCAATGGGCTAACTCAATAACCTGAGGCAAACTCGTTACCATTGCGCTAACTCGACCACATGAGGCGAACTCGTTACCAATGCGTTAAATCGACAATCTGAAGCGAATTCTTTACCAATGCGCTAACTCGATAACCTGAGGCGAACTCGTTACCAATGTGCTAACTCGACAACCTGAGGCGAACTCGTTACCAATGCGCTAAGTCGATAACCTGAGGTGAACTCGTTACCAATGCGCTAGCTCGACAACCTGAGTCGAACTCGTTACCAATGCGCTAACTCGACAACCTGAGGCGAACTCGTTACCAATGCGCTAACTTGACAATCTGAAGAGAACTCCTAACCAATGCACTAACTCGACAACCTGAGGTGAACTCGTTACCAATGCGCTATCTCGACAACCTGAGGCGTACTCGTTACCAATGCGCTATCTCGACAACATGAGGCGAACTCGTTACCAATGAGGTATCTCGACAACCTGAGACGAACTCGTTACCAATGCGCTATCTCGACAACCCGAGACGAACTCGTTACCAATGCGCTAACTCGACAACCTGAGGTGAACATTACTCGTTACCAATGCGCTATCTCGACAACCCGAGGCGAACTCGTTACCAATGAGCTATCTCGACAACTCGAGGCGAACTCGTTACCAATGCGCTATCTCGACAACCTGAAGCGAACTCGTTACCAATGAGCTATCTCGACAACCCGAGGCGAACTCGTTACCAATGCGCTATCTCGACAACCCGAGGCGAACTCGTTACCAATGCGCTAACTCGACAACCTGAGACGAACTCGTTACCAATGCGCTATCTCGACAATCCGAGGCGACCTCGTTACCAATGCGCTATCTCGACAACCTGAAGCGAACTCGTTACCAATGAGCTATCTCGACAATCCGAGGCGAACTCGTTACCAATACGCTATCTCGACAACCCGAAGGCGAACTCGTTACCATTGCTCTAACTCGACAACCCGAGGCGAACTCGTTACCAATGCGCTATCTCGACAACCTGAGGCGAACTCGTTACCAATGCGCTAACTCGACAACCTGAGGCGAACTCGTTACCAATGCGCTGACACGATAACCTGAGGTGAACTCGTTACCAATGCGCTAACTCGAAAGGCTGAAACGGAACTCGTTACCCATGCACTAACTCGATAACCTAAGGCGAACTCATTACCAATGCGCTAACTCGACAACCTGAGGCGAACTCGTTACCAATGTGCTGACACGATAACCTGAGGTGAACTCATTACCAATGCGCTAACTCGATAACCTGAGGAGAACTCGTTACCAATGTGCTAACTCGATAACCTGAGGCGAACTCGTTACCAATGCGCTAACTCGAAAGGCGGAAACGGAACTAGTTACCATTGCGCTAACTCGACAACCTGAGGCGAACTCGTTACCAATGCGCTAACTCGATAACCTGAGGAGAACTCGTTACCAATGTGCTAACTCGATAATCTGAGGCGAACTCGTTACCAATGCGCTAACTCGAAAGGCGGAAACGAACTCGTTACCATGCGCTAACTCGACAACCTGAGGCGAACTCGTTATCAATGCACTAACTCGATAACCTGAGGCGAACTCGTTACCAATGCACTAACTCGAAAGGCGGAAACGGAACTCGTTACCAATGCACTAACTCGATAATCTGAGGCGAACTCGTTACCAATGCGCTAACTCGACAATCTGAAGCGAACATGTTACCAATGCACTAACTCGATAACCTGAGGCGAACTCGTTACCAATGCGCTAACTTGACAACCTGAGACGACTCGTTACCAATGCACTAACTCGACAACCTGAGGCGAACTCGTTACCAATGCGCTAACTCGACAACCAGAGGCGAACTCGTTACCAATGCACTAACTCGACAATCAGAAGCTAACGCGTTACCAATGCACTAACTCGACAATCCGAAGCGAACACGTTACCAATACGCTAACTCGATAACCTGAGGTGAACTCGTTACCAATGCGCTAACTCGACAACCTGAGGCGAACTCGTTACCAATGCGCTAACTCGACAACCTGAGGTGAACTCATTACCAATGTGCTTACTCGATAACCTGAGGCGAACTCGTTACCAATGCGCTAACTCGATAACCTGAAGCGAACTCGTTACCAATGTGCTAACTCGATAACCTGAGGCGAACTCATTACCAATGCGCTAACTCGACAACCTGAGGTGAACTCGTTACCAATGTGCTAACTCAATAACCTGATGCGAACTCGTTACCAATGCGCTAACTCGATAACCTGAGGCGAACTCGTTACCACTGCGCTAACTCAATAACCTGAGGCGAACTCGTTAACAATGCGCTAAATCGACAATCTGAAGCGAACTCGTTACCAATGCGCTAACTCGACAACCTGAGGTGAACTCGTTACCAATGTGCTAACTCGATAACCTGAGGCGAACTCATTACCAATGCGCTAACTCGATAATCTGAAGCGAACTCTTACCAATGGGCTAACTCAATAACCTGAGGCAAACTCGTTACCATGCGCTAACTCGACCACATGAGGCGAACTCGTTACCAATGCGTTAAATCGACAATCTGAAGCGAATTCTTTACCAATGCGCTAACTCGATAACCTGAGGCGAACTCGTTACCAATGTGCTAACTCGACAACCTGAGGCGAACTCGTTACCAATGCGCTAACTCGATAACCTGAGGTGAACTCGTTACCAATGCGCTAGCTCGACAACCTGAGGCGAACTCGTTACCAATGCGCTAACTCGACAACCTGAGGCGAACTCGTTACCAATGCGCTAACTCGACAACCTGAGGGAACTCGTTACCAATGCGCTAACTCGACAACCTGAGGCGAACTCGTTACCAATGCGCTAACTCGATAACCTGAGGCGAACTCGTTACCAATGCGCTAACTCGATAACCTGAGGCGAACTCGTTACCAATGTGCTAACTCGATAACCTGAGGCGAACTCGTTACCAATGCGCTAACTCGATAACCTGAGGCGAACTCGTTACCATTGCGCTAACTCGACAACCTGAGGCGAACTCGTTACCAATGCGCTAAATCGACAATCTGAAGCGAATTCTTTACCAATGCGCTAACTCGACAACCTGAGGCGAACTCGTTACCAATGTGCTAACTCGATAACCTGAGGCGAACTCGTTACCAATGCGCTAACTCGACAACCTGATGCGAACTCGTTACCAATGCACTAACTCGACAACCTGAGGTGAACTCCTTACCAATGTGCTAACTCGATAACCTGAGGCGAACTCGTTACCAATGCGCTAACTCGATAACCTGAGGCGAACTCGTTACCAATGTGCTAACTCGATAACCTGAGGCGAACTCGTTACCAATGCGCTAACTCGACAACCTGAGGTGAACTCGTTACCAATGTGCTAACTCGATAACCTGAGGCGAACTGTACCATGCGCTAACTCGACAACATGATGCGAACTCGTTACCAATGCGCTAACTCGACAATCTGAAGCGAACTCGTTACCAATGCGCTAACTCGATAACCTGAGGCGAACTCGTTACCAATGCGCTAACTCGACAACCTGAGGCGAACTCGTTACCAATGCGCTAACTCGACAACCTGAGGCGAACTCGTTACCAATGCGCTAACTCGACAACCTGAGGCGAACTCGTTACCAATGCGCTAACTCGATAACCTGAGGCGAACTCGTTACCAATGCGCTAACTCGATAACCTGAGGCGAACTCGTTACCAATGCGCTAACTCGATAACCTGAGGCGAACTCGTTACCATTGCGCTAACTCGACAACATGAGGGAACTCTTACCAATGAGCTAAATCGACACTCTGAAGGAACTCGTTACCAATGCGCTAACTCGATAACCTGAGGTGAACTCGTTACCAATGCGCTAACTCGATAACCTGAGGCGAACTCGTTACCAATGTGCTAACTCGATAACCTGAGGCGAACTCGTTACCAATGCGCTAACTCGACAACCTGAGGCGAACTCGTTACCAATGCGCTAACTCGATAACCTGAGGCGAACTCGTTACCAATGCGCTAACTCGACAACCTATGGCGAACTCGTTACCAATGCGCTAACTCGACAACCTGAGGCGAACTCGTTACCAATGCGCTAACTCGACAACCTGAGGAACTCGTTACCAATGCGCTAACTCGACAACCTGAGGCGAACTCGTTACCAATGCGCTAACTCGATAACCTGAGGCGAACTCGTTACCAATGCGCTAACTCGACAACCTGAGGCGAACTCGTTACCAATGCGCTAACTCGACAACCTGAGGCGAACTCGTTACCAATGCGCTAATCGACAATCTGAAGCGAACTCTTTACCAATGCGCTAACTCGACAACCTGAGGCGAACTCGTTACCAATGTGCTAACTCGATAACCTGAGGCGAACTTTGGTCGTTACCAATGCGCTAACTCGAAACTGAGGCGAACTCGTTACCAATCGCTAACTCGACAACCTGAGGCGAACTCGTTACCAATGCGCTAACTCGACAACCTGAGGCGAACTCGTTACCAATGCGCTAACTCGATAACCTGAGGCGAACTCGTTACCAATGTGCTAACTCGATAACCTGAGGCGAACTCGTTACCAATGCGCTAACTCGACAACCTGAGGCGAACTCGTTACCAATGTGCTAACTCGATAACCTGAGGCGAACTCGTTACCAATGCGCTAACTCGATAACCTGAGGCGAACTCGTTACCAATGCGCTAACTCGACAACCTGAGGTGAACTCGTTACCAATGCGCTAACTCGACAACCTGATGCGAACTCGTTACCAATATGCTAACTCGATAACCTGAGGCGAACTCGTTACCAATGCGCTAACTCGATAACCTGAGGCGAACTCGTTACCAATGCGCTAACTAGATAACCTGAGGCGAACTCGTTACCAATGTGCTTACTCGATAACCTGAGGGGAACTCGTTACCAATGCGCTAACTCGACAACCTGAGGTGAACTCGTTACCAATGTGCTAACTCGATAACCTGAGGCGAACTCGTTACCAATGCGCTAACTCGATAACCTGAGGCGAACCCGTTACCAATGGGCTAACTCGACAACCTGAGGTGAACTCGTTACCAATGCGCTAACTCGACAACCTGATGCGAACTCGTTACCAATGTGCTAACTCGATAACCTGAGGCGAACTCGTTACCAATGCGCTAACTCGATAACCTGAGGCGAACTCGTTACCAATGCGCTAACTAGATAACCTGAGGCGAACTCGTTACCAATGTGCTTACTCGATAACCTGAGGGGAACTCGTTACCAATGCGCTAACTCGACAACCTGAGGTGAACTCGTTACCAATGTGCTAACTCGATAACCTGAGGCGAACTCGTTACCAATGCGCTAACTCAATAACCTGAAGCGAACTCTGTACCAATGCGCTAACTCGATAACCTGAGGGGAAGTCGTTACCATTGCGCTAAATCGACAATCTGAAGCAAATTCTTTACCAATGCGCTAACTCGACAACCTGAGGCGAACTCGTTACCAATGTGCTAACTCGATAACCTGAGGCGAACTCGTTACCAATGCGCTAACTGGACAACCTGATGCGAACTCGTTACCAATGCACTTACTCGACAACCTGAGGTGAACTCCTTACCAATATGCTAACTCGATAACCTGAGGCGAACTCGTTACCAATGCGCTAACTCGATAACCTGAGGCGAACTCGTTACCAATGTGCTTACTCGATAACCTGAGGCGAACTCGTTACCAATGCGCTAACTCGACAACCTGAGGTGAACTCGTTACCAATGTGCTAACTCGATAACCTGAGGCGAACTAGTAACCAATGCGCTAACTCGACAACATGATGCGAACTCGTTACCAATGCGCTAAATCGACAATCTGAAGCGAATTCTTTACCAATGCGCTAACTCGATAACCTGAGGCGAACTCGTTACCAATGTGCTAACTCGACAACCTGAGGCGAACTCGTTACCAATGGCTAACTCGACAACCTGAGGTGAACTCGTTACCATGCGCTAACTCGACAACCTGATGCGAACTCGTTACCAATTGCTAACTCGATAACCTGAGGCGAACTCGTTACGAATGCGCTAACTCGATAACCTGAGGCGAACTCGTTACCAATGGGCTAACTCGACAACCTGAGGTGAACTCGTTACCAATGCGCTAACTCGACAACCTGATGCGAACTCGTTACCAATATGCTAACTCGATAACCTGAGGCGAACTCGTTACCAATGCGCTAACTCGATAACCTGAGGCGAACTCGTTACCAATGCGCTAACTAGATAACCTGAGGCGAACTCGTTACCAATGTGCTTACTCGATAACCTGAGGGGAACTCGTTACCAATGCGCTAATTCGACAACCTGAGGTGAACTCGTTACCAATGTGCTAACTCGATAACCTGAGGCGAACTAGTTACCAATGCGCTAACTCAATAACCTGAAGCGAACTCTGTACCAATGCGCTAACTCGATAACCTGAGGGGAAGTCGTTACCATTGCGCTAACGCCACAACATGAGGCGAACTCGTTACCAATGCGCTAAATCGACAATCTGAAGCGAATTCTTTACCAAAGCGCTAACTCGATAACCTGAGGGGAACTCGTTACCAATGTGCTAACTCGACAACCTGAGGCGAACTCGTTACCAATGCGCTAACTCGACAACCTGAGGTGAACTCGTTACCAATGCGCTAACTCGACAGCCTGATGCGAACTCGTTACGAATGCACTAACTCGACAACCTGAGGTGAACTCGTTACCAATATGCTAACTAGATAATCTGAGGGGAACTCGTTACCAATGCGCTGACTCGATAACCTGAGGCGAACTCGTTACCAATGCGCTAACTCGACAACCTGAGGCGAACTCGTTACAAATGCGCTAACTCGACAATCTGAAGCGAACTCCTAACCAATGCACTAACTCGACAACCTGATGTAAACTCGTTACAAATGTGCTAACTCGATAACCTGAGGGGAACTCGTTACCAATGCGATAACTCGATACCCTGAGGCGAACTCGTTACAAATGTGCTAACTCAACAATCTGAGGCGAACTTATACCAATGCGCTAACTCGACAATCTGAAGCGAACTCCTAACCAATGCACTAACTCGACAACCTGAGGTAAACTCGTTACAAATGTGCTAACTCGATAACCTGAGGGGAACTCGTTACCAATGCACTAACTCGACAATCTGAAGCGAACTCGTTACCAATGCGCTAACTCGACAACCTGAGGTGAACTCGTTACCAATGTGCTAACTCGATAACCTGAGGCGAACTCGTTAACAATGCGGTAACTCGATGACCTGAGGCGAACTCTTTATCAATGCGCTAAATCGACAATCTGAAGCGAACTCGTTACCAATGCGCTAACACGACAACCTATGGCGAACTCGTTACCAATGCGCTAGCTCGATAACCTGAGGTGAACTCGTTACCAATGCGCTAAATCGACAATCTGAAGCGAACTCGTTACCAATGCGCTAACTCGACAACCTATGGCGAACTCGTTACCAATGCGCTAACTCGACAACCTGAGGCGAACTCGTTACCGATGCGCTAACTCGATAACCTGAGGCGAACTCGTTACCAATGTGCTAACTCGATAACCTGAGGCGAACTCGTTACCAATGCGCTAACTCGATAACCTGAGGCGAACTCGTTACCAATGCGCTAACTCGATAACCTGAGGTGAACTCGTTACCAATGCAAAATCGACAATCTGAAGCGAATTCTTTACCAATGCGCTAAATCGACAACCTGAGGCGAACCCGTTACCAATGTGCTAACTCGATAACCTGAGGCGAACTCGTTACCAATGCGCTAACTCGACAACCTGATGCGAACTCGTTACCAATGCATTAACTCGACAACCTGAGGTGAACTCGTTACCAATATGCTAACTAGATAACCTGAGGCGAACTCATTACCAATACGCTAAATCGACAACCTGAGGTGAACTTGTTACCAATGCGCTAACTCGATAACCTGAGGCGAACTCGTTACCAATGCGCTAACTCGACAACCTGATGCGAACTCGTTGCCAATGCACTAACTCGACAACCTGAGGTGAACTCGTTATCAATATGCTAACTCGATAACCTGAGGCGAACTCATTACCAATGCGCTAAATCGACAACCTGACGTGAACTCGTTACCAATGCACTAAATCGACAATCTGAAGCGAATTCCTTACCAATGCGCTAACTCGACAACCTGAGGCGAACCCGTTACCAATGTGCTAACTCGATAACCTGAGGCGAACTCGTTACCAATGCGCTAAATCGACAATCTGAAGCGAATTCGTTACCAATGCGCTAACTCGATAACCTGAGGCGAACTTGTTACCAATGTACTAACTCAACAATCTGAGGCGAACTTATACCAATGCGCTAACTCGACAACCTGAGGTGAACTCGTTACCAATGCGCTAACTCGACAAACTGAAGCGAACTCGTTACCAATGCACTAACTCGACAACCTGAGGGGAACTCGTTACCAATACGCTAACTCGACAACCTGAGGCGAACTCGTTATAAATGTGCTAACTCGATAACCTGAGGGGAACTCGTTACCAATGCGCTAACTCGATAACCTGAGGCGAACTCGTTACCAATGTGCTAACTGAACAATCTGAGGCGAACTTATACCAATGTGCTAACTCGACAACCTGAGGTGAACTCGTTACCAATGCGCTAACTCGACAACCTGAAGCGAACTCGTTACCAATGCGCTAACTCGACAATCTGAAGCGAACTCCTAACCAATGCACTAACTCGACAACCTGAGGTAACTCGTTACAAATGTGCTAACTCGATAACCTGAGGGGAACTCGTTACCAATGCGCTAACTCGATAACCTGAGGTGAACTCGTTACCAATGTGCTAACTCGATAACCTGAGGCGAACTCGTTACCATGCGCTACTCGAAACCTGAGGCGAACTCGTTACCAATGTGCTAACTCGATAACCTGAGGCGAACTCGTTACCAATGCGCTAACTCGACAACCTGAGGCGAACTCGTTACCAATGCGCTAACTCGACAACCTGAGGCGAACTCGTTACCAATGCGCTAACTCGACAACCTGAGGCGAACTCGTTACCAATGTGCTAACTCGATAACCTGAGGCGAACTCGTTACCAATGCGCTAACTCGATAACCTGAGGCGAACTCGTTACCAATGCGCTAACTCGATAACCTGAGGCGAACTCGTTACCAATGCGCTAACTCGACAACCTGAGGCGAACTCGTTACCAATGAGCTAAATCGACAACCTGAAGCGAACTCGTTACCAATGCGCTAACTCGATAACCTGAGGTGAACTCGTTACCAATGCGCTAACTCGATAACCTGAGGCGAACTCGTTACCAATGCGCTAACTCGATAACCTGAGGCGAACTCGTTACCAATGCGCTAACTCGATAACCTGAGGCGAACTCGTTACCAATGCGCTAACTCGAAACTGAGCGAACTCGTTACCAATGCGCTAACTCGATAACCTGAGGCGAACTCGTTACCAATGCGCTAACTCGATAACCTGAGGCGAACTCGTTACCAATGCGCTAACTCGATAACCTGAGGCGAACTCGTTACCAATGCGCTAACTCGACCCTAGGCGAACTCGTTACCAATGCGCTAACTCGACAACCTGAGGCGAACTCGTTACCAATGCGCTAACTCGACAACCTGAGGCGAACTCGTTACCAATGCGCTAACTCGATAACCTGAGGCGAACTCGTTACCAATGCGCTAACTCGATAACCTGAGGCGAACTCGTTACCAATGCGCTAACTCGACAACCTGAGGCGAACTCGTTACCAATGCGCTAACTCGACAACCTGATGCGAACTCGTTACCAATGCGCTAACTCGACAACCTGAGGCGAACTCGTTACCAATGTGCTAACTCGATACCTGAGCGAACTCGTTACCAATGCGCTAACTCGATAACCTGAGGCGAACTCGTTACCAATGCGCTAACTCGACAACCTGAGGCGAACTCGTTACCAATGCGCTAACTCGACAACCTGAGGCGAACTCGTTACCAATGCGCTAACTCGATAACCTGAGGCGAACTCGTTACCAATGCGCTAACTCGATAACCTGAGGCGAACTCGTTACCAATGCGCTAACTCGATAACCTGAGGCGAACTCGTTACCAATGTGCTAACTCGATAACCTGAGGCGAACTCGTTACCAATGCGCTAACTCGACAACCTGAGGCGAACTCGTTACCAATGCGCTAACTCGATAACCTGATGCGAACTCGTTACCAATGCGCTAACTCGACAACCTGAGGCGAACTCGTTACCAATGCGCTAACTCGACAACCTGAGGCGAACTCGTTACCAATGCGCTAACTCGATAACCTGAGGCGAACTCGTTACCAATGCGCTAACTCGACAACCTGAGGCGAACTCGTTACCAATGCGCTAACTCGACAACCTGAAGCGAACTCGTTACCAATGCGCTAACTCGACAACCTGAGGCGAACTCGTTACCAATGCGCTAACTCGACAACCTGAGGCGAACTCGTTACCAATGCGCTAACTCGACAACCTGAGGCGAACTCGTTACCAATGCGCTAACTCGACAACCTGAGGCGAACTCGTTACCAATGCGCTAACTCGACAACCTGAGGCGAACTCGTTACCAATGCGCTAACTCGACAATCTGAAGCGAACTCTTTACCAATGCGCTAACTCGACAACCTGAGGCGAACTCGTTACCAATGTGCTAACTCGATAACCTGAGGCGAACTCGTTACCAATGCGCTAACTCGACAACCTGAGGCGAACTCGTTACCAATGCGCTAACTCGATAACCTGAGGCGAACTCGTTACCAATGCGCTAACTCGACAACCTGAGGCGAACTCGTTACCAATGCGCTAACTCGACAACCTGAGGCGAACTCGTTACCAATGTGCTAACTCGATAACCTGAGGCGAACTCGTTACCAATGCGCTAACTCGATAACCTGAGGCGAACTCGTTACCAATGCGCTAACTCGATAACTGAGGCGAACTTTACCAATGCGCTAACTCGACAACCTGAGGCGAACTCGTTACCAATGCGCTAACTCGACAACCTGAGGCGAACTCGTTACCAATGCGCTAACTCGACAACCTGAGGCGAACTCGTTACCAATGCGCTAACTCGACAACCTGAGGCGAACTCGTTACCAATGCGCTAACTCGATAACCTGAGGCGAACTCGTTACCAATGCGCTAACTCGACAACCTGAGGCGAACTCGTTACCAATGCGCTAACTCGACAATCTGAGGCGAATTTACCAATGGCTAACTCGACAACCTGAGGCGAACTCGTTACCAATGCGCTAACTCGACAACCTGAGGCGAACTCGTTACCAATGCGCTAACTCGACAATCTGAAGCGAACTCCTAACCAATGCGCTAACTCGACAACCTGAGGCAAACTCGTTACAAATGTGCTAACTCGATAACCTGAGGGGAACTCGTTACCAATGCGCTAACTCGATAACCTGAGGCGAACTCGTTACCAATGTGCTAACTCGATAACCTGAGGCGAACTCGTTACCAATGCGCTAACTCGACAACCTGAGGTGAACTCGTTACCAATGTGCTAACTCGATAACCTGAGGCGAACTCGTTACCAATGCGCTAGCTCGATAACCTGAGGCGAACTCGTTACCAATGCGCTAAATCGACAATCTGAAGCGAACTCGTTACCAATGCGCTAACTCGACAACCTATGGCGAACTCGTTACCAATGCGCTAGCTCGACAACCTGAGGCGAACTCGTTACCGATGCGCTAACTCGACAACCTGAGGTGAACTCGTTACCAATGTGCTAACTCGATAACCTGAGGCGAACTCGTTACCAATGCGTTAACTCGATAAACTGAGGCGAACTCGTTAGCAATAGGCTAACTAGATAACCTGAGGCGAACTCGTTACCAATGCGCTAACTCGACAATCTGATGCGAACTCGTTACCAATGCGCTAACTCGATAACCTGAAGCGAACTCGTTACCAATGCGCTAA
>CM026391.1:48697637-48709612 GCA_014843695.1 Archivesica marissinica
GTACCATCTCTTGGCTAGGTTAGATGTTACTGTGTACCATCTCTTGGCTAGGTTAGATGTGTATAGATGTTACTGTGTACAATCTCTTGGCTAGGTTAGATGTGTATAGATGTTACTGTGTACCATCTCTTGGCTAGGTTAGATGTTACTGTGTACAATCTCTTGGCTAGGTTTGATGTTACTGTGTACCATCTCTTGGCTAGGTTAGATGTTACTGTGTACTATCTCTTGGCTAGGTTAGATGTTACTGTGTACAATCTCTTGGCTAGGTTAGATGTTACTGTGTACAATCTCTTGGCTAGGTTAGATGTTACTGTGTACCATCTCTTGGCTAGGTTAGATGTTACTGTGTACAATCTCTTGGCTAGGTTAGATGTTACTGTGTACCATCTCTTGGCTAGGTTAGATGTTACTGTGTACCATCTCTTGGCTAGGTTAGATGTTACTGTGTACTATCTCTTGGCTAGGTTAGATGTTACTGTGTACAATCTCTTGGCTAGGTTATATGTGTATTAATGTTACTGTGTACCATCTCTTGGCTAGGTTAGATGTTACTGTGTACCATCTCTTGGCTAGGTTAGATGTGTATAGATGTTACTGTGTACAATCTCTTGGCTAGGTTAGATGTGTATAGATGTTACTGTGTACCATCTCTTGGCTAGGTTAGATGTGTATAGATGTTACTGTGTACCATCTCTTGGCTAGGTTTGATGTTACTGTGTACAATCTCTTGGCTAGGTTAGATGTTACTGTGTACAATCTCTTGGCTAGGTTTGATGTTACTGTGTACCATCTCTTGGCTAGGTTAGATGTTACTGTGTACTATCTCTTGGCTAGGTTAGATGTTACTGTGTACAATCTCTTGGCTAGGTTAGATGTTACTGTGTACAATCTCTTGGCTAGGTTAGATGTTACTGTGTACCATCTCTTGGCTAGGTTAGATGTTACTGTGTACAATCTCTTGGCTAGGTTAGATGTTACTGTGTACCATCTCTTGGCTAGGTTTGATGTTACTGTGTACCATCTCTTGGCTAGGTTAGATGTTACTGTGTACCATCTCTTGGCTAGGTTATATGTGTATAGATGTTACTGTGTACCATCTCTTGGCTAGGTTAGATGTGTATTGATGTTACTGTGTACAATCTCTTGGCTAGGTTAGATGTGTATTGATGTTACTGTGTACCATCTCTTGGCTAGGTTAGATGTGTATTGATGTTACTGTGTACAATCTCTTGGCTAGGTTAGATGTTACTGTGTACCATCTCTTGGCTAGGTTAGATGTGTATTGATGTTACTGTGTACAATCTCTTGGCTAGGTTAGATGTTACTGTGTACCATCTCTTGGCTAGGTTAGATGTTACTGTGTACCATCTCTTGGCTAGGTTTGATGTTACTGTGTACAATCTCTTGGCTAGGTTAGATGTTACTGTGTACCATCTCTTGGCTAGGTTAGATGTTACTGTGTACCATCTCTTGGCTAGGTTAGATGTTACTGTGTACCATCTCTTGGCTAGGTTAGATGTTACTGTGTACCATCTCTTGGCTAGGTTAGATGTTACTGTGTACCATCTCTTGGCTAGGTTTGATGTTACTGTGTACAATCTCTTGGCTAGGTTAGATGTTACTGTGTACCATCTCTTGGCTAGGTTAGATGTTACTGTGTACCATCTCTTGGCTAGGTTAGATGTTACTATGTACCATCTCTTGGCTAGGTTAGATGTTACTGTGTACCATCTCTTGGCTAGGTTAGATGTTACTGTGTACCATCTCTTGGCTAGGTTTGATGTTACTGTGTACAATCTCTTGGCTAGGTTAGATGTTACTGTGTACCATCTCTTGGCTAGGTTAGATGTTACTGTGTACCATCTCTTGGCTAGGTTATATGTTACTGTGTACCATCTCTTGGCTAGGTTAGATGTTACTGTGTACCATCTCTTGGCTAGGTTAGATGTTACTGTGTACAATCTCTTGGCTAGGTTAGATGTTACTGTGTACAATCTCTTGGCTAGGTTAGATGTTACTGTGTACAATCTCTTGGCTAGGTTAGATGTGTATTGATGTTACTGTGTACCATCTCTTGGCTAGGTGTAGATGTTACTGTGTACAATCTCTTGGCTAGGTTAGATGTTATGTGTACCATCTCTTGGCTAGGTTAGATGTTACTGTGTACCATCTCTTGGCTAGGTTAGATGTTACTGTGTACCATCTCTTGGCTAGGTTAGATGTTACTGTGTACCATCTCTTGGCTAGGTTAGATGTGTTTATGTTACTGTGTACCATCTCTTGGCTAGGTTAGATGTTACTGTGTACCATCTCTTGGCTAGGTTAGATGTTACTGTGTACCATCTCTTGGCTAGGTTAGATGTTACTGTGTACCATCTCTTGGCTAGGTTAGATGTTACTGTGTACCATCTCTTGGCTAGGTTAGATGTTACGGTGTACAATCTCTTGGCTAGGTTAGATGTGTATAGATGTTACTGTGTACAATCTCTTGGCTAGGTTAGATGTGTATAGATGTTACTGTGTACAATCTCTTGGCTAGGTTTGATGTGTATCAAGGAAATGGATGAGATAGATCTACGACAAGCTGATATGCCATTCAGCGTTCCAAGCTCCAACGGTCTAGAAATACAACTTAGCAACAAGTACATGAAGATCACACCCGAGAACAAGTCAGAGTACATCAAGCTTGCAATGAATTACAGGTGAGTCGGAGTACATCAAGCTTGCAATGAATTACAGGTGAGTCGGAGTACATCAAGCTTGCAATGAATTACAGGTGAGTCGGAGTACATCAAGCTTGCAATGAATTACAGGTGAGTCGGAGTACATCAAGCTTGCAATGACTTACAGGCGAGTCGGAGTACATCAATGAATTACAGGTTATCATACATGAATTATCATTGTATCAATAGAGAATCTCATACATGAATTATCATTGTACAAATAGAGAATCTCATACATAAATTATCATTGTACAAATAGAGAATCTCATACATGAATTATCATTGTATCAATAGAGAATCTCATACATGAATTATCATTGTATCAATAGAGAATCTCATACATGAATTATCATTGTACAAATAGAGAATCTCATACATGAATTATCATTGTATCAATAGAGAATCTCGTCCATGAATTATCATTGTACAAAGAGAGAATCTCATACATGAATTATCATTGTATCAATAGAGAATCTCATACATAAATTATCATTGTACAAATAGAGAATCTCATACATGAATTATCATTGTACAAATAGCAAATCTCATGCATGAATTATCATTGTACAAATAGAGAATCTCATACATGAATTATCATTGTATCAATAGAGAATCTCATACATGAATTATCATTGTATCAATAGAGAATCTCATACATGAATTATCATTGTACAAATAGAGAATCTCATGCATGAATTATCATTGTACAAATAGAGAATCTCATGCATGAATTATCATTGTATCAATAGAGAATCTCATGCATGAATTATCATTGTATCAATAGAGAATCTCATGCATGAATTATCATTGTATCAATAGAGAATCTCATACATGAATTATCATTGTATCAATAGAGAATCTCATACATGAATTATCATTGTACAAATAGAGAATCTCATACATGAATTATCATTGTACAAATAGCGAATCTCATGCATGAATTATCATTGTATCAATAGAGAATCTCATACATGAATTATCATTATATCAATAGAGAATCTCATACATGAATTATCATTGTACAAATAGAGAATCTCATACATGAATTATCATTGTACCAATAGATAATCATGTACCTGAATGATCATTGTACCAATAGAGAATCTCGTACATGAATTATCATTGTACCAATAGAGAATCTCGTCCATGAATTATCATTGTACCAATACAGAATCTCGTCCATGAATTATCATTGTACCAATAGAGAATTAACATTGGGCCATTTAATTTGCAGACTGCACGAGTTTGATGACCAAGTGAAGTGGGTGAGAGAGGGGAAGAGTAAAGTAGTCCCTGTGCCCCTCCTGTCTCTCTTTACTGGATTAGAAGTGGAAACTATGGTAAGTGCTGTCTATGCCCTCCTGGCTCTCTGGTATGTTGTCCCAAGCCCCTCGTTTTGCTTCAACTCCCTAATAAACGAACATCAAAGTATATTTAACATGTAATGATAGACCACCTACATATACATGGGTTGTCTGGTTTAACTGTACACATACATGGGTTGTCTGGATTAACTGTACATATACATGGGTTGTCTGGTTTACTGTACATATACATGGGTTGTCTAGTTTACTGTACATGTACATGGGTTGTCTGGTTTACTGTACATGTACATGGGTTGTCTGGTTTACTGTACATGTACATGGGTTGTCTGGTTTAACTGTACATATACATGGGTTGTCTGGTTTAACTGTACATATACATGGGTTGTCTGGTTTACTGTACATATACATGGGTTGCCTGGTTTACTGTACATATACATGGGTTGTCTGGTTTATTGTACATATACATGGGTTGTATGGTTTACTGTACATATACATGGGTTGTCTGGTTTACTGTACATGTACATGGGTTGTCTGGTTTACTGTACATATACATGGGTTGTCTGGATTACTGTACATATACATGGGTTGTCTGGTTTAACTGTACATATACATGGGTTGTCTGGTTTACTGTACATATACATGGGTTGTCTGGTTTAACTGTACATATACATGGGTTGTCTGGTTTACTGTACATATACATGGGTTGTCTGGTTTACTGTACATGTACATGGGTTGTCTGGTTTACTGTACATGGGTTGTCTGGTTTACTGTACATGTACATGGGTTGTCTGGTTTACTGTACATGTACATGGGTTGTCTGGTTTACTGTACATGTACATGGGTTGTCTGGTTTACTGTACATATACATGGGTTGTCTGGTTTAACTGTACATATACATGGGTTGTCTGGTTTAACTGTACATACATGGGTTGTCTGGTTTAATGTACATGGGTTGTCTGGTTTACTGTACATGGGTTGTCTGGTTTACTGTACATGGGTTGTCTGGTTTACTGTACATGTACATGGGTTGTCTGGTTTACTGTACATGTACATGGGTTGTCTGGTTTACTGTACAGGTACATGGGTTGTCTGGTTTAACTGTACATATACATGGGTTGTCTGGTTTACTATGCATATACATGGGTTGTCTGGTTTACTGTACATATACATGGGTTGTCTGGTTTAACTGTACATATACATGGGTTGTCTGGTTTACTGTACATATACATGGGTTATCTGGTTTACTGTACATATACATGGGTTGTCTGGTTTAACTGTATATATACATGGGTTGTCTGGTTTAATTGTACATGTACATGGGTTGTCTGGTTTAACTGTACATATACATGTGTTGTCTGGTTTAACTGTACATATACATGGGTTGTCTGGTTTAACTGTATATATATGGGTTGTCTGGTTTAACTGTACATATACATGGGTTGTCTGGTTTAACTGTACATATACATGGGTTGTCTGGTTTAACTGTATATATATGGGTTGTCTGGTTTAACTGTACATATACATGGGTTGTCTGGTTTAACTGTACATATACGTGGGTTGTCTGGTTTAACTGTACATATACATGGGTTTTCTGGTTTAACTGTATATATATGGGTTGTCTGGTTTACTGTACATATACATGGGTTGTCTGGTTTAACTGTACATATATGGGTTGTCTGGTTTACTGTACATATACATGGGTTGTCTGGTTTACTGTACATATACATGGGTTGTCTGGTTAACTGTATATACATGGGTTGTCTGGTTTACTGTACATGTACATGGGTTGTCTGGTTTAACTGTACATATACATGGGTTGTCTGGTTTAACTGTACATATACATGGGTTGTCTGGTTTAACTGTACATATACATGGGTTGTCTGGTTTAACTGTACATGTACATGGGTTGTCTGGTTTAACTTTATATATATATGGGTTGTCTGGTTTACTGTACATATACATGGGTTGTCTGGTTTACTGTACATATACATGGGTTGTCTGGTTTACTGTACATGGGTTGTCTGGTTTAACTGTACATGTACATGGGTTGTCTGGTTTAATTGTACATATACATGGGTTGTCTGGTTTACTGTACATATACATGGGTTGTCTGGTTTACTGTACATGGGTTGTCTGGTTTAACTGTACATGTACATGGGTTGTCTGGTTTACTGTACATATACATGGGTTGTCTGGTTTAACTGTACATATACATGGGTTGTCTGGTTTAACTGTACATATACATGTGTTGTCTGGTTTAACTGTATATATATATGGGTTGTCTGGTTTTACTGTACATATACATGGGTTGTCTGGTTTACTGTACATGTACATGGGTTGTCTGGTTTAACTGTATATATATGGGTTGTCTGGTTTACTGTACATATACATGGGTTGCCTGGTTTACTGTACATATACATGGGTTGTCTGGTTTAACTGTACATATACATGGGTTGTCTGGTTTTACTGTACATATACATGGGTTGTCTGGTTTACTGTACATATACATGGGTTGTCTGGTTTAACTGTACATATACATGGGTTGTCTGGTTTTACTGTACATATACATGGGTTGTCTGGTTTACTATACATATACATGTGTTGTCTGGTTTAACTGTACATATTCATGTGTTGTCTGGTTTAACTATACATATACATGGGTTGTCTGGTTTACTGTACATATACATGGGTTGTCTGGTTTACTGTACATGTACATGGGTTGTCTGGTTTACTGTATATATACATGGGTTGTCTGGTTTACTGTATATATACATGGGTTGTCTGGTTTAACTGTATATATATGGGTTGTCTGGTTTAACTGTACATATACATGGGTTGTCTGATTTTACTGTACATATATATGGGTTGTCTGGTTTAACTGTATATATATGGGTTGTCTGGTTTAACTGTACATATACATGGGTTGTCTGATTTAACTGTACAGGTACATGGGTTGTCTGGTTTAACTGTACATGTACATGGGTTGTCTGGTTTAACTGTACATATACATGTGTTGTCTGGTTTAACTGTACATCTACATGGGTTGTCTGGTTTTACTGTACATATACATGGGTTGTCTGGTTTTACTGTACATATACATGGGTTGTCTGGTTTAAGTGTATATATATGTGTTGTCTGGTTTAACTGTACATATACATGGGTTGTCTGGTTTAACTGTACATATACATGGGTTGTCTGGTTTACTATACATATACATGGGTTGTCTGGTTTAACTGTACATATACATGGGTTGTCTGGTTTACTGTACATATACATGGGTTGTCTGGTTTAACTGTATATATATGGGTTGTCTGGTTTAACTGTACATATACATGGGTTGTCTGGTTTAACTGTACATATACATGGGTTGTCTGGTTTACTGTACATATACATGGGTTGTCTGGTTTACTGTACATGTACATGGGTTGTCTGGTTTACTGTACATATACATGGGTTGTCTGGTTTAACTGTATATATATGGGTTGTCTGGTTTACTGTACAGGTACATGGGTTGTCTGGTTTAACTGTACATGTACATGGGTTGTCTGGTTTAACTGTACATCTTATTCTACATGGGTTGTCTGGTTTTACTGTACATATACATGGGTTGTCTGGTTTACTGTACATATACATGGGTTGTCTGGTTTAACTGTACATATACATGGGTTGTCTGGTTTACTGTACATATACATGGGTTGTCTGGTTTACTGTACATGTACATGGGTTGTCTGGTTTACTGTACAGGTACATGGGTTGTCTGGTTTACTGTACATGGGTTGTCTGGTTTAACTGTACATATACATGGGTTGTCTGGTTTACTGTACATATACATGGGTTGTCTGGTTTAACTGTACATGTACATGGGTTGTCTGGTTTAACTGTATATATATGGGTTGTCTGGTTTAATTGTACATGTGCATGGGTTGTCTGGTTTTACTGTACATATACATGGGTTGTCTGGTTTACTGTACATATACATGGGTTGTCTGGTTTAACTGTACATGTACATGGGTTGTCTGGTTTAACTGTATATATATGGGTTGTCTGGTTTAACTGTACATGTACATGGGTTGTATGGTTTACTGTACATGTACATGGGTTGTCTGGTTTACTGTACATGTACATGGGTTGTCTGGTTTAACTGTACATGTACATGGGTTGTCTGGTTTACTGTACATGTACATGGGTTGTCTGGTTTAACTGTACATGGGTTGTCTGGTTTAACTGTATATATATGGGTTGTCTGGTTTTACTGTACATGTACATGGGTTGTCTGGTTTACTGTACATATACATGGGTTGTCTGGTTTAACTGTATATACATGGGTTGTCTGGTTTAACTGTACATGTACATGGGTTGTCTGGTTTAACTGTACATGTACATGGGTTGTCTGGTTTAACTGTACATGTACATGGGTTGTCTGGTTTAACTGTACATGTACATGGGTTGTCTGGTTTAACTGTACATATACATGGGTTGTCTGGTTTACTGTACATATACATGGGTTGTCTGGTTTACTGTACATATACATGGGTTGTCTGGTTTACTGTACATGGGTTGTCTGGTTTAACTGTACATGTACATGGGTTGTCTGGTTTAACTGTACATATACATGGGTTGTCTGGTTTACTGTACACATACATGGGTTGTCTGGTTTACTGTACATGGGTTGTCTGGTTTAACTGTACATGTACAGGGTTGTCTGGTTTACTGTACATATACATGGGTTGCCTGGTTTACTGTACATATACATGGTTGTCTGGTTTAACTGTACATATACATGGGTTGTCTGGTTTTAATGTACATATACATGGGTTGTCTGGTTTACTGTACATATACATGGGTTGTCTGGTTTAACTGTACATATACATGGGTTGTCTGGTTTTACTGTACATATACATGGGTTGTCTGGTTTACTGTACATATACATGGGTTGTCTGGTTTAACTGTACATATACATGGGTTGTCTGGTTTACTGTACATATACATGGTTTGTCTGGTTTAACTGTACATGTACATGGGTTGTCTGGTTTACTGTACATGGGTTGTCTAGTTTACTGTACATGGGTTGTCTGGTCTAACTGTACATATACATGTGTTGTCTGGTTTAACTGTATATATATATATATGGGTTGTCTGGTTTAACTGTACATATACATGGGTTGTCTGGTTTAACTGTACATACACATGGGTTGTCTGGTTTAACTGTACATATACATGGGTTGTCTGGTTTAACTGTACATATACATGGGTTGTCTGGTTTAACTGTACATATACATGGGTTGTCTGGTTTAACTGTACATATACATGGGTTGTCTGGTTTAACTGTACATATACATAGGTTGTCTGGTTTAACTGTACATATACATGGGTTGTCTGGTTTAACTGTACATATACATGGGTTGTCTGGTTTAACTGTACATATACATGGGTTGTCTGGTTTACTGTACATGTACATGGGTTGTCTCGATTACTGTACATATACATGGGTTGTCTGGTTTACTGTACATATACATGGGTTGTCTGGTTTACTTTACATATACATGGGTTGTCTGGTTCACTGTACATATACATGGGTTGTCTGGTTTACTGTACATATACATGGGTTGTCTGGTTTACTGTACATATACATGGGTTGTCTGGTTTACTGTACATATACATGGGTTGTCTGGTTTACTGTACATATACATGGGTTGTCTGATTTAACTGTACATGGGTTGCTTTATCTTGTTTATCAGGTTTGTGGGAGTCCGGACATCCCACTCAATCTTCTGAAGTCTGTGGCCACTTACAAGGGAGTTGATGCCTCAGCCCCTCTAGTACAATGGTTCTGGGAGGTAATGGAAGACTTCTCTAATGCTGAGAGATCCCTATTCCTGCGGTTTGTCTGGGGCCGGACCCGCCTGCCACGTACCATAGCCGACTTCAGAGGAAGAGACTTTGTTCTACAGGTTAGTTTACAGATACTATTGTTGAGATAGAGAATGTGGTGGATGTAGAGATTGCCTTAGATGTAGAGAATGTTGTTGATGTAGAGAATGTTGTTGATGTAGAGAATGTGGTTGATGTAGAGAATGCTGTTGATGTAAAGAATGTGGTTGAGGTAAAGAATGCTGTTGATGTAGAGAATGTGGTTGAGGTAAAGAATGCTGTTGATGTAGAGAATGTGGTTGATGTAGAGAATGATGTTGATGTAGAGAATGTGGTTGAGGTAAAGAATGCTGTTGATTTAGAGATTGCTGTTGATGTAGAGAATATTGTTGATATAAAGAATGCTGTTGATGTAGAGACTGCGATTGATGTAGGGAATGTGGTTGATATAAATAATGTAGAGAATGCAGTTGATGTAAATAATGTGGTTGATGTAGAGAATGTTGTTGAGGTAGAGAATGTTGTTGTCAAGACATTAACATGTTTAGAAGTTTCTAATTTGGCAATTAAATGGAATGTTTGTGTTAATGGGTGCTTTGTTTAAGGCATTGTTAAGAGAGGCTTCACTGTAGAGTCCATCTGCACGAAGGATGACTTGAAAGATGTTGATGGATTGAATGGGACCGATCTTGAGACTTATTAGTTTTATGTTCCGATTGGAATTAATTATGTACCATAATCTTGGGAACTATTCCAGTTCAGCGGTCCCTGTAAGTATCATTATTATGGTGGCTGCCGCCCTCACAACCTAGCTCAATATTTTCATCCTTCAAACCCTGGCAGGACCCAGGATCAATTTATTTTGAAAAGAATTGTTCCACAACCTTCCTAAAAACAATAG
Organism: Archivesica marissinica; assembly: GCA_014843695.1. Lineage (NCBI taxonomy): Eukaryota > Metazoa > Mollusca > Bivalvia > Venerida > Vesicomyidae > Archivesica > Archivesica marissinica. The sequence goes on from CM026391.1 coordinate 48,708,461, forward strand.
TCAAAGTCAGTGGAGATCACTGAGCTGGAAACTATACCCTAATATTCACCAGATTCACATGCTTAACAACCCGCCCTTTACATGAGGGTGCCACCTTCTATGGTGTCAGATATTTTCTTTTTTGAGATTTTGTTCATACCCGTCAACTAGTTGTTTAAAATGTTTTAGTGTTTTCACAAATACAGAAAAGTATACCCCTACGTTAATGCTACAATCTTCGACTGTTTGCAGGTATTAGACAAGTACCACCCACCGGACCACTTCTTGCCGGAAAGTTACACGTGCTTCTTCTTGCTGAAGATGCCACGTTACTCGTGCAAGCTTGTGCTGCAGGAAAAGCTGAAGTATGCCATTCACTTCTGTAAGTCTATTGATACGGATGATTACGCTCGTGTTGCGCTTACCGGAGAGGAAGAAATGACATCAGATGGTACCGACGAGTCGGATGAAGTACAGTCGTTCAACTCCGATGGAGAAATCTCTGATCTCGATAATAGCTTTTAGATGTTGTCCGTCACTTTGGGAGATAGACATAGGACAAATTGAAAGATAGACATAAGACAGAGTTGGAGATAGACATAAGTGGAAACTATAGATGTGCACTTCGTATTTGAGAGAAGAAAACTTTTTGAGCAGTGCAAGAAATATTCTCATCCTTTCATTAAAATAGTTTTTTCAAATGTACGACGGATCATGCAAAAATTGTTGATTAATGAACATCATTCTTTATAAGTTATTCTTGTTTCTTTAAAGAATCAATAAACAATATACGGTAAACGTATAATCTGGGGGGTAAAATTCTTTCATAATTGAGAAAGCTATCCAGATGGCCTGCGGATGGTTGGTGGTTCTAGTTGCTGCCAGTCTGTGTCTGAAATAATGCTCAGCGGTGCAACCGGGGTCTTCCTTCATTAATAATAGCTGGTACAAGATCAAGGTCACATTTGAAGGTCAGTTACTGATCTATTTCCGCTTGCATGCTTACTAAAGATAAATTTATGTTTTTAAGAGGCCTGAAATATCACTGAGGCAAGCTGATTGGTACACTGTACATGCATTATGTTTTTCAACCTGTCTTTGAGCTTTCCTATTGGTTGAGCTGAATCCATATTTCAAATTGAACCAATATCACTGGAGCACGATTTTGATATT
>CM026391.1:48710612-48851742 GCA_014843695.1 Archivesica marissinica
TGTACTGATATAGGCGAGGTGTACTCCTGGGGTGACAACGACGAGGGTCAGCTAGGGGACGGTACGACCAATGCTATACAGAGACCTCGACTTGTGGCTGCATTACAAGGTGGGTAATACACTGTGTGGGGTGTACTGATATAGGCGAGGTGTACTCCTGGGGTGACAACAACGAGGGTCAGCTAGGGGATAGGTACGACCAATGCTATACAGAGACCTCGACTTGTGGCTGCATTACAAGGTGGGTAATACACTGTGTGGGGTGTACTGATATAGGCGAGGTGTACTCCTGGGGTGACAACGACGAGGGTCAGCTAGGGGATAGGTACGACCAATGCTATACAGAGACCTCAACTTGTTGCTGCATTACAAGGTGGGTAATACACTGTGTGGGGTGTATGGACATGATGTATGAGGTGTACGGTCATTGGCGAGGTGTACGTTCATGGGTGAGGTGTACTCCTTTGGCGACAAGAATGAGGGTCAGCTAGGGGATTGTACAACCAATGCTATACAGAGACATGGAATTGTGTTGTCTTGCAAACCACCATTTACATTTATTAATCGTTTTGTAGGTCAAATATCCATGAAAGGAGGTAATTTAAAATACAATTGTCCCGAAAAACAGTTGTTGGCTGAGCGCCAAAGTTTTACTTAAAGCAGCATTACATCGTATGAAATAAAAGATATTTGAAAAATTCCATTTTTACGTATGGGTAGCAATGCTGCTATACATTCTAACATTATACTTTGTATGCTTATGTTCATTTGGTAAACAGTGATTTTTTGCGATAAAACAAACGTAGGAGTTTCCGAGTCGATCGGTCACGCACTTGTTTACAACCGGAACGCATCGTCCGCACTTGTTTACATTCGGAATGCATCGTCCCCATTTGTCCCACGTTGTCTTTTTTAATTAAATTACTTGATATGTTGATTCATACCTCTGTTAGCTAAGTCTTTTAGGGACATTTCTACATCCCCACAAGGGGTTCGACATTAGAGGAAGATAGATAGATAGTAATTCATGTTCAAAATATATATTCGTTGTTTTCTACATCCTCTGTTGTTTCATGCATGCGCACTGTGCGTGTTTACATTTCGTGTGTTGATAAACAAATCCGCGTATACGACGGTTTAAATTTATTGGAATTTTAATGTTTACTGAGCGACTATTTCGATTTTTGTAAACACACACACATTAGTATTTATATTTTACCCAAAACATCCTTTATTATGATGTAATGCTGCTTTAAAATGAGAGTAAACTATTATTAGAAAATGGAAATATTACGAGAAAATGGAGAATTCTTCCCCTTGCTTGCTTGCTTATCTTGGTGTGCAGCACAGTGTAAGTAAATGCATACTGGGGCTTTAATAAACATTGTTCTATATGTTCAGTGAACTGTAGGTCACACACTAACCGGTAATGTAATACACTGTATATTCATTGGAGGTGTCCAAGTGGTTATAGTCCTTAACCTCAAATCACTTGTCCTTCACCGCTGTAGGTCGGAATCCCACTGGGGGTGTCCAAGTGGTTATAGTCCTTAACCTCAAATCACTTGTCCTTCACCGCTGTAGGTCGGAATCCCATTGGGGGTGTCCAAGTGGTTATAGTCCTTAACCTCAAATCACTTGTCCTTCACCGCTGTAGGTCGGAATCCCATTGGGGGTGTCCAAGTGGTTATAGTCCTTAACCTCAAATCACTTGTCCTTCACCGCTGTAGGTCGGAATCCCATTGGGGGTGTCCAAGTGGTTATAGTCCTTAACCTCAAATCACTTGTCCTTCACCGCTGTAGGTCGGAATCCCATTGGGGGTGTCTTTTTTTTTGTTGGGGTGGTGTTGTTGTTTTTGTTGTGTGTGTTGGTCAAATCATTTCCTGTGAGGAAGCTATCCAGCATGCTTGCAGAAGGTTGGTTGTTTAACTGGGTGTCCGTCCGTGCCTGTAGTACTGTTGGTTGTTTAACTGGGTGTCCGTCCGTGCCTGAAGTACTGTTGGTTGTTTAACTGGGTGTCCGTCCGTGCCTGTAGTACTGTTGGTTGTTTAACTGGGTGTCCGTCCGTGCCTGAAGTACTGTTGGTTGTTTAACTGGGTGTCCGTCCGTGCCTGAAGTACTGTTGGTTGTTTAACTGGGTGTCCGTCCGTGCCTGAAGTACTGTTGGTTGTTTAACTGGGTGTCCGTCCGTGCCTGTAGTACTGTTGGTTGTTTAACTGGGTGTCCGTCCGTGCCTGAAGTACTGTTGGTTGTTTAACTGGGTGTCCGTCCGTGCCTGTAGTACTGTTGGTTGTTTAACTGGGTGTCCGTCCGTGCCTGTAGTACTGTTGGTTGTTTAACTGGGTGTCCGTCCGTGCCTGTAGTAATGTTGGTTGTTTAACTGGGTGTCCGTCCGTGCCTGAAGTACTGTTGGTTGTTTAACTGGGTGTCCGTCCGTGCCTGAAGTACTGTTGGTTGTTTAACTGGGTGTCCGTCCGTGCCTGAAGTACTGTTGGTTGTTTAACTGGGTGTCCGTCCGTGCCTGTAGTACTGTTGGTTGTTTAACTGGGTGTCCGTCCGTGCCTGTAGTACTGTTGGTTGTTTAAGTGGGTGTCCGTCCGTGCCTGAAGTACTGTTGGTTGTTTAACTGGGTGTCCGTCCGTGCCTGTAGTAATGTTGGTTGTTTAACTGGGTGTCCGTCCGTGCCTGAAGTACTGTTGGTTGTTTAACTGGGTGTCCGTCCGTGCCTGAAGTACTGTTGGTTGTTTAACTGGGTGTCCGTCCGTGCCTGAAGTACTGTTGGTTATTTAACTGGGTGTCCGTCCGTGCCTGAAGTACTGTTGGTTGTTTAACTGGGTGTCCGTCCGTGCCTGAAGTACTGTTGGTTGTTTAACTGGGTGTCCGTCCGTGCCTGTAGTACTGTTGGTTGTTTAACTGGGTGTCCGTCCGTGCCTGAAGTACTGTTGGTTGTTTAACTGGGTGTCCGTCCGTGCCTGTAGTAATGTTGTTGTTTAACTGGGTGTCCGTCCGTGTCTGAAGTAATGTTGGTTGTTTAACTGGGTGTCCGTCCGTGCCTGAAGTACTGTTGGTTGTTTAACTGGGTGTCCGTCCGTGCCTGAAGTACTGTTGGTTGTTTAACTGGGTGTCCGTCCGTGTCTGAAGTAATGTTGGTTGTTTAACTGGGTGTCCGTCCGTGCCTGAAGTACTGTTGGTTGTTTAACTGGGTGTCCGTCCGTGCCTGTAGTACTGTTGGTTGTTTAACTGGGTGTCCGTCCGTGCCTGTAGTAATGTTGGTTGTTTAACTGGGTGTCCGTCCGTGCCTGTAGTAATGTTGGTTGTTTAACTGGGTGTCCGTCCGTGCCTGTAGTAATGTTGGTTGTTTAACTGGGTGTCCGTCCGTGCCTGAAGTACTGTTGGTTGTTTAACTGGGTGTCCGTCCGTGCCTGTAGTAATGTTGTTTTAACTGGGTGTCCGTCCGTGCCTGTAGTAATGTTGGTTGTTTAACTGGGTGTCCGTCCGTGCCTGAAGTACTGTTGGTTGTTTAACTGGGTGTCCGTCCGTGCCTGAAGTACTGTTGGTTGTTTAACTGGGTGTCCGTCCGTGCCTGTAGTAATGTTGGTTGTTTAGCTGGGTGTCCGTCCGTGCCTGAAGTACTGTTGGTTGTTTAACTGGGTGTCCGTCCGTGCCTGAAGTAATGTTGGTTGTTTAACTGAGTGTCTGTCCGTCTGTGCCTGAAGTACTGTTGGTTGTTTAACTGGGTGTCCGTCCGTGCCTGAAGTAATGTTTGGATGGACACCCAAGGTTACACCAATAATAGCTTGAGAGTCACCATATAACCAAAGCTATTTGCGGGACTTTAAACTTCAAAAAGAGACAAATAAATAAACGGTATTTGTAAGAACTAATTTTTTATTTTACAGGTAAAAAGATCAACAGAGTAGCTTGCGGGTCTGCCCACAGTTTAGCATGGTCCACCAACAAACCAGTGAGTGCTGGCAAGCTGCCAACTGCTGTACCAATGGAATACAACCACCTGCAGACTATACCCATAACCACCCTGAGGAACCGATTGGTTCTCCTGCATCACTTCTCAGACTTGTTCTGCCCCTCAATCTCCATGTTTGATCTGCAGGACACCAGCCAGGAGAAAGGCGAGGCGTTTACTGGGCTAGATAAACTACGGGGAGTTATTGTCTCCAGTGCTAAGGTAAATGTTTGCTCCCTCGTATTCAGACGTTCATTGATTATTTTATTACCATATGTGTTCTACAATTAAATTAAAACCAAATAATTCCAATATCTACCCATTGGCCAATATACGTCATTGGGTTTGTTTTGTTGATGCTTTGAATGGAGCAACGGGGAAAACTAGTAGATCATAATAGATAAAGGAATTCCAAGCAGAAATTCAAGAGGGTCATCGTGGCAGCTATCTAACACATATATTTTCGACTTTTCCTGAATTGCCGGGTCAATTCTGATGAAACTTGGTTAAACTCATGTTTAAGATGGGCTCAGCTGGTTCTGGACTATTTCAATGGTCTTCGTGAATAATTGTACATCAGGTCTGTTTTTCTTAGGGTGGGGGTGCGTAATTATTTCAGTTGTGAGCACAAACAACAGCTCATAGCTTGGGCCAGATCGTTTGATGGATTGTGGGATTCTTCCCCAAGACCGGTTCGAACCCCCAATGCCTGATGTATATATTGTGCTTAATCAAATAGATAGAGAATTAGGTGACAATTACATATTGTGTTGAATTTGTAGCAATAATATGATATCTGAGCTTCATAATAGGGATCTTCGAAATTTCATTTTAGTAAATTTATTGGCAAAAATCGGACCTTGGCAGATTTACGTGGATATGTGGCACCCATTGCACCCCTACTGCATACGGGCCGGATATGTGGCACCTATTGCACCCCTACTGCTTACGGGCCGGATATGTGGCACCCATTGCACCCCTACTGCATACGGGCCGGATATGTGGCACCCATTGCACCCCTACTGCATACGGGCCGGATATGTGGCACCCATTGCACCCCTACTGCATACGGGCCTGTACATTATGCTTGTTAATGGGACTTGTGGGTAATTAATCTCAATAGTTATCAGCCCTATTTCAATCCAAGCACACTGAAATAGTGGGTCTTGTAGGTAATTGATCACGGGGGTTATTGACCCTGTTTCACTCCCAAGAGCACACTGAATGGGTCTTGTAGGTAATTGATCACGGGGGTTATTGACCCTGTTTCACTCCCAAGTATACCAAGTTTCTCTTGTAGGTAATTAATCTCTATAGAGTTATAGTCCCTGTTCTGCTCCCAATGAATGATCTCTAGTAACAGTTCACATGTATAGTAGCAATATGGCAATATGTTCTGACTATAGACCTAGAACTAGCCCTGTTGCTACTGAAATGTACTCTCTAAACAGCTTAGCAATCAGGTTATGTACTAGACTAGATTAGGTTAGAATTGTTCATCTTATTTCATTCACATTACAGATTATACACCTTGAATTCCAGCATTAAGAAATAAATGTATTCATGTTTGAAGTATCCTTTCATAGCATGTTCTTTATCGATATTTTGTTCTATCGAATGTGTTTGCTGTATTCAGGAGACTGCATTTAGAAAGGTAGTGCAGGCCACTATGGTTCGTGACAAGCAGCACGGCCCTGTGCTGGAGCTGAATAGGATACAGGTGAAGAGATCCCGGGGTAAAGGAGGGGTTGCGGGGCCTGATGGCATCAAGTCGGTGTTCGGTCAGATGGCACAGCAGATGGGTGTGTTTGGGGCTGACTCTCTGATGCTCCCTCATAGAATCTGGAAAGTGAAGTTTGTTGGTATGTTGAAGAACTTATAGTTGATCAGTTGTGCTATCATTGCAACATTTCCAAATGGAAAGTTAGTGTATTGTTGTAACTTCATTTAATGAATGAACCGCGGGTTAATAGTTTCCATCGGGGTATGAACTACATTGGGCGTGGCTGGGTGTGTGGAGGCCCAATTATTCTTTTCAATATGACAAAGAAAAATCAATCACACTTTCCAATTAAAAGATATTTAGTCCAATTTGCCGTGTGGCGGGGACCTGATAATTAGATCATCCTTGGAACAGCGTAAACTGTAAGACACACCTTTTCACGTGACGAACGTTGCCTAACACTGCAATGCGCATGCCCATAACATCGAGTGCGCATGCCAGCTGCATATCATTAGTTGGAAACCCTCGTACGAAATTTTCATGTTCATCGAAGGAACAAAGGAGCATAAAGAATAGGGTACCTAAATAACCCCGATATACCAGGGGCTGATGATAAATAACCCCGATATACCGGGGCTGGTGATAAATAACCCCGATATACCAGGGGCTGATGATAAATAACCCCGATATACCAGGGGCTGGTGATAAATAACCCCGACATACCAGGGGCTGGTGATAAATAACCCCGACATACCAGGGGCTGATGATAAATAACCCCAATATACCAGGGTCTGATGATAAATAACCCCGACATACCAGGGGCTGATGATAAATAACCCCGATATACCAGGGGCTGAAGATAAATAACCCCGAAATACCAGGGGCTGATGATAAATAACCCCGATATACCAGGGGCTGATGATAAATAACCCCGAAATACCAGGGGCTGATGATAAATAACCCCAATATACCAGGGGCTGATGATAAATAACCCCGATATACCAGGGGCTGATGATAAATAATCCTGATATACCAGGGGCTGATGATAAATAACCCTGATATACCAGAGGCTGGTGATAAATAACCCCGACATACCAGGGGCTGGTGATAAATAACCCCGATATACCAGGGGCCGATGATAAATAACCCCGACATACCAGGGGCTGATGATAAATAACCCCGATATACCAGGGACTGATGATAAATAACCCCGACATACCAGGGGCTGATGATAAATAACCCTGATATACCAGGGGCTGATGATCAATTACCCCGACATACCAGGGGCTGATGATAAATAACCCCGATATACCAGGGGCTGATGATAAATAACCCCGATATACCAGGGACTGATGATAAATAACCCCGATATACCAGGGGCTGATGATAAATAACCCCGATATACCAGGGACTGATGATAAATAACCCAGATATACCAGGGACTGGTGATAAATAACACTGATATACAAGGGGCTGGTGATAAATAACCCTGATATACAAGGTGCTGGTGATAAATAACCCCGATATACAAGGGGCTGGTGATAAATAACCCCGATATACAAGGAGCTGATGATAAATAACCTCGATATACAAGGGGCTGGTGATAAATAACCCCGATATACAAGGGGCTGGTGATAAATAACCCTGATATACAAGGGGCTGATGATAAATAACCCCGATATACCAGGGGCTGGTGATAAATAACCCCGATATATTCCAGGGGCTGATGATAAATAACCCCGATATACCAGGGGCTGATGATAAATAACCCCGATATACCAGAAGCTGATGATAAATAACCCCGATATACCAGGGGCTGGTGATAAATAACCCCGATATACAAGGGGCTGGTGATAAATAACCCTGATATACAAGGTGCTGGTGATAAATAACCCCGATATACAAGGGGCTGGTGATAAATAACCCCGATATACAAGGAGCTGATGATAAATAACCTCGATATACAAGGAGCTGGTGATAAATAACCCCGATATACAAGGGGCTGGTGATAAATAACCCTGATATACAAGGGGCTGATGATAAATAACCCCGATATACCAGGGGCTGGTGATAAATAACCCCGATATACCAGGGGCTGATGATAAATAACCCCGATATACCAGGGGCTGATGATAAATAACCCCGATATACCAGAAGCTGATGATAAATAACCCCGATATACCAGGGGCTGATGATAAATAACCCCGATATACCAGAAGCTGATGATAAATAACCCCGATATACCAGGGACTGATGATAAATAACCCCGATATACCAGGGACTGATGATAAATAACCCCGATATACCAGGGACTGATGATAAATAACCCAGATATACAAGGTGCTGGTGATAAATAACCCCGATATACAAGGGGCTGGTGATAAATAACCCCGACATACCAGGGACTGGTGATAAATAACCCAGATATACCAGGGACTGGTGATAAATAACACCGATATACAAGGGGCTGGTGATAAATAACCCCGATATACCAGGGACTGGTGATAAATAACACCGATATACAAGGGGCTGGTGATAAATAACCCTGATATACAAGGGGCTGGTGATAAATAACCCCGATATACAAGGGGCTGGTGATAAATAACCCCGATATACAAGGAGCTGATGATAAATAACCCCGATATACAAGGGGCTGGTGATAAATAACCCCGATATACAAGTGGCTGGTGATAAATAACCCCGATATACCAGGGGCTGGTGATAAATAACCCCGATATACAAGGGGCTGATGATAAATAACCCCGATATACAAGGGGCTGATGATAAATAACCCAGATATACCAGGGGCTGATGATAAATAACCCAGATATACCAGGGGCTGATGATAAATAACCCAGATATACCAGGGGCTGATGATAAATAACCCCGATATACCAGGGGCTGGTGAAAAATAACCACAAAATACCAAGGGCTGATGATAAATAACCCCGACATACCAGGGGCTGATGATAAATAACCCCGACATACCAGGTGCTGATGATAAATAACCCCGACATACCAGGGGCTGATGATAAATAACCCCGATATACCAGGGGCTGATGATAAATAACCCCGATATACCAGAGGCTGATGATAAATAACCCCGATATACCAGGGGCTGGTGATAAATAACCCCGACATACCAGGGACTGATGATAAATAACACTGATATACAAGGGGCTGGTGATAAATAACCCCGATATACCAGGGGCTGGTGATAAATAATCCCGATATACCAGGGACTGGTGATAAATAACCCCGATATTCCAGGGACTGGTGATAAATAACACCGATATACAAGGGGCTGATGATAAATAACCCCGATATACCAGGGGCTGATGATAAATAACCCCGATATACCAGTGGCTGATGATAAATAACCCAGATATACCAGGGACTGATGATAAATAACCCCGATATACCAGAGGCTGATGATAAATAACACCGATATACAAGGGGCTGGTGATAAATAACCCTGAAATACTAGGGACTGATGATAAATAACCCAGATATACCAGGGACTGGTGATAAATAACCCTGAAATACTAGGGACTGATGATAAATAACCCTGACATACCAGGGGCTGGTGATAAATAACACTGATATACCAGAGGCTGATGATAAATAACACTGATATACCAGAGGCTGATGAGAAATAACCACGATATACCATGAATAAACGCTCGATGACAAGAATGTTTGATATTGCCATTTTAGGTGAGTCTGTGGACGACTGCGGTGGAGGGTATAGTGAAAGCATTGCTGAAATGTGTGACGAGTTACAGAATGGTTCCCTGCCTCTCCTCATTGTCACACCTAATGGAAGAGATGAGTCGGGCGCCAATCGTGACTGCTTCCTCCTCAATCCAATGTTGAAATCTCCTCTACATCAGAATATGTTCAAGTTCTTGGGTAAGTGCTATATTTTTTGTTCTCTTTAGATTAGTCTGTGTATCCAGTTTCATCCCACGGGGGCCTCTCCCACGGGGTCTCACCACAGTAAATCATCATGGCTTCAATTACCTCCCAGACATTCTCGCCACAGTAAACCATCATGGCTTCAATTACCTCCCAGACATTTTCGCCACAGTAAACCATCATGGCATCAATTACGTCCCTGACATTCTCGCCACAGTAAACCATCATGGCTTCAATTACCTCCCAGACATTCTCGCCACAGTAAACCATCATGGCATCAATTACGTCCCTGACATTCTCGCCACAGTAAACCATCATGGCTTCAATTACCTCCCAGACATTCTCGCCACAGTAAACCATCATGGCATCAATTACCTCTCTGACATTCTCGCCACAGTAAACCATCATGGCTTCAATTACGTCCCAGACATTCTCGCCACAGTAAACCATCATGGCATCAATTACGTCCCAGACATTCTCGCCACAGTAAACCATCATGGCATCAATTACGTCCCTGACATTCTTGCCACAGTAAACCATCATGGCTTCAATTACCTCCCAGACATTCTCGCCACAGTAAACCATCATGGCTTCAATTACGTCCCAGACATTCTCGCCACAGTAAACCATCATGGCATCAATTACGTCCCAGACATTCTCGCCACAGTAAACCATCATGGCATCAATTATGTCCCTGACATTCTCGCCACAGTAAACCATCATGGCATCAATTACGTCCCTGACATTCTCGCCACAGTAAACCATCATGGCATCAATTACGTCCCAGACATTCTCGCCACAGTAAACCACCATGGCTTCAATTACGTCCCTGACATTCTCGCCACAGTAAACCATCATGGCATCAATTACGTCCCAGACATTCTCGCCACAGTAAATCATCATGGCATCAATTACGTCCCAGACATTCTCGCCACAGTAAACCATCATGGCATCAATTACGTCCCAGACATTCTCGCCACAGTAAATCATCATGGCTTCAATTACCTCCCAGACATTCTCGCCACAGTAAACCATCATGGCTTCAATTACCTCCCTGACATTCTCGCCACAGTAAACCATCATGGCATCAATTACGTCCCTGACATTCTCGCCACAGTAAACCATCATGGCTTCAATTACGTCCCAGACATTCTTGCCACAGTAAACCATCATGGCTTCAATTACCTCCCAGACATTCTTGCCACAGTAAACCATCATGGCTTCAATTACCTCCCAGACATTCTTGCCACAGTAAACCACCATGGCATCAATTATGTCCCTGACATTCTCGCCACAGTAAACCATCATGGCTTCAATTACGTCCCAGACATTCTTGCCACAGTAAACCATCATGGCTTCAATTACCTCCCAGACATTCTTGCCACAGTAAACCATCATGGCTTCAATTACGTCCCAGACATTCTCGCCACAGTAAACCATCATGGCTTCAATTACGTCCCAGACATTCTCGCCACAGTAAACCATCATGGCTTCAATTACCTCCCAGACATTCTTGCCACAGTAAACCATCATGGCTTCAATTACGTCCCAGACATTCTCGCCACAGTAAACCATCATGGCTTCAATTACGTCCCTGACATTCTCGCCACAGTAAACCATCATGGCTTCAATTACGTCTCTGACATTCTCGCCACACCTCAAGGTCATAATTAAAGGTTAAAAGTCTAATATTTGTGAAGACTATTGTGTCCGCTCTGTAACATTGTGTCCGCTCTGTAACATTGTGTCCACTCTGTAACATTGTGTCCGCTCTGTAACATTGTGTCTGCTCTGTAACATTGTGTCCGCTCTGTAACATTGACATGGATGAGGCAATTGTGAAATAATTTGGTACAAATATTGCCCATATGAAGATGATGTGTCACGTTCCCTACTCCAATGGTCAAGATCACACTTGGAGGTTAACTTATTGTAGGTATTCATGCACAGATTTGATTGTGTACCGGTGTCTGTTGTAGGTATTTTGACTGGAATTGCTATCCGTAGCGGAAGTCCACTAAGTATAAACCTAGCAGAACCTGTGTGGAAACAGTGTGCCGGGATGCCACTAACCATCGGGGATCTCACCGAGGTAGACAAAGATTTTGTTCCAGGTTAGTCACCTTTTATTTGTATATAATCAGTCTCATTGTTTGTCTTTGTGCTGCTGGCGCATATCTAATCTCTATACAGTAGAACCTCTCTTATCTCTATGCAGCAGAACCTCTCTAATCTCTATACAGCAGAACCTCTCTAATCTCTATACAGCAGAACCTCTCTAATATCTATACAGCAGAACCTCTCTAAGCTCTCTTCTATACAGCAGAACCTCTCTAAGCTCTATGCAACAGAACCTCTCTAATCTCTATACAGCAGAACATCTCTAATCTCTATGCAACAGAACCTCTCTAATCTCTATACAGCAGAACATCTCTAATATCTATGCAGCAGAACCTCTCTAATCTCTATGCAACAGAACCTCTCTAATCTCTATACAGCAGAACATCTCTAATCTCTATGCAACAGAACCTCTCTAATCTCTATGCAGCAGAACCTCTCTAATCTCTATACAGCAGAACCTCTCTATACAGCAGAATCTCTATACAGCAAAACCTCTCTAATCTCTATACAGCAGAACCACTCTAAGCTCTTGTCTATACAGCAGAACCTCTCTAATCTCTGTTACATCAGAACCTCTCTAATTTCTATGCAGATAAGCTCTCTAATCTCCATACAGCAGAACCTCTCTAATCTCTATACAGCAGAACCTCTCTAATCGCTATGCAGCAGAACCTCTCTAATCTCTATACAGCAGAACCTCTCTAATCTCTATACAGCAGAACCTCTCTAATCTCTATGCAGCAGAACCTCTATAATCTCTATGCAGATAACCTCTCTAATATCCATACAGCAGAACCTCTCTAATATCCATACAGCAGAACCTCTCTAATCTCTATGCATAAGAACCTCTCTAATCTCTATGCATAAGAAGCTCTCTAATCTCTATGCATAAGAACCTCTCTAATCTCTATGCATAAGAACCTCTCTAATCTCTATGCATAAAAACCTCTCTAATCTCTATGCAGCAGAACCTCTCTAATCTCTATGCATAAGAACCTCTCTAATCTCTATGCATATGAACCTCTCTAATCTCTATGCATAAGAACCTCTCTAATCTCTATGCATAAGAACCTCTCTAACCTCTATGCATAAGATCTTCTCTAATCTCTATGCATAAGAACCTCTCTAATCTCTATGCATAAGAACCTCTCTAATCTATATGCAGCAGAACCTCTCTAATCTCTATACAGCAGAACCTCTCTAATCTCTATGCATAAGAACCTCTCTAATCTCTATGCAGCAGAACCTCTCTAATCTCTATGCAGCAGAACCTCTCTAATCTCTATGCAGCAGAACCTCTCTAATCTCTATGCAGCATAACCTCTCTAATCTCTATGCAGCAGAACCTCTCTAATCTCTATGCAGCAGAACCTCTCTAATCTCTATGCAGCAGAACCTCTCTAATCTCTATGCAGCATAACCTCTCTAATCTCTATGCAGCAGAACCTCTCTAATCTCTATGCATAAGAACCTCTCTAATCTCTATACAGCAGAACCTCTCTAATCTCTATGCATAAGAACCTCTCTAATCTCTATGCAGCAGCACCTCTCTAATCTCTATGCAGCAGCACCTCTCTAATCTCTATGCAGCAAACCTCTCTAATCTTATGCAGCAGACCTCTCTAATCTCTATACAGCAGAACCTCTCTAATCTCTATGCATAAGAACCTCTCTAATCTCTATGCAGCAGAACCTCTCTAATCTCTATGCAGCAGAACCTCTCTAATCTCTATGCAGCAGAACCTCTCTAATCTCTATGCAGCAGAACCTCTCTAAACTCTATGCAACAGAACCTCTCTAATCTCTATGCAGCAGAACCTCTCTAATCTCTATGCAGCAGAACCTCTCTAATCTCTATGCAGCAGAACCTCTCTAATCTCTATGCAGCAGAACCTCTCTAATCTCTATGCATAAGAACCTCTCTAATCTCTATGCATAAGAACCTCACAATCCTGAACTTTATCACATAGAGTTTTTTGCTTCATATGGAATAATACATTTTATTAGTGAAAGTCGTGATAGTGCAGTCGTAGCGTATTCGCTTCAGGTGCGAATGGGCCAGAGTTTGAGCCCCGCTAGAGCCGTTACTATTGTGCCCTTAGACAAGGCATTTAAATTCCACATTGACTGTTCTCTCTCCCTCGTGGCCTTGGCTTCCATCTGGAATGAGGTCTCGATAGTGATTAATATAAGTTGTAAGAACTTGTTTCGCAATCGAGCACTAATAAATTTGTATAAACTAAACTAATAAATTGTATTATTCATGTGCAAGAGTTATCCACATGTTATTATGAGTAAACCACCATTTACAAAGTTTTACATTACTTCCCAAAAACAGCTCATTGTGGACCCATCTTCAAAGTTTTACATTGTAACCGAATACAGGAGCCTCTGTGGCCGAGTGGTTAATGTTGTCAGTCATCTCTTGGCTAGGTTAGATGTTACTGTGTACCATCTCTTGGCTAGGTTAGATGTTACTGTGTACTATCTCTTGGCTAGGTTAGATGTTACTGTGTACAATCTCTTGGCTAGGTTATATGTGTATTAATGTTACTGTGTACCATCTCTTGGCTAGGTTAGATGTTACTGTGTACCATCTCTTGGCTAGGTTAGATGTTACTGTGTACCATCTCTTGGCTAGGTTAGATGTGTATAGATGTTACTGTGTACAATCTCTTGGCTAGGTTAGATGTGTATAGATGTTACTGTGTACCATCTCTTGGCTAGGTTAGATGTGTATAGATGTTACTGTGTACCATCTCTTGGCTAGGTTTGATGTTACTGTGTACAATCTCTTGGCTAGGTTAGATGTGTATAGATGTTACTGTGTACCATCTCTTGGCTAGGTTAGATGTGTATAGATGTTACTGTGTACAATCTCTTGGCTAGGTTAGATGTTACTGTGTACAATCTCTTGGCTAGGTTAGATGTTACTGTGTACCATCTCTTGGCTAGGTTAGATGTTACTGTGTACAATCTCTTGGCTAGGTTAGATGTTACTGTGTACCATCTCTTGGCTAGGTTTGATGTTACTGTGTACCATCTCTTGGCTAGGTTAGATGTTACTGTGTACCATCTCTTGGCTAGGTTAGATGTGTATAGATGTTACTGTGTACCATCTCTTGGCTAGGTTGGATGTTACTGTGTACCATCTCTTGGCTAGGTTAGATGTTACGGTGTACAATCTCTTGGCTAGGTTAGATGTGTATAGATGTTACTGTGTACAATCTCTTGGCTAGGTTAGATGTGTATAGATGTTACTGTGTACAATCTCTTGGCTAGGTTTGATGTGTATCAAGGAAATGGATGAGATAGATCTACGACAAGCTGATATGCCATTCAGCGTTCCAAGCTCCAACGGTCTAGAAATACAACTTAGCAACAAGTACATGAAGATCACACCCGAGAACAAGTCAGAGTACATCAAGCTTGCAATGAATTACAGGTGAGTCGGAGTACATCAAGCTTGCAATGAATTACAGGTGAGTCGGAGTACATCAAGCTTGCAATGAATTACAGGTGAGTCGGAGTACATCAAGCTTGCAATGAATTACAGGTGAGTCGGAGTACATCAAGCTTGCAATGACTTACAGGCGAGTCGGAGTACATCAATGAATTACAGGTTATCATACATGAATTATCATTGTATCAATAGAGAATCTCATACATGAATTATCATTGTACAAATAGAGAATCTCATACATAAATTATCATTGTACAAATAGAGAATCTCATACATGAATTATCATTGTATCAATAGAGAATCTCATACATGAATTATCATTGTATCAATAGAGAATCTCATACATGAATTATCATTGTACAAATAGAGAATCTCATACATGAATTATCATTGTATCAATAGAGAATCTCGTCCATGAATTATCATTGTACAAAGAGAGAATCTCATACATGAATTATCATTGTATCAATAGAGAATCTCATACATAAATTATCATTGTACAAATAGAGAATCTCATACATGAATTATCATTGTACAAATAGCAAATCTCATGCATGAATTATCATTGTACAAATAGAGAATCTCATACATGAATTATCATTGTATCAATAGAGAATCTCATACATGAATTATCATTGTATCAATAGAGAATCTCATACATGAATTATCATTGTACAAATAGAGAATCTCATGCATGAATTATCATTGTACAAATAGAGAATCTCATGCATGAATTATCATTGTATCAATAGAGAATCTCATGCATGAATTATCATTGTATCAATAGAGAATCTCATGCATGAATTATCATTGTATCAATAGAGAATCTCATACATGAATTATCATTGTATCAATAGAGAATCTCATACATGAATTATCATTGTACAAATAGAGAATCTCATACATGAATTATCATTGTACAAATAGCGAATCTCATGCATGAATTATCATTGTATCAATAGAGAATCTCATACATGAATTATCATTATATCAATAGAGAATCTCATACATGAATTATCATTGTACAAATAGAGAATCTCATACATGAATTATCATTGTACCAATAGATAATCATGTACCTGAATGATCATTGTACCAATAGAGAATCTCGTACATGAATTATCATTGTACCAATAGAGAATCTCGTCCATGAATTATCATTGTACCAATAGAGAATCTCGTCCATGAATTATCATTGTACCAATAGAGAATTAACATTGGGCCATTTAATTTGCAGACTGCACGAGTTTGATGACCAAGTGAAGTGGGTGAGAGAGGGGAAGAGTAAAGTAGTCCCTGTGCCCCTCCTGTCTCTCTTTACTGGATTAGAAGTGGAAACTATGGTAAGTGCTGTCTATGCCCTCCTGGCTCTCTGGTATGTTGTCCCAAGCCCCTCGTTTTGCTTCAACTCCCTAATAAACGAACATCAAAGTATATTTAACATGTAATGATAGACCACCTACATATACATGGGTTGTCTGGTTTAACTGTACACATACATGGGTTGTCTGGATTAACTGTACATATACATGGGTTGTCTGGTTTACTGTACATATACATGGGTTGTCTAGTTTACTGTACATGTACATGGGTTGTCTGGTTTACTGTACATGTACATGGGTTGTCTGGTTTACTGTACATGTACATGGGTTGTCTGGTTTAACTGTACATATACATGGGTTGTCTGGTTTAACTGTACATATACATGGGTTGTCTGGTTTACTGTACATATACATGGGTTGCCTGGTTTACTGTACATATACATGGGTTGTCTGGTTTATTGTACATATACATGGGTTGTATGGTTTACTGTACATATACATGGGTTGTCTGGTTTACTGTACATGTACATGGGTTGTCTGGTTTACTGTACATATACATGGGTTGTCTGGATTACTGTACATATACATGGGTTGTCTGGTTTAACTGTACATATACATGGGTTGTCTGGTTTACTGTACATATACATGGGTTGTCTGGTTTAACTGTACATATACATGGGTTGTCTGGTTTACTGTACATATACATGGGTTGTCTGGTTTACTGTACATGTACATGGGTTGTCTGGTTTACTGTACATGTACATGGGTTGTCTGGTTTACTGTACATGTACATGGGTTGTCTGGTTTACTGTACATGTACATGGGTTGTCTGGTTTACTGTACAGGTACATGGGTTGTCTGGTTTAACTGTACATATACATGGGTTGTCTGGTTTACTATACATATACATGGGTTGTCTGGTTTACTGTACATATACATGGGTTGTCTGGTTTAACTGTACATATACATGGGTTGTCTGGTTTAACTGTACATGTACATGGGTTGTCTGGTTTACTGTACATGGGTTGTCTAGTTTACTGTACATGGGTTGTCTGGTTTACTGTACATGTACATGGGTTGTCTGGTTTACTGTACATGTACATGGGTTGTCTGGTTTACTGTACATGGGTTGTCTGGTTTACTGTACAGGTACATGGGTTGTCTGGTTTAACTGTACATATACATGGGTTGTCTGGTTTACTATGCATATACATGGGTTGTCTGGTTTACTGTACATATACATGGGTTGTCTGGTTTAACTGTACATATACATGGGTTGTCTGGTTTACTGTACATATACATGGGTTATCTGGTTTACTGTACATATACATGGGTTGTCTGGTTTAACTGTATATATACATGGGTTGTCTGGTTTAATTGTACATGTACATGGGTTGTCTGGTTTAACTGTACATATACATGTGTTGTCTGGTTTAACTGTACATATACATGGGTTGTCTGGTTTAACTGTATATATATGGGTTGTCTGGTTTAACTGTACATATACATGGGTTGTCTGGTTTAACTGTACATATACATGGGTTGTCTGGTTTAACTGTATATATATGGGTTGTCTGGTTTAACTGTACATATACATGGGTTGTCTGGTTTAACTGTACATATACGTGGGTTGTCTGGTTTAACTGTACATATACATGGGTTTTCTGGTTTAACTGTATATATATGGGTTGTCTGGTTTAACTGTACATATACATGGGTTGTCTGGTTTAACTGTATATATATGGGTTGTCTGGTTTACTGTACATATACATGGGTTGTCTGGTTTAACTGTACATATACATGGGTTGTCTGGTTTACTGTACATATACATGGGTTGTCTGGTTTACTGTACATATACATGGGTTGTCTGGTTTAACTGTACATATACATGGGTTGTCTGGTTTAACTGTACATATACATGGGTTGTCTGGTTTACTGTACTGGTTCTGTACATCAGGGTTGTCTGGTTTACTGTACATATACATGGGTTGTCTGGTTTACTGTACATATACATGGGTTGTCTGGTTTAACTGTACATGTACATGGGTTGTCTGGTTTAACTGTACATATACATGGTTGTCTGGTTTAACTGTACATATACATGGGTTGTCTGGTTTAACTGTATATATATGGGTTGTCTGGTTTACTGTACATATACATGGGTTGTCTGGTTTAACTGTACATATACATGGGTTGTCTGGTTTAACTGTACATATACATGGGTTGTCTGGTTTAACTGTACATATACATGGGTTGTCTGGTTTAACTGTACATATACATGGGTTGTCTGGTTTAACTGTACATATACATGGGTTGTCTGGTTTAACTGTAATTATGGGTTGTCTGGTTTACTGTACATATACATGGGTTGTCTGGTTTACTGTACATATATGGGTTGTCTGGTTTACTGTACATATACATGGGTTGTCTGGTTTACTGTACATATACATGGGTTGTCTGGTTTACTGTACATATACATGGGTTGTCTGGTTTAACTGTACATATACATGGGTTGTCTGGTTTACTGTACATATACATGGGTTGTCTGGTTTACTGTACATATACATGGGTTGTCTGGTTTAACTGTACATATACATGGGTTGTCTGGTTTAACTGTACATATACATGGGTTGTCTGGTTTACTGTACATGTACATGGGTTGTCTGGTTTACTGTACATATACATGGGTTGTCTGGTTTACTGTACATTACATGGGTTGTCTGGTTTAACTGTACATACATGGGTTGTCTGGTTTAACTGTAATATATGGGTGTCTGGTTTACTGTACATACATGGGTTGTCTGGTTTACTGTACATATACATGGGTTGTCTGGTTTAACTGTATATATATGGGTTGTCTGGTTTAACTGTACATATACATGGGTTGTCTGGTTTAACTGTACATATACGTGGGTTGTCTGGTTTAACTGTACATATACATGGGTTTTCTGGTTTAACTGTATATATATGGGTTGTCTGGTTTAACTGTACATATACATGGGTTGTCTGGTTTAACTGTATATATATGGGTTGTCTGGTTTACTGTACATATACATGGGTTGTCTGGTTTAACTGTACATATACATGGGTTGTCTGGTTTTACTGTACATATACATGGGTTGTCTGGTTTAACTGTATATATATTGGGTTGTCTGGTTTAACTGTACATATACATGGGTTGTCTGGTTTAACTGTACATATACATGGGTTGTCTGGTTTACTATACATATACATGGGTTGTCTGGTTTAACTGTACATATACATGGGTTGTCTGGTTTACTGTACATATACATGGGTTGTCTGGTTTAACTGTAATATATATGGGTTGTCTGGTTTAACTGTACATATACATGGGTTGTCTGGTTTAACTGTACATATACATGGGTTGTCTGGTTTACTGTACATATACATGGGTTGTCTGGTTTACTGTACATGTACATGGGTTGTCTGGTTTACTGTACATATACATGGGTTGTCTGGTTTAACTGTATATATATGGGTTGTCTGGTTTACTGTACAGGTACATGGGTTGTCTGGTTTAACTGTACATGTACATGGGTTGTCTGGTTTAACTGTACATATACATGTGTTGTCTGGTTTAACTGTACATCTACATGGGTTGTCTGGTTTTACTGTACATATACATGGGTTGTCTGGTTTACTGTACATATACATGGGTTGTCTGGTTTAACTGTACGTATACATAGGTTGTCTGGTTTACTGTACATATACATGGGTTTTCTGGTTTACTGTACATGTACATGGGTTGTCTGGTTTACTGTACATGTACATGGGTTGTCTGGTTTACTGTACATGGGTTGTCTGGTTTAACTGTACATATACATGGGTTGTCTGGTTTACTGTACATATACATGGGTTGTCTGGTTTAACTGTACATGTACATGGGTTGTCTGGTTTAACTGTATATATATGGGTTGTCTGGTTTAATTGTACATGTACATGGGTTGTCTGGTTTTACTGTACATATACATGGGTTGTCTGGTTTACTGTACATATACATGGGTTGTCTGGTTTAACTGTACATGTACATGGGTTGTCTGGTTTAACTGTATATATATGGGTTGTCTGGTTTAACTGTACATGTACATGGGTTGTCTGGTTTACTGTACATGTACATGGGTTGTCTGGTTTACTGTACATGTACATGGGTTGTCTGGTTTAACTGTACATGGGTTGTCTGGTTTAACTGTATATATATGGGTTGTCTGGTTTTACTGTACATGTACATTGGTTGTCTGGTTTACTGTACATATACATGGGTTGTCTGGTTTAACTGTATATACATGGGTTGTCTGGTTTAACTGTACATGTACATGGGTTGTCTGGTTTAACAGTACATGTACATGGGTTGTCTGGTTTAACTGTACATGTACATGGGTTGTCTGGTTTAACTGTACATGTACATGGGTTGTCTGGTTTAACTGTATATATATATGGGTTGTCTGGTTTAACTGTACATGTACATGGGTTGTCTGGTTTAACTGTACATGTACATGGGTTGTCTGGTTTAACTGTACATATACATGGGTTGTCTGGTTTACTGTACATATACATGGGTTGTCTGGTTTACTGTACATATACATGGGTTGTCTGGTTTACTGTACATGGGTTGTCTGGTTTAACTGTACATGTACATGGGTTGTCTGGTTTAATTGTACATATACATGGGTTGTATTGTTTACTGTACATATACATGGGTTGTCTGGTTTACTGTACATGGGTTGTCTGGTTTAACTGTACATGTACATTGGTTGTCTGGTTTACTGTACATGGGTTGTCTGGTTTAACTGTACATGTACATGGGTTGTCTGGTTTACTGTACATATACATGGGTTGTCTGGTTTAACTGTATATACATGGGTTGTCTGGTTTAACTGTACATATACATGGGTTGTCTGGTTTAACTGTACATGTACATGGGTTGTCTGGTTTAACTGTACATGTACATGGGTTGTCTGGTTTAACTGTACATGGGTTGTCTGGTTTAACTGTATATATATATATGGGTTGTCTGGTTTAACTGTACATATACATGGGTTGTCTGGTTAACTGTACATGTACATGGGTTGTCTGGTTTACTGTACATATACATGGGTTGTCTGGTTTACTGTACATTACATGGGTTGTCTGGTTTACTGTACATATACATGGGTTGTCTGGTTTACTGTACTATACATGGTTGTCTGGTTTACTGTACATTTGGTTGTCTGGTTTACTTTTGGGTTTGGTTTACTGTACATATACATGGGTTGTCTGGTTTACTGTACATATACATGGGTTGTCTGGTTTAACTGTACATATACATGGGTTGTCTGGTTTACTGTATATATGGGTTGTCTGGTTTACTGTACATATACATGGGTTGTCTGGTTTACTGTACATATACATGGGTTGTCTGGTTTACTGTACATATACATGGGTTGTCTGGTTTACTGTACATATACATGGGTTGTCTGGTTTACTGTACATATACATGGGTTGTCTGGTTTACTGTACATATACATGGGTTGTCTGATTTAACTGTACATGGGTTGCTTTATCTTGTTTATCAGGTTTGTGGGAGTCCGGACATCCCACTCAATCTTCTGAAGTCTGTGGCCACTTACAAGGGAGTTGATGCCTCAGCCCCTCTAGTACAATGGTTCTGGGAGGTAATGGAAGACTTCTCTAATGCTGAGAGATCCCTATTCCTGCGGTTTGTCTGGGGCCGGACCCGCCTGCCACGTACCATAGCCGACTTCAGAGGAAGAGACTTTGTTCTACAGGTTAGTTTACAGATACTATTGTTGAGATAGAGAATGTGGTGGATGTAGAGATTGCCTTAGATGTAGAGAATGTTGTTGATGTAGAGAATGTTGTTGATGTAGAGAATGTGGTTGATGTAGAGAATGCTGTTGATGTAAAGAATGTGGTTGAGGTAAAGAATGCTGTTGATGTAGAGAATGTGGTTGAGGTAAAGAATGCTGTTGATGTAGAGAATGTGGTTGATGTAGAGAATGATGTTGATGTAGAGAATGTGGTTGAGGTAAAGAATGCTGTTGATTTAGAGATTGCTGTTGATGTAGAGAATATTGTTGATATAAAGAATGCTGTTGATGTAGAGACTGCGATTGATGTAGGGAATGTGGTTGATATAAATAATGTAGAGAATGCAGTTGATGTAAATAATGTGGTTGATGTAGAGAATGTTGTTGAGGTAGAGAATGTTGTTGTCAAGACATTAACATGTTTAGAAGTTTCTAATTTGGCAATTAAATGGAATGTTTGTGTTAATGGGTGCTTTGTTTAAGGCATTGTTAAGAGAGGCTTCACTGTAGAGTCCATCTGCACGAAGGATGACTTGAAAGATGTTGATGGATTGAATGGGACCGATCTTGAGACTTATTAGTTTTATGTTCCGATTGGAATTAATTATGTACCATAATCTTGGGAACTATTCCAGTTCAGCGGTCCCTGTAAGTATCATTATTATGGTGGCTGCCGCCCTCACAACCTAGCTCAATATTTTCATCCTTCAAACCCTGGCAGGACCCAGGATCAATTTATTTTGAAAAGAATTGTTCCACAACCTTCCTAAAAACAATAGTCAAAGTCAGTGGAGATCACTGAGCTGGAAACTATACCCTAATATTCACCAGATTCACATGCTTAACAACCCGCCCTTTACATGAGGGTGCCACCTTCTATGGTGTCAGATATTTTCTTTTTTGAGATTTTGTTCATACCCGTCAACTAGTTGTTTAAAATGTTTTAGTGTTTTCACAAATACAGAAAAGTATACCCCTACGTTAATGCTACAATCTTCGACTGTTTGCAGGTATTAGACAAGTACCACCCACCGGACCACTTCTTGCCGGAAAGTTACACGTGCTTCTTCTTGCTGAAGATGCCACGTTACTCGTGCAAGCTTGTGCTGCAGGAAAAGCTGAAGTATGCCATTCACTTCTGTAAGTCTATTGATACGGATGATTACGCTCGTGTTGCGCTTACCGGAGAGGAAGAAATGACATCAGATGGTACCGACGAGTCGGATGAAGTACAGTCGTTCAACTCCGATGGAGAAATCTCTGATCTCGATAATAGCTTTTAGATGTTGTCCGTCACTTTGGGAGATAGACATAGGACAAATTGAAAGATAGACATAAGACAGAGTTGGAGATAGACATAAGTGGAAACTATAGATGTGCACTTCGTATTTGAGAGAAGAAAACTTTTTGAGCAATGCAAGAAATATTCTCATCCTTTCATTAAAATAGTTTTTTCAAATGTACGACGGATCATGCAAAAATTGTTGATTAATGAACATCATTCTTTATAAGTTATTCTTGTTTCTTTAAAGAATCAATAAACAATATACGGTAAACGTATAATCTGGGGGGTAAAATTCTTTCATAATTGAGAAAGCTATCCAGATGGCCTGCGGATGGTTGGTGGTTCTAGTTGCTGCCAGTCTGTGTCTGAAATAATGCTCAGCGGTGCAACCGGGTCTTCCTTCATTAATAATAGCTGGTACAAGATCAAGGTCACATTTGAAGGTCAGTTACTGATCTATTTCCGCTTGCATGCTTACTAAAGATAAATTTATGTTTTTAAGAGGCCTGAAATATCACTGAGGCAAGCTGATTGGTACACTGTACATGCATTATGTTTTTCAACCTGTCTTTGAGCTTTCCTATTGGTTGAGCTGAATCCATATTTCAAATTGAACCAATATCACTGGAGCACGATTTTGATATTTCTATAAATCTTCGGGTGAGGATATGACTCAGATCTTAGCATCAGTGAGGATACAACACGTGCTCGGAAAATCGTTTTAAAATAAATAAAGTTTACACTTTAGGGAAAAACAATTAGTTGGTAATTAAGGTGTTACTTTTAGTGTACTACTATTTAGAGTAAAATTGAGTACAAAGCATTCCAGCTCATCCATGTGTATATATTTTGTTGGTACAGTTAGTTTTTCCAGATTGTAAAACAGTTCTTACAACTGTTGCCAAGGCCAACAGTTGTCAAATGCATATTAACCTTAGATTGTGTACATGTTTATCCAGAAAATGAACATTGTCTATCCCATAAACCCAGGTTTGTAAAAGTATAACAACATTCCTGCATTGTATTAACATATTTTATTATATATACAGACAACCATTTATCATTCTCAAACAAGGATATAAATATCCCATCAACGTTTGAAAATGTGGTGTGTGTGTGTGTGTGTGTGTGTACGTGCATGCGTGCGTGCGTGTGTGTATGTGCTGCATGTGTGTGTGCGGTATATGTGCGTGTGTGTGTGCACTGCGTGTGTGTGCATGCATGTGAGTGTGTGTATGTGTGCGTGCGTGTGTATGTGTGCGTGCATGTGGATATATTGGATAAATTACTATATAATATATCCCCATTGCGTTGTTTTTACTATATATCATTGTAACTATTATATCTTAAAGTCCCAAGGATTGTAACTATTATGACACTAAAACATGTTTATTTCTTGGCAGATCTTCAAAATATTGCTTTACAGCATAGTACCGGTACAGGGAAATATAAAACTAGCGATTTCAAATCATCCTCTCCATAGTAGATTTCAGTGTGGAAGTAAACAAAACAGTATATGAGGACCTGATGTTTCATGGAGGTGTCCGCGGTCGTCAGTTTGTCCAGCTTGTTAACGTTTATTCATGTTTAATTTAGCGAGTTATATTTAATTTGCGAGAGATTTGACCGTGTATCTCATAATACACTGTGATACTATTGTGTTTGTTTATGATGAGTTTCGAATAAATTATTTTGGTTTGAACAAATACAGTTCTGTAGTCTTTTTCCAGTCCCAAAGTTTTAAATCACTTAAATATAGCAGATTTCCACAGTTGAGTGTCCGGGATTTGGTTATTTAGTTCAGGTGGGTTGCACATAGCTTGAAAATATAATGTCTACTCCTGCCCGCAGCAACAGTCACATCCTTTTAACCCATTTCATTATGGATACCTTTCAAACGGTATTTGCAAAGAACATAGAGCCAGATCAACCGCCACGGAACGTGCTATCTGATCAGGCTCTATGCTGTTTGCTATTCACATGATATTGCTAAGACACTTGGCTATGTAGCAAACAACATAGATCCTGATCAGCATGCAGCGTCACGCTGCGGCTGATCTGGATCTATGTTGTTTGCAAAAGCCTTTAAATGTATCCAGAATGAAATGGGTTAACTGTACTTTACTGTCCCTTCAAATATATTGTCCCCCTAAAAAGGTTTAAAGGACATGGTAAAGTTATCTAGATAAGTTTTTCTGATGTTGAAATAGTTGCGACAATATAATAAGTAATGGCTTGATGTTTCAATTTCTCCGCATGCGCAGTTCGGATTGTTCACGATAGATTTACGGAAAAAGTCGTAATTTAATGAGCTTCAGTGAATGCGTATACGAGTATGTAAACACTTGACCAATTTGATGAAAATGCTGGAGGTTTGCTGAAATTATGGCTGAGCTGATTCTTGATGGTTGCTATGGAAAGACTTGTTTTAGTTGCGTGAGGAAGTGTGTTCCAATCCTTTATTACTGATGGGAGGAACAAAGTGTGGTATAATTGGGTACAGCAGTGGATTAATGGTCTATTGTCTTTTCTTAGGTTATATCTTGTTTGTATATTTTCAGGTATGAGATCGACTAAATAGTTTGGGGTCAAATTATTCTTCATTTTGTAAAATAGAGTTTTTTCTTCTAGTTGACAATGTTTCCCATTTTAAATCCGTGTAGAGGTTATTTATACTGCACAGTTTAGAAACTCCGATGATAATCCGAGCAGCCTCTATTTGAATTGATTCTAGTTCCTGTTTTTGTTCTTCAGTACATCAAAGTAAAATATAGATGTTCAAGAAATATTCTGTTCAAATGGAATTTTAATGCGCCTAGCAGCCCCAAGCGCAATTAACAATTCACTGAGCTTGAGATTGCCATTTACAGTCTTTTGAAAATGTAATATCCAAGTGCTTGTGTTCGTCTATGTTCTGTATTCCACACATGTGATATCCAAGTGCTTGTGTTCGTCTATGTTCTGTATTCCACATGTGTGATATCCAAGTGCTTGTGTTCGTCTATGTTCTGTATTCCACATGTGTGATATCCAAGTGTTTGTGTTCGTCTATGTTCTGTATTCCACATGTGTGATATCCAAGTGCTTGTGTTCGTCTATGTTCTGTATTCCACACATGTGATATCCAAGTGCTTGTGTTCGTCTATGTTCTGTATTCCACATGTGTGATATCCAAGTGCTTGTGTTCGTCTATGTTCTGTATTCCACATGTGTGATATCCAAGTGTTTGTGTTCGTCTATGTTCTGTATTCCACATGTGTGATATCCAAGTGCTTGTGTTCGTCTATGTTCTGTATTCCACACATGTGATATCCAAGTGCTTGTGTTCGTCTATGTTCTGTATTCCACATGTGTGATATCCAAGTGCTTGTGTTCGTCTATGTTCTGTATTCCACATGTGGGATATCCAAGTGCTTGTGTTCATCTATGTTCTGTATTCCACATGTGGGATATCCAAGTGCTTGTGTTCGTCTATGTTCTGTATTCCACATGTGGGATATCCAAGTGCTTGTGTTCGTCTATGTTCTGTATTCCACATGTGGGATATCCAAGTGTTTGTGTTCGTCTATGTTCTGTATTCCACATGTGGGATATCCAAGTGTTTGTGTTCGTCTACGTTCTGTATTCCACATGTGACACAAGTTTTAACAACATTAGCTACAGCCATCCCAAAGAAATAACACATGCTTTGTGTATTAAATGTTTAAAAAATGATGGATGCTTGAAACATGTTTAATTCTTCAAAGTTACTACGTATATGAGGGACAAACAACATGTACTCCTTGGGACAGCACATTCTACTGGTGCGGGCCGTTGTCTAATGTTGTTAAAACTTGTTGCCCAAACCATTTGCATTTTCGTGCTACGTATGTTAATAATATTTTATTGCATATTTTTCATACAATACATTACATATATACATACAATACTAAGAACAAATCAGATATTAATATGTAATTATATGATTGCAGTATACGATACCATTTGTTTTGTCAAGGGGAAAAAAGCAAATGGGTTGGACTACAAGTTATAACAACATTATTTACAGCCCTCCCCGTCACTTCGAACTAAATAAACAATGTTCGATGAACAATTTCTGTAATGTATGATCTGATGTAGAAAAAGAACACATAAAATTTAGTTTCGTGGTTAATATTTGTTAATTATTATATCATATGCGACAGGAAAAAAAAATGACACAAAGAAATGGAAAAACGTACAGTTAGTTTATGACTTGAATATGAGCTTAAGAATTAAAACTAAGAGATAGTGCATGCACCCAACCCCAAAGATTAGCTCTCCCCACTCCATGCTTACCAGACAAAAAGGACAAATAATTGATATTGTGCGAATCGTCGAGTCGCTTTAATAAATCGTTGAACCTCTATAAACAATTTATTATTTTCTGAGATAGACAAAGTGTTCAATTCCAACTAAAAGCTTTTTTGTACTTATTGGATGAAATCTATGAGTATTTCTGAAAAGATGTATACGCTCTAATCTGTATTTGTTGCATCTAAAAAAGTAGTGCTCGGGGTCTTCGATACCATGGCCACATTTCGCAGTTAGGATTATCACGAAGGAAATTGACATGTAGATGAGCATTCAAGTTACTGCATGCGTTACGTATTCGCGCTTGTTGGACAGATGAAGATCTTTCCCCGGTGGTGTAGAATTAGGGTACGATAGCACCTTTGTAGATTTGTTTCAGCTTGCTTTTAAACTCACTTAGAGAGTTAGTGTCACGGATAGAATTATCTAGCTTATTCCATATGTCTAGAGAGGAGGGAATAGTTGAATGTGCATATATTTGAAGACGCCTTGGCAGAGTTATATAATTATTTCTATTACGTAAAGGATATGGATTAGTTTCATCAACAGTTGTCGGGATTATATCGTTTAGATAAGAAGGCAGTATACTGTGTTTAGTACGATATATTAATATTAGTTTTTGCATACTGCGCCTATCCGCTAAAGACACCCTCCCTATTTCTGTTAGTTGCCTGTTAATTGAGACTGATCTCGTTAGGCCTGTTACAATTCTGGCTGCTTCGTACTGCAATTTTTCAAGTGTTTCCTTTTCGTATTGTGTGCAATTGTCCCAAACCACCGATGAATATTCTAATAAAGGTCGTAAATATGAAATGTATATTTGATTTAGTGAATAGCGATTTAGCTTAAATTTTAGTATTCTCATTGATCCGAGTACTTTGGAAGCAGATTTCATTATGTTGTTTATATGTTTCTGCCAAGACCCATCATTACTTAAAGTTAACCCAAGATGCTTGTGATTGTCAACAAATCCCAGCTCAGTATTTTCAAAAATAAGATTTGGTCGATCATTATTATGACCAAGAGAAAAGAATATGACTTCGGTTTTGGACGAGTTAAAATTTACTAGCCAGCGTTTGGACCAGTCTGAGATTATTTTCAAATCATGATTGAGTGTTGTTTCAATATGGCGTGTATCGGAAGAAGAAACTGCAAGGGAACTGTCATCTGCAAAAAGCCTTGTTGTACTAAGTAATGAATCGGCGATATCGTTAACATAAATCAAAAACAATAGAGGTCCTAAAGCTGATCCCTGGGGAACTCCAGCTTTAACGGTTTTGGTATCTGAAAAAGAAGGACCTACAAAGACCCTTTGTGATCTGTTAGACAGATAATTTGATATCCATTTTAACAGGTTGTCATTTATTCCATATTGCTGAATTTTAAAAGTTAAACCTCGATGCCAGACTCTATCAAAAGCTTTTGATATATCGCAGAAAACCATACACGAGTTCTTACGCTCGTCGAAGGCCTTGCAAATTTGGTTATATATATCTATCAGCTGATATACAGTTGAATGCCCGGGTAAGAAGCCAGATTGTAACCTGTAAATGAGGTTATTTGTATGTAGGTGGTTGTATAAATGCTTAAAAACTACGCGTTCCATAATTTTTCCGACGCAACTTATCAATGATATCGGTCTATAATTAGAAGGAAGAGACTTCTCACCCTGTTTAAAGATTGGCATCACATGTGCAATTTTCCACATGGACGGATAAGAAGATTCGTTTATAGATCTATTAAATATTAAACTAAGAGGGTATGAAACAGAGTTAGAAGTTTCTTTAAGCATCCTATGGCTGATTCCATCTGGACCGCTTGCTTTGTTCACTACTAAGTTTGATCAAACATCTTTAATTTCTGCTTGCGATATGTTGATATTCGATAGCGTCTAGTTTGTTTTGTGTATGAGTGTGGGAAGCGTAACATTAGAATCATCAACTGTTGAAACAGACACAAAATAGTCGTTTAGTGCATTAGCTTTTTCTTCATCAGACAGATGATATTGGTCATCGTTAGTTTTTATTAGGGGTGGTATGGAGTCATTACTTTTACAATTGTCCTTTACTAACATTTTAACTATTTTCCAATATTGGCGCGGATTAGAAGTGCTCACATCTTTAAGGGTGATTTCTAAGTTGTTATAAAATATCTGCTTAGCGTGGTTTTCATATTGTTAACTTTGTTTCTTGTAGACTTGTATGAACACCAATCAGATAACTTGCCTGATAATACAGATGTGCGCTTCAATCTGTCGCGTTTCCTTAGAATTCTTCGTATGTCATTATTAAACCATGGCTTATCCTTTGGACGAATAGTACATACGTTTGCAATTTCTAAGAATTTTTCTGAGAAGATCTTGGCCGCGTTATCAATTGTATTTGTTTGTAAGAAAAGCCAATTTGTAGTAGCTATGAGGTGATTGAATAGTTGGAAATCAGCATTTTTATAATTCCATACTCGTCTTTTATATGACGGTGTTGCTTGTTTATTTGATTTTATGTAATCATATGTCCCATAATGATCACTTATATGACTTGGCGTATTAAATGTTCCAGCATCCAGATACATTATATTGTTCGAGATTGCAATAGGATCGAGTAAAGTACTAGAATGTGTTGTGATACGTGTTGGTGTAGTTATTACGTTATTCATGTTTGTAATTGCTAAAATATCGCGAAACTTGTGACAGGAATCATTCAATTGATCCTCATTAATGTCTCCTAGAATAATTATTCCGGAAAAAGTTTCGCTCATTCTGTCGATGGCAATGCTTAATCTCATCCAAAAATCAACTGAAATATGGGGTGGTCTATAGATAGTACAAACTAGGAAAGTGTCATTCTTATCTCGAATGGAGACACATAAGGCTTCAGGCAATAATACCTCATAATCATTAATTCTTTTCGGGCATAAATGCATTGAAGCATATACGAGAATTCCACCAGAATGTGCCGAAAACATCTTTGCGAAAAATGTCATCATACGCTTCGATTTGAAGCCAGCTATCTACTACAGTTCCAGATAAATGTGTTTCGGTGAAACATAACATGTCGAAATCGGAAAGGTTGTCTCGAATAAAGTCTAATTTATTCCGTATACTACGGATATGTTGGTGAAAAATGGAGAAGCATTGGTTCAAACAAAGTTCTGGACCAGGATTTACCTAGTTATATAGTAAACGCATGAATGTTAAAGGATAAAGTAGGAAAAGAAAAAATAGTTATAGAAAAAACAAAAAAATGAAATAATTAATAAATACTATCGAAATACATCGAGGAAACAACAGCAACAAATTACATTGAAAATCTACATGATATATAGTCACGTATTAACATTTGTATGACATATATACTATTGATCACGTGGCTGACAATAATGTGTCAAAGAATAAAATGGTAACACTGTCTTGTTTATTATCGAAATTGTACAACACCATCGAACAATATAAGAGTAACACAATAAAAAAATATTTAAAAAATAACTAAGTTATGTAGGTACCAATGTGTGTGTTAGCCATAGAGACTATTAAATCAAGAACTCAATAACTGTCAACAAATTTACCGTATCTACTGTATCTAGTCAATTAATATAATAGTCAATGACATTCTTATATGACTGTAAACACCGGTGTTCCCGTGCGTTATACTCTTAACGGTCAACTATGTCATGACCAGTCTGTGCTTGTTGGAAATTTTCCAAATCTGGAGTAATAATTATTCTTTAGCGTATAAACGTGGTATTTATTTTTACACATTGATGTTAACGTTAGTTAATAAATGCAACTTCGTTTTATGAAAATCACTGTCCCTATGTGTGCAATTACCTTGTATTGTAGCTTGGCATTGAATAAATGTAAATGTTGTTGTTGATTAATTGATAAAACTAAATTAATATAAATTTATATGGATTAAACAAATATCTTTTACAGGAACATCAATAATTTTTAAAATATTAGCAGGTATCAATATAAAAAAAAACGAAGTTTTGGGACATGATGGTACATGTATAATAGTTCCCATCCCAGTAGGATGGTACATGTACAATAGTTCCCATCCCAGTAGGATGGTACATGTACAATAGTTCCCATCCCAGTAGGATGGTACATGTACAATAGTTCCCATCCCAGTAGGATGGTACATGTACAATAGTTCCCAACCCAGTAGGATGGTGCATGTACAATAGGTCCCATCCCAGTAGTACATGTACAATAGTTCCCATCCCAGTAGGATGGTTCATGTACAATAGTTCCCAACCCAGTAGGATGGTACATGTATAATAGTTCCCATCCCAGTAGGATGGTGCATGTACAATAGTTCCCATCCCAGTAGGATGGTACATGTACAATAGTTCCCAACCCAGTAGGATGGTACATGTACAATAGTTCCCATCCCAGTAGGATGTTACATGTACAATAGTTCCCATCCCAGTAGTACATGTACAATAGTTCCCATCCCAGTAGGATGGTGCATGTACAATAGTTCCCATCCCAGTAGGATGGTACATGTACAATAGTTCCCATCCCAGTAGGGTGTTACATGTACAATAGTTCCCATCCCAGTAGGATGTTACATGTACAATAGTTCCCATCCCAGTAGGATGGTGCATGTACAATAGTTCCCAACCCAGTATGATGTTACATGTACAATAGTTCCCAACCCAGTATGATGTTACATGTACAATAGTTCCCATCCCAGTAGGATGGTGCATGTACAATAGTTCCCATCCCAGTAGGATGGTACATGTACAATAGTTCCCAACCCAGTAGGATGGTTCATGTACAATAGTTCCCATCCCAGTAGGATGGTACATGTACAATAGTTCCCATCCCAGTAGGATGGTACATGTACAATAGTTCCCATCCCAGTAGGATGGTACATGTACAATAGTTCCCATCCCAGTAGGATGGTACATGTACAATAGTTCCCATCCAGTAGTACATGTACAATAGTTCCCATCCCAGTAGGATGGTTCATGTACAATAGTTCCCATCCCAGTAGGATGGTACATGTACAATAGTTCCCATCCCAGTAGGATGGTTCATGTACAATAGTTCCCATCCCAGTAGGATGGTACATGTACAATAGTTCCCATCCCAGTAGGATGGTGCATGTACAATAGTTCCCATCCCAGTAGGATGGTACATGTACAATAGTTCCCATCCCAGTAGGATGGTACATGTACAATAGTTCCCACCCAGTAGATGGTTCATGTACAATAGTTCCCATCCCAGTAGGATGGTACATGTACAATAGTTCCCATCCCAGTAGGATGGTACATGTACAATAGTTCCCATCCCAGTAGGATGGTACATGTACAATAGTTCCCATCCCAGTAGTACATGTACAATAGTTCCCATCCCAGTAGGATGGTTCATGTACAATAGTTCCCATCCCAGTAGGATGGTACATGTACAATAGTTCCCATCCCAGTAGGATGGTTCATGTACAATAGTTCCCATCCCAGTAGGATGGTACATGTACAATAGTTCCCATCCCAGTAGGATGGTGCATGTACAATAGTTCCCATCCCAGTAGGATGGTACATGTACAATAGTTCCCATCCCAGTAGGATGGTACATGTACAATAGTTCCCATCCCAGTAGGATGGTTCATGTACAATAGTTCCCATCCCAGTAGGATGGTTCATGTACAATAGTTCCCATCCCAGTAGGATGGTACATGTACAATAGTTCCCAACCCAGTAGGATGGTTCATGTACAATAGTTCCCATCCCAGTAGGATGGTACATGTACAATAGTTCCCATCCCAGTAGGATGGTACATGTACAATAGTTCCCATCCCAGTAGGATGGTACATGTACAATAGTTCCCATCCCAGTAGTACATGTACAATAGTTCCCATCCCAGTAGGATGGTTCATGTACAATAGTTCCCATCCCAGTAGATGGTACTGTACAATAGTTCCCATCCCAGTAGGATGGTTCATGTACAATAGTTCCCATCCCAGTAGGATGGTACATGTACAATAGTTCCCATCCCAGTAGGATGGTGCATGTACAATAGTTCCCATCCCAGTAGGATGGTTCATGTACAATAGTTCCCATCCCAGTAGGATGGTACATGTACAATAGTTCCCATCCCAGTAGGATGGTTCATGTACAATAGTTCCCATCCCAGTAGGATGGTTCATGTACAATAGTTCCCATCCCAGTAGGATGGTACATGTACAATAGTTCCCATCCCAGTAGGATGGTTCATGTACAATAGTTCCCATCCCAGTAGGATGGTACATGTACAATAGTTCCCATCCCAGTAGTACATGTACAATAGTTCCCATCCCAGTAGGATGGTACATGTACAATAGTTCCCATCCCAGTAGGTGGTACATGTACAATAGTTCCCATCCCGTAGGATGGTACATGTACAATAGTTCCCATCCCAGTAGGATGGTACATGTACAATAGTTCCCATCCCAGTAGGATGTACATGTACAATAGTTCCCATCCCAGTAGGATGTTACATGTACAATAGTTCCCATCCCAGTAGGATGGTTCATGTACAATAGTTCCCATCCCAGTAGGTGGTCATGTACAATAGTTCCCATCCCAGTAGGATGGTACATGTACAATAGTTCCCATCCCAGTAGGATGGTTGTTGGTGTTGTTTGTGGTTGTTTGTGTACATGTACAATAGTTCCCATCCCAGTAGGATGGTACATGTACAATAGTTCCCATCCCAGTAGGATGGTACATGTACAATAGTTCCCATCCCAGTAGGATGGTTCATGTACAATAGTTCCCATCCCAGTAGTGCATGTACAATAGTTCCCATCCCAGTAGGATGGTACATGTACAATAGTTCCCATCCCAGTAGGATGGTACATGTATAGTAGGTCCCATCCCAGTAGGATGGTTCATGTACAATAGTTCCCATCCCAGTAGGATAACTGATATTTAAAATTGTTAAATCTGCCAGGGCTCTCGAGCTTTCTGGTAGCGAGTTCCCCAATACTGGGGCTGCAAACTTGAAGGAGTTCTTACCATCATATGTTGTCCTCATCTGGGGTACCTGGAGGATATTTGAGTATCTGAAGTTATATTTTGATTGTTTTCTTATAATAAGGTCTGATGAAACTGGTAGGGCAATGTTGTATCATGTGCGTCGATGCAGAACTATTGCCTTAGAGCTCTTTTCTGCATTTTTTCAATTTCCTTGTGTTTGCAATAGAACAGAAATAAAAATTTGATATAATAAATGTATGAAAAATAGTCAAGCGATTCAATTTACAGAGGTTTTTAACTAGACATGAGATTAACTGAATGTTTGGAGTGGCCATTAGCAGCAAGCTTACATAGTAGTGGTAAACAATCGAACGCCTTGGGAAGGTCCATTAAAATTGCCATTACATAGTTATTGTAGTCCATAGCACATTTCCAGTCTTCAAGAAGAAGTAATTTGTCAGCTGAGTGAATACAATATTTTCAAAAATCTTTGAAGGAATTGGTAAAATACTCTATAATTAGACTTACTAAGGGGATCAATGTTCTTAAAAATAGGGATTACTTGAGTTTCCTTGAGTCTGTACAAGAGCGTCACGAACAACTTAAAAACCTTTAAGGAAATTTTATCAACACCGGTAGCTATTTTTACATTAAATGTGTTAATAACCTTGATCTGTGAGTTTAAAATTAAAACTATCCGGTATACAATATTGATCCTTAATTTCATCTATACTAGGATGACTATTTTCATAAAATCTGTCCCAATATTGTCTGCAACACTTACAAAAAAAGTTGCTAAACATATATATGAAACAGTATTTAAATTTTTATTTAAAATTATCTTTGTTTGTTTTGTTGTTGATTTGTTTGGCATAAAAGGTTTAATGGTGTTCCAAAAGTCAGCAGTTTTACTCCGTCCCACACAGCGTTCTCTAAAATAATATTTATAGATTTTTTCTTAAGCTTCGTTATTAAGTTTCTCTGTTTTCTCTATAATTCCAACTTTTTATTACTATTGAACTTTAAACATTTATGATACAGCATTTTCCATTTCCTACTTTCTTTCATAAAACACATTGCACTACTAATTAGATCAGTTAAATTAAAAATACCATCACAAAGATTTTCCATTGGTTTACTCTTGGTTTCTGATAGCATGTCAAAATTTAAATCTTTAATGAGGGCATAATGATCAAACATAGTGATACATTTGTCTAATAATCTGCTGATGACATCAATAAATGTGACAAGGTTGCAGCTTGGTGGTCTGTGTGCACACATAAAGTATTTGTCCGTGCACTTGGTGACTAGAAATGATAGGTTGCTGAAACATTCACAGGTTGAAGCTGAAAGAAAAGAAGATGAACCTGAATTTGCATAATAACTCTTTGAAGATAACATATTTGAACTGACCTATAGACTGTGTTAACATTTGACCTCTGTTTAAGGGATGTTTTGTGACAATGTGGATTCTGTTAGTATACATGATTACTAAGGGATGTTTTGTGACAATGTGGACTCTGTTAGTATACATGATTACTAAGGGATGTTTTGTGACAATGTGGACTCTGTTAGTATACATGATTACTAAGTAAAACCTTGAAGAGAGTCAACAAACATATCAGAATTCTTAAAAGTTACATACTGGTCGAACTTCCTTGGCTAGACTTTTGACAGACATAGTTTTACACTCATTTCGCTAAATCCAGGACAGTCAGTAACTTCCATTAGCTCTAGGACTTTTGTTTGTGTATATCATGCCTATTTCTTGTGTTTCTGACTCTAAATACCATGGTTGACTCGCTTCAGATTTTCTTGGACGACTATTTCACCTGGAGAAGTCAAATCACGGAAAGACAAATCTAACTACTTCCGGTCGTGTCTAAGAATTGTATTCCTTCAGTTTTGTAAAGCTCCAAGAAAATCTAAAATAATCAACCATATTTTCATTAAACGTAAGGTACAGTCGATATGTACCCAGTTGACACCCTTTTTTATCTATATAAAGCCGCCATCTTGAATGAGTAAGTTTTCGAAAACTACTCGAGCGCAACGTTGTGCGTTATGAGATATGTCACGTGGGAGCACGGGTCGAACCGGCCGGTGTTTATTTCTTTTTTTCTTTCCATATGGCTCAGCGACTCATGCTCGATTCCCGGTGTAGGCATGTGTTGCATTTGTGATCCAGTATACATGTATACGACTGCATCGTATAATTTTATAAAAATGTGTGTGAATAAATACAAGCGAACAGACGTTACTTGTTGTTTACATTCTTTTATTTACAGGTTACTACGTATCCATGTGCAATATACAAATACAAGTATATGTACATGGTATTTTGTTTTATTTAACACTTTAC
Source organism: Archivesica marissinica (assembly GCA_014843695.1). Classification (NCBI taxonomy): domain Eukaryota; kingdom Metazoa; phylum Mollusca; class Bivalvia; order Venerida; family Vesicomyidae; genus Archivesica; species Archivesica marissinica. The sequence goes on from CM026391.1 coordinate 48,747,895, forward strand.
ATCAGTAACATTGAACTATATTGACATATAACAAAATGACTACAAAGAAAATACATTATTCTATGGAAAACATAATATATTTTTATTTCTCACATTCCGTACGGTACAGTTTGAAAGTCGTCTTTAATAATGTTCTTGTCAAAGACAATTTTGTAGTCTTTAACTTCTCATTTTGTAATCACATGCCCTGTTGAGGGATTTCTAACACTCTCCAGTCACCATTTCATTCACTGTATTAAAATGTATATCAAGTGAGTTTTTAAAGTTCAGAGTGATGTCATGTACTTCACAGATTGATGTGTGGCCTTTTTTGTTGGGTTCGAGCCCCCGCTCAGACCGTGTCTCATTTATATGAAAAAGTTGGCAGTTTCGTACGGAGGTTGGTGCACCTAAGTACTGGTTAACCGCTGGAGCCTGCTCAGGAAAGATGTTGTTAGGTAAACTGCCCGCCGGCGATATAGCCCAAAATGGTGCTGATGCAGGCGTAAAACCCGAAATATAACATAATATTTTGTGTTGGGTCTCAGCAAGGAATACGCGTAGTTTTTTAAACCACCTGTCACAAAAGCTGTTATAGCATTATGTGGCACTTCATTCGTTAAATCTCGTGGATGTGAAGACAACATAATCAGTGTCACAGTACAGCACCCGTTCTCCTAATGGTTTTAAATAACTATATAGTTTGAGACGGGCTTGTGTTGTTGTGTAGGCTGCTATAATAACGTTGGTTCTAGCAGAAACCTCAATGAAGTCGTCAGTGTACACCCAATCTAACTGCACATACTCGTGTCGTTTACGAACCGTACATTCTTCACTTTCTGTTGGTCGGACGTCATCATGCCGAAAAACAGGGTCCGATATGTAGGAAGTCTGAGTCAAATTGGTGCGTTGACCAAATTTACCCCAAAAGGAGTTGAGCATCAACTTGGCAAGGGATCTCAATCCTGGATTGTTATGGATAGTGTTGTAATCTAATAGAATGCCCTCCTTCTCTTGGTACTGTTGAATGTACTTCCGTTTTGTTTTATCATCAATACACCAGTGTGGCCAGCCACTAGCTTCCTGTTTGACTTTCAAGAACGTATTTACGTATTCGTTAAACAATGCACCAGACTGCGATACTGGATCATACTGGGACACGGCCTCAAAATGCCATACTACGTATATGTTCTGCATAACATAACCCTGTGATACAGCTACTTTCACCTCTTCGATGACCCATGTACCAATGAATGCTCTCTCGGAGTCACTGTGTATACATTGACCGTGTTGGTGGTGCTCACAGCACGAGTGACATAAGCTAAACATAAGCTTCACATTTCATTGGCAGGATGGGTATATGCAGTCCTCTTGGTTGGTGGCAGCACTTTGCATTTGATCAAACCATCATACTGACTGATGTCCTGGAACTTTTCTGTAATAATTTGAGGGTGACCAATAGGGATTGTATGTGCAGTTGTTTCCTCATACAGTTTAAATGCCTCCGTTCGACCGCCAAAGAAGGCATCTCGATTTTCAAGTGGGCTAACTATTTCCAGACTCTGAATATAATGTTTCATGTGGTCACAGTTCTCCATATCATGCTTAAATTCACACTCCCATATAGTAAGTGTATCCGCTGTCTTCTATAAAAAAAAATGTCTCCATAATCCTGCATACAAATCACTCATGCTCATATCATTCACAGGGTTGACTGTTGTCTTAGAAAAACAGTTTGGGTATGTGTGCCAAAAACAACCATGGAACTCGAGCACCATCTTTACACCAGAATCTGTTTCATAGTAACCATCTACTCCGTAAGGCCCAATGTGTTTTTCGCCGTTGTTTCTGCCATGTTGGATGTTGATCTGCGTGTTGTGTGCTAGATATGACATCCATTGGTAAGCCATGACCGACTGTTTTTCTTCTTCTATGTGGCTCTATAACTGCAATGCTCTCATGCTCTAAAACATTCGTCCTGTATACCAAATGACATGCGGAGGCAATGGTAATACATTTTTCGAAAGGATCTATTCCTTGGTGGCCACCAAGCTTTGTTAAGTTCATGAACAACGCTCTGAATTTCAAACAGCATTTTCTAAGGATATCTACATCTGATCGACAGTATCGAATAATTTCCTATTGAAAGTCGAATGGATTATTCTTGCTTTGCTCATACCACTGTAAAAACCGTTGCCTAGCTTCTGGTTTCATACTGCCTGGTGTGTAATACTGGGTGTGTGGGATACGTAGTAATATTGCGCATTGGTTTTCCTTGCGATTAAACAGATGAGGAAAGTAACCTTTTGCTAATTAAGTTAAACCAAATGATTCAGGAATATCTGCTAATGGCATAGGAATAAAGTTCAGTGAATCTATCATGCGAATGTTACACACAGGTACCTTGATAGACATGTACTTAGATCCCGTTGTAATTAAGTCTGGATAGACAGCATTGTCGTGAAGATATTATAGTATAGGGTAGCTATCATACCATTTTAAATTGTGGCAGATCACTGTAGCACCAACGTTTTCCTACGAAAATAACCATTTGCAAAAATCGTTTGTTGTCTGAGACCCCTGAAACACGCGTTCATTCTTGCCGCATGACTCGCAAACAGACTCTAATGTAGCATGACTGTTTAGGCACAATTCACACACTGTATGTACAATACACAGGTTGGGTCTATGCTCAAATGATCCACACCAGGACTTTCCACAGTGTTTAAAGTTACCGCTTTCAGTTGGACACTATCCAGTATCGCATTGAGTCGGTCATCTTGTGTGCATTCACAATCGAAAAATATGTATTGGATGTGTCCTTTCTTGTTAGTCATTTTGTTCGATGTTTCTATGGTAGCAACTGGTTACATATGGCATAAATGATCTTCACTGAAGAAATCTTTACACGTTTTACAATACACTTCATGGCAGGTATGGGCCTTCTTGTGTCTATTCATATTAATAGTTTGATCACAATCGTTGCATTTGTAATAAACTTCACACGTCCTTTTATCACCCTCAATCTTCTTCAAATGCATTTGAAAACAAGTGTTGTTCTTGAAATGCCTTTTGCATTGCTTACAGATCCGCCAATTCTCGTCTTCATCTGTATGCAATTGATGGCAATACACACATGGGTTATTGCAAACATGTCGTTCCTTAGTGTTGTAACCTTTCTTACATGTTTCACAGAAGTAACTTCTGTTTAGAAAACCGGTCATCCTGGTGATGACGTCAAAATGTTCGTCATGATGATATAGGTAGATAGGAACGCCACCCTCTATGCCCTCGTAGATGATACCATTGAAATGTTCTTTTGACAACACGTGTATCTGATAGTTTGGTAAAACAGCTTGAAACCTCTTCATTTCTTCAATTCCAAATTTAGTTAACGGAACCCCTGCCTTTCTGTGTAAATCTACGGCCATCATCTTTTGAAGACCATATCCTCTGCGTATGCTATCCCACTGAGGATGGTTTTCTAATCGCTGTCACTATGGCTCGACCACAACACAGATCATCGTAATTACTAATTTGAATGACACTTCCCTTGCTTTGCTGTATCTACAAATGTTTTCTGTTTGTGTCCTTTCCCATAGGATTTCTGAACATGCACAATAGCAATGCGAAAGGTTTCACCAATGACAAACTGCTCGTACGACTGAAGAACACGCTCAATTTGAGATAATATTTTGTCCACAATCAATGATTGGCGCGGCATAAACTCTAGTGTTATTGGAAAATCCAAATTTGTATCGGGTATCATCTCTGTGATATGTTCAATGTTAGATTGAAAAATCGTTTTTAGTGTTTTCAAAATATTTGGTACGCCTTGTATTTCCAGGTCTCTGACATTGACTTTGTAGTAAGTTATTATATATCAGTGCGCAGTCAGCAACGAATGAAGCAACATGTATTCTGCAAACTGTCCAGACTGTAATCAGTATGGTTCAAGGAGAGATAATATATTAAGACATCGTGGGCTAAATCATGTGCAAGAAGAGAGAGTTAGTGAAGTGTATCCTCATCCTCCGAGAGGGGATGATCCTCCTCCTCCGAGAGGACGTGCCTACTCCTCTGAGAGGGGATATTCCCTCTTCTCCGAGAGGGGATATTCCCCCTCCTCCGAGAGGGGATATGCCTCCTCCTCCGAGAAAGGATATGCGTCCTCCTCCTCTGAGAGGGGATATGCCTCCTCCTCTGAGAGGGGATATGCCTCCTCCTCCGAGAGGGGATATGCCTCCTCCTCCGAGAGGGGATATGCCTCCTCCTCCGAGAGGGGATATGCCTCCTCCTCCGAGAGGGGATATGCCTCCGCCTCTGAGAGTGGATATGCCTCCTCCTCCGAGAGGGGATATGCCTCCTCCTCTGAGAGGGGATATGCCTCCTCCTCCTCTGAGAGGGGATATGCCTCCTCCTCCGAGAGGGGATATGCTCCTCCTCCGAGAGGGATATGCCTCCTCCTCTGAGAGGGGATATGCCTCCTCCTCCGAGAGGATATGCTCCTCCTGAGAGGGGATATGCCTCCTCCTCCGAGAGGGATATGCCTCCTCCTCTGAGAGGGGGGATATGCCTCCTCCTCCGAGAGGGAATATGCCTCCTCCTCCGAGAGGTGATATGCCTCCTCCTCAGAGAGGGGATATGCCTCCTCCGAGAGGTGATATGCCTCCTCCTCCTCCGAGAGGTGATATGCCTCCTCCTCAGAGAGGGATATGCCTCCTCCTCCTCCTCAGAGAGGGGATATGCCTCCTCCTCCGAGAGGTGATATGCCTCCTCCTCAAGAGGGGATATGCCTCCTCCTCCGATAGGTGATATTCCTCCTCCTCAGAGAGGGGATATGCCTCCTCCTCCTCCTCCGATAGGTGATATGCCTCCTCCTCAGAGAGGGGATATGCCTCCTCCTCCGAGAGGTGATATGCCTCCTCCTCAGAGAGGGGATATGCCTCCTCCTCCGAGAGGTGATATGCCTCCTCCTCAGAGAGGGGATATGCCTCCTCCTCCGAGAGGTGATATGCCTCCTCCTCCTCCTCAGAGAGGGGATATGCCTCCTCCTCCTCCGATAGGTGATATGCCTCCTCCTCAGAGAGGGGATATGCCTCCTCCTCCTCCTCCGAGAGGTGATATGCCTCCTCCTCAGAGAGGGGATATGCCTCCTCCTCCGAGAGGTGATATGCCTCCTCCTCCTCCTCCGAGAGGTGATATGCCTCCTCCTCCGAGAGGGGATATTCCTCCTCCTCAGAGAGGAGATATGCCTCCTCCTCCGATAGGTGATATGCCTCCTCCTCCTCCTCCTCCTCCTCCACACATGGGAGCGCCACAGAGATCGATGAGAGTGGTGTTGCAGCATCCATTCACCATGATGATTTCTGGACCAACAGGTAATCGACTTTGATTTATATTAAATTTTATTTTTCAAATATTTACATATAGTATCATTCTATGTCTGTAATGTATGTGATGACTTATACCATGTCATGTATTTCAGCCTGTGGAAAGACCACATTGTGAAGGACTTGCTACAGTACCATACTTCTAGAATACAACCCGAGATACAGAGACTAGTATGGTTATACAGAAGATGGCAACCGTTCTATGATGTCATTAAGGATACAGTTTTACCCGCTGTAGCGATTTAGCTGATGATAATTTCTTCGATTCCAAAGTGAACAATTTACTGGTGTTGGATGACTTTGCGGCAAAGATCAACGTATTACTGATCTGTTTACAGAAGGTTCGAGTCATTGATGTCTTACAGTCATTTCAATCCAGCAGAATATATAGGGGCCTACGCGAGCAAGAACCCAACGCAGAGAAGAAACTGTCATTAGCTCGTCCTATTCAACAATCCCATTGACAGACAGTCTGCTATGACACTGGCTCGACAGATGTACCCCGGCCATACCGACAGATTCCTGAAATCGTTTGAAAAAGCCATCAAACTCACGTATGGATATTTATTTGTGGATTTAAAACCATTTACATCAGACATAAACAGGCTAAAACATAACGTCACGTGAAGACATCCACTCACTACCATTAAATATCAACTATCCATGTATATATTAAAATTCTACTTGTCTGTATTATGGATGTATATTCATTGCTAAAATAAAACAATAAGCATATTAACAGAACTATTGTGGGTCATTTCCTCATCATCAACTGAATTAATAAATCTAATGCACTTTACGGCTAGTATAGCAGTCTGTGTTACGTAAAGCGAAACCGCAAAAACAAACTGTGTACTGTAATTCTAAATTGTAAATCTTACAATACTGTATATCATGAACAGATTGTAAATACCACCGCCAGTGTCTATTTCAATTATGTCGTTCAGATAAAATTCATCTCTGTTCGATATGGCTTAACAACATGGGATTAAAGCTGTTTTATTTAGTTAGCGCGCCAATATATCATAAACCAACACATTTTGTACTGACTGTAACTGAAATATTTAAACCGCGAAGGTCGTTAAGAGTGTAAACAACAACGGTAACATGATATAATTATTATAATACATACCTGCTCTATGGGTGGGGTTAATTACGGCTGATTGTGGTGCTGTCTACAATGTAATACTGAGGTATAATTTAAATCATCGGTGTTTGTTGATAACATGTTTGCTATGGAATATTCAGGGTATTAGAGCTAAATTAGAAGATTGTGATTTCATAAATTTTGTTTCAGACTACGACATTATATTATTAACAGAAACTTGGAACTCTAAAGTAACTAACATAACAATTGATGGCTATGAATATTTTAATTGTCCACGACCGAAATTTAATAAGAATGCAAAGCGTAGTAGCGGCGGTGTTATTGTATACTATAAGGAATGTTATCGAAATTATATTGATCTGCTTAGTATTAATGAAAACGGACTCATTTGGTTTAAACTGAAACATGAACTATGTAATACCGATTCATATTTTTGTATTTGTTATATTCCGCCAGAAGATTCCGCTGTATACCGTAATGTTAATTCGACATTATTTCAGTTTGATTTTTTTGAAAACTTGAATACCGACATTCGAAAATATAGTGACCTTGGTATTGTGTATTTACTTGGAGACTTGAACTCACGCACTGCTGATCAGCTTGACTACGTGCCAGTCGTACACCTAGACCGTTATGTTGATCTACCGCAGTCCACTTATCGTACATCTAACTTACCAGTCCGAAAAAATCATGACACTGGTGTAAATAGTTTTGGATCAAAATTATTAACTCTTTGTAAAGAAAATAATCTAGTTATAGTTAACGGTCGCCTTGAGCATGGAGATTGTACTTTCCACGGGATGTATAGAAATAGACCGGTTGCCAGTACAGTGGATTATTTAATAACAGGATGTGAATATTTTAACTCAGTCTGTAATATGAGTGTTCTTGATTTATCTGAATTCTCAGATCATTGTCCAATTGCATTCTCTTTGAAACGCGCTGATGTTATACCTATAATAGATTGTTGTAATGTTGATAAAATTGTATGGGACACTTCAAAAACTGATTATTTCGTAAATATGCTAATTACCAAGAAATCGATATTGGATGATGTAACAAATCAGTTATCGATGGGAGAAGTTGATATCAACCAATGTATTCATGAATTCTCTAATACAGTCTATGATGTTTCTTTTAAGTGTTTTGGTAAAACCTATTCAACCAAACCAAAGTCTAAAAAATGTAAATCATTATGGTTTAACGATGAGTGCCGTCAAAATAAAGCGGTATTTTTGGAATCTAAAAGGAAATTTTTTACAAATAAATCTGAAGAAAACAAACTAAATTTTTTGTTTTGCAGAAGAAACTTTGTTAAGACCAAACGACGTGTTAAATGGAAATTCTATTATAAAGAGAAGCAGAAATTGTCAAGCTTAAGTAAAAACTCACCACGTAAATTTTGGAAATATTTAAATAAATATAAACAAGCTAGTAATTATGCTAGTGACATTCACTTAGACGATTTTGTAAAACATTTTTCTAATAGTTAAAACGATGCAGAACCTAACACCTATCTTTCTGATGATTTACATAGCAATACGGTCACTGTTGATCAATTAGACAAAACAATCACTGTAGAAGAAGTACAAAAAACTATTTCCATGTTAAATCGTTATAAAAGTTGTGATTATGATAAAAATGTATCTGATTTCTTTATTGACTCGAATAATTTTATATCACCATATTTATGTCTGATTTTTAATCATATATTTGATACATGCACTTATCCCGAGGCATGGACCAAGGGAGTCATTGTTCCATTGTACAAAAAGGGAGATAAAAATGACCCTTCCAATTATAGAGGGATTACGTTAGTTAACAGCATGGGTAAGATATTTTCTTTGATTTTAAGGAATCGCATTAACAAGTGGTGTGAATCTGAGCATTTTTTTAATGATTTTCAGTTTGGTTTTAGAGATAACCGTTCTACAGCTGATGCTATATTTTTGCTACACTCAATAATTCAAAAGGTATTATCTAAAAATGCCAAGCTTTGGTGCATATTTATAGATTATCAGCGTGCTTTTGATACCGTAAATCGGGATGCTTTGTGGGAAAAATGAATCAAATCTGGCGTAAGCTGTAAAATGGTTAACATGGTCAAATGTATTTATAACAGAGTTCAATCGTGCGTGAAAATGCTTAATACTATGACATTTTCAGATTTCTTTGATGTTACAATTGGGTTAAAACAAGGTGAGCCCTTATCACCTTTGTTATTTATTATATTTATTAATGATATTATTGAAAATTTGGATGTTAACTCGTTAACTGAAAAAGATCTGGATTTATTATCCATGTATTTGATATTATTTGCTGACGATATTGTTTTGTTCACGACAGATGCCAGGAGTCTACAATCTCAAATTGATAGTATTTACCAGTATTCTGTGAAATGGGGCTTAACTATAAATGTAAATAAAACTAAAATGTGTATATTTGAAAAGCGTAAACAGAATCATAATGTTATCTTTTATATCAATGGAAAACAAATAGATATTTTGATAGCTTTACATATCTTGGTATTAAGTTTACATATACAGGAACTTTAACTGGTGCAATAAAATGTTTACAGGATCAAGCATTAAGAGCTTATCATCACAATTTATTGTCATTATTCGATAGAGTACATATGGATGTTAAAACTAAACTTAAGCTGTTTGATACAATGATTGTACCTATAATTTTATATGGTTCTGAGGTTTGGGGTGTCTACAACCTAAAGGATGTCGATAAATTACATTTGAGATTTTGTAAATATATTTTGGGTGTTAAGCTGCAAACACCTACCAATGCTATCTATGGTGAATTAGGACGATTTCCATTATCTGTTATATGTAAAGAGAGAGTAATCAAATTTTGGTTTAAAGTAATGAAAAATGTTGATTCTCCAATGTATAATATGTATGCCGATCTGTGTAATAACGTTAACGGTAAATGTTGGGCTAGCCGAGTTAATTCCTTAATTGATCATCTCGGTTTTACAAATGTTCGACTCAATTTTGATGCTAATATTAACTATTTACCTATGTTTAAAATGAGATTACGCGACCAGTTCGTTCAAGACTGGAACACATCAGTAAACACAATGTCGAAACTTGATTATTATTGTAAATTTAAGCTGACATTCCGTTATGAAGACTATATTGATCAAATCTCTAGTGATAGTTTACGTCAATGTTTTACATGTTTAAGATTAACATCCCATAATTTAGAAATTGAATTTGGAAGATTTAATGGTATTGATAGAAACAATAGGTTATGTAAATTATGCAATCAAAATGTAATTGAATCAGAATACCATTTTATATTATGTTGTGAAAAATACAGAGATATAAGATTGAAATATTTGGGCTACATAGCATGGCCATCAATAAATAAATTTATATCTATCATGTCATGCAAAAATAAAAAATATTTGATTAATGTGTGTAAGTACATCAAAGAAGCTATGTCATTACGTAGTAATACCCTGTCAATTACTACTGTTTCTTAAATGTATTGTATTTGTTTATATATGTATATATGTAACATGTTTTGTGATGTCTTTGCCATATTTCTATCATTGTAAATGGCCAAAGGCAATATAGTTGCTGATTATGCCAATAAATTTGAAACTCTGAAACTTTGATAAAGTGAAAATGTATAGTATATACAAACTACGGTTTGATTGGTTACTTATCCAATCGTGTTTGAACATGTTTTGGCTGATTCGGTTTAAACTGAGCGATACATGTTTAACAGATTTCACTTACATTCGAATTCCACACACATTTTAAAAATATCGATGTTAAATAAAGCCGTTTTAAACTAAATAATTATATCAAACACGTGTTATGTATACCATCAGGTAGTTTAACAATAACCATACCTGAAAATGAAACCTATTAAATTACTTAAAGTTGGTAATAATGTTCAAAAGAATGTTTTTTGCAAATGTATGTATTGGCGTACCCTGGGAAGAGGCGTCGATATATTTTGCCTGTGCAGTCAAATAAATATATTTTAACACCGAGACTATTAATTGTGCCGTATTGAGTTTCTGGGGAAACTCGGCGGTTTTTCCGTCAAATTATTGATTATCATTAATCCTATTAATTATTAGCACATGACTTAATTAATGACATACTTACATACTTACATACTTGACATACTTGAATCGAAAGCGAGGCACTGCAATGTTGATCAAATTTCTAGTGATAGTTTACGTCAATGTTTTACATGTTTAAGATTAACATCCCATAAATTATAAATTGAATTTGGAAGATTTAATGGTATTGATAGAAACAATAGATTATGTAAATTATGCAATCAAAATGTAATTGAATCAGAATACCATTTTATATTATGTTGTGAAAAATACAGAGATATAAGATTGAAATATTTGGGCTACCTAGCATGGCCATCAATACATAAATATATATCTGTCATGTCATGCAAAAATAAACAATATTTGATAAATGTGTGTAAGTACATCAAAGAAGCTATGTCATTACGTAGTAATACCCTGTCAATTACTACTGTTTCTTAAATGTATTGTATTTGTTTATATATATAAAATATGTATATTTGTAACATGTTTTGTGATGTCTTTGCCATATTTCTATCATTGTATCAAAGGCAATTTAGTTGCTGATTATGCCAATAAATTTGAAACTTGTTGATAAATCTTTATAATAGACCACCATTGTTTAACGGAACGATAAATAGTTTAAAAAATACAATGTGCGTCTGATTTGACATAATCAAGATTTAAGTCGTCCATACTACTTTTACACCGAATCGACGCATTACCACCTAAACGTAATAGTTAAGATCCGCCGTCTCGTCGATAGAACACAGAAACGGGAGTTATATGTTTGCAATGTAAATGAGGCATTCGTGTATATTCGGAAGTGGTCGTGAATAATCGTGCATGTTCGGGGATTTCCTTTTCTTGTAGAGAAGAGTTGTCGTTCTTCAAATCTACATCCTTAATACTGAGGGTGTAAGTAGATGGCGTTACGATCGGAAATCAAGTTTCCCAGGCTGTCATTTTGTAATTTGGTCAGAAGTTAAAAAGTGAAAAATCGACAGACCGGATCCCAGGCTAGTATTAGAGAAACGGAGCTACGAAGAGAGCAGATTGAATAAAAGACTAACCCAGTCAAAATTATATTATCTACATTTTCAACTATGTTCAAGTACAATAAAAATTGTACCTTTTTGTAAAAACGTGACGGTCAGTTTGAGCAGTAATACCTTCTTCTTCTTCTTGGTGATTTCGGCACTCCCTCAATATTGAGGATTATGTGTCGTCGCTGGTGAATTTTGAGATGATGATATTTACAATGATTAATTAACAAATAAGTGAATGTCTAAAGACAAATATACTACAGTGCTTGTTTAAGATTTTGTACATAGAATGAATGCTTAGATCATGGTTGGGAGGGCAGAAACAGGGATGAGTGCTTTAAAGCCATCAACTGTTATTGCTTCATGTGCGGCAAGTGGTAACAAGTTCCATTGGATGACGGTTCTTGGATAAAAAGAGAATTTGTATGAATCTTTGTTGACAGGGATGTGTTTATAACAATATGGGTTTGTGTGTCTGGTTATGTTGTCTACGGGTATCAAAAGGTTTATGGGAATGTTTACAGTTACTATTTGGTGTATTATTTTATAGAAGAGAATCAATCTGTATCTAACTCTACGTGTCTCAAGTGTTGGCCAGTTTAGGTTGTCGATCATTTCGGAGACTGAACTAGTGTTATGGTATCGGTTGGTAACGAATCTGGCAGCACGTCGCTGTACCGTCTCAATTTGGTGTTTGTGTTTTAGAATGTAGGTCCCAGATTGTACTGGAGAATTCTAGCTTGGGTCTTACTAGTGCTTTGTATGCATGGTCTTTTGCTTTAGATGATGTGAATTTTAGGTTGCGTTTCAAGAATCCTAGTGATTGGTTTGCTTTATTGGTTATCGAGTTAATATGTTTGTCCCATTTTAGATTGCTTTGCAAGGTTAGGCCTAAATATGTTGCATCATTTACTTTTTGAAGGGGGTGGTTATGGAGTTTATATGTAAAGAGAAATGGCTTGCGTTTTTGTGTAATGCTGAGTAGGTTACATTTATCGGGGTGAAATTTCATGAGCCAATCTTGCTCCCATCTACCAGCTAAATCAATACCTTCTTGGAGTAATGTGGTGTCATTTTGTGTTTTAATTTCTTTATAAATGATGCTGTCGACACCTTGTTAATGCTGGTGATTATTTAAATTAAATCATACCCATAGTAATAATAATATGCTATATAACATTGAACCACTACATATGCTACAGAACATTGAACCGTTACATATGCTACAGAACATTGAACAGCTACATATGCTACAGAATATTGAACCGCTACATATGCTACAGAACATTGAACTGCTACATATGCTACAGAACATTGAACCGTTACATATGCTACAGAACATTGAACTGTTACATATGCTACAGAACATTGAACCACTACATATGCTACAGAACATTGAACCGCTACATATGCTACAGAACATTGAACCGCTACATATTCTACAGAACATTGAACCGCTACATATGCTACAGAACATTGAACCGCTACATATTCTACAGAACATTGAACCGTTACATATGCTACAGAACATTGAACCGCTACATATTCTACAGAGCATTGAACCACTACATATGCTACAGAACATTGAACCACTACATATGCTATATAACATTGAACCACTACATATGCTATATAACATTGAACCACTACATATGCTATATAACATTGAACCGCTACATATGCTATATAACATTGAACCACTACATATGCTATATAACATTGAACCGCTACATATGCTATATAACATTGAACCACTACATATGCTATATAACATTGAACCACTACATATGCTATATAACATTGAACTGCTACATATGCTACAGAACATTGAACCACTACATATGCTATATAACATTGAACTGCTACATATGCTACAGACCATTGAACCACTACATATGCTATATAACATTGAACTGCTACATATGCTACAGAACATTGAACCACTACATATGCTACAGAACATTGAACTGCTACATATGCTACAGAACATTGAACCGCTACATATGCTACAGAACATTGAACTGCTACATATGCTACAGAACATTGAACCACTACATATGCTACAGAACATTGAACCGCTACATATGCTACAGAACATTGAACCGCTACATATGCTACAGAACATTGAACTGCTACATATGCTACAGAACATTGAACCGCTACATATGCTACAGAACATTGAACCAATACATATGCTACAGAACATTGAACCGCTACATATGCTACAGAACATTGAACCAATACATATGCTACAGAACATTGAACCGCTACATATGCTACAGAACATTGAACCGCTACATATGCTACAGAACATTGAACCGCTACATATGCTACAGAACATTGAACCAATACATATGCTACAGAACATTGAACCGCTACATATGTTACAGAACATTGGACCGCTAACATTGAACCGCTACATATGCTACAGAACATTGAACCAATACATATGCTACAGAACATTGAACCGCTACATATGCTACAGAACATTGAACCAATACATATGCTACAGAACATTGAACCGCTACATATGCTACAGAACATTGAACCAATACATAGATAGAAGCGTTCTGCCCTAGTGATTTTGAAAACTTACTCATTCAAGATGGCGGCTTTATATATATAAAGAAGGGGGTCAACTGGGTGCATATCGACTACTACTGATATCCACATTGAAATAGTCTCTCGCTCCGCACACCACTGACATTCCGCAAGCTATAGGTTAATTACAACAACTACACACTACTACAAGTTTTCCTTTTTTCCAAGAACCATTTATCATTGGAACCATCTCCCCCCCGGACAATGCCCATCTCCACCCCCCCCCCAGACAATGCCCATCTCCCAACCATAGAGCAATTCAATACGGCTGTGTGTTGTATTGATCATGCCAGCCCATAGTTGATCTGCCTAGCTGCTTTTAAACCCTTTTTTTATTTCAGTTTATTTAACGTCGCTACCGGTTACCCATTTGAGCGACGTGCAGTTTACCTAACAGCATATTTCCTTGGCAGGCTCAAGCGGTTAACCAGTACTTGTAAGAAACTGCCAACTTTTTCATATAAATGAAACACGGTCTGAGCGGGGCTCGATACCCGTGACCATCGGTGATGATAGGTTATAGTGGTATACAAGTCAGCGACCGTAACCACTCAACCGTGGAGGTATATTTGTGCTTTTAGCTATAGAAGATACAAACATTGTACAAACTAGTATAGTTATAGCTAATATTTGTTAAAAATACAAACGAATTCAATTTCCATGCAAGGTGTAATATTGCTGATGCTTTGACGTAAACGTTTAGTACGGAATGCCTGTGTCATAATACATTAGTAGTTGCACCATGTAAGATACATATATATATGGCAGCGGGAGATATTGGGTACTGTTGGGGCAGAGCAAATGAGAGATAGGTATGATGAACGATGATAAGATGCACTGCAGTGGTGATTGCTGATGTAAGGGATATATTGGTAGGACAGGTATATACAGTGGGGGAAAGACAGAACCTGAACCTATGGTAAGGTAGGAAACATGAAAGATGGAAATGGGTTACCAGGATTACTAGCTGGAGACAAGGACGAGGATAGTGGAATGGAATTGTGGAATTATGTGATTTAATTTTAAGGCTATGTAATATTGTTAGATGAACTAGCATGTGATCTTATCAGAACACCCTTCCAAGCGTTAGGAATGGAATCACACGAGCATCTTCCCTACACACAGAATAGGCTTAAACACTCTGACATAAACACTCAATATGGGTGTTAAGCTACAATATGGCTATTAAGCTACAATATAACTATTAAGCTACAATATAACTATTAAGCTACAATATAACTATTAAGCTACAATATAACTATTAAGCTACAATATAACTATTAAGCTACAATATAACTATTAAGCTACAATATAACTATTAAGCTACAATATAACTATTAAGCTACAATAACTATTAAGCTACACTATGGCTATTAAGCTACAATATAACTATTAAGCTACACTATGGCTATTAAGCTACAATATAACTATTAAGCTACAATATAACTATTAAGCTACACTATGGCTATTAAGCTACAATATAACTATTAAGCTACACTATGGCTATTAAGCTACAATATAACTATTAAGCTACAATATAACTATTAAGCTACAATATAACTATTAAGCTACAATATAACTATTAAGCTACACTATGGCTATTAAGCTACAATATAACTATTAAGCTACACTATGGCTATTAAGCTACAATATAACTATTAAGCTACACTATGGCTATTAAGCTACAATATAACTATTAAGCTACAATATAACTATTAAGCTACAATATAACTATTAAGCTACAATATAACTATTAAGCTACAATATAACTATTAAGCTACAATATGGCTATTAAGCTACAATATAACTATTAAGCTACACTATGGCTATTAAGCTACAATATAACTATTAAGCTACACTATGGCTATTAAGCTACAATATAACTATTAAGCTACAATATAACTATTAAGCTACACTATGGCTATTAAGCTACAATATAACTATTAAGCTACAATATAACTATTAAGCTACACTATGGCTATTAAGCTACAATATAACTATTAAGCTACAATATAACTATTAAGCTACAATATAACTATTAAGCTACAATATAACTATTAAGCTACACTATGGCTATTAAGCTACAATATAACTATTAAGCTACACTATGGCTATTAAGCTACAATATAACTATTAAGCTACAATATAACTATTAAGCTACACTATGGCTATTAAGCTACAATATAACTATTAAGCTACACTATGGCTATTAAGCTACAATATAACTATTAAGCTACACTATGGCTATTAAGCTACAATATAACTATTAAGCTACAATATAACTATTAAGCTACAATATAACTATTAAGCTACACTATGGCTATTAAGCTACAATATAACTATTAAGCTACACTATGGCTATTAAGCTACAATATAACTATTAAGCTACACTATGGCTATTAAGCTACAATATAACTATTAAGCTACAATATAACTATTAAGCTACACTATGGCTATTAAGCTACAATATAACTATTAAGCTACACTATGGCTATAAAGCTACAATATGGCTATAAAGCTAGTTGTTTTAAAAAGAAATTATATCAAGAGCTATGAAGAACTATGAAGAAAGTCCTCAAAAAAATTAATCTGCAAAAAGCAAAAAATAAAATAATATAATGTATGTTTGGGAATTTCTGTCATATATGCAGTATCACTCATTAACATCTGCAGGATAACATAGCAGTATCACTATTTAACATCTGCAGGATAACAAAGCAGTATCACTATTTAACATCTGCAGGATAACAAAGCAGTATCACTATTTAACATCTGCAGGACAACAAAGCAGTATCACTATTTAACATCTGCGGAATAACAATGCAGTATCACTATTTAACATCTGCGGGATAACAAAGCAGTATCACTATTTAACATATGCGGGATAACAAAGCAGTATCACTATTTAACATCTGCAGGACAACAAAGCAGTATCACTATTTAACATCTGCAGGACAACAAAGCAATATCACTATTTAACATCTGCAGGACAACAAAGCAATATCACTATTTAACATCTGCAGGATAACAAAGCAGTATCACTATTTAACATCTGCAGGACAACAAAGCAGTATCACTATTTAACATATGCAGGACAACAAAGCAATATCACTATTTAACATCTGCAGGACAACAAAGCAATATCACTATTTAACATATGCAGGATAACAAAGCAGTATCACTATTTAACATCTGCAGGACAGCATAGCAGTACCGTTATTTAGCATATGCAGGACAACATAGCAGTACCGTTATTTAGCATCTGCAGGACAACATAGCAGTACCGTTATTTAGCATCTGCAGGACAACATAGCAGTACCGTTATTTAGCATCTGCAGGACAACATAGCAGTACCGTTATTTAGCATCTGCAGGACAACAAAGCAGTACCGTTATTTAGCATCTGCAGGACAACATAGCAGTACCGTTATTTAGCATCTGCAGGACAACATAGCAGTACCGTTATTTAGCATCTGCAGGACAACATAGCAGTACCGTTATTTAGCATCTGCAGGACAACATAGCAGTACCGTTATTTAGCATCTGCAGGACAACATAGCAGTACCGTTATTTAGCATCTGCAGGACAACATAGCAGTACCGTTATTTAGCATCTGCAGGACAACATAGCAGTACCGTTATTTAACATCTGCAGGACAACATAACAGTACCGTTATTTAACATCTGCAGGACAACATAACAGTACCGTTATTTAACATCTGCAGGACAACATAACAGTACCGTTATTTAACATCTGCAGGACAACATAACAGTACCGTTATTTAACATCTGCAGGACAACATAACAGTACCGTTATTTAACATCTGCAGGACAACATAACAGTACCGTTATTTAACATCTGCAGGACAACATAACAGTACCGTTATTTAACATCTGCAGGACAACATAACAGTACCGTTATTTAACATCTGCAGGACAACATAACAGTACCGTTATTTAACATCTGCAGGACAACATAACAGTACCGTTATTTAACATCTGCAGGACAACATAACAGTACCGTTATTTAGCATCTGCAGTCACCGTCGCCAATTTACTAACTCTAACGCAGTTGCTAATGTCTTTACTAAATAAGTGCAAGCATTCAACCACATTTACATAAGTACCAAATAGTATGACTCAGAATATTCTATTGTCTCTTTCAGTTAATACATCATTACAATTGCTATTGTCACATTCTAGTTTTCCTTTATAGCCCTACCACTGTTATATGATGTGCTTAACACTCGGGACCCGGATAGCCGCTGAGATGACCTGGGTCCATTAGTCGATGAGTAGCGGAGTGGCTCGTCATGATCATTGGATTGAACGGGTGTGAACCTTCTGAATAAAATAATCGGTTAGAAAACCAATGTATCTCTATTCCTACTGCTATTCCTATTTGTTAGGCGGTTCATGTTGTTCACTGTTCGTGTAACATTCATATACTTCACTAACACCACCATCTATTTTAACTCCAGTATTACCATCTTCTTTGAGTTCTGTCTCTTCTGAATTCACTCCTAGTTATTTCCCTCCAATGCACCACTGCCATGTACACTAGTTCTAAATTAAAAACATAAAACAAGTCAAATCTAGACATGTACCAATATACTTATATACTGTTTAAAGTATGTGTCCCACTTTCCTCTGAAACCTTTCCCAGTTTCAGCCTCTACAGTAGTGCGCAATATCCCAAACGGTTAGTGTTGACTTCATTTATGAATATATAAAACAAAATAATTACTTGTACTTAATATATATAGTCTGTGCGATAAAACATGCCTCAAGTTGTAGATATAATTGCCATTTCAGACAAACCAGCTGTAGATATAATTGCCATTTCAGACAAACCAACTGTAGATATAATTGCCATTTCAGACAAACCAGCTGTAGATATAATTGCCATTTCAGACAAACCAACTGTAGATATAATTGCCATTTCAGACAAACCAGCTGTAGATATAATTGCCATTTCAGACAAACCAGCTGTAGATATAATTGCCATTTCAGACAAACCAATTTACATTGTGTGTATGCATTGCTAATTGGCTATGATCAGACAAATTGTTTTTACATAATATATTAAAATGATTGAAAATATAACAACTGTTCTTGATTATATTACATGGCATATCTCATATTGACAGACACTAAATGTCTGGGATAGTTTATAAACTTTATACCACCTTCGTTGTGGTTACAAGTCATTTATCAGGGATTATTTATTCCAACTTCACTCCGGTTAACTCCCTTAGTATGATGTTTTGATCTACCTTAAGTCTGGCAACTCCTTTGGTAGATGATCTTAGGGCTGGCAAATTCTTTGGTAGATGATCTTAGGGCTGGCAAATTCGTTGGTAGATGATCTTAGGGCTGGCAAATTCGTTGGTAGATGATCTTAGGGCTGGCAAATTCGTTGGTAGATGATCTTAGGGCGGGCAAATTATTTGGTAGATGACCTTAGGGCCGGCAAATTCGTTGGTAGATGATCTTAGGGCCGGCACATTCTTTGGTAGATGGCTTTAGGGCTGGCAACTCCTTTGGTAGATGACATTAGGTCTGGCAAATTCTTTGGTAGATGACCTTAGGACTGGCAACTCCTTTGGTAGATGACCTTAGGGCTGGCTGGCAAAATCATTGGTAGATGACATTAGGTCTGGCAAATACTTTGGTAGATGACCTTAGGACTGGCTGGCAAATTCTTTGGTAGATGATCTTAGGGCTGGCAAATTCGTTGGTAGATGATCTTAGGGCTGGCAAATTCGTTGGTAGATGATCTTAGGGCGGGCAAATTCTTTGGTAGATGACCTTAGGGCTGACAAATTATTAGGTAGATGACATTAGGGCTGGCAAATCCTTTGGTATATGACATTAGGTATGGCATATCCTTTGGTAGATGACATTAGGGCTTGCAACTCCTTTGGTAGATTACCTTAGGACTGGCAACTCCTTTGGTAGATGACATTAGGTCTGGCAAATCCATTGGTAGATTATCTTAGAGCTGGCAAATCCTTTGGTAGATGACCTTAGGGCTGGCAACTCCTTTGGTAGATGACAATAGGGCTGGCAAATTCTTTGGTAGATGACCTTAGGACTGGCAACTCCTTTGGTAGATGACATTAGGTCTGGCAAATTCTTTGGTAGATGACCTTAGGACTGGCAACTCCTTTGGTAGATGACCTTAGGGCTGGCAACTCCTTTGGTAGATGACATTAGGGTGGGCAAATTGTTTGGTAGATGACCTTAGGGCTGGCAAATTATTTGGTAGATGACCTTAGGGCGGGCACATTCTTTGGTAGATGACCTTAGAGCTGGCAACTCCTTTGGAAAATTGGCCCTAGGGGTGACAAATTCTTTTGTAGATGACCTTAGGGCCTGCAAATCCTTTGGTAGATGACCTTAGGGCTGGCAACTCCTTTGGTAGATGACGTTAGGGCTGGCAACTCCTTTGGTAGATGACATTAGGGTGGGCAAATCACTATATGTTACTCTATGTCAGGGTACATCACTATGTGTTACTCTATGTCGGAGTTCATCACTATGTGTTACTCTATGTCGGAGTACATCACTATGGGTTACTCTATGTCGGAGTTCATCACTATGGGTTACTCTATGTCGGAGTTCATCACTATGGGTTACTCTATGTCGGAGTACATCACTATGTGTTACTCTATGTCGGAGTACATCACTATGGGTTACTCTATGTCGGAGTACATCACTATGTGTTACTCTATGTCAGAGTACATCACTATGGGTTACTCTATGTCGGAGTACATCACTATGTGTTACTCTATGTCGGAGTACATCACTATGTGTTACTCTATGTCGGAGTTCATCACTATGGGTTACTCTATGTCGGAGTACATCACTATGTGTTACTCTATGTCGGAGTACATCACTATGGGTTACTCTATGTCGGAGTACATCACTATGGGTTACTCTATGTCGGAGTACATCACTATGTGTTACTCTATGTCGGAGTACATCACTATGGGTTACTCTATGTCGGAGTACATCACTATGTGTTACTCTATGTCGGAGTACATCACTATGGGTTACTCTATGTCGGAGTACATCACTATGTTACTCTATGTCGGAGTACATCACTATGTTTTTGTGGGTTACTATGTGTTACTCTATGTCGGAGTACATCACTATGTGTTACTCTATGTCGGAGTACATCAATATGTGTTACTCTATGTCGGAGTACATCACTATGTGTTACTCTATGTCGGAGTACATCACTATGTGTTACTCTATGTCGGAGTACATCACTATGGGTTACTCTATGTCGGAGTACATCACTATGTGTTACTCTATGTCGGAGTACATCACTATGGGTTACTCTATGTCGGAGTACATCACTATGTGTTACTCTATGTCGGAGTACATCACTATGTGTTACTCTATGTCGGAGTACATCACTATGTCTTACTCTATGTCGGAGTACATCACTATGTGTTACTCTATGTCGGAGTACATCAATATGTGTTACTCTATGTCGGAGTACATCACTATGTGTTACTCTATGTCGGAGTACATCACTAGTGTTACTCTATGTCGGAGTACATCACTATGTGTTACTCTATGTCGGAGTACATCAATATGTCTTACTCTATGTCGGAGTACATCACTATGTGTTACTCTATGTCGGAGTACATCAATATGTCTTACTCTATGTCGGAGTACATCACTATGTGTTACTCTATGTCGGAGTACATCACTATGTCTTACTCTATGTCGGAGTACATCACTATGTCTTACTCTATGTCGGAGTACATCACTATGTCTTACTCTATGTCGGAGTACATCACTATGTCTTACTCTATGTCGGAGTACTGCTCACTATAATTACACCCCTTGGCTTTTTAATCTCGTGATTTGTACGCGATTACTCCGTAGTAACAAATCATAATAATATAGTACTTAAACCTTCTCAGTAGTTCAATGAATTTTGCTTCGTACATTGTAAATAAAGTTTCTATCAATACACGCGCCTGTCAGAGTATCACGTAACAATTGTCGTAGAACACTCGACAAAACGGTTGCCTTGGAATTCCAATATTGAGTGCATCATCGCTATGGATATGGATATAGAAGAAAACTGCATGACCATATTTGTAAATATGATAGACTCAGAATAACACTCGGTAGCAGTGTTAGCAACAGCACATTGCTGCCAATTTATGGGATATAACGGAAGTGAATATGCAATGACGTGAAGTATGTCGTAAAAAGGTAGTTATGATTATATATTTGCTTAGCATCATTAGCTGTCTTTTGCGGCACATTGATTTATTATACTATAAGATTAAACATTTGTATTGAAGTTTTTAATATCATTAAGGCAGAGCCTCAAAGCAAGCTGAAGCATGTGTCCATACCATAGCTCAATCTGCTTGAATCCACACTCTGGGCTATTAGAACTAGTTTCTACATTATTTTCTAATAAAGCAAGCATTTCGTATACATGTATAAATCGTGGTTGTACTGCGCTTTAACCAGGCCTAATGGAAATAGTATGGAATGATATCTTGATCATCCGTGTCCTATTTCTCTGTGATGACGAGTCTTGTTATGGCCTCTATGGTGGCACGCATGGGCAGACAGGAGAAGATCCACACTGAATCTGACTTCATGAACTGTCAATGTATCATGAGGCTGCTTATATACGCAAATATACATTCGAGCTCATGTACATGTATGTAAAATATATATGTTATATGATAATGTAACTATATTAACCATATTTTAGTGCAACAATATGTGTGTGTGCAACAATATGTGTGTGTGTGCAACAATATGTGTGTGTGTGTGTGCAACAATATGTGTATGTGTGTGCAACAATATGTGTGTGTGTGTGTGTGTGTGTGTGCAACAATATGTGTATGTGTGTGCAACAATATGTGTGTGTGTGCAACAATATGTGTGTGTGCAACAATATGTGTGTGTGCAACAATATGTGTGTGTGCAACAATATGTGTGTGTGCAACAATATGTGTGTGTGCAACAATATATGTGTGTGTGTGTGTGTGTGTGCAACAATTTGTGTGTGCAACAATATGTGTGTGTGCAACAATATGTGTGTGCAACAATATGTGTGTGTGTGTGTGCAACAATATGTGTGTGTGCAACAATATATGTGTGTGTGTGTGCAACAATATGTGTGTGTGTGCAACAATATGTGTGTGTGCAACAATATGTGTGTGTGTGTGTGCAACACTATGTGTGTGTGTGTGTGCAACAATATGTGTGTGTGCAACAATATGTGTGTGTGTGCAACAATATGTGTGTGCAACAATATGTGTGTGTGCAACAATATGTGTATGTGTGTGCAACAATATGTGTGTGTGCAACAATATGTGTGTGTGTGTGTGTGTGTGTGTGTGTGTGTTGTGTGTGTGTGTGTGTGTGTGCAACAATATGTGTGTGTGTGCAACAATATGTGTGTGCAACAATATGTGTGTGTATGTGCAACAATATGTGTGTGTGCAACAATATGTGTGCAACAATATGTGTGTGCAACAATATGTGTGTGTGCAACAATATGTGTGTGCAACAATATGTGTGTGTGTGCAACAATATGTGTGTGTGCGTGCGTGCGTGCGTGCGTGTGCAACAATATGTGTGTGCAACAATATGTGTGTGCAACAATATGTTTGTGTGCAACAATATGTGTGTGTGTACAACAATATGTGTGTGCAACAATATGTGTGTGTGCAACAATATGTGTGTGTGCAACAATATGTGTGTGTGTGCAACAATATGTGTGTGTGTGCAACAATATGTGTGTGTGTGCAACAATATGTGTGTGTGCAACAATATGTGTTTGTGCAACAATATGTGTGTGCAACAATATGTTTGTGTACAACAATATGTGTGTGTGCAACAATATGTGTGTGCAACAATATGTGTGTGTGCAACAATATGTGTGTGCAACAATATGTGTGTGTGCAACAATATGTGTGTTTGCAACAATATGTGTGTGTGCAACAATATGTGTGTGCAACAATATGTGTGTGTGCAACAATATGTGTGTGTGTGCAACAATATGTGTGTGTGTGCAACAATATGTGTGTGTGTGCAACAATATGTGTGTGTGCAACAATATGTGTGTGTGCAACAATATGTGTGTGTGCAACAATATGTGTATGTGCAACAATATGTGTGTGTGTGTGCAACAATATGTGTGTGCAACAATATGTGTGTGTGCAACAATATGTGTGTGTGTGCAACAATATGTGTGTGCAACACTATGTGTGTGTGTGTGCAACAATATGTGTGTGCAACACTATGTGTGTGTGTGCAACAATATGTGTGAGTGCAACAATATGTGTGTGTGTGTGTGTGCAACAATGTGTGTGTGTGCAACAATATGTGTGTGTGCAACACTATATGTGTGTGTGTGTGCAACAATATGTGTGTGTGCAACAATATGTGTGTGTGCAACAATATGTGTGTGTGCAACAATATGTGTGTGTGCAACAATATGTGTGTGTGTGCAACAATATGTGTGTGTGCAACAATATGTGTGTGTGTGTGTGTGCAACAATGTGTGTGCAACAATATGTGTGTGCAACAATGTGTGTGTGCAACAATATGTGTGTGTGTGTGCAACAATATATGTGTGTGTGCAACAATATGTGTATGTGCAACAATATGTGTGTGTGTGCAACAATATGTGTGTGTGCAACAATATGTGTGTGTGTGCAACAATATGTGTGTGCAACAATATGTGTGTGTGCAACAATGTGTGTGTGCAACAATATGTGTGTGTGTGTGCAACAATATGTGTGTGTGCAACAATATGTGTGTGTGCAACAATATGTGTGTGCAACAATATGTGTGTGTGCAACAATATGTGTGTGTGTGCAACAATATGTGTGTGCAACAATATGTGTGTGCAACAATATGTGTGTGTGCAACAATATGTGTATGCAACAATATGTGTGTGCAACAATATGTGTGTGTGCAACAATATGTGTGTATGCAACAATATGTGTGTGTGTGCAACACTATGTGTGTGTGCAACAATATGTGTATGCAACAATATGTGCAACAATATGTGTATGCAACAATATGTGCAACAATATGTGTATGCAACAATATGTGCAACAATATGTGTATGCAACAATATGTGTGTGTGCAACAATATGTGTGTGCAACAATATGTGTGTGCAACAATATGTGTGTGTGCAACAATATGTGTGTGTGCAACAATATGTGTGTGCAACAATATGTGTGTGCAACAATATGTGTGTGCAACAATATGTGTGTGTGCAACAATATGTGTGTGTGCAACAATATGTGTGCAACAATATGTGTGTGTGCAACAATATGTGTGTGTGCAACAATATGTGTGTGCAACAATATGTGTGTGTGCAACAATATGTGTGTGTGCAACAATATGTTTGCGTGCAACAATATGTGTGTGCAACAATATGTGTGTGCAACAATATGTGTGTGTGCAACAATATGTGTGTGTGCAACAATATGTGTGTGTGCAACAATATGTGTGTGCAACAATATGTGTGTGTGCAACAATATGTGTGTGTGCAACAATATGTGTGTGTGCAACAATATGTGCAACAATATGTGTGTGCAACAATATGTGTGTGCAACAATATGTGTGTGTGCAACAATATGTGTGTGTGCAACAATATGTGTGTGTGCAACAATTTGTGTGTGCAACAATATGTGTGTGTGCAACAATATGTGTGTGTGCAACAATATGTGTGTGTGCAACAATATGTGTGTGTGCAACAATTTGTGTGTACAACAATATGTGTGTGTGCAACAATATGTGTGTGTGTGTGCAACAATATGTGTGTGTGTGTGTGTGTGCAACAATGTGTGTGTGCAACAATGTGTGTGTGCAACAATATGTGTGTGTGCAACAATATGTGTGTGTGCAACAATATGTGTGTGTGCAACAATATGTGTGTGTGCAACAATATGTGTGTGTGTGCAACAATATGTGTGTGTGTGCAATATGTGTGTGCAACAATGTGTGTGCAACAATATGTGTGTGCAACAATATGTGTGCAACAATATGTGTGTGCAACAATAACAATATGTGTGCAACAATATGTGTGTGTGTGTGCAACAATATTGTGTGTATGCAACAATATGTGTGTGCAACAATATGTGTGTGCAACAATATGTGTGTGTGTGCAACCATATGTGTGTGTGCAACAATATGTGTGTGCAACAATATGTGTGTGTGCAACACTATGTGTGTGTGCAACAATATGTGTGTGCAACAATATGTGTGTGTGCAACAATGTGTGTGTGCAACAATATGTGTGTGCAACAATATGTGTGTGTGCAACAATATGTGCGTTTGCAACAATATGTGTGTGTGCAACAATATGTGTGTGCAACAATATGTGTGTGTGCAACAATATGTGTGTGTGTGCAACAATATGTGTATGTGCAACAATATGTGTGTGTGTGTGCAACAATATGTGTGTGTGCAAAAAATATGTGTGTGTGTGTGTGTGCAACAATATGTGTGTGTGTGTGTGCAACAATATGTGTGTGTGCAACAATATGTGTGTGTGTGTGCAACAATATGTGTGTGTGTGTGTGCAACAATATGTGTGTGTGTGCAACAATATGTGTGTGTGTGTGTGCAACAATATGTGTGTGCAACAATATGTGTGTGTGCAACAATATGTGTATGTGTGTGCAACAATATGTGTGTGTGCAACAATATGTGTGTGTGTGCAACAATATGTGTGTGTGTGTGTGTGTGCAACAATATGTGTGTGCAACAATATGTGTGTGTGTGTGCAACAATATGTTTGTGCGCCAATATGTGTGTAACAATATGTAAAGTAGTACGGATAGTACGGATAGCAGTACGGATAGCAGTACGGATAGTAGTACGGATAGCAGTACGGATAGCAGTACGGATTGTACGGATAGTACGGATAGCAGTACTGATAGTACGGGTAGTAGTACGGATAGCAGTACGGATAGTACGGGTAGTAGTACGGATAGCAGTACGGATAGTACGGATAGCAGTACGGATAGCAGTACGGATAGTACGGATAGCGGTACGGATAGCAGTACGGATAGTACGGATAGCAGTACGGGTAGTAGTACGGATAGCAGTACGGATAGCAGTACGGATAGCAGTACGGATAGTGTTACGGGTAGTAGTACGGATAGTACGGATAGCAGTACGGATAGCAGTACGGATAGTAGTACGGATAGTACGGATAGCAGTACGGATAGTACGGATAGCAGTACGGATAGTACGGATAGCAGTACGGATAGCAGTACGGATAGTACGGGTAATAGTACGGATATAAGTACGGATAGCAGTACGGATAGTACGGGTAGTAGTACGGATAGCAGTACGGATAGTACCGATAGCAGTACGGATAGCAGTACGGATAGCAGTACGGATAGCAGTACGGATAGCAGTACGGATAGCAGTACGGATAGCAGTACGGATAGCATTACGGATAGTACGGGTAGTAGTACGGATAGCAGTACGGATAGCAGTACGGATAGTACGGGTAGTAGTACGGATAGTACGGATAGCAGTACGGATAGCAGTACGGATAGTAGTACGGATAGTACGGATAGCAGTACGGATAGTACGGATATCAGTACGGATAGCAGTACGGATAGTACGGGTAGTAGTACGGATAGCAGTACGGATAGTAGTACGGATAGTACGGATAGCAGTACGGATAGTACGGATAGCAGTACGGATAGCAGTACGGATAGTATGGATAGCAGTACGGATAGTACGGATAGCAGTACGGATAGTACGGGTAGTAGTACATATAGCAGTACGGATAGCAGTACGGATAGTACGGGTAGTAGTAGTACGGATAGTACGGATAGCAGTACGGATAGCAGTACGGATAGTAGTACGGATAGTACGGATAGCAGTACGGATAGCAGTACGGATAGTACGGGTAGTAGTACGGATAGGACGGATAGTACGGATAGCAGTACGGATAGTACGGGTAGTAGTACGGATAGCAGTACGGATAGCATTACGGATAGCATTACGGATAGTAGTAAGGATAGTACGGATAGTAGTACGGATAGCAGTACGGATAGTACGGGTAGCAGTACGGATAGTGCGGATAGTACGGATAGCAGTACGGATAGTACGGGTAGTAGTACGGATAGTACGGGTTGTAGTACGGATAGAAGTACGGATAGTACGGATAGTACGGATATTAGTACGGATAGTACGGATAGTACGGATAGCAGTACGGATAGTACGGGTAGTAGTACGGATAGCAGTACGGATAGTACGGATAGCCGTACGGATAGTGGTAGTACGGATAGTACGGGTAGTAGTACGGATAGCAGTACGGATAGTACGGATAGTACGGGTAGTAGTATGGATAGTACGGGTAGCAGTACGGATAGTACGTGTAGCAGTACGGGTAGTAGTACGGATAGCAGTACGGATAGTACGGATAGCAGTACGGATAGTAATACGGATAGCAGTACGGATAGTACGGGTAGTAGTTCGGATAGTAGGGGTAGTAGTACGGATAGCAGTACGGATAATACGGGTAGTAGTACGGATAGCAGTACGGATAGCAGTACGGATAGCAGTACGGATAGTTCGGGTAGTAATACGGGGAGCAGTACGGATAGTACTGATAGCAGTACGGATAGTACGGATAGCAGTACGGATAGCAGTACGGATAGTAGTACGGATAGTACGGATAGCAGTACGGATAGTACGTATAGCAGTACGGATAGCAGTACGGATAGTACGGGTAGTAGTACGGATAGCAGTACGGATAGCAGTACGGATAGTACGGGTAGTAGTACGGATAGTACGGATAGCAGTACGGATAGCAGTACGGATAGTAGTACGGATAGTACGGATAGCAGTACGGATAGCAGTACGGATAGTACGGGTAGTAGTACGGATAGCAGTACGCATAGTACGGGTAGTAGTACGGATAGTACGGGTAGCAGTACGGATAGTACGGATAGTACGGGTAGTAGTACGGATAGTACGGGTAGCAGTACGGATAGTAGTACGGATAGCAGTACGGATAGTACGGGTAGTAGTACGGATAGCAGTACGGATAGCAGTACGGATAGCATTACGGATAGTAGTACGGATAGTACGGGTAGCAGTACGGATAGTACGGATAGCAGTACGGATAGTACGGATAGTACGGATAGTACGGATAGTAGTACGGATAGCAGTACGGATAGTACGGGTAGTAGTACGGATATAAGTACGGATAGTACGGGTAGTAGTACGGATAGTACGGATAGCAGTACGGGTAGTACGGGTAGTAGTACGGATAGCAGTACGGATAGTACGGATAGCAGTACGGATAGCATTACGGATAGTAATACGGATAGTACGGATAGCAGTACGGATAGTAGTACGGATAGCAGTACGGATAGTACGGGTAGCAGTACGGATAGTACGGATAGCAGTACGGATAGTACGGATAGCAGTACGGATAGTACGGATAGCAGTACGGATAGTACGGATAGCAGTACGGATAGTACGGGTAGTAGTACGGATAGGACGGATAGTACGGATAGCAGTACGGATAGTACGGGTAGTAGTACGGATAGCAGTACGGATAGTACGGATAGCAGTACGGATAGTACGGGTAGTAGTACGGATAGTACGGGTAGCAGTACGGATAGTACGGGTAGTAGTACGGATAGTACGGGTAGCGGTACGGTTACTAGTATGGATAGCAGTACGGATAGTACGGATAGTACGGATAGCAGTACGGATAGCAGTACGGATAGCAGTACGGATAGTACGGGTAGTAGTGTGGGTAGCAGTACGGATAGCAGTACGGATAGCAGTACGGATAGTACGGGTAGCAGTACGGATATCAGTACGGATAGTACGGATAGCAGTACGGATAGTACGGATAGCAGTACGGATAGTACGGGTAGCAGTACGGATAGCAGTACGGATAGCAGTACGGGTAGCAGTACGGATAGCAGTACGGATAGCAGTACGGATAGCAGTTGGATAGCAGTACGGATAGCAGTACGGATAGCAGTACGGATAGTACGGGTAGTAGTACGGATAGCAGTACGAATAGTACGGGTAGCAGTACGGATAGTAGTACGGACGGTACGGATAGCAGTACGGATAACAGTACGGATAGCAGTACGGATAGCAGTACGGACGGTACGGATAGCAGTACGAATAGTAGGGATAGCAGTACGGATAGCAGTACGGATAGCAGTACGGATATCAGTACGGACGGTACGGATAGCAGTACGGATAGCAGTACGAATAGTAGGGATAGCAGTACGGATAGCAGTACGGATAGTACGGATAGCAGTACGGATAGCAGTACGGATGGTACGGATAGCAGTACGGATAGCAGTACGAATAGTACGGATATCAGTACGGATATCAGTACGGATAGCAGTACGAATAGTACGGATAGCAGTACGGATAGCAGTACGGATAGCAGTATGGATAGTACGGATAGCAGTACGGATAGTACGGATAGCAGTTCGGATAGCAGTACGGATAGCAGTACGTACGGATAGCAGTTCGGATAGCAGTACGTACGGATAGCAGTACGGATAGCAGTACGGATAGCAGTACGGATAGCAGTTCGGATAGCAGTACGTACGGATAGCAGTTCGGATAGCAGTACGTACGGATAGCAGTACGGATAGCACAACGGATAGTACGGATAGCAGCAGTACGGATAGCAGTACGTACGGATAGCAGTACGGATACATATCTTTGACCATGAAAACATGTCTTGGTTTCGCTGATGCTTTGTATTTATTATTTAGGGACGAAGAGTTTCTTATTTCAACCTCAAGGTTATTCCGTAAATCTATAGACGATTAGACAACTGGGTGTGTCTGACTACAACTGTATACTTGGTATTGTTTCTCAGGGGATAACGGGTTGTTTCTGAAATGAATGGTGGAACTATATAATCTATAAATTGTATTCGGTTAAAGGGCCATCACGCGCTTTGCATACGACAAGTAGTTTTGTATGTTGCGTCTACGCAAATCAGAAAGTGAAACCCTTCCAACTTCTTTGAATAAACGTTCTATAGAAACAGATCTAGTTAAATTCGTGACGATTCGGCGGCTTCGTATGATTGCTGTGCGTACCCTGTACACCTGTACACATGTACACCTGTACACGGCGAAATATTCTAATATGGAACGCATGCATAAACAGGACATAAAGTAAACCACTTTTAATGCTCTCATTGAACGTAAGACTTTAGACTCTGATAGTGTAATATTATTGATATGGTCATTACACATTAAATCATATGATAGTGTAATATTATTGATATGGTCATGCCACATTAAATCATATGATAGTATAATATTATTGATATGGTCATGCCACATTAAATCATATGATAGTATAATATTATTGATATGGTCATGCCACATTAAATCATATGATAGTATAATATTATTGATATGGTCATGCCACTTTAAATCATATGATAGTATAAGGCCTAGCTATTTATTATGCTCCGCGAAATCCAGTGCATTGTTATTAAATATGAGAGAGATCATTTGTTTTCTCGATTAGAAGAGAATTACATTACTTCTGTGTTATTGGAGTTAAAGTTGATTAACCATTGTTTCAACCATTGATTCCATGTTTCTAGGTCAGTATCATTAAATGAGATCGCTATCGTCAGCAAATAGTCTTGTCACGCTTATAATGTGTTCATGCATACTGCTGCTGCTGTTACTATTTCTACTCACGTTGTATGTTCATGCATACTGCTGCTGCTGTTACTATGTCTACTCACGTTGTATGTTCATGCATACTGCTGCTGCTGTTACTATGTCTACTCACGTTGTATGTTCATGCATACTGCTGCTGCTGTTACTATGTCTACTCACGTTGTATGTTCATGCATACTGCTGCTGCTGTTACTATGTCTACTCACGTTGTATGTTCATGCATACTGCTGCTGCTGTTACTATTTCTACTCACGTTGTATGTTCATGCATACTGCTGCTGCTGTTACTATTTCTACTCACGTTGTATGTTCATGCATACTGCTGCTGCTGTTACTATGTCTACTCACGTTGTATGTTCATGCATACTGCTGCTGCTGTTACTATGTCTACTCACGTTGTATGTTCATGCATACTGCTGCTGCTGTTACTATGTCTACTCACGTTGTATGTTCATGCATACTGCTGCTGCTGTTACTATGTCTACTCACGTTGTATGTTCATGCATACTGCTGCTGCTGTTACTATGTCTACTCACGTTGTATGTTCATGCATACGCTGCTGCTGTTACTATTCTACTCACGTTGTATGTTCATGCATACTGCTGCTGCTGTTACTATGTCTACTCACGTTGTATGTTCATGCATACTGCTGCTGCTGTTACTATGTCTACTCACGTTGTATGTTCATGCATACTGCTGCTGCTGTTACTATGTCTACTCACGTTGTATGTTCATGCATACTGCTGCTGCTGTTACTATGTCTACTCACGTTGTATGTTCATGCATACTGCTGCTGCTGTTACTATGTCTACTCACGTTGTATGTTCATGCATACTGCTGCTGCTGTTACTATTTCTACTCACGTTGTATGTTCATGCATACTGCTGCTGCTGTTACTATGTCTACTCACGTTGTATGTTCATGCATACTGCTGCTGCTGTTACTATGTCTACTCACGTTGTATGTTCATGCATACTGCTGCTGCTGTTACTATGTCTACTCACGTTGTATGTTCATGCATACTGCTGCTGCTGTTACTATGTCTACTCACGTTGTATGTTCATGCATACTGCTGCTGCTGTTACTATGTCTACTCACGTTGTATGTTCATGCATACTGCTGCTGCTGTTACTATTTCTACTCACGTTGTATGTTCATGCATACTGCTGCTGCTGTTACTATTTCTACTCACGTTGTATGTTCATGCATACTGCTGCTGCTGTTACTATTTCTACTCACGTTGTATGTTCATGCATACTGCTGCTGCTGTTACTATTTCTACTCACGTTGTATGTTCATGCATACTGCTGCTGCTGTTACTATTTCTACTCACGTTGTATGTTCATGCATACTGCTGCTGCTGTTACTATTTCTACTCACGTTGTATGTTCATGCATACTGCTGCTGCTGTTACTATGTCTACTCACGTTGTATGTTCATGCATACTGCTGCTGCTGTTACTATTTCTACTCACGTTGTATGTTCATGCATACTGCTGCTGCTGTTACTATGTCTACTCACGTTGTATGTTCATGCATACTGCTGCTGCTGTTACTATGTCTACTCACGTTGTATGTTCATGCATACTGCTGCTGCTGTTACTATTTCTACTCACGTTGTATGTTCATGCATACTGCTGCTGCTGTTACTATGTCTACTCACGTTGTATGTTCATGCATACTGCTGCTGCTGTTACTATTTCTACTCACGTTGTATGTTCATGCATACTGCTGCTGCTGTTACTATTTCTACTCACGTTGTATGTTCATGCATACTGCTGCTGTTGTTACTATTTCTACTCACGTTGTATGTTCATGCATACTGC
Organism: Archivesica marissinica; assembly: GCA_014843695.1. Taxonomy (NCBI): domain Eukaryota; kingdom Metazoa; phylum Mollusca; class Bivalvia; order Venerida; family Vesicomyidae; genus Archivesica; species Archivesica marissinica. The sequence continues at coordinate 48,781,643 of CM026391.1, forward strand.
TGCTGCTGTTACTATTTCTACTCACGTTGTATGTTCATGCATACTGCTGCTGCTGTTACTATTTCTACTCACGTTGTACAGCAACGATTATGATATTATACTTTTTTATTATAAAATTAAACCTCAATTATGAAATCTTTGAAAAGAGTTTGCAGTATGAAGCTTACAAACATTAATATTCATATAATTATGTAAGTGTACACTTGAGATTCGATCGTCGGTCCTCTGAATCCACAGGCTAACACTCTATCCATTACACTAATATTTTTCAATTGCATGTGTCAACATGGTAATTGATTATAACAGATATGTTTGCAGGTGCGCATTGCAAGGAGTTCTGTAAAGAGAATAAAAATGGCTGCCCTCGATTCGAAATTGTTTTTAAATCGCGATTATTGAAAATAAGTTATTTCCAACGACGTGTTATTATATTCGTTCAATTGGCATGTATTTTATTTTCCAACTATATTTATACTGTACCAGGATATTGCGCTTGTTGTTTTTATTCGACTATCAAACAGTGTCATAGAATCTCGTTTGCATCGTGATGATGTAGATTTATTTAATCTAGCTCAAAGAACGCATTGCAGAAGGTAACTCTTTTTCGTGCAAATCACACTTTCTGTAATGCCTCAGTCACTCCAAGGTCCCGAACCATCCCGAACCATCCCGGACTGAAATATTGCCGATCCGGGGTCATATCCGTGTTGGTTCCTGGGTGGTTCGTGTTGGGTGCGGGGTAGTTCTGGATGGTACTGGATGAATCGGGATAGTCCTGGACGGTTCGGGAGGTCACCACGACTTTTTTAAACTGTTAAAAAAAGTTGGGGTGGTTCGGGATGGAAGCCCAATCCGGGATGGTTCGTGTTGGGTTCGTGTTCGGTCCGTGTTGGGTTCGGGACAGTACGTAGTGAATCCGTAGTGGCAACGTGATGATACTTGGCGATACTTGGCAATACGGCATAATTTTCCCAACACGTTGTCGCCACGTACCACCCCGGACCACCCCGGACACAACACGGTGTCACCACGAACCACACCGGACCACCCCGGACACAACACGGTGTCACCACGAACCACCCCGGACACAACACGGTGTCACCACGTACCACACCGGACCACCCCGGACACAACACGGTGTCACCACGAACGACAAAGGACACACCAAGGATCTACTACGTATTACAAAGTTTTTCCCGATTCATCCCGGATCCAACACGGTTTGACCCGGACAACCACGGATTTAACACGGACCCAGCACGGTAGAGCTACGGATGGCCCCGAATGGGGCCGGAGGAGACACGGACGACCACGTATTACCACGAATAACCACGGATAACCACGGAAGCAACACGGCAGAGCTACGTATGACCCCGGACTAGACAAGGACGGCCACGTTTCACCCCGGACCAGAGTTGCAAACCATATAAAAAGGGGCGCATTCTCATATTGATCACTTCTGTCTTCAACTTCCAACGCGTGAACATGACCTCATGATGGAGAACTGAATGAAACTTATGCAGATGCAGCTGAATCAGCAGCAGAATGAAAACGCCCTTTTAATGGCGAAAGCGAAAGAACGATTGGAAAAAATTAAAGAAGAACGAAGACCAAAGAGTGCCCTTGAAGGCAGAAAACGAAAAGCTAAGAAGATATGAAGCATTTGGGTCAGAAAATGGATATTACGCAGACCTCAGCTGGGACAGTTCGCGCGGCTCCTACGTGAACTAAAGAAGGAGGACAACAAGGGCTACCTGAATTTCCTTAGAGTTGACTACCAGCAGTTCCAGGAAATTCTACAACGCATCGAGGGCCGTATAACGAAACAAGATACCAACTACAGGAAAGCTCTCTCTCCGTGTGTGAAGCTGGCTATTACTTTGCGGTACCTGGCAGCTGGCGACAGTTATCACTCGTTGATGTACGGGTTTCGTGTCGCCCACAACACCATCTCTCTCCCGAAAGTGTGCGAAGCCATAATAGTGGAGTTTGCCACAGAACACGTGTGCTGTCCAACGACAACGTAACAATGGCGAGACATAGCGAAGAAGTTCTCTGATCGATGGAACTTTCATCACTGTCTCGGGGCACTCGACGGAAAGCATATAGCCATCACGTGTCCGAACAATGGGGGGTCATTGTATCACAACTACAAGAGTTTTCACTCCATCATCCTGATGGCGCTAGTCGATGCAGAGTACAAATTCATATGGGTGGCGGTTGGCACCCATGGATCAGCAAGTGACGCCCAAGTCTTCAACAACTGGGAGCTCAAAGAGGAAATCGAGGCTCATGCCGTCAACTTTCCAGAAGCTGATGCGCTTCCGAACGATGACCACCCTATGCCTTACTTCATCGCCGCTGATGATGCATTCGCCTTACGATCGTGGCTGCAGAAGCCCTACTATCAGAGGCAGATGACCAAGAAGCAACGAATTTTCAACTACAGAATTTCCAGGGCGCGCCGTATAGTGGAGAATGCCTTCTGTATTCTGGTTCATCGCTTTAGATGTCTCCTGACAACGTTGCAGCAAGATCCCACAACAGTGACCTCCATAGTGATGGCATACGTCTGTCTGCATAACTACCTACGAGAAAAGAATCCAACGGCAGTTCACCTGGAAGCAGACCAGGAAGATGATGGACACACCATGATATCCGGTGTTTGGCGAAAAGACAGACCACTCGTTGGTGGCATTTCCGATTTTGCCAACCACACCACTAGCAAGACCGCAAAAAAACAGGGAATATCTGACGGAGTACTACTCATCGGAAGCAGGAGCTGTGCCTTGGCAGAACGACATGATCTGAACATGATGTGAGTCATTGTGGGGAACAATACTGATGGACAAACTGTATGAACATTGAGGATATATGAACATTGAGGATATATGAACATTGAGGATATATGAACATTGAGGATATATGAACATTGAGGATATATGAACATTGAGGATATATGAACATTGAGGATATATTGGTGTATGACATTGAGGAATATGAACATTGAGGAATATGTTGGGGTATGTACATTGAGGATATATGAACATTGAGGATATATGCATTGAGGATATGACATTGAGATATATGCATAGGATATGCATGAGGATATATGAACATTGAGGATATATGTACATGAGGATATATGTACATGAGGATATATGAACATTGAGGATATATGAACATTGAGGATATATGAACATTGAGGATATATGAACATTGAGGATATATGAACATTGAGGATATATGAACATTGAGGATATATGAACATTGAGGATATATGAACATTGAGGATATATGAACATTGAGGATATATGAACATTGAGGATATATGTTGAGGATATATGACATTGAGGATATATGAACATTGAGGATATATGAACATTGAGGATATATGTACATTGAGGATATATGAACATTGAGGATATATGAACATTGAGGATATATGAACATTGAGGATATATGAACATTGAGGATATATGAACATTGAGGATATATGTACATTGAGGATATATGAACATTGAGGATATATGTACATTGAGGATATATGAACATTGAGGATATATGAACATTGAGGATATATGTACATGAGGATATATGTACATGAGGATATATGACATTGAGGATATATGAACATTGAGGATATATGAACATTGAGGATATATGAACATTGAGGATATATGACATTGAGGATATATGAACATTGAGGATATATGTACATTGAGGATATATGAACATTGAGGATATATGTACATTGAGGATATATGACATTGAGGATATATGACATTGAGGATATATGTACATTGAGGATATATGACATTGAGGATATATGAACATTGAGGATATATGTAATGAGGATATATGACATTGAGGATATATGACATTGAGGATATATGAACATTGAGGATATATGTACATTGAGGATATATGACATTGAGGATATATGACATTGAGGATATATGCATTGAGGATATATGACATTGAGGATATATGACATTGAGGATATATGACATTGAGGATATATGAACATTGAGGATATATGACATTGAGGATATATGAACATTGAGGATATATGACATTGAGGATATATGAACATTGAGGATATATGAACATTTTTAACAATATGAACATGTCATGAACTATATGAACTATATGAACATTTCATGAACTATATGAACATTTCATGAACTATATGAACATTTCATGAACTATATGAACATTTGAATTGACTATTTATGATGAACAATAATGATGAAAATGTCTATCTAAAACTGATGTTTTATTACAATCACTTGTAGTTCCTTCCATTTGTAGTGTGACTGAATAAAAGTACCGACACGAGACCTCGATTTAACGTCCCATCTGAAAGACTGTTAATTTTATTAGGGTCAGACGGGGGATTGAACCTGCGATCCCTGGATTACCAGTCCAGCGTGTTACCACTGGACTGCATATCCGTCTGTCGGTGTTCTTTAAACATTTATATAGTTGAATTTCTTATACCACTGTACACTGAACATTTCATTCTAACTAGACCATACTTCATTTGGATTTTGTTCAAATATGGTTAATGGTATGTTTTTGAATTTTTGCATACTTTATCTAATACTAAAACGTATGGTGCGTATGGCGCAGAAGCAGAGAGCTGTTACAGAATGCTTCTCTATTTATTTATTTTTTTCTATTTTCTTTTCTTGTCCTTTCTAATCCTGCTCATTTATTTTCATCTAAAATAATATAGTTATTACAGTACACATCGCTACGGTCATTTTGTTTAACATCAATCTGGTTTATTGGGGAGGGCACTCGCTAATGTTGGTAAAACTTGTTGCCCAGCAACCCATTTGCTTCTAGATTTTATTCTTGCAGTGTTCAAGTATAAGCATAGCATTGCAGTTGTATCCTTGTGCTTATATAGTTATCATGTTTATATTTGTAATTGTATTGTATATAAACAAGCAATAAAATATTTTTTACGTTTTTTTAACTTATTAAAGTTCAATTGAAATGAAACTCCACCGAAATACGTATTACATGTTTATTTATATATATATTCCAAGGTTCAACCAAATCGAAGCAAAAATTGTGGGGAAATCGTCGATAGACTAGTCTAGTTAGGCTCTCCTTTCAATGTATAATCCAAGAGCGTTTTCCTTTGCATTTTATACACAGTATGCCAATGACTGGACTTGACTGGACTTGACTGAATGGAATGTACTTGACTGGACATGACTGGACTTGACTGGACATGACTGACTGTACTTGACTGAATGGAATGTACTTGACTGGACATGACTGGACTTGACTGGACATGACTTGACTGACTGTACTTGACTGAATGGAATGTACTTGACTGGACATGACTGGACTTGACTGGACATGACTTGACTGACTGTACTTGACTGAATGGAATGTACTTGACTGGACATGACTGGACTTAACTGGACTTGACTGAATGGAATGTACTTGACTGGACATGACTGGACTTGACTGGACATGACTTGACTGACTGTACTTGACTGAATGGAATGTACTTGACTGGACATGACTGGACATGACTGGACATGACTGGACTTGACTGGACATGACTGGACTTGGCTGGACATGACTGTACTTGACTGGACATGACTTGACTGACTGGAATGGACATGACTGGACTTGACTGGACTTGACCTGACTGACTTTACTGGACTTGACTGACTGGACTGGACTTGACTGGACATGACTGGACATGGCTGGACTTGACTGGACTTGATTGAACTTGACTGGACTTGACAGACTGGACATGACTGGACTTGACGTCGTATCATCAGAGGAACGTGTGGTTCCTTCGGCTTTATGATAAGCGAATATAAAATATCATCTGTTATATTCAATATACCGTTATTCATCATTATGTATTTGCTTCATTGACAGCTTTGCAGAACTAAATCATTGTAGATCTCGTGTTGTCATGGTGACCAAAATGAACATCTTTATTCAGAATTAAAGTAAATTCATAACAAATTTAGAAGCCATTTTATATACGGATATCCTAGCCGAATAATGCGTCGTATAGAAGGTAGACAAGTAATGACTACACAAGAATAGTGCGTCGTATAGAAGGTAGACAAGTACTGACTACACAAGAATAGTGCGTCGTATAGAAGGTAGACAAGTAATGACTACACAAGAATAGTGCGTCGTATAGAAGGTAGACAAGTACTGACTACACAAGAATAGTGCGTCGTATAGAAGGTACACAAGTAATGACTACACAAGAATAGTGCGTCGTATAGAAGGTAGACAAGTACTGACTACACAAGAATAGTGCGTCGTATAGAAGGTAGACAAGTAATGACTACACAAGAATAGTGCGTCGTATAGAAGGTAGACAAGTACTGACTACACAAGAATAGTGCGTCGTATAGAAGGTAGACAAGTAATGACTACACAAGAATAGTGCGTCGTATAGAAGGTAGACAAGTACTGACTACACAAGAATAGTGCGTCGTATAGAAGGTAGACAAGTAATGACTACACAAGAATAGTGCGTCGTATAGAAGGTAGACAAGTAATGACTACACAAGAATAGTGCGTCGTATAGAAGGTAGACAAGTACTGACTACACAAGAATAGTGCGTCGTATAGAAGGTAGACAAGTAATGACTACACAAGAATAGTGCGTCGTATAGAAGGTAGACCAGTAATGACTACACAAGAATAGTGCGTCGTATAGAAGGTAGACAAGTACTGACTACACAAGAATAGTGCGTCGTATAGAAGGTACACAAGTAATGACTACACAAGAATAGTGCGTCGTATAGAAGGTAGACAAGTAATGACTACACAAGAATAGTGCGTCGTATAGAAGGTAGACAAGTAATGACTACACAAGAATAGTGCGTCGTATAGAAGGTAGACCAGTAATGACTACACAAGAATAGTGCGTCGTATAGAAGGTAGACAAGTACTGACTACACAAGAATAGTGCGTCGTATAGAAGGTAGACCAGTAATGACTACACAAGAATAGTGCGTCGTATAGAAGGTAGACAAGTACTGACTACACAAGAATAGTGCGTCGTATAGAAGGTAGACCAGTAATGACTACACAAGAATAGTGCGTCGTATAGAAGGTAGACAAGTACTGACTACACAAGAATAGTGCGTCGTATAGAAGGTAGACCAGTAATGACTACACAAGAATAGTGCGTCGTATAGAAGGTAGACAAGTACTGACTACACAAGAATAGTGCGTCGTATAGAAGGTAGACCAGTAATGACTACACAAGAATAGTGCGTCGTATAGAAGGTAGACAAGTACTGACTACACAAGAATAGTGCGTCGTATAGAAGGTAGACCAGTAATGACTACACAAGAATAGTGCGTCGTATAGAAGGTAGACAAGTACTGACTACACAAGAATAGTGCGTCGTATAGAAGGTAGACAAGTAATGACTAGTTTAAACATATTTTATTCAGAAAATAACATATAAGAATAAAGTGTTACAAGAGAAATAATTTGGATTGGAAAACAAGCATATTAAATTGCTTATACAAATTCCTTTCCATAGTGGAGTTTGCAAACATATAAATTTAACACATTAGAGCCAGTGTATGGTAGGTATTCTTTGAGCATTGGATAGGTTTAATTGTATATAGATCAAACCTGATACTGAATTTTAATGCACACGGTGACTAATTGTTATCCTGATTCAATGCATTAATTAGTGTTAGTTTATAACATTAGTAGAACATACTAGGTACTGTCTCACACGCTGCATAGATAGGGGGTCGGACATTTGATGGTAAATGACTAGATCTCGAAGCGCTTAGTTGCTGCTATGAAGCCTTGGACTCGTAGGAAGATGTGTTTATTGACTTCGAATGTAAGTCGGTCATCACCGTACAGTAGATTATTTAATGTATGTGCACATGGGAGATCGTGAAGATAGTGTTGGCGCAATGCATTGTATCTTGGACATTGAAACAGGAAGTGGAATGTAGTCTCTACAACGCCGCATATGCACAGAGGAGAAGGAACAATATTTCTTCTGTGAAGATCGAAGCTTAGCGCACTGCACCCCAAGCGAAGGCGTGCGTGATATACTTGGTTTTTCCTATTGCCAATGTTGTAAATTGTTTTCTTTTGTTTAGCCCTAGTATTCAGCTTGCTTTTAAATTCTCCTATGGTTGAGGCATTTTTAAGTTCTTGTGGAAGTATATTCCACTGGCGAATAGTTAGAGGCAGAAAAGAAGAAGCATGCGATTGAGTTTTGCAGTGAATATTGGGTATAGCTGTAAGTGATCGTAAGGCATATGGCTGATTTGGCTGGGGTGGAATTAGATTTGACAGGTAAGCGGGTGAAAGTCCATTTTTCATCTTATAAAGTAAGACAAGGCGATGCTTGCGTCGCCTTTCAGCTAAAGTATCCCAGCTAAGATCGGTATACAGTAGCCGTGACAGTAGCCGTAACACCGTGACAGTAGCCGTGACAGTAGCCGTAACAATAGCCGTGACAGTAGCCGTAGCACCGTGACAGTAGCCGTGACAGTATTATTTTGTAGAGTGACTGGTCTATAGGCAATGGTTCGAGTCCGGTTTCAGGCATTATTGTTTTAGTTTACTATACATGCATTTATATATGTCTTGTTTGTTCAGGAAAGTTAGGTAGTGACAAGAAATGAGGTAAACTCGGTATTGACAAGAAATGAGGTACGTTATTTATTGACAAGAAATGAGGTACGTTATTTATTGACAAGAAATGAGGTAAGTTAGGTATTGACAAGAAATGAGGTACGTTATTTATTGACAATAAATGAGGTAAGTTAGGTATTGACAAGAAATGAGGTACGTTATTTAATGACAAGAAATGAGGTAAGTTAGGAATTGACAGGAAATGAGGTACGTTATTTATTGACAAGAAATGAGGTACGTTATTTATTGACAAGAAATGATGTAAGCTATTTAATGACAAGAAATGAGGTAAGTTAGGTACTGACAAGAAATGAGGTAAAATAGGGACTGACAAGAAATGAGTTAAATTAGGTACTGACAAGAAATTAGGAAAGCTATATATTGACAAGAAATGAGGTAAGTTAGGTACTGACAAGAAATGAGGTAAGTTATGTACTGACAAGAAATGAGGTAAGCTAGGTACTGACAGGAAATAAGGTAAGTTATGTACTGACAATAAATAAGGTAAGTTAGGTACTTACAAGAAATGAGGTAGATAGGTACTGACAATAAATGAGGTAAGTTAGGTATTGACAAGAAATGAGGTACGCTATTTAATGACAAGAAATGAGGTAAGTTAGGTATTGACAAGAAATGAGGTGCGTTATTTAATGACAAGAAATGAGGTAAGTTAGGTATTGACAAGAAATGAGGTACGTTATTTAATGACAAGAAATGAGGTAAGTTAGGTATTGACACCCTTGAAACAGCAGCATCTCTAGTACACAACACTGTAGAGTGTGCCCAGGTTGTCTTCCTGACTGATGCGCTCTCAGTTCTGGATGCCCTGTCTAACAACAAAGAACCCCACCTGATGGAAGCCCTTCGAACAGTCAGCGTAACTAAAAGAACTGTCCTCCAGTGGGTACCTGCACACATAGGCATTCCTGGCAATGAAGCCGCTGACCAACTTGCCAAGCAAGGTTCTACCGAGAGGCAACCAGACAAAGATTTGACTTACAAGGAGAAATGCACCATAATCAAATCTGCATCAAAGCCAACAGTCGAGAAGGATGACTACCACCTTCTCACCAGACAGGAGCAAGTCACGATATTCCGGCTTAGAACAGGGCATAACCGCCTGAACTTCCATATGTGTCGGAAGCTTGGACTAGCTCCATCAACTGCCTGCAGCTGCAAAATAGGGGACCAGACTGCAGAACACATCCTCAAGGAGTGTCCCAATCGTCATGGGCTGAGTAAAACAACCTGGGCAACAGATACTTCTCTCCAGACGAAGTTACATGGCTGCCGGGAGGATCTGAGGTGGACGGCCCATTTCGTGTTTGCTGCCGGCTTGTCCATGTGATTCGCGAATGACAAGACGAAGGTATTGACAAGAAATGAGGTACGCTATTTATTGACAAGAAATTATGTAAGATTGGTATTGACAAGAAATGAGGTACGCTATTTAATGACAAGAAATGAGGTAAGTTAGGTATTGACACCCTTGAAACAGCAGCATCTCTAGTACACAACACTGTAGAGTGTGCCCAGGTTGTCTTCCTGACTGATGCGCTCTCAGGTCTGGATGCCCTGTCTAACAACAAAGAACCCCACCTTATGGAAGCCCTTCGAACAGTCAGCGTAGCTAAAAGAACTGTCCTCCAGTGGGTACCTGCACACATAGGCATTCCTGGCAATGAAGCCGCTGACCAGCTTGCCAAGCAAGGTTCTACCGAGAGGCAACCAGACAAAGATTTGACTTACAAGGAGAAATGCACCATAATCAAATCTGCACCAAAGCCAACAGTCGAGAAGGATGACTACCACCTTCTCACCAGACAGGAGCAAGTCACGATATTCCGGCTTAGAACAGGGCATAACCGCCTGAACTTCCATGTGTGTCGGAAGCTTGGACTAGCTCCATCAACTGCCTGCAGCTGCAAAATAGGGGACCAGACTGCAGAACACATCCTCAAGGAGTGTCCCAATCTTCATGGGCTGAGGAAAACAACCTGGGCAACAGATACTTCTCTCCAGACGAAGTTACATGGCTGCCGGGAGGATCTGAGGTGGACGGCCCATTTCGTGTTTGCTGCCGGCTTGTCCATGTGATTCGCGAATGACAAGAAGGTATTGACAAGAAATGAGGTACGCTATTTATTGACAAGAAATTATGTAAGTTTGGTATTGACAAGAAATGAGGTACGCTATTTAATGACAAGAAATGAGGTAAGTTAGGTATTGACAAGAAATGAGGTACGTTATTTATTGACAAGAAATTATGTAAGTTTGGTATTGACAAGAAATGAGGTACGCTATTTAATGACAAGAAATGAGGTACGTTAGGTATTGACAAGAAATGAGGTACGTTATTTATTGACAAGAAATTATGTAAGTTTGGTATTGACAAGAAATGAGGTACGCTATTTAATGACAAGAAATGAGGTAAGTTAGGTATTGACAAGAAATGAGGAAAGCTATATGATAAAAAGACCTTTCTTGTCAATTAATAAACTAAACATTAAGAAACTCTACACCCCACTAGTAAGATCAATACAATACTTGAATATGGAAACGCATGGGGTGCACAGAATAAAGGAGACATATATGCTCTTGATGGAGTGCAAAGAATAAAGGAGACATATATGCTCTTGATGGAGTGCAAAGAATAAAGGAGACATATATGCTCTTGATGGAGTGCAAAGAATAAAGGAGACATATATGCTCTTGATGGAGTGCAAATAATAAATGAGACATATATGCTCCTGATGAAGTGCAAAGAATAAAGGAGACATATATGCTCCTGATGAAGTGCAAAGAATAAAGGAGACATATATGCTCTTGATGGAGTGCAAAGAATAAAGGAGACATATATGCTCCTGATGAAGTGCAAAGAATAAAGGAGACATATATGCTCCTGATGAAGTGCAAAGAATAAAGGAGACATATATGCTCTTGATGGAATGCAAAGAATAGAGGAGACATATATGCTCTTGATGGAGTGCAAAGAATAAAGGAGACATATATGCTCTTGATGGAGTGCAAAGAATAAAGGAGACATATATGCTCTTGATGGAGTTCAAAGAATAAGGAGACATATATGCTCTTGATGGAGTGCAAGGAATAAAGGAGACATATATGATCTTGATGGAGTGCAAAGAATAAAGGAGACATATATGCTCTTGATGGAGTGCAAAGAATAAAGGAGACATATATGCTCTTGATGGAGTGCAAAGAATAGAGGAGACATATATGCTCTTGATGGAGTGCAAAGACGAGCCTCTGAGCTTGTCCATGCGAGAAAAGACTACGGGAATTGAAACTACCAACATTAAGCTATAAACTACTAAATGATAAAGAGGACATTGGATATCTTTAAACTATCTGACAATACACAAACAATGGGTCATGCATTTTAACTTAATAAATGACAATGTCGCTTATATGTGAGGAAACAGTTCTTCTCATCTAGAGTTGTCAATATATGGAACGCTCTACCAGCAGCAGTGATGGTTACCGCACTAACAATGAACGCCTTTACAAACAATGTATGGAGCGCTCTACCAGCAGCAGTGGTGGTTACCGCACTAACAATGAACGCATTTACAAACAGTCTAAACAATCATTAATATGAGAAACCATGCGCCACATTGACGGACTAACACAAGAAATGAGGTAATTTAGGTACTGACAAGACATGAGGTAAGTTAGGTACTTATAAGAAATAAGGTAAGTTAGTTAGTTTAAACATAATTTATTGCCAAATATATACAGCAAAAGGTTTGGGCCACAAGTGCTATACACATTATAAAACGGCCCTCCCCAATACAATTCATTTACAGAAATATATTATGGCTACAAAAGTACAATTAAGAAAAAGATATGTTATTTTAAAGAAAAAATGCCAGCAGAAGTATTCACGTGAATGTGCTCGTGTGATGCTCGCCCCGGTCCGCGACCTCGAAACCCCCCCCCCCCCACGCATAATAAGAAATAGAAATACTATTATTACGCTAATTTGAAAACCTCGCAGTATCATGTATATACTTTTGAACTGAATTAAAAATACTTAGGTTCTGTTCATCTGAGAGTTCTTCTTTACCTTTAAGTAGAGTTTTTACACTAAGTGGATGATATTGACGTGTATATCTGAATAGTGCTATCCTTTGATTTAAAAATAGAGGGCATTTGAAAAAATAATGTTCGGCATCACACTCACAAATCGGGTCATCTTTTAAGTGATTATTACATAAGTCCGCATTCAAATTACTGCAACCATTTCTTATGCGTGTTTGGAGAACGGTTAGAGATCTTGAACCTTTGTAGTAATATGAAGGTACTTCATTTTGCTTAAATAATGCACATTTCAGTCGATACTTAAAACTAGATAAAGTAGGTGATGTTCGGATATGCTCTGTTAATGTATTCCATAAATCAACACTTGATGGTACAAAGGAATTCGAGAAGAGAGCTGTTCTTCTTGCCATTACTATGAAATTATCGGCATTTCTTAAATTGTAATTGTTTTCTTCACCAACTACCCTTGGAAAAATTGTTGAAAAATGCTCCGGCAGTAGACCGTTTTTTAATTTGTACATTATGACTAATTTCTGAAGTTTTCTTCTATCATTTAAGGAGATCCAGCCTATTTCTTCTATCAAGTTATTTATAGAAACTGATCGAGTTAAACCAGTGACAACTCGAGCTGCTTCAAATTGTAATTGTTCTAGTCTATTCTTATCGAGTTCAGTACAACTATCCCATACTACTGCAGCATATTCTAACAGTGGCCTCATATAAGATATATAAATTTGATTTAATGTTTTCCTGTTGATTGTAAATTTTAACGCTCGCATTCAATTTAGTACCTTTGATGCCGATTTAAAAATATTGTCTATATGCTCGTGCCATTTACCATTGTTGCTTAAAGTTACACCTAAATGTTTGTGGTATTCAGCAAAGGGTAACTGAATCCCATCAAAAAATAATACTGGATAGTGTTGTTCCCTAGTGGTGCTAAAGAACAGAGTTTCTGTCTTATTGGGATTACAATTTACCAACCAACGTTTAGACCAATCGGATATTAACCTCAAATCATGATTCAGTATTCCCTCTAGATCTTGAATAGTTGATGTCGTTTGGGCCAATGAGGTGTCGTCAGCAAATAACCTAGTTATACTTAATAAATTGTCCGCTATATCATTAACATAAACGAGAAAAAATAAAGGTCCGAGGATCGATCCTTGTGGTACACCAAAGCTAATAGTTTCACTGTTTGATATGCTGGACCCTACTATTACATTTTGAGTCCTATTTGATAAATAATTTTCTATCCAGCTTAATAACATTCCAGTTATACCATTTTGTTTCAATTTAAATAATAAACCTTCATGCCAAACCCTGTCAAAAGCTTTAGAAATATCACAGAAGATCATGAACATAAATTGTTTTGAGTCTAAGGTCTGGCATATTTGATGATAAATTTCTATCAGTTGATAAACACTAGAATGATTAGGTCTGAAGCCGCACTGGTTATAGTATATAAGGTTATTAAAAATCAAATGATTGTGAACATGTTTATAAATAACTCTGTCAGTGACTGAGTATTTTGTATCTCCATTTGGAAGAGTTGTAATTAGAGGCGGAATTTTATGACTGACTTTATTTTGTTTTACAAAATCCTTTACAAGCTTCCAATATTTTCGTTTATTTGTTTGTTGTGCGTCTACTAACGAGTCTTCAATATTATTATAAAATCTTGTTTTAGCATGCTTTACATAATTGTTAACTTTGTTTCTCATTTTTTTTAACTCATTCCAACCATCTATACTCTTGGTCATTAACGCTTTTTTTCTTATTTTGTCTCTTGCTTTTATTAGTTTTCTCAATTCAGAATCAAACCAAGGTTTGTCATTGGGCCTTATTAAGATATTTTTATTTGGAATACATGTTTTCGCAAGTTTAAGAAAAGTGTTATTAAATTCTAGACAGCATTCGTTTAGATCACCATTATTTAAAAAAGTCCAGTCAGTATTTGCAATCATATCATTTAACTGAGCAAAATTCGCTTTTTTATATATCTAAACATGTCGTTCATAGCAATTACTTAGATTATAACTAAAAGGCAAAATTGCATATGTTGCCCGATGGTCGCTTATTTCTTCAGGAATTAATAGTACACCCGAATTTATAATGTTAAGATCTTGCGATAAGACAATCGGGTCTATGGAAGTAGATGTATTTTCAGTCACTCTTGTAGGTTCGTTAATTACATTATTTAAATTATTTAACTCAAGTATATCTCGTAATTTGCGGTTAGTATTATTCAATTGATCCTCATTTATATCTCCTAATAAAATGAAGTGGCGACATTGTTCACCTGCTCTTTCTATACCAATATTTAAATTTTCCCAGAACTGAACGTTTGAGTTTGGTCGTCTATAAATTACACAAATAATTAAATCCTCACCTTTATTTTTCACTCTTATCCATATAGAATCTGGTATCAGTATTTCAAATTCGTTCAATCGTTCTGTGTGTAATTTTGAAGATGAGTATATCAATATTCCACCAGAGTGGGACGAAATATCATTACGATAAAACTGATTGTAGCCATCAATAGAAAGCGTTTAATCTAATACATTATTGTCTAGGTGAGTTTCAGTGAAACATAATATATCAAAGTCATTAAACTTATCTTTTATAAATTCTAGTTTATTTCGTATACTACGTATATTTAAGTGCATTATCCCCAAACTGTGATTTTGGTTAGCAGGTCCCGGATTTGATTCAATATCACCGCTTTTTAACAATATTAACTTTCTAAAGACACTTAGAGAAAATGAATACTCGCATTTTCCTATAAATGTTGAGTTAAATTTAAGGCATATTCGCGTATCAAGTGTAACAGTCGCTGTCTCCCTTCTAATTATATAACTATCCATTAGGTAATAAACATACATTCAAACGGTGATTCCTGGGAAACAAACACTGACACACATCTATAATAAAAAACACGGGTTTTTTCGAGATCGCACACGAGCAGCACAAAAAGCACAATAGCACGAGAAACATAACCAGACTAACAATACTATTCTCATTAAAATAACAACTGCATGAATGTATAGGTCTAAGGTGAAATGTCAAACAAGTTCCTAACTGATACGACATGTGGAATAAATTTTAATTCTACATTTTAAAATCCCATTATGTGCTATTCAATAGGAATTACAACGGAAAGAGTGTTCAAACGTGAAGTTACTGCCTTATATTTCCGCAACTGAATAATACTTTAAGACATGTGTCCAGAAAGAACTGGTTTCAAAATATATAACATTAGAATCAGTTTGCATCAGAATTACATTCTACTTTTTCAAATTAAAGAAAAAAAAATATTAAAAAAATAAATAAAAGAACATTGGGACTATAATTTTACAATATGGCTGTAATTATACAGTAAATATAGCTCATGCTATTGTGAGCAAAGTTCGTCTGCGCTGCCATTAAGTGCAGCATTTCACAAATGTATCATCATCATAATCGATATACAAACAAAGGGTATAAAAACCAATACACAAATACAGCATTTCACCAATTTGAATGCAATTCTTCATCATCATCATGTTCGTGAAAACCACCTCATTTCCATCAACATCGTTACTTGTGGTTATTAAGTGTTCTTAATCAATATACAAACAAACGATATTAAAGTTGTATCATTACCATGCTCTTATTTAAGATTCATAATCAGTATATACACAGAAGGTCTACAAGCTGTACCACTAATACAGCATTTCACCAATTTGAATGCAATTCATCATCATCATCATCATAGTCGTGAACGCCACCACATTATCATCTTCATCATCGTCATCATCACAATTAGTATGTAGTTGATCATGTTTCATAATCGATATTCAAACAAGAGGTACAAAAAGCCATACCACTTTATACAGCATCTAACCAACTCAAATGCAATACATCATCATCATCATCATCATCATAGTCGTGAACGCCACCACATTATCATCATCATCATCGTCATCATCACAATAAGCATGTAGTTGATCATGTTTCATAATCGATATTCAAACAAAAGGTACAAAAAGCCATACCATACATGAGGTAAGTTAGTTATTGACAATAAATGATCTACGCTATATATTGACAAGAAATGATGTAAGTTAGGTACTGACCTGAAATGAGGAAAGTTAGTTACTGACAAAAAATGAGGTAAGTTAGGTATTGACAAGAAATGAGGTAAGTTAGGTAGTGACAAGAAATGAGATAAGTTAGGTATTGACAAGAAATGAGATAAGTTAGGTACTGACGAGCATTATGGTAATTTAGGTATTGACGACAAGAAATGAGGAAACTTAGATACTGACAAGAAATGAAGTAAGCTAGGTACTGACAAGAAATGAGGTAAGCTAGGTACTGACAATACATTATCTAAGATAGATACTGACAAGAAATGAGGTAAGTTAGGCATTGACAAGAAATGAGGTAAGTTAGGTACTGACAAGAAATGAGGTAAGATAGGGACTGACAAGAAATGAGTTAAATTAGGAACTGACAAGAAATTAGGAAAGCTATATATTGACAAGAAATGAGGTAAGTTAGGTACTGACAAGAAATGGGGTAAGTTAGATACTGACAAGAAATGAGGTAAGCTATATGTTGACAATAAATGAGGTAAGTTAGGTACTGACAAAAAATCAGGTAAGTTAAGTACAGACATGAAATGAGTAAAGCTATGTACTGACAGGAAATGAGGAAAGTTAGGTACTGACAAGAAATGAGGTAATTTAGGTACTGATAAGAAATGAGGTAAATTAGGTACTGACAAGAAATGAAGTAAGTTAGGTACTGACAAGAAATGAAGTAAGCTAGGTTCTGACACGAAATGAGGAAGGTTAGGTACTGACAATAAATGAGGTAAGTTAGGTACTGACAAGAAATGAGGTAAGTTGGGCATTGACAAGAAATTAGGTAAGTTAGGTATTGACAAGAAATGAGGTAAGTTAGGTATTGACTAGAAATGAGATAAGTTAGGTACTAACAAGAAATGATGTAAGTTAGGTACTAACAGGAAATGAGGCAAGTTAGGTACTGACAAGAAATGAGTAAGTTAGGTATTGACAAGAAATGAGGTAAGCTATATGTTGACAACAAATGAGGTAAGTTAGGTACTGAAAAGAAATGAGGTAAGTTAAGTACTGACAATAAATAAGGTAAGCTAGGTACTGACAAGAAATGAGGTAGATAGGTACTGACACTAAATGAGGTAAGTTAGGTACTGACAAGATATGAGGTAAGTTAGGTACTGACAAGAAATGAGTAAGTTAGGTACTGACAAGAAATGAGGTAAGCTATATGTTGACAACAAATGAGGTAAGTTAGGTACTGACAAGAAATGAGGTAAGTTAAGTACTGACATGAAATGAGGAAAGCTAGGTACTGACAAGAAATGAAGTAAGTTAGGTACTGACAAGAAATGAGGAAAGCTATATATTGACACGAAATGAGGTGAGTTAGGTACTGACAAGAAATGAGGTAAGTTAGGTACTGACACGAAATGAGGTAAGCAAGGTTCTGACACGAAATGAGGATGGTTTGGTACTGACAAGAAATTAGGTAAGTTAGGTACTGACAAGAAATGAGGTAAGTTAGATACTGACAAGAAATGAGGTAAGATAGGTATTGACAAGAAATGAGGTTTGTTAGGCATTGATAAGAAATGAGGTTAGTTAGGTTTTGACAAGTATTAAGGTAATTTAGGTACTGGCAAGAAATGAGGTACGTTAGGTATTGACAAGAAATGAGGTACGCTATTTATTGACAAGAAATTTGGTAAGTTGGATACTGATAAGACACGAGGTAAGTTAGGTACTGACAAGAAATGAGTAAAGTTAGATACTGATTGGAAATGAGATAAGTTAGGGACTGACAAGAAATGAGGTAAGTTACGTACTGACAAGAAATGAGGACAGCTATATATTGAGAAGAGATGAGGTAAGTTAGATACTGACAAGAAAAGGTGTACGTCAGGTACTTGCACGAAATGAGGTGAGCTTGGTACTGACAAGACATTAGGTAAGCTAGGTACCGACAAGAAATTAGGAAAGTTAGGTACTGACAAGAAATGAGGTAAGTTAGGTACTGATATGAAATGAGGTAATTGGGTACTGACATGAAATGAGGTCAGCTATGTACTGACAAGAAATGAGGACAGTTAGGGACTGACAATACATGAGGTAAGTTAGGTATTGACAAGAAATGAGGTACGTTATTTATTGACAAGAAATGAGGTACGCTATGTATTAACAAGAAATGAGGCAAGTTAGGTACTGACAAGTATTGATGTACGCTATTTATTGACAAGAAATGAGGTACGCTATGTATTAACAAGAAATGAGGTAAGTTAGGTACTGACAAGAATTGATGTACGCTATTTATTGACAAGAAATGAGGTAAGTTAGGTATTGACAATAATTGATGTACGCTATTTATTGACAAGAAATGAGGTAAGTTAGGTACTGACAAGAATTGATGTACGCTATTTATTGACAAGAAATGAGGTAAGTTAGGTATTGACAAGAATTGAGGTAAGCTCGGTAATGACAAGAAATGAGGTACGCTATGTATTGACAATAAATGAGGCAAGCTCTGTATTGACAATAAATGAGGCATGCTTTGTCATGCTTGACATTTTCACAGTTCGTAATTATTGGTGATTAGCTAGACTTCGCTCTCATCTATTCAAATTTCTGTCGTTTAGCTTGGAATGTTGGAACATTTATCATAGTGCATACTCTTGTCAGCATTTGTTGGCATGGTTATTAACAGACGATCCAGGTACGCGATCGATGATTCATGATTTCGTCTACAAGGGTTGTGTTTCCACAACTAATTAATTTTGCAGTGTATAAGTTCAATGCAATTGTTATGAAGTATTTCTTACGGATGTTGGTGATGGTCACGGGTTCGAGCCCCGCTTAGACCGTATGTGTTTTTTTATGTGAAAACGTTGGCAGTTTCTTACGGAGGTTGGTGCACCAAGTACTGGTTAACCACTGGAGCCTGCCCAGGAAAGGTGTTATTAGGTAAACTGCCCGTCGCTCAAATGGGCAATTTGTAGTGACGTTAAATAAACTTATATAAAAATGCCTTTTATTTGTGTGTCTGTCTGTGTGTCTGTATGTGTGTGTGTCTGGATGCGTGTCTGTCTGTGTGTGTATGCCTGTCTGTTAGCAGAATAACTCAAAAGGTTGTTGGTGGATTTTGTATACTAACAGTATGTATTTACTATACTATGAATGTCCCATGTCCTGCAAACTTAGAATATGAAATAAAGCTTGAAAACTTGTTGAGCATGTGTTTAATGTCACACATTGAGCAGGTGTTTAATGTCACACATTGAGCATGTGTTTAATGTCACACATTGAGCATGTGTTTAATGTCACACATTGAGCATGTGTTTAATGTCACACATTGAGCATGTGTTTAATGTCACACATTGAGCATGTGTTTAATGTCACACATTGAGCATGTGTTTAATGTCACACATTGAGCAGGTGTTTAATGTCACACATTGAGCATGTGTTTAATGTCACACATTGAGCATGTGTTTAATGTCACACATTGAGCATGTGTATAATGTCACACATTGAGCATGTGTTTAATGTCACACATTGAGCATGTGTTTAATGTCACACATTGAGCATGTGTTCAATGTCACACATTGAGCATGTGTTTAATGTCACACATTGAGCATGTGTTTAATGTCACACATTGAGGTGTTAGTAATATGTGTTCCAATTATAAAATAATAAAGCTATATCTTAGATGAAGAACATAATAACCTATCGTTAATTGTGAAAACATCACATCATTAAGCTCATTATTTCTACAAGTATATATTTTATGAAATACAAGCTGTACATTAACATGATTGAGAATTATAAACGTAGAATCCTCTGTTCTAAACGAAACATATCAGGATATAAACGTAGAATCCTCTGTTCTAAACGAAACATATCAGGATATAAACGTAGAATCCTCTGTTCTAAACGAAACATATCAGGATATAAACGTAGATTCCTCTGTTCTAAACGAAACATATCAGGATATAAACGTAGAATCCTCTGTTCTAAACGAAACATATCAGGATATAAACGTAGAATCCTCTGTTCTAAACGAAACATATCAGGATATAAACGTAGAATCCTCTGTTCTAAACGAAACATATCAGGATATAAACGTAGATTCCTCTGTTCTAAACGAAACATATCAGGATATAAACGTAGAATCCTCTGTTCTAAACGAAACATATCAGGATATAAACGTAGAATCCTCTGTTCTAAACGAAACATATCAGGATATAAACGTAGAATCCTCTGTTCTAAACGAAACATATCAGGATATAAACGTAGATTCCTCTGTTCTAAACGAAACATATCAGGATATAAACGTAGAATCCTCTGTTCTAAACGAACCATATCAGGATATAAACGTAGAATCCTTTGTTCTAAACGAAACATATCAGGATATAAACGTAGAATCCTCTGTTCTAAACGAAACATATCAGGATATAAACGTAGAATCCTCTGTTCTAAGCGAAACATATCAGGATATAAACGTAGATTCCTCTGTTCTAAACGAAACATATCAGGATATAAACGTAGAATCCTCTGTTCTAAACGAAACATATCAGGATATAAACGTAGACTCCTCTGTTCTAAACGAAACATATCAGGATATAAACGTAGACTCCTCTGTTCTAAACGAACCATATCAGGATATAAACGTAGAATCCTCTGTTCTAAACGAACCATATCAGGATATAAACGTAGAATCCTTTGTTCTAAACGAAACATAGCAGGATATAAACGTAGAATCCTCTGTTCTAAACGAACCATATCAGGATATAAACGTAGAATCCTCTGTTCTAAACGAACCATATCAGGATATAAATATATCAAATTGGACATTGCACATGATTAATTATTTTGAAAATTGTAAGCAGATATCTTAAATCCGACCAAATAGAAATGAAATGTTGGTTTGTGGTAACATCACTAGGTAGTATGTCTGTTTGACACCTGTTTGGTTGACGTATTTTGAGTATTCATGAATATTTTCAATAATCTACATGATACAATGTACTCCCAACACTCAATACTGAGTATGACTGGGAGGCGCTTGTCAGGGATAGTTGCTAAAATCTCATTAATTGACAGAGAGTGCTAAATATAACTACATACTAAGGTTAAACACAGTCAGTAGTGTTACATGAGTGATACAGCACAAATGGTCACGCTAGGGCTGCACTGTGCATAGTAGTGGAGGCTATTCCAAAGACGTATTGTTCGTGGGGAAAACATAGTTAATATAGTGCTGGGTCCGGGACTGCGGAATTAAGTAGTTTAGATTCTTTGTAGGTGTTAGTTGGTTGTGGTCGAAACATACTAAGTGATTTCTGATTTTGTATAGGTATATGACTGATGATTGTATGCATCAATATTCAAATGTTAGTCAGTTCAGGGAATTAATCAGTGTTGTTACACTGCTTGCATAATTTTAATCATTGCAAATGTTTATAAGCCTTTTATTTGCTTTGACCTTCTTATGTTTGGTCTTCACGTTCCTTTTAATGAATCTATGAGAGTTAATAGCTTTAGGGGAGATGGTGTTTATATGGGTAGACCAGTTTAAATCTTTACTAATTGTAACACCTATGTAGACGTTAGTACCATGTTGTGATGTGTGTAAGGGAACATGAGTGGTTTTCTTTTGCGAGTAATTCTATATACTGAAGAGTCTATATATTTAATTAAATAAGCTTATTTTAAGTTTTGTTGCAAGGCGTGGCATTTATTCGGACTGTCTAAACTGATTTACCGATATTTACAATTATTTCGGAATATTACAATAGTTACACTACCGCTCAGTTGTTAAAATCTTTGTTTTCTTTGTTTGTTTTTTTAAAAAATCGTTTCAATATATATATCGTTTCATTATAGATTTACCTTAATTCATTTTCAAATCATGTGATATTTTTCATTTAACGTCGGACGTTCGTCGAACCGTAACTTCCTAACATTCTGGAAAATATTCCTTATGTTGAAAATGGTTAACCGTAACGATTGGGCATGTGGTGTGGGACGTAGGTCCCATCCTCCCGTACTCTGATCGTCTTGTTAGCCATACCAATGACTTCAACCGCACATAGGGTACCACATAGGGTACTACATAGAGTACCACATAGGGTACATAGGGTATCACATAGGGTACCATATAGGGTACCACATAGGGTACATAGTGTACCATATAGGGTACCACATAGGGTACCATATAGGGTACCACATATGGTACCACATAGATACCACATAGGGTACCACATAGGGTACCATATAGGGTACCACATAGGGTACCACATAGATACCACATAGGGTATCACATATGGTACCACATAGGGTACCACATAGGGTACCACATATGGTACATAGGGTACCACATATGGTACATAGGGTACCACCTATGGTACATAGGGTACCACATAGGGTACCACATATGGTACATAGGGTACCACATATGATACCACATATGTTACCACATAGGGTACCATATAGGGTACCACATAGGGTACCACATAGGATACCACATATGTTACCACATAGGGTACATAGTGTACCATATAGGGTACCACATAGGGTACCACATAGGGTACCATATAGGGTACCACATAGGGTACCACATAGGGTACCACATAGGGTACCACATAGGATACCACATATGTTACCACATAGGGTACCACATAGGGTACCACATATGGTACATAGGGTACCATATAGGGTACCACATATGGTACATAGGGTACCACATAGGGTACCACATATGGTACATAGGGTACCACATAGGATACCACATATGTTACCACATAGGGTACCACTAATATCACTGATGAGTAGGGGTATTGCAATGTTAATTGTCATATCTATTATTATTACACATACTTTATTGCTTCCATCCGATAGGGCACTTCGCTTTATTGCTTCCGTCCGATAGGGCACTTTGTGTTGGCACTATGATGCCGGTGAATAGAAGCAATAATCAAACGATCCATCCTAACTTAATTTCTAAGTGTTTCCACGTATTTCATTGTATGTATAAATGTAACGCGATAAAATATTATAGAAATAATTAGAAGCAATACATTGTAAGCCATCTGTCACACTGAATCATCTGTCACACTGACATTTACATGAGATAAATACACACACCTGTGGTCATTAATGCGTCATCACTAGGATATAAGTAGTTATATTGCATGTCGCGTAGTAATTCGATACTCAATAGAAAATTATACGCAGTCATTTAGTAATGAGATACGATGCCAGAGACGCGTTCCATAAAATGCAACAAATGCATTGATGCAAAGCATCAAAACCGCCGCAAAATGGTAATGATACTTGTAAGCTAGACGAAGACGACATAGAAAAACCATGGTATGCCAATACCATAGGTTTTGAACTTTTGACATACAGTGATATACATTAATTTTGGAATTACTGTTCAACACTTTCATTCCAATTGACTAGCCAATACTCCCATTGTATGCCTGCATGCAATGGTTAACACAACATTACCTAATTGCCATTTTAAATAACAACATAAATGTAACTGCCTGAAATTCGACGTCAGTTATAAATTAAAGCTCGAACAACAACGCTGAAATATGTTCTACATGTTTAATAAAGACATTATATCGAATAATGGCCGCGACGTGTGAACGATTATAACAATCAAAGAATGTATACATATTGAATACGTTATGGTACGAACACGTCGCGGCCGATAACCGCCAAAACAACGGCCACTACAGATCAAACAGATAATATGATACGCGGGCGGCAGCCTGAATCATAGCTGCTTCAGACACCCTGACATATCTTAAATAGCAGGCAGCCTGAATCATAGCTGCTTCAGACACCCTGACCTATCTTAGATAGCAGGCAGCCTGAATCATAGCTGCTTCAGACACCCTGACTCATAGCTGCTTCAGACACCCTGAATCATAGCTGCTTCAGACACCCTGACATATCTTAAATAGCAATCCGAAGTCCAGTTGCAAAAGCGTTGAATAATCTCCCCAGCCACACCAACGTTATAAAGCGTCGTACCTATTTAGTTTTTTATTGCTTTATCTGTATCTGTCTTTGCTTACACAGCCGGTTGTCTCGAATGTACTATCTGTCTTGTTCAGAGTTCTGTAATGAAAGAACGTTGAGAGAGCAGCCTCGATCTTCACGCTTCTGTCGTCTCGCCGTGTCTCTCAGAATCTCGTCTCGTGCTGCCGTGATGATATTTCCCCGGCCTAAAGCCGTACCGAACCGGATATATCACCACAATCTCCCCCACTTTATCAAAAGTGTTTGGCATATAGTAATTCAAGAACCAGGCAGTTTGGGTTATATTCACACAGTAATCCGACATGTAAGAAACTATCGAAGAGCTGGATCGAGATGATGTCTTCCGTTGATCTGACATGTAAATAACTATCAGATTGAACTTCCACACTGTCCATGTTCACTGTATTATGGCATGTAGGAAACTACCATGATATCTCAAAGGCTTGGCAGGTTGTACTTTCAGAATCAGTCCATTTGTTTCATATTAACACAGTAAAGTAAATCAGTCCGTTTACAATTTCCACATCGATGCTTATCTATGGACAGAGCGTCTGTCGCTGTCACATCCACACACGAACCATGGTACCATACATCGCAGTAGTCTCACTGGATCATGAACCATCCCTGTCATGGCTTCCTACATAAACAATACAACTCCCCATCTGCTTGATCAGGACTCGAATCCTCACCTGGCGCCTCTTTCCACTGTTTAATCCAAGCTGGCAGCTTCCTGACATTACAGGGTTTCAGTCGATCATGGTTCACTACCAATACGCTATACCGTAATTTGACCCTAAAAAGAGAGACTGAAAACTTCTTCCCAATTATTGCTGGGCATTTCCAAGGGGAAGACAACTTCTTGCACTTACCTTTCAACATAGCGGTATATAATAGATATACTATATCGCCTACCTCATACGACCTTTCCAGTATTCTAAGGTCATAATTCCTTTTCATCCGCTTCAAGGAAGTCTTCAAAGTCTTTCTCGCTGCATTATGTGCTTCTTGCATTGTACTAGTAAGCTTTGCTACATAGTCATCTGCGTCCGCAGTCTTGTCTACAGCGTGTGGGAACATCAAATGAGCTAGTACATTTACTTCTCTCCCCAATATTAATTTGTTGGCTGTAAACCCAGTATTGCGATTCACTGAAGCTCTTAGAGCCCCAGCCAACTGTTGTAAATGAGTATCCCACTGGTTTTGAGACTTGCCTATAAAATATCGAACGGCGTCCATCAGAGTGCGGTTGTATCTCTCTACTTGACCATTTGCGGAAGCTCTATATGGTGTTGTCCTAGTTTTGTGGATATGTAGAGCCTCACACAAGGCAGTAAACAGCTTAGATTAGTTATGACTTTGATCAGAAAACAACTGCAGCGGGTACCCGAACCCGAACCGGAGTTATCACCACAGTTAAAATAATATGAAGCCCCGCAACGGCGGAATACATACATAGACTAGCTTTCTGGATCTATGACACAGCTGTATCGTATACGTTTTTTAAAATTTGAATCCAGACAGTTAGCATCGACGCAAAGCAGATGCCCATTTTTATAAATACAAACGGCTGAACTGTCAGGCTCAGCGGGAACTACTTTGCACATATGATTATATGCCTTCACGGGACACAGTGTAGTAGGTGGACATGCCATTAATGGTACTGTATAGTAAGTTCTATCTACGAACTGATTAGTTTTGGAGTACTTGACTCTGACTTGAATATCATAATCCACAATCATAAAGTCTTTTCTACATAGAAATTTATGTTGATCAAAATCCAAAACAGTTGGAGGTGCAATAGTAGAGTTTCTCGTCATGGTGTAAAAACAAATTAAAAACATACACCACATAGTATCGTGTAACGGAATTTTCATATCAAGTTGACAGAATAGACTAAATAAAATATAGGGTGTAATCGGCGACGCCTGTTTCGGTGTATGAAACAACAGTTTCCCTAAGCCTCTCAGAGTCAGTTTATAGTGTACGTTATCGAGACTTAGAAAAACAACATCACATAAAATGTGATAAACTTTTACACCATTAACGTAATTTCTGATACTTTGTACAGACTTCATTGAACGACTCAGAAATTGCACAAACATACATATAATATCAACAGACACTGGTAAAGGTTTACAATGAAGACAATACAAAAAAGTAGAACGGATCTAATTTGAGCTTTCAAGTTCTTATAGGTTTCAAGTGCATACGCTGTCCTTTGGGTAGACTTTAGTTCTTTTTTCAAACCTGCAGAGCGATCATTTGTCTCTGTAAATAAATTAAGATAAAGACATTATTTGAGACTATATCAAGCCTAGCGAAACATACTAATCATAAATATGCCCATTTTGAGGTAAAACAGATAATTCTAACTTTAGATGTCCCAATAAAATGAGCAATAAAAAAGAGATCAAATTCCTACAGTGACGCGGTGAAATCCATACAATGTTTTAACTGTAAAAGCAAAACTCATGTACGCAAGGATTGTCCGCATGACATCATGTGTCATAATTGTATGCACGAATGACACAAACAATCTGAGTGTACGAATGATCATTACGGCGATTATGAGGAAGATATACTGGAGAGTCGTAGGGCACATGAACGGGACATATCGGTAATGGGTGACGTCGAGGAAAAGGTCCCCGAGATATCTGATGACGGTTGGGACCAAATTCTTAAGGAATCCCCGATAACACCATGGGAGGCCCAGCCAACACCACATGATAGTTCAACGTACAATCATCTGGAAAATTACCCCAACAACTCAAACAGTGACTCAGTCCTTATGGAGCATGAAACCATGACAAAAAAGGTTAAGTTGATTCTGGGGGACTCCAACGGTGTAAGGCTCCATATCAAAGACAATCACATATAAATGTTTCAACTATGATTCCTAACACAACAGCAAATGAAGCTGTAAGCTCAGCTATATTTCATTTAGGAACAAATGAGTAACAGGAAAGTATCAAAAACGAAGACATAGTGGGAAATGCAAAGTGTGCTATGAAGGAAGTAGAGAACAAATGGCCCGGAATTCCGATTGCTTTCTCGAGCATCATACCAAGGCGCGGAACATCCACTCTTGTTCATGTCTTGCCCAATCAAGAAAGTGATCGTAAAACGTTTTTCAACTCTCTTTCTAATCATTTTTCAACTATAATTAATGCAATTATAGTTTAGGGTGATTATTACTGTGTACAGAATACAAAATATGATAGTAAAACGAAATATGTGTCGCGTGCTCGTAACCATGACGAGGGCTGGCGCGAATTGTCTAATTTGATGTCAAGCCTCGATCTGGAAGATATCTGGCGCAGACGAAACCCGGGCGTAAAGGCAGTCGGAACAATGGGAAATCGAGGATAGATTATTTCCTAACGTCAATTTCTATTGACAACGAAATAGAAAGCACGAAAATAACACATTTTCCACACTCGGATCATGATGCGGTAACTATAAATTATTAATCCAGACAATGCCGAACGCGGACCAGGGTTATGGAAACTGAAGTGTAGTATTCTACAAAATGAAGAATATATAGAACGCAGAGACTGTTTTTGGAATGTATGGACTGAAAAGAAATCAAACTATGGATCTTGAAGGTTATGGTGGGACATGTTTAAACACAATCTTAAATTAATAACTATTGACTTTTGTTCTGAATTAAATGAAAATGATATGAATATAATTATTCTTGAAAAGAAACTGCAGGGACTAAAAGAAAAAGTTAATAAATTGACCTTTAATAATCAAATAGATGAAATTACTTTAAACATTTCATACTACGAGTTAAAGGCAGACGCGGCAAAAATACGGTCAAAATCAAAATTTATACAAGACAATGAGAAGTCAACTGCCTACATTTTTTAGAGAAGGGAAACGGAAAACAAAAGCTACGGTCGAAAATAAAGTCCGAATAAGGGGAGATACTATGTGGGATAAACAACATTTTAAAGATGCAAAAAGCTTTCTATCAGACACTGTTTACATAAGAAAATGTGGATTTAAGTGCAGCTGACAAACTAGTATCCACCGTGGATAAACATATTAGCGGATCCCAAAGGAGTGACTTAGAATCCGATCTAAAGAAATTGAATCAGTTGTTTATAAGTTTAAAAAATCGAAATCGCCCGAGGAAGACGGAATACCGACGAAATGGTATCAACAATTTTTGTATCTAATTAAGAACGATGTGCATGATCTAGTAGCAGAAATACTTCACCAAAATACATTATGTACGTCGCAGTGTCGAGGACTTCTATCGTTGATTTATAAAAATGGTGATCGCGAAAATTTAAAAAATGGCGTCCCATAACTTTGTTGAATGTGGATTATAAAATTATTGCGATTTCATATACCAAGACCAAAAGGGATATATAAACGGAAGAAACATAAATGAAGCCAATAGACTTATTCAGGATATAATTGAGTACACAGGCAATGCAAAAAATGATGGGATAATTTTTTTTTTAGTAAAGTTGTTGATAGATGTGAATGGTAGTGGATAAATTTAAGTCTAGAAAAATTTGGATTCGGGGAGAAATTTAGGGGATGGGTAAACATGTTGCTGAAACACTCAAAAACTGCAATTCAAACAAATGGCTTTGCGTCTGATTTTTTCGCAATATCATGATCAATAAAGCAAGGTTGTCCAATAGCGCCAATCTTATACATCATCTTAAGCTGCACCGATGGCATGCAGTATCCGAGCAAATAATATCATTAGTGGAATTCCAATACCGTCACCCCACAATAAGTATGGTGAAGCCAAATTAAACCAATACGTTGACGAACATACACATTTTCGCATCAAGTGCAAAGTTAAACAAAGAAAAGACTATAGGCCTCCTCATTGGAAAATTCAAAGGTACAACTCCTAATTTTGATGAAATTAGATGGATAAAGTCAAATGTTAATACATTAGGGGTGTATCACGGATAGAAAATCAATGACGATGATATTTGGCGGGGGGGGGGATTAAAGCCTGCTTAGAAGTATGGAAATCCAGATATCTCACAATACAAGGAAAACGTTTAGTAGTAAAATCATTTGCTTACTCAACAATTATCTTTGAAATGGAAACAAGGGGGATACCAGGAAACTACGAAAATGAACTAGAAATCTTAATACAAAATTGCGTGTGGAGTGGTAAAAAAGCCCAGTCTCAAAGCAAACTCTTAAACGCGATAAAATGAATGGTGGTCTTAATTATGTTAACATAAAGGATTTTCAACTCGCTCTAAACGTAAAAATGATATTTAAAATAATTAATTCCGATAACCAAAATTGGAATGCTACAGGAATGAACTACCCAAAATCCTTTGATCAAGTATTTGGGGTGCCATTTTTTCTGTGTACATGTTCGTATACTGGAAAAATCCAACTAAGCAACAAAAAATGTCTTCTTTTTATGAAAAAGCAATCCAAAATTGGAGATTGTTTCTGCAAAGTGTTGAACCAAATTTTAGATGTCAATACTTTTGGGAACAAAAGAATCATGCTAAGGAACACGCATTTGCTTTTAAGATCCTTTACATTGAGTGGAATTACAAGGATAAGAGATATCTGGGATAAAAACACAGGAAAATTTATATCAGAAGCTATGATTTTGCTAAAGCTAAATCACAAAAGAAATTGGATTTCGGAATGGTCTCAGTTAAAACAAAAGCAT
The DNA here is from genome assembly GCA_014843695.1 of Archivesica marissinica. Lineage (NCBI taxonomy): Eukaryota > Metazoa > Mollusca > Bivalvia > Venerida > Vesicomyidae > Archivesica > Archivesica marissinica. Next base: position 48,812,175 of record CM026391.1, read on the forward strand.
TCCTATTAACTACATAAACTTGTTGAAAACAGGCAATGCTCTATCGAAAAGCAAATCAAGTATAAACTGGTCTAATATGCAGCTTAGAACAGATCGTGGCACATTAATTGAACCAAAGGAATTGAAAACACAAATAATTATGTGTACAGCAAAGAAACAAACACGAAACTAGGAAGCGAGATTAAATGGCAACAACTGCTATATAAGACAGAGATGGAGCATGGTGTGGTCAATTATTTATAAAGCCTACGATTCTTTACCCGCTAAACAGTTCCAGTGGACATTTCTTCACAACTTTATTTTTACTGAACATAAACTTAATCTAATGAACGTTTCCAATTGCCTGTGTAATATATGTAAAAATAAACGAGAAACATTATATCATCACTTCTGGGAATGCAGTAAGATACAACAAATGCTTGCGAAGCTGTGTACTCTTATAAATGAAAGTATTAGTTTGCTGAATAATATCTGTCAGGTAAACCTAGATATTCAACATGTGGTATTTGGATTCATAGAAGTCATAGAGGGTTCCGATTTTCTTAATACACTGATCTTTGAATTATAGAAACGATTTGAAGTATTCTAGCTCCACAAAATCAGCCGAAGGGAAATATGTATGAACCACAATATAAAAAGCGACGATGTAAAAATAATCCACAGCTTTATGTGTATAATCAATGGGAAATAACCCTATATTGCGACCAATATATCAGAAATAGAGTTACAATCCAAATCCCAATATTTATGTATTTACGCTAACATTTCGATTTCGGTAAGATGAAGAAAATAGGTTGGATATTCCAAAAAAACATGTATGTGGGCTGAAATTGTTTCCCTGTACCTCATATACACAGCAAGGGACAAAAACATGTATTAACGAGATGGAATCAGCTGGGTGGGTGGGGACAGCGTAAGGCATGCAACGTTCGACATTCTAGCCCTAAGTCGCTAGACGTGGAGTTGGAGATGGGGTTGAAATGCCCAAGGTCGAGTGTCATATGTTTATTCACATTTATGTTGGAATCAATACTATGTTCCATATATTCTATATATATGAAGCACATTTCATGTTTCGGTGACGATTATGTGGACAATTAGACATGTATATAAAGTATAAAATCTAAAAATATGTTTCTAAAATGTAAAATATATATTATGAAAATAAAAAAATAATCATAAATATGAAAATTAAGTAATCACGTGTCAATTACAAAACTAATAAGCAAACTAATAACGAGCTACATGTACATATAATACAAACGATTTGCTCGCTAATGCTTATGGATACAATATCGTCACTTCAGTCACATACATGGATTCAGTCACCATTCAATAATTCTCTGCTCATTTTTACCAGTTGTTCACAAAGTTAAACAAACTGTCTTCAACGTAAATTTCATCCTGTGGCAAAAGTCCAGATTCTTCAAAGAACCTCTGATGCTTCGAAGTGTCTATATGCCAGCGTGAAAGTATATCCGCTAGTCTATTTTCTCTCGAAGACAGATATACAGCAGGCATTTCAGATTCCTCCGTTTTTTAAATCCTGAATAAATGTCCAACACCGACGGCAACTGAACACTAACTGACCAGTGACGTAAAATATTCACTCAATTAATTCATGCTCCACTGGTCATTGAACGAATGGTCAAAGGGAAATCACTCGTTTAATTAAGACTTTTTGTATAAAAAGTTTTAAATTACCCCACCCAAGATAATTACATGTATGTCATTTAATATAGTCAACTACAAACACCTGGACATGTCATGAAATGTTTTACATACTATTTTTGTGAATTGAGTTACGGGTTGCAATATCATCAATACAGAATATAAATGTTTTAAAAATTGTTTTACTTACGAGCGTTATTTAGATTATTTACCTTATGAACTACGTTGTGGTTTTACCAACGTTAGAATAGCTGGCCATTTTCTTCGTATCCAAACAGGTCGATATGGCAGGAGCCAAATTCCAAGAAACGAGAGATATTGTTTATATTGTGGATTGATAGATATTGAAGATAATTATCATTTTATTTGTATATGTCCATGTTATAACAACCTACGTAAACAATTGATTGATTGCAATAGACCGTCTGTATACAAATACATAATTTAGCCAAATTTATATAATTATCTTTAGCTATTAGAAATAATATAAATGTGTAATCGTCAAAACGTATATATTACTCTCACTTAAATTTCAATTGTCACGTGATCATAACAAGTCATTCGAAATAAAATTTCTGTTCTGTTCTGTTCTGATCACTAATGGCGAACTAATAATAGGCCCAGACATGGGTTTTATAATTGATGTGAGTGTTCAATATGGACGCAATAAGCGAGATGTCAGTATCTGTATTGGTACTGTTACGGAAACATTACTTAATACTTATGAATGAGCAGAGTGGAAATCCACCATTTTGATACATTTTGTGAATAGTAGGGGCCAGTATAAAGGGAGTTATGGGTAAAAGAATACAACTGTACTTCTACTCTCATACATTATGATTTAGATTACGAATAGTAATAGCGATGATTGCAACGCAAACATATTTAAAGCAGTCCACAATTACATCCGGGAAAGCAGACGATTGTCATGATCATCTGTTCACTAAGTGTTGTATGCTTGCCCCATTGAACTATCCGAATGAATATATCATGTTCCTCTTTCTATATTTTCTTCTTTCTTCTGAGTCAATCTCAATTTCAACCTTCTAAATTAGTTAGTATATTAGGTACCTTAATAATCTCTTTATCTTATTGATATTCTAACAACGACGTGTCAATCTCTGGAGTCCGTTAGAAATAGTATGAAAGATTGAGAATAATAATAATAATAATAATAAATACTTTATATTACGAGAGAACACATTTAACAAAAGTTAATATACCATGAGGCCCTCACGATATATACAATCAAATGATAGGACTATAAGTGAAAACTGCATATTGGAATTAAATAGTAATGTTTAAACTGAAGTAGAGAAACTATATATATATAATGACGAAATATGTGGATTCAATGTTTTCAGGCTCTAATTCATGTGTATAGGTGAACATATTTTTCACCGTACTTACGCGTCCTCCAGAACATTGATGTCCATTTTTAAGTTTGCGTACGGGATTTACAAGCACTAAGAATTCTTGTCAATTCTTGTCCAGGTATACATTCGGACAACTTAATACCCTTCTTTGAAATGTTTTCACTTCTTTACCTAGTCTACCAATTGCTTGAAGTACATGTAACCCATTTGAATTTGGTACCATGAAATATGACCTTTGGTGTTATCCGTGTACTTGTTTTTGTACTCTTCACTTTTCTTTATTCATTTACAAGTTCTTCACTGCACTTTCAAATTCAGTTACTACACTGACTGTCGCCTATTAAATGGTTGTGCTTTTCTTTCAGTGGTAACTATTTCATTTCATTATTTCTTATTCAGTTTGCTGATTTTCCTCATGTACAAGACATTCAGCTCATTGCTTTGTTTAGATTATATTTGGTTTAAACATATTTATTTTCTGCCATGTACATGGTTATTTACAATAAATTGAAATACGGAATCGGACAGAAAGCTATACACCTTATGGTTTTCCTCTCCTTCTCCTAGATTATATTTAGATTTCATCAGCTGGCTTTAATCTTTCCCAGTCGAGCTACATTACACTTGTACATCAAATCGTAACTTTGTTTCCTACTTTTAAATCTTCAAGTACTTTAGGAGCTTCTCAGTGTCTCGTTCTGTATTCATCCACCGCACATGCATTCTGAAACTGTGCATTTTCTTTTCTCTGTTTTTATCAACCTGCGCCATGTTTAGTGACAACTTACTATTTGCACCAACCAGACCAGTACATTAGTTGCTGCTATCAGTGCACTCGATGTCATTATGTCATCGCAAGCTTTCACCTAGTATTATACTAGAGGACATAGAAAACGTACACATCGGATTCATATTCTTAAAGTTGGTCAGTTTGTGTTTTGTAATAAAGATGTAATATATCTTTGATGGAATCCTTCGTATTTCGTTTTCATGTAATAATAATCATATAATGTAGGTGTGCGTTTTCCTATGTCCTCTAGTATATGATTCGCTATGTAACCCAGTTTTTGTTTGCTTTATTTCGCTACATATGTCAAATCATCATCTTCATTTATGTTCGTCACAATAATTTCATGATGGCTTCTTAGTAGACGTAGTATATCATTGGCATTACAGGTAGTCGTGAGTTGTAGAGACTGATTCCAACAGTGATATATAGCGTTCTATGTTGTGCTTTACAAATGAAATGAATCTGTGAAATACAAATTACTTGTGCGTAAAACAACATTGTGATACAATGAATCAGCAATACACTGTTAGTTGCAAACCGTTGTAGTAGACATAGGACGTATAGCACGACCCCTGTTATATTACGAGTTGTGGTATACATGAATGAATATTCCATGAGCAATTGAGCGCAATATCAACTATTAATGCTTTTTTCAGAATTATCACCGGAACGCCCTGAAGAATGAGGCATAAATCAACCAGATCTCGAGGAAGTTCAAGACGTTCAGCAAAGGTGGCGCCAATAGCAATGCCGTTACAACCAATCAAATGCTGTCAGCGGATTGCGCCAAAAGAGCGTCTTTTTCTAGAAGCTGCAGAGCGTGGTGATAAGCACACAGTGTTCAGATGTCTCCAGCCACCAACCGTCAATGTAAATTGTACGAACATGCTAGGACGGTCAGCAATTCAAATAGCGGTCGACAACGAAAATGTCGAAATTGTAGAACTTTTATTAAAACAGGACGGGGTGAAAATCGGCGACGCGTTGCTCTATGCTATACGTGAAGGGGTGTATAAAATTGTTGAAATGTTAATAGACCATCCTTCGATTACGCCAGAAATGTTAGGTACAGAGTGGTACAGATCTAAATATGTTGGCGAGATTGGTGACTCTGAAGAAAGCAATGATTACTCGCCGGATATATCTCCAGTGATTTTAGCTGCCCATTGCAACCAATTTGAAATCCTTCAACTCTTGCTCATGCGTGGAGCGGTCATTGATCGACCTCACCAATTGTCTTGCTCATGTAGAAAATGCCAAGAAAAAGTAATAGAGGACGGTCTTCGCCATTCTCTGAAGCGAATCAACACATATAGAGCTCTTGCAAGCCCAGCTTGGATCTCTCTAACCAGCTCAGACCCAATTCTCTGTGCCTTTAAACTCTCTTGGGAACTTGAGAAATTAGCACTGCGTGAGAATGAGTTTAAGGATGCATACATTGCTTTAAGCAACCAGTGTAAGAGGTGTGCGTGTGATCTACTGGACCAGTGTAGAAGTAGTGAAGAAGTCATCGCGGTGCTAAATAAAGGGAACGAAAGCGACTCTGACCAGGATGAGCAGGATAATGGTGTTGAAAGGAAGTTGGGACTAAAAAGGCTCAAACTAGCGATCAAATACGAGCAGAAAGAGGTGAGTTATTGTCATGATATCACTAAAGCGACCTTACGTAATGACAAAACACTGTCGTTTATGTATAGGATATAAACGTTACGCACCTCACACAGTCCAATATTTTACATAATTATTAAAACACACACTTATATAACAAGATTCTGCTAATTAAGATTGTTCATTTCGTACATATACGGGTAGGATTTAATATAATACTCTGGCCTGTTGACAGCAGTCCAATATTAATAATAATGGACTGAAAGTACAAATGTATGACGTCACGACACTGTTTTAAGATAGGTAGTGTTTTTGACGCATTCAAATGCATTGATAATTACCAGAGGCATAACGATTAACGATTAACAATACATTAATACAGAGTAGGCTAACAATAATACTGCGCATGTGTAAAGGGCGGTGTATAATGGTACCTTATTACATATTATTCTAACATTAACAATGCGCATGTGTAAAGGACGAGATATAATGGTACTTTAATACATATTAGTCTAACAATACCAAATAACGTGGCATGGCGGTACTGTAATACAGAATGAGAATGTGTTAATGACGGAGTGTAACGTTAGTTAGCTGTTATCCGTAACTCCGCTAATGTGTGATTTTTCAATATCTATTTGTGTGACCCGGTACACACACAGTCAGCTGAGCGCCATTTTGTGTATTTCAATATGCCGACAAAAAGTGTTCTAGTACAACAGATAGCTGAAACAATATTTCAAATGGTGATACAAGCACCAAACTTGGCACAAATACTTCTTAGACATTACTCTTTTGAAATAGTAAGCGGGCCACTTGAAATTCAAGATGGCTGCCCATTGTATCAAGATGGCCGCCATGCAGACATGTAAATGCGATATTTTACCACAGAATCTCACCACTTTGATCAATTTGGATGGTCTTGGTGTCTAAAAGTAGGTTTTTGACTACAGGAAAGCTAACAATTCACTTCTAAACCTTCTAAGGAGCTCCTTTCTACGGTGTTCCGTTAGGGTCATCGCGGTATATAAAAAATGTAACGCGATGGTACGATGGCACGATGTCGATGGTACGATGGCACGATGGCGATGGTACGATGGTACGATGTCGATGGTACGATGGCACGATGGCACGATGGCACGATGTCGATGGTACGATGTCGATGGTACGATGGCACGATGTCGATGGTACGATGGTACGATGTCGATGGTACGATGGTACGATGTCGATGGTACGATGGTACGATGTCGATGGTACGATGGCACGATGTCGATGGTACGATGGTACGATGGTACGATGGCACGATGCCGATGGTACGATGCCGATGGTACGATGTCGATGGTACGATGGCACGATGTCGATGGTACAATGGTACGATGTCGATGGTACGATGGTACGATGGTACGATGGTACGATGGCACGATGCCGATGGTACGATGGTACGATGTCGATGGTACGATGGCACGATGTCGATGGTACGATGTCGATGGTACGATGGTACGATGTCGATGGTACGATGGTACGATGTCGCTGGTACGATGGCACGATGTCGATGGTACGGTGGTACGATGTCGATGGTACGATGGTACGATGCGATGGTACGATGTCGATGGTACGATGGCACGATGTCGATGGTACGATGGTACGATGTCGATGGTACGATGGTACGATGGCACGATGCCGATGGTACGATGGTACGATGTCGATGGTACGATGGCACGATGTCGATGGTACGATGTCGATGGTACGATGGCACGATGGATGGTACGATGTCGATGGTACGATGGCACGATGTCGATGGTACGATGTCGATGGCACGATGCCGATGGTACGATGGCACGATGTCGATGGTACGATGGCGTTGACCATCGTACCATCGTATCATCGACATCGTACCATCGTACCATCGACATCGTGCCATCGTACCATCGACATCGTGCCATCGTACTATCGACATCGTACCATCGTACCATCGGCATCGTGCCATCGTACCATCGACATCGTACCATCGTACCATCGACATCGTGCCATCGTACCATCGACATCGTACCATCGTGCCATCGTACCATCGCCTTCCTGATTTCCCTCTATATACCGCGATGGCCCTAGCGGAACACCGTACCTTTCTACCATTTCTAACAATGGTGAACAATATTGATAGACCAGTACATATGCTACGAAATATTTTATTTGAATTATTAGAATGTAAAACTGGAATGTTTTTGTTTTTTTAAAAAGATTGTTTTGGTGGAGGTAACCGCATCCATTTTTATGCTTTCTTAATTAAGTTAAGCTTCTGTACATCTTCTACAGAATTCTATTCAATCAGTCCATACCAGGTTAGGCATGCTTGTCATCCAGATGAATTTGAACTTGACCTAACCCTCACATGTGCAGCTACATAGTCTGGTACAGGTAAGACTGAATCGATAGCATTTGCACATTCCAAGGCATTCCGACTTACATCCACACTTGGTCAGCTGTTGGCAACGCTCTGCAATAGGTGGAAGTGTTGTCCATAAGACCTTCCATGTATCTCCACTCTTTGTCCATCCCCAGTCAGCAGGATTCTGTGTTTCTGGTTAGCGTAGTGTTGACTGACTCCATATGCAGCCTGCTTGATAGGCAGCACGCTTTGCATGCTGATGTAGTGCTGCACTCGTTGGAGGAATTGCGTCATAAGACCCCTGCGTCCGAGAAAAAATGTCCAATCTGGCATTATCAACACGTGCAACTGTGCTGGACCTGTCATACATTGTCACCACAAACTTCTCCAGGACCACCAAACATAAAAGCTCAGCACTTCCTCATAGTTGTCAGCTGACTCAATGCAGTAGTCATTGTAGGTTGCCTTCAACAGTTGGTAGAGATTGCATGCTGTTATCTGGTAGGCCTGGCCAGTGCTTGCTGATGATAGGAAATAGTCTGCAGTCCCAGAGGAAGTCATCCCTGCCTCCACCAGGGCATCTGTCCAGCCACTCCCCTGCAGAAGCGTTCCAATTGACCTCAGTGATGCCAACTCAATGTGTATGCCTCCATACATCATGACGAACTTATCCTCACCATACTGCTCAGATCAGTGTTACTGGATCTGCTTTGCTAATGCATAGATAGGCTGGTCAGCAGTCATGACAGGTATCTGGCCTGGATTCAGGAAAGACACAGTCTCCTTGACTGTGTCCATGACATGTCTGTTCATAGCAACCGAGTGGACTGGATCTCGAAAGAGAGGTAACATTGATGTTATGCTAACCTCATCTTCGTGGCTTCTCTTGGAGGAATGGTGGGCTGACCAGGTCACGTACGCTCCCCCTTCTGTTTCTTTAGTCACACTGACTTTCACTGACACTCATACTCCAGTGCCAGTAGTGGTCCTAACAGAGTGGTGCCTGGATTTATCTCCACATCATGGCTCTGTGGAGAAGGATTCTTCTTGGTGAAGAAGGCTGGGCGTATATTGGTGAAGGAATCAGGCAGTTCTGGAACTGTCTTCTTCACTTTCTCCTCAATAATTATTAGAGGTTCACGGTATTCACCCTGGTGGTCTTTGGTCGGGTGTTGGAAAGCTGATATGCTGGTGCCATGGAAAGAGATGGTTGCAGTTGTTGCAGTGGGGTTGTGGTCGATGTTGTCCATGGCTGTTATGGTGAACAACCCTCTCCACAGAACGTGTGGGCAGACCACCCCATCCTCTTTGTATTTGTTGACTGTTGCATCTCCGAGCTGTGTAGATATTTCCAGTACTCTGTCCTACGAAATGCTAAGGCCATGTTCATGAAGCATTTTCACGAGCCTCCTCTTCCTGGTCGTGGCATATATGGACATTCCCATGTAGACAAGGAATGGTGTTTCCCGATCTTTGGAATGCCTGTGAGTTGATGCTCCTCCCTTTATATCTTGCATAGCAGTTGTACTGCATGAGCTGTGCAAATGCAAGATCTGACTTGGAGGCACAACAGTTGTGATTTGATGTCAGCTCCGTGTTCAATCATGCCCACAAATGCTGGTGGAATGGCCTCTTTAATACACCCATCATGGAAGGTTCCATCAAAGGAAAACTTGTGGTCCAGCATGTGTCTCCTCAAGATATTGGCTGCTTTGGCAAGTGTCATGGCATCACTGTAATCAGAGGCTTGTGACAGGGCAAAGCCTGCATCTTTTTGGAAAGCCAGCAGGACATCTCTTCCCTTCGTGTGAGCTTCCAGCTCAGGTATTTCTGCAAAAGGTTTGTGCTTCAGTCTGGTGGAGTTAACATCAGGTATCTCCATCCCCAGTTGTTCTAGACGATGTCTGTACAGGCTGACCATATCTGCAAGCCTGAATATTGCGGGTCCCTCAGAGCTTGATTTAATCTCCACTATGTAGGGTACTAGCTCTGAAAATGCCAGTGGGTAGATATCCTGGTTATGGCTCTACTTCCTCTTTTCAACATTTCTCAGGTAAGCTCTCTCTCTCTCTCCCTCTACTCTAAAGCAAGTGAGGCCAGAAAAGATAAACAAAACAAAGTCAGATTGATAAGAGACAAAATGTTCATCAATGTTGTGCGCTATATACCAGAAAACCCGAACAATCATAGTCACAATCATTGTCAGTAACCTACGTAGCCAAGCATCAAGACAACAGAATCGTGATTCTAATGTTCCTAATACAAATTGGTCACGAACATTTACGAACAATAATACGCACCAAACCAGAAATTCTAACAGAGAGGTAAGCCGTAGCATAACGCTTCAAAACCGGTTCCAGTCAAATCAATATTTGGGCAGTCATACTCCGATAAATACACCTTCTAGGGTGGGTAAGAAGAAGGCCACATCACCGCCTGAAACTGAACAGGCATCCAACATACAAAGAGAGTGTGACAATAGCATGCAAACTGACGGTAATGATAGTGATGCAACCACCATTCTGATTGACAATGACTTGACACAGCAACCCTCGTTATCATTTGATCAGAGCCAGTGGGACAAGATCAGAGATCATAGCTAGTGCATGACATCTCGGACTACCGGCCGTCGAATAACGGTCAAAACTAGCGGTGCGAGAGGAACGGCCATTATACTCTAAACAATGGAGATAATACCCGGACAAAATATGTACTGAGCAATCCACATGCACAAAATATTGATCATCCAGAACTCACCATTTTATCACTAAATGTATGCGGCTTGGTTTCAAAAGTCCGCTGTCCAGAATGTTTTGCTTTTATGTGCATCCATGATATTATAGGATTGCGAGAAACAAAAACCGATGTTTCAGATACAATTTATTTACCTGGTTATGTATCTCATGTATTTCATAGGAAGAAGTTGACACGTTATAAATCTGGTGGTATGGTACTTTTCATACGAGATAATATTTCCCCATTTGTTACTGTTGACAAGTCGCCCAAGTCCGAGCTTATACGTTTTTTTTACAGTGTCTCATACACTCTACGGAAGCGTAAAGACGCCCCCAACGATTTAAAATGTGCAATGATATACATACCACCAATAGGATCAAGATACTCTGTTGAAGACCCGTTCTTTGAAATTCAAAACGAAATATTCAGATATTGTACAGATAGTAACCATCTCTTGTTATTCGGAGACCTCAATTCGAGGTGCGCAAGTCTGAACGAATACTCTTTAACCGATAGTTTCATTGCTCATCTATTTCAATTATATTGTTTAGAGAATGAAGACGCCAGCATTTTACAAAATTTTGAAGCAAATGATATACCATTAATTAGAAAATGTGTTGACACCAGCGTCAATAACTTCGGTTACCAGTTCATTGATATCTGCAAAAATAATCATCTGTATATATTGAATGGCAGAATCGGTAAGGACTCTTCTAAACCTAAACTTACATGTAGAAATTCAAGTACAGTTGATTATCTTCCTCACATGTATTTGAAAATATAATTGACATGGAAGTATATGATTTTTGTAACCTGTATTCTGATGTACATAGCCCAATCAAGTTATTATTGATAACAAAACTTACGATCGAAGTAATGCAACACGTGAATCATTGTCTGAACCCAGAGTAAAACTATGGGATTCAGACAAAGCAGAACAATTTGTTGGTAACTTTGATATTTTAAAGGCAATTGATATAGAGAGTAAATTAAACAATATCATTACTGATGATAATGTAGAACAAACTGATGTGGATGAAATTGTGCTTGACATAAGTAAATTATTTGAGAGTTGCTCATTAGAAATGTTCGGTATGGTGGGTCATAGGCGCCATCATACAAATTCAAGCAATTCTACCTTTAAAAACCCGTGGTTTGACAGTATATGTCAAAATATGGGAGACATATATCATAAAGCGAGAAAAGCATATAATAAATATAAATCCCCCTAAAAGAAGTCAGCAAGGATTATAAGTCTGCATTACACAAGTCTTCTAATAAATATAATTCGTCAAAAGTTAAAAATCTACGTACACTAAAAAATAGAAACCCAAAACAATACTGGAACATTATTAATTCAAACAATACCTCACGGGAACCACCAGTTACTTTAAATGAGTTTTACCAATTCTTTAAAACTAATAACAGCCAAAATAATGATGACCCTATTGATGTGAGCGTTGTGGACGATAACCCCCCGAACAACCACAATGCAGAAATTAACGGCCCAATTACTGAAAATGAAATACTGAAGGCCACTAGAGAGCTAAAAAATAATAAATCTCCAGGTATCGACAACATAGTTAACGAACAAATTAAATCGTCTATCAACAATATGCTCCCTATATATGTTAAATTTGTGTTCAATCGTGGTATTATACCAGAAAGCTGGACTACTGGCCTCATAAAACCTATATATAAAAGCAAGGGAGATCCTAAACTCCCTGAGAACTATCGACCAATATCATTATTAAGTTGTCTTGGGAAATTGTTTACATGTATAATTAACAGTAGGTTACAAACATATGCAGAAAATACCAAAAAGCAGGCTTGATTTAGAAAGAATATTTCCACATCTGATCAGTTGTTTATACTAAAATCTCTAATAGATCTCGTACAAGAAGAAACTATTATGTTGCTTGGTAGATTTTAACAAGCGTTTGACTCAGTTTGGAGAGTTGGATTATGGAGAAAACTTATTAAAAAAAAGCATGTATAATAATATCAAGTCAAAAGTTATTACATCAAAAGGAAGTACCGAGTATTTTGATTGCCTAGTTGGTGTTCGCCAAGGTGAAAATGTATCATCTTTTCTCTTTAGCATTTTTCTAAACGATCTTGAAAATTACTTATCAGAAAAGGTGGTACAAGGTGTAAGAAGAGAAGTTGATAATGATGAAATACATATATTCCTTCAGCTGTTTATTCTTTTATATGCTGACGATACTGTTATTTTTAGCGATAATGCAAATGAACTACAATTGGCACTAGACCATTTTAAAGTATACTGTGATACATGGAAATTGACAATAAATGTCAGTAAAACCAACATTATGATAATCAGTAAGGGAAATCCTTCTAGAGATATAATCTTCAAAATTGGGGAATTCCAAATCGATATCGTTGATGAATATAAATATATTGGCTTGCACTTCACTAAAAGTGGTTCATTTTTGAAAACTAAGAAACATATAGCTAAGCAAGCAAGTAAAGCTATGTTTTCGCTCCTTAAAAAAATCAAAGTACTTAATCTTCCTTATGACATACAGATAGAATTATTCGATAAAACTGTAAAGCCTATATTACTATAATAAATTATGGCAGCGAAATATGGGGATATGGCAATCTAGATGTTATAGAAAGAGTCCAACTCAGATTTTACAAATATATGTTTAGTCTTAAAAAGGCAACACCATCATATATGGTATATGGAGAAGTTGGAATCAAGCCTATTCGAATAGATATTCAATCACGAATTGTATCATTTTGGTCAAGACTGATAGACAACACGAATGATGACAACGTTACAAAATTATCATCCAAAATCTATAAATTAGCATACAATCTTCATCTGAATAATACATTGAAATCACAATGGTTTGACAATATCAAGCAACTATTATGTAACAATGGATACTCTGGAATTTGGTATAGGCAGTCCTTTATTAATAGCAAATAGCTTAAGAAAGCTATACATCAAAAACTTATGGATGTCTTTATACAAAACTGGCACGCGGAAATAAATCGAACATCAACCTCTAATATTTACAAAGCAATTAAAAATAATTGGAAACAGAGCCAATTTATCAGCAAATTACCTGTCAGTTTTGTAAAATATGCCATTAATTAAGAAATCATAACCTACCAGTAGAAACTGGGAGATGGCATAACATACCCATACACGATAGAAAATGCCCATCTTGTAATGATATAGGGGACGAGTTCCATTATTTATTCATATGTACACTCTTCAGAAATGAACGAAGAAAATACATTGATGCATATTATTATACGAGATCAAACCTAATGAAACTAAATACTCTATTTAATTGCTACGATACTAACACGCTTAAAAATCTTAATTTATTCTGTGATAAAATAATGAAATACTTTAAACCTAGAACACAACTATAATGGTTTGGTCAATTCATGACACCATATTTATATTTGTGTACATATCTTGTAATTATGAACTGTAAATTATTGCTTAATTCAACTCAACACCTGTATATTCAATCTTCTATACCAGGCCGTGCTTGTTCCTGGGATGGTATCACAGGTGTAGCGCGAGTCTCGTAGGTAGGGATAGACCCAATCACGGAACCGGCTACACTCTGTGATATACTTTTAGGAAGTATGCACATGTTTGGTATGTTATGATTAAACAGGCGTATATGACAATAATAATATTAATACTAGTAATCATAATAATGATAGTAAATATGTCACAACAGATTCTTGAGATCCTTACTTGAAATATCTAAACAGGTAATGGAGCCACGTAGACACACTGTTATTCACAACAATATAATGTTACACAGCACCAAAGTTATCCTAACATTTCGTTTCGTTAGGGTGACCACTACGGGTGTTATTCCAACAGATGTTATCATGTTACATGTAAATCAGTGTTTGGTTTATATGACTAGAAGCACACTATAACTATTTTACTATGTTTAAATGTGTCCTTAGCACATATGAGTGAAAGGTGGTGTGATGCATATAATATGCCATCAGCACGGTGTACATGGTGTATGTATCCCACCATTATTTACTTACACTTGATATAAAAATGTACAATGTACTGTAACTTGAATGTACATATATTAAATATATTTTTAATTATTATTCACATATACTCTATACACATATACTCTATACACATATACTCTATACACATATACTCTATACACATATACTATATACACATATACTCTATACACATATACTCTATATTGGTAGCATGCGTAGTATAACAATATTGCACAACGACATTTTAAACTTAAATAAACAGTTCCACATGATTGGACAGGTACCTATGTACTCATATACATATTAATTCCCTTCTAAATTGTAGCAACTGCGAACTCATTTAACAAGTTGTATCCCTCTGGCATGGCGGGTCGCATTCGCGCTCGGTACTTGCCGTGTGGGTGTCAGGAAACGCTGTTCCAGGGATGTGATATACGTTCAAACCCTACTTAGATAACGTAGACCCATATACAAGAAATACCAGATAGTCGCACCTCCTCTTTGTGTTCTCAGATATGTGCTGTCCGCCTCCATGGTCGAGTGGTTAAGGTCGCTGACTTGTATACCACTGTAACCTATCATCACTGATGGTCACGGGTTCGAGCCCCGCTCAGGTCGTGTCTCATTTATATGAAAAAGTTGGCAAGTTTCTTACGGAGGTTGGTGTACCCAAGTACTGGTTAACCGTTGGAGCCTGCCCAGGAAAGGTGTGGTTAGGTAAACTGCCCGCCGGCGATATAGCCCGAAATGGTGCTGATGCAGGCGTAAAACCCGAAATATAACATAACAGATATGTGCTAATATTATAATCATGCTGCTATGTGTGTTATGTGATTTAGAATGTACATATGATAATGCTAATTCTGTTTGCTGTATGTAAACAGTATGCATGTATAAAATAAAAAGTTTGAAAGTGAAAAGGCTGAATATGATTTCTATTGGAAATAATTAATATAATTATGATGATATGGTGGGGGGGGGGGGTACACTAATTCTAAAGACGTAACAACTTTTCATAAGTTTTAATTTTACTACACATTGCAATCAATCAAGACGCATTTTGTACAATATACAGGAATAATACTCAGATAAAAGTGTCTTAACTGAACTACACAAAACAACAAACTATGTTTGCAATGCGATCGTTTAATGCAATTTGAGTACAATACCCACACTAGATCAATATCTTTGATTGCTATATATATATATATATATATATATATACACACACACATGTATAGTCAAATATACGAAACATACCCTCCGTACAGACTGCGAGATACACGGGACAAGTGTAAAAACCAGACGTAAAAATCAATTAATAGTAATGCGAATAATGTAAAAAAACCTCTGGAAAACTGTATCCAATGCACCTCAGAAATGTTTCGTATATTTTATATTTACGAAAACTTACATATTCGTTTACGATACATTATAAGACGCTTACAATAACCACTCTTAATTAAATCTGATTAACGTTTAAATCAACGTGGAACTCCATTCATGTATCCCCTTCCAGTGGCGATTCGAATTTGAATAGCAAAATTGCATGTGGTCCGATCTATGTCTAGCTAGAACTGACAAACTGTCACGCTATATCACACTGGACACACACTCACGCAGTCATGTGATCAACAGTATACGCATACTAATTCGCAAACACCTTTGTGGTGCACACCGTTAAGACATACGTTCTGAGCTGTACTGGCGTAACGCACAGAACTTGAAAATAATGAATTTTACAGTTCTATTTTCATAATGGAACTGCACTAATACCCATAGGGATATGAAACATAATTAGCCCCAATCACCCTTTTGTCAAACACTATTTGATAGTCTTTTCGTTCATTCATGTTGGTTATCTACTATTTCTGTCTCTTGATATTTTGTGAGCATTTACGACAGATAATACGGCATCCTGCAAAAACGTTTTCAAAACATCAACTAATTAGTGACCGATGTATCAATGACCGATGTATCAGTGACCGATTATATCAATGACCGATGTACCAATGACCGATGTATCAGTGACCGATGTATTAATGACCGATGTATCAGTGGCCGATGTATCCGTGACCGATGTATCAATGACCGATGTATCAGTGACCGATGTATCAATGACCGTATCAATGACCGATGTATCAATGACCGATGTATCAATGACCGATGTATCAGTGACCGATGTATCCGTGACCGATGTATCAGTGACCGATGTATCCGTGACCGATGTATCAGTGACCGATGTATCAATGACCGATGTATCAATGACGGATGTATCAATGACCGACGTATCAATGACCGATGTATCAGTGACCGACGTATCAATGACCGATGTATCAGTGACCGATGTATCAATGACCGATGTATCAGTGACCAACGTCTCAATGACCGATGTATCAGTGACCGACGTATCAATGACCGATGTATCAATGACCGATGTATCCGTGACCGATGTATCAATGACCGGTGTTTCCGTGACCGATGTATCAGTGACCGATGTATCCGTGACCGATGTATCATTGACCGATGTATCCGTGACCGATGTATCAGTGACCGATGTATCCGTGACCGATGTATCAATGACCGATGTATCCGTGACCGATGTATCAGTGACCGATGTATCCGTGACCGATGTATCAATGACCGATGTATCCGTGACCGATGTATCAGTGACCGATGTATCCGTGACCGATGTATCAATGACGATGTATCCGTGACCGATGTATCAATGACCGATGTATTCGTGACCGATGTATCAGTGACCGATGTATCCGTGACCGATGTATCAATGACCGATGTATCCGTGACCGATGTATCAGTGACCGATGTATCCGTGACCGATGTATCAATGACCGATGTATCCGTGACGGATGTATCAGTGACCGATGTATCAATGACCGATGTATCAATGACCGATGTATCAGTGACCGATGTATCAATGACCGATGTATCAATGACCGATGTATCAATGACCGATGTATCAGTGACCGATGTATCAGTGACCGATGTATTAATGACCGATGTATCAATGACCGATGTATCAGTGACCGATGTATCAATGACCGATGTATCAATGACCGATGTATCACTGACCGATGTATCAGTGACCGATGTATCAATGACCGATGTATTAATGACCGATGTATCAATGACCGATGTATCCGTGACCGATGTATCAGTGACCGATGTATCCGTGACGGATGTATCAATGACCGATGTATCAGTGACCGATATATCAATGACCGATGTATCAATGACCGATGTATCAATGACCGATGTATCCGTGACCGATGTATCAATGACCGATGTATAGTTGCACACTGACAGGGGGCGCCACGTATGCTAATGCATATTAGCATGCATAGTTGTACACTGACAGGGGGCGCCACATACGCTAATGTATAATAGCATGCATAGTTGTAGACTGACAGGAGGCGCCATATACGCTAATGCATAATAACATGTATAGTTGCACACTGACAGGGGGCGCCACGTATGCTAATACTTAATAACATGCATAGTTGCACACTGACAGGGGGCGCCACGTATGCTAATACATAATAACATGCATAGTTGTACACTAACAGGAGGCGCCACGTACGCTAATGATTACTAGCATGCATAGTTGTACACTGACAGGGGGCGCCACGTACGCTAATGCATAATAACATGCATAGTTGTAGACTGACAGGAGGCGTCATATACGCTAATACATAAAAACATGTATAGTTGCACACTGACAGGGGGCGCCACGTATGATAATACATAATAGCATGCATAGTTGTACTCTGACATGGGCGCCGCGTACAGTAATGCATACTAGCTTGCATAGTTGTACACTGACAGGAGGAGCCACGTACGCTAATGCATAATAACATGCATAGTTGCACACTGACAGGTGGCGCCACGTACGCTAATGCATAATAACATGCATAGTTGCACACTGACAGGAGGGGCCACGTACGCTAATGCATTATAACGTGCATAGTTGCACACCGACAGGAGGCGCCACGTACGCTAATACATAATATCCTGCATAGTTGTACACTGACAGGAGGCGCCACGTACGCTAATGCCATAATAGCATGCATAGTTGTACACTGACAGGAGGCGCCACGTACGCTAATGCATAATAGCATGCATAGTTGTACACTGACAGGAGGCGCCACGTACGCTAATGCATAATAGCGTGCATAGTTGCACACTGACAGGAAACGCCACGTACGCTAATGCATAATAACATGCATAGTTGTACACTGACAGGGGGTGCCACGTACGCTAATGCATAATAGCATGCATATTTGTACACTGACAGGAGGCGCCACGTACGCTAATGCATAATAACATGCATAGTTGTACACTGACAGAGGGCGCCACGTACGCTAATGCATAATAGCATGCATAGCTGTACACTGACAGGAGGCGCCACGTACGCTAATGCATAATAGCTGGCGTAGTTGTACACTGACAGGAGGCACCACGTACGCTAATGCATAATAACGTGCATAGTTGTTCACTGACATGAGGCGCCACGTACGCGAATGCATAATAGCATGCATAGTTGTACACTGACAGGGGGTGCCACGTAGGCTAATGCATAATACCATGCATAGTTGCACACTGACAGGGGGCGCCAAGTATGCTAATGCATAATAACATGCACACTGACAGGAGGCGCCACGTACGCTAATGCATAATAGCATGCATAGTTGTACACTGACAGGAGGCGCCACGTACGCTAATGCATAATAGCATGCATAGTTGTACACTGACAGGAGGCGCCATGTACGCTAATGCATACTAACATGCATAGTTGAACACTGACAGGGGGCGCCACGTAGGCTAATGCATAATACCATGCATAGTTGCACACTGACAGGGGGCGCCACGTACGCTAATGCATAATAGCATGCATAGTTGTACACTGACTGGAGGTGCCACGTACGCTAATGCATAATAGCATGCATAGTTGCACACTGACAGGAGGCGCCACGTACGCTAATGCATAATAACATGCATAGTTGCACACTGACAGGAGGCGCCACGTACACTAATGCATAATAATATGCATAGTTGCACACTTGCGGGAGGCGCCACGTACACTAATGCATAATAGCATGCATAGTTGCACACTGACAGAGCGCGCCACGTACAATAATGCATAATAACGTGCATAGTTGCACACTGACAGGAGGGGCCACGTACGCTAATGCATAATAACGTGCATAGTTGCACACCGACAGGAGGCGCCACGTACGCTAATACATAATAACCTGCATAGTTGCACACTGGCAGGAGGCGCCACGTACGCTAATGCATAATAGCATGCATAGTTGTACACTGACAGGAGGCGCCACGTACGCTAATGCATAATAGCATGCATAGTTGTACACTGACAGGAGGCGCCACGTACGATAATGCATAATAGCATGCATAGTTGTACACTGACAGGAGGCGCCACGTACGCTAATGCATAATAGCATGCATAGTTGTACACTGACATGAGGCGCCAAGTACGCTAATGCATAATAACGTGCATAGTTGTACACTGACAGGAGGCGCCACGTACGCTAATGCATAATAACATGCATAGTTGCACACTGACAGGTGGCGCCACGTACGCTAATGCATAATAACATGCATAGTTGCACACTGACAGGAGGCGCCACGTACGCTAATGCAAGTATAGTGTATACTGTCTCTCCCTGGCGAAATAATGACGGTGTAAGTATGATGTTTATGCTGTATCTCCCTGCGAGATAATGACGGTGTAAGTATTGTGTTTATACTGTCTCTCCTGGCGAAATAATGACGGTGTAAGTATGGTGTTTATACTGTCTCTCCCTGGCGAGATAATGATGGTGTAAGTATGGTGTTTATACTGTCTCTCCCTGGCGAGATAGTGACAGTGTAAGTATCATGTTTATAGTGTCTCTCCCTGGCGAAATAATGATGGTGTACGTATGGTGTTTATACTGTATCTCCCTGGCGAGATAATGATGGTGTAAGTATGGTGTTTATACTGTCTCTCCCTGGATATATGTGTGTATATGTATGTATGTGTGTATGTATATGTGTGTATATAGGATATATGTGTGTATATGTATGTATGTGTGTATGTATATGTGTGTATATAGGATATATGTGTGTATATGTATGTATGTGTGTATGTATATGTGTGTATATAGGATATATGTGTGTATATGTATGTATGTGTGTATGTATATGTGTGTATATAGGATATATGTGTGTATATGTATGTATGTGTGTATGTATATGTGTGTATATAGGATATATGTGTGTATATGTATGTATGTGTGTATGTATATGTGTGTATATAGGATATATGTGTGTATATGTATGTATGTGTGTATGTATATGTGTGTATATAGGATATATGTGTGTATATGTATGTATGTGTGTATGTATATGTGTGTATATAGGATATATGTGTGTATATGTATGTATGTGTGTATGTATATGTGTGTATATAGGATATATGTGTGTATATGTATGTATGTGTGTATGTATATGTGTGTATATATATGTATGTATATGTATATATATCTATATGTGTATATATGTGTGTATGTATATGTATGTATATAGGATATATGTGTGTATATGTATGTATGTATGTATGTATGTGTGTATGTATATGTGTGCATATGTATGTATGTATATAGGATATATGTGTGTATATGTATGTATGTATATGTATATATATCTATATGTGTATATATGTGTATATGTATGTATATGTATGTATATAAGATATATGTGTGTATATGTATGTATGTATGTGTGTATGTATATGTGTGTATATATATGTATGTGTATGTGTATATATCTATATGTGTATATAGGTGTATATATGTGTATATGTATGTATATGTATGTATATGTGTATATATCTATATGTGTATATAGGTGTATATATGTGTATATGTATGTATATGTATGTATATGTGTGTATATATATGTATGTATATGTGTATATATCTATAGGTGTATATATGTGTATATAATTATGTGTATATATGTGTATATGTATGTATATGTATGTATATAGGATATATGTGTGTATATGTATGTATGTGTGTATGTATACGTGTGTATGTGTGTATTATATGTGTGTATATGTATGTATGTGTGTATGTATATGTGTGTGTATACAGATATAAATATGTGTGTGTTAAGTCATGCGATCCAGCCATCTTTGCCATGCTGCGTTATTTCCATTATTTGTTATATTGTTGTTTGTATATGACCTATTTGTGGGTTTATATGCAAATACAACTTCTTCTTCAATGATCACCTCTAGATTACCAATCACACAGTATGAAAAAGCCTTTCATTTTTCAGAAAAGAATAATTTTGGTAAAGGATACATAACACAACCTATACTCAGCATTATATTAAACAAGTCGTGTTTATAGCCAACAAGATACAGGCAACACACATTGAGGTCCATAGTGTAGTTAATTATTGTTCATTTTACCCAAGCATCTTATTGGAAAGTACATTAATGGAATATGATATTGCGTATAATGTAATTTTACCTAGTCTCTATGTCGGATAGAAGTTTCTAAATCTGCGGCTGGAATTGGTTGTGAAAGCCTGTCTGCCTCACAAGCTCTTCATTTCCAGGTGCAGGGTTGTGAAGTGCAGCTTGTCTTTACATGGTCTTGCGTGTAGTCAGGAACTTCAAAAAGTGCTGCCACCACATTTCTACAATAGCCATCTATCCTGGAAAGATTTGACAACACAGACACTATTTATTATGTTTTTTTTTTAATTGTACAGTGTTTATTGTTACATGCTAAAATAATATAATATTATAATACATTTTTTTAAGTATTAAACTTTAATGAACATAACAAAATAATCAATATATTCAATGTCTACATAGCAATAACTGTTGATCAATATGTAATGATATATACACCTTGTATTTAGCACATTGATAGTATGACCATAACCTTAGGCAGATCCATAAATAAAGTGATACTTACCCTCCTTTGCTAGCACAGTAAGCTGAATTAATGCAAGATCCTGAATACCTCTTCAGAATGATCCAACACAGATAGTACTTCAGTTTGGTAACTGGGTCCTTGTCATTTGTTCTTGGTTTCACCCTGGCCTCCAGTGGTATACAGCCTGGAAAGTGAAAAGTATAAAACGACAATGGATATATATACTATACATGTAGAGTACAATCCCCTTTGTCACCGATATATCTAGGAGTTCTATTTACAAATGGATGAGATATATACATTGTAGTTGAAATAGAAGTTTATATTTACGACATTGAGGTACATTCTTGAAATGGTTGGAAAGCACATATTTAAGTTCAAATTGCCGTGTTACCTTGTGTGTCATATGTCATGGACGATACCTCATTCACATATCCATCCTTGAACATGTTGTATCCTGAGACCTCATTCACATATCCATCCTTGAACATGTTGTATCCTGAGACCTCATTCACATATCCATCCTTGAACATGTTGTATCCTGAGACCTCATTCACATATCCATCCTTGAACATGTTGTATCCTGAGACCTCATTCACATATCCATCCTTGAACATGTTGTATCCTGAGACCTCATTCACATATCCATCCTTGAACATGTTGTATCCTGAGACCTCATTCACATATCCATCCTTGAACATGTTGTATCCTGAGACCTCATTCACATATCCATCCTTGAACATGTTGTATCCTGAGACCTCATTCACATATCCATCCTTGAACATGTTGTATCCTGAGACCTCATTCACATATCCATCCTTGAACATGTTGTATCCTGAGACCTCATTCACATATCCATCCTTGAACATGTTGTATCCTGAGACCTCATTCACATATCCATCCTTGAACATGTTGTATCCTGAGACCTCATCCTTCCAGCTTATGGTACTCTCGGAGGCGGTCGTGTGAACATTCATCATGCCCAATAAGAAAATTGTATACGTCAAATATTGACATCGGTGGAAGATGTGATAAGTCATTGTTTCCTATAGGAAGCTGTGGATGTGTTAATGACAGTTCACTAATGCACAACTGTTGCTATAAAACTTCATCACGATCTTCTACTAGCCCATGTGGGTCGACCTCAATGTTGACCTCTGCCGACAAAGTACATAATTCAATAAGAGTGTGTTTTTGGTGTTTGAAAATACTACACCTCATTCTTTTAAATATGTTTGTAACACTGTCACAGTGCTGGTCTGGAATATATTCATGATACCTTCTTTTTTAAACTTTTTTTAAATATATTCGTGCCTCAAATATGGCCGACTATGTTTTTGTACCGAATCACACAAATAGATATTGGAAAAACCCACATTATCTGAGTTCCGGAGTAATCGAGAAAATTGCATAAGAAACTTATATTGTTGTTTTGATACCGGAATCCGGAATAGTTACCAGCTACTCTTCGGATGTTTGCCGCTACTTTCACGTGACATGAACGTGTAACCATAAGTTAAATAGTTAGTGAGGATTCAATTTTATTCATTTAAGAAGAAGAAGAAGAAATTTTATTTTCCAATTTGAACTAAAAAGAACACGTTACAAATATACAAACTACAAACTGTTTTATTTTTGTTGGTGAAGCCAGACACTCCACTTATTGATTTTCACCATAATTATATCCAAACAATACATACAGATTCTCAACTGACATAGTAGCGGTAACAATGTCATTGAATACAACATATTCGATCAGAATTCACTAGGCTAATGATTCCTTGGGCTATGTGTATTTTGTAAAGCCTCCATCATGACTATATTTAAAGTACAAACTATGTATAATAAGTGCTAACTCTATTGACAATAACTTAGTCCTCTAAGTCACCACGAGCCAATCCATATACATTGTATACAGCCAAACCTGTCTTAACCAGCATACCAAGGAAATCACAGAAAGTGGTTGCTTAGCACAGGTGACTGCTTAATTGAGGACAAATATATAATTAAAACAACATTTTGGGAATCTGGAAACTTGCTGCTTAATACGTGTTGATTGCTTAATGGAGGTGACCACTAACACAGTTTAACTGTATACAGTGAACGATTATTATTATTATGAAACTAATTATAAAACCCGATGCCCGATTAAAATCACGTTCCTCATATTAGCATGAATAGGCTGATTAGATGAATAGATGTGTTAGTTGAATAGATGTGTTAGTTGAATATTAGTTGAATAGATGTGTTAGTTGAATAGATGTGTTAGTTGAATAGATGTGTTAGTTGAATAGATGTGTTAGTTGAATAGACGGGCTGGAGGAAGGTTGGAGGAATAGACGTGTTAGTTGAATAGATGTGTTAGATGAATAGACGGGCTGGAGGAAGGTTGGAGGAATAGACGTGTTAGTTGAATAGATGTGTTAGATGAATAGACGGGCTGGAGGAAGGTTGGAGGAATAGACGTGTTAGATGATTAGATGTGTTAGATGTATAGACGGGCTGGAGGAAGGTTGGAGGAATATACGTGTTAGATGAATAGACGGGCTGGAGGAAGGTTGGAGGAATATACGTGTTAGATGAATAGATGTGTTAGATGAAGACGGGCTGGAGGAAGGTTGGAGGAATAGACGTGTTAGATGAATAGATGTGTTAGATGAATAGACGGGCTGGAGGAAGGTTGGAGGAATAGATGTGTTAGATGAATAGATGTGTTAGATGAATAGACGGGCTGGAGGAAGGTTGGAGGAATATACGTGTTAGATGAATAGATGTGTTAGATGAAGACGGGCTGGAGGAAGGTTGGAGGAATAGATGTGTTAGATGAATAGATGTGTTAGATGAATAGACGGGCTGGAGGAAGGTTGGAGGAATATACGTGTTAGATGAATAGATGTGTTAGATGAATAGACGGGCTGGAGGAAGGTTGGAGGAATAGATGTGTTAGATGACTAGATGTGTTAGATGAATAGACGGGCTGGAGGAAGGTTGGAGGAATAGACGTGTTAGTTGAATAGATGTGTTAGATGAATAGACGGGCTGGAGGAAGGTTGGAGGAATATACGTGTTAGATGAATAGACGGGCTGGAGGAAGATTGGAGGAATATACGTGTTAGATGAATAGATGTGTTAGATGAATAGATGTGTTAGATGAATAGACGGGCTGGAGGAAGGTTGGAGGAATAGACGTGTTAGATGAATAGATGTGTTAGATGAATAGACGGGCTGGAGGAAGGTTGGAGGAATAGACGTGTTAGAGAGTTAGAGGAATAGATGTGTTAGAGGAATATATGTGTTAGATGAATATATGTGTTAGAGGAATAGTCTGCTTGAGTAAGGTTGGAGGAATAGATGTGTTAGAGGAATAGATATGTTAGATGAATAGACGGCCTGGATGAAGGTTGGAGGAATAGATGTGTTAGAGAGTTAGAGGAATAGATGTGTTAGAGGAATAGACGGGCTGGAGGAAGGATGGAGGAATAGATGTGTTAGAGGAATAGATGTGTTAGAGGAATAGATGTGTTAGAGGAATAGATGTGTTAGAGGGTGTTAGAGGAATAGATGTGTTAGAGGAATAGATGTGTTAGAGGAATAGATGTGTTAGAGGAATATATGTGTTAGAGGAATAGATGTGTTAGAGGAATAGATGTGTTAGAGGAATAGATGTGTTAGAGGAATAGATGTGTTAGACGAATATATGTGTTAGAGGAATAGATGTGATAGAAGAATAGACGGGCTGGAGGAAGGTTGGAGGAATAGATGTGTTAGATGAATAGACGGGCTGGAGGAAGGTTGGAGGAATAGACGTGTTAGAGAGTTAGAGGAATAGATGTGTTAGAGGAATATATGTGTTAGATGAATATATGTGTTAGAGGAATAGTCTGCTTGAGTAAGGTTGGAGGAATAGATGTGTTAGAGGAATAGATATGTTAGATGAATAGACGGGCTGGATGAAGGTTGGAGGAATAGATGTGTTAGAGAGTTAGAGGAATAGATGTGTTAGAGGAATAGACGGGCTGGAGGAAGGATGGAGGAATAGATGTGTTAGAGGAATAGATGTGTTAGAGGAATAGATGTGTTAGAGGAATAGATGTGTTTGAGGGTGTTAGAGGAATAGATGTGTTAGAGGAATAGATGTGTTAGAGGAATAGATGTGTTAGAGGAATATATGTGTTAGAGGAATATATGTGTTAGAGGAATAGATGTGTTAGAGGAATAGATGTGTTAGAGGAATAGATGTGTTAGACGAATATATGTGTTAGAGGAATAGACGGGCTGGAGGAAGGTTGGAGGAATAGATGTGTTAGAGGAATAGACGGGCTGGAGGAAGGTTGGAGGAATAGATGTGTTAGAGGAATAGATGTGTTAGAGGAATATATGTGTTAGAGGAATAGACGGGCTGGAGGAAGGTTGGAGGAATAGATGTTAGAGGAATAGACGGGCTGGAGGAAGTTGGAGGAATAGATGTGTTAGAGGAATAGATGGTTCGAGGAATAGATGTGTTAGAGGAATAGATGTGTTAGAGGAATACATGTGTTAGAGGAATAGATGTGTTAGATGAATAGACGGGCTGGAGGAAGGTTGGAGGAATAGGTGGCTTAGAGGAATAGACGGGCTGGAGGAAGGTTGGAGGAATAGGTGTGTAGAGAATAGATGTGTTAGATGAATAGACGGGCTGGAGGAAGGTTGGAGGAATAGATGTGCTAGAGGAATAGATGTGTTAGATGAATAGACGGGTTTGAGGAATAGATGGGTTAGAGGAATGTATGGGTTTGAGGAATAGATGTGTTAGATGAATATATATGTTAGAGGAATAGATGTGTTAGAGGAATAGATGTGTTAGATGAATAGATGTGTTAGATGAATAGACGGGCTGGAGGAAAGTTGGAGGAATAGGTGTGTTAGATGAATAGACGGGATGGAGGAAGGTTGGAGGAATAGATGTGTTAGATGAATAGATGTGTTAGATGAATAGACGGGCTGGAGGAAGGTTGGAGGAATATACGTGTTAGATGAATAGATGTGTTAGATGAAGACTGGAGGATAGACGTGTTAGATGAATAGATGTGTTAGATGAATAGACGGGTGGAGGAAGGTTAGATGAATAGATGTGTTAGATGAATAGATGTGTTAGATGAATAGACGGGCTGGAGGAAGGTTGGAGGAATAGACGTGTTAGTTGAATAGATGTGTTAGATGAATAGACGGGCTGGAGGAAGGTTGGAGGAATAGACGTGTTAGAGAGTTAGAGGAATAGATGTGTTAGAGGAATATATGTGTTAGATGAATATATGTGTTAGAGGAATAGTCTGCTTGAGTAAGGTTGGAGGAATAGATGTGTTAGAGGAATAGATATGTTAGATGAATAGACGGCCTGGATGAAGGTTGGAGGAATAGATGTGTTAGAGAGTTAGAGGAATAGATGTGTTAGAGGAATAGACGGGCTGGAGGAAGGATGGAGGAATAGATGTGTTAGAGGAATAGATGTGTTAGAGGAATAGATGTGTTAGAGGAATAGATGTGTTAGAGGGTGTTAGAGGAATAGATGTGTTAGAGGAATAGATGTGTTAGAGGAATAGATGTGTTAGAGGAATATATGTGTTAGAGGAATAGATGTGTTAGAGGAATAGATGTGTTAGAGGAATAGATGTGTTAGACGAATATATGTGTTAGAGGAATAGATGTGATAGAAGAATAGACGGGCTGGAGGAAGGTTGGAGGAATAGATGTGTTAGATGAATAGACGGGCTGGAGGAAGGTTGGAGGAATAGACGTGTTAGAGAGTTAGAGGAATAGATGTGTTAGAGGAATATATGTGTTAGATGAATATATGTGTTAGAGGAATAGTCTGCTTGAGTAAGGTTGGAGGAATAGATGTGTTAGAGGAATAGATATGTTAGATGAATAGACGGGCTGGATGAAGGTTGGAGGAATAGATGTGTTAGAGAGTTAGAGGAATAGATGTGTTAGAGGAATAGACGGGCTGGAGGAAGGATGGAGGAATAGATGTGTTAGAGGAATAGATGTGTTAGAGGAATAGATGTGTTAGAGGAATAGATGTGTTTGAGGGTGTTAGAGGAATAGATGTGTTAGAGGAATAGATGTGTTAGAGGAATAGATGTGTTAGAGGAATATATGTGTTAGAGGAATATATGTGTTAGAGGAATAGATGTGTTAGAGGAATAGATGTGTTAGAGGAATAGATGTGTTAGACGAATATATGTGTTAGAGGAATAGACGGGCTGGAGGAAGGTTGGAGGAATAGATGTGTTAGAGGAATAGACGGGCTGGAGGAAGGTTGGAGGAATAGATGTGTTAGAGGAATAAATGTGTTAGAGGAATATATGTGTTAGAGGAATAGACGGGCTGGAGGAAGGTTGGAGGAATATATGTGTTAGAGGAATAGACGGGCTGGAGGAAGGTTGGAGGAATAGATGGGTTAGAGGAATAGATGGGTTCGAGGAATAGATGTGTTAGAGGAATAGATGTGTTAGAGGAATACATGTGTTAGAGGAATAGATGTGTTAGAGGAATAGACGGGCTGGAGGAAGGTTGGAGGAATAGGTGGCTTAGAGGAATAGACGGGCTGGATGAAGGTTGGAGGAATAGGTGTGCTAGAGGAATAGATGTGTCAGAGGAATAGACGGGCTGGAGGAAGGTTGGAGGAATAGATGTGCTAGAGGAATAGATGTGTCAGAGGAATAGACGGGTTTGAGGAATAGATGGGTTAGAGGAATGTATGGGTTTGAGGAATAGATGTGTTAGATGAATATATATGTTAGAGGAATAGATGTGTTAGAGGAATAGATGTGTTAGAGGAATAGATGTGTTAGAGGAATAGACGGGCTGGAGGATGGTTGGAGGAATAGGTGTGTTAGAGGAATAGACGGGCTGACGGAAGGTTGGAGGAATAGATGTGCTAGAGGAATAGATGTGTCAGAGGAATAGACGGGCTGGAGGAAGGTTGGAGGAATATATGTGCTAGAGGAATAGATGTGTCAGAGGAATAGACAGGCTGGAGGAAGGTTGGAGGAATAGATGGGTTAGAGGAATAGACGGGTTAGAGAAATATATATGTTAGAGGAATAGACGGGTTAGAGGAATATACGGGTTAGAGGAATAGACGGGTTAGAGTAATATATGGGTTAGAGGAATAGACGGGTTAGAGGAATATACGGGTTAGAGGAATAGACGGGTTAGAGTAATATATGGGTTAGAGGAATATACGGGTTAGAGTAATATATGTGTTAAAGAAATATACGGGTTAGAGAAATAGACGGCTTAGAGTAATATATGGGTTAGAGGAATAGATGGGTTAGAGGAATAGACGGGTTAGAGTAATAGATGGGTTAGAGGAATAAATGGGTTAGAGGAATAGATGGGTTAGAGGAATAAATGGGTTAGAAGAATAGATGGGTTAGAGGAATATACGGGTTAGAGGAATAGACGGGTTAAAGGAATAGACGGGTTAGAGGAATATACAGGTTAGAGTAATATATGGGTTAAAGAAATAGACGGGTTAAAGAAATAGACGGGTTAGAGTAATATATGGGTTAGAGGAATAGATGGGTTAGAGGAATAGACGGGTTAGAGGAATAGATGGGTTAGAGGAAAAAATGGGTTAAAGGAATAGATGGGTTAGAGGAATAAATGGGTTAGAGGAATAGATGGGTTAGAGGAATAGACGGGTTAGAGGAACATATAGGTTAGAGTAATATATGTGTTAAAGAAATAGACGGGTTAGAGTAATATATGGGTTAGAGGAATAGATGGGTTAGAGGAATAGACGGGTTAGAGGAATAGATGGGTTAGAGGAATAAATGGGTTAGAGGAATAGACGGGTTAGATGAACATATGTGTTAGAGGAAAATATGTGTTAGAGGAATAGACGGGTTAGATGAACAGACGGGTTAGATGAACATACGGGTTAGAGCAATAGACGGGTTAGATGAACAGACGGGTTAGATGAACAGACGGGTTAGAGGAATAGACGAGTTAGATGAACAGACGGGTTAGAGGAATAGACGGGTTAGATGAACAGACGTGTTAGATGAACAGACGGGTTAGATGAACAAACGGGTTAGATGAACAGACGGGTTAGATGAACAGATGAACAGACGGGTTAGATGAACAGACGGGTTAGAGTTAAAGATGGGTTCATGTCTATCCTTCAAAAATTTAGCTCACATATAAATATATATTTCTGGAGACGAGGTTCTGGATAACCAGGGTCAGCGATAAATAAGCGTTTAATAAGAAAGCCACTTAACTGATACCTTGCTTATTGCTTACCTCGACTCATTCAAATCCAGACCTCCGCTGTAATGTATTAAACAAATATGGCTCAGCCTAAATCTTAAAGTCCCATAAAATTGTAAATGTAAATAATTATGTGTTCTGAAATCCCGCTATTAAAATGTGATGCTAGTGTAGTTTGTTGTGTAGTTTGTTGTGTAGTTTGTTGTGTAGTTTGTTGTGTAGTTTGTTGTGGTTCTGGTAGAAATATGAGCATATATAGCTTGGTGTCAGGTGACAGGTTTACTCATTCCTGAGCGTTCAACATGATGTGCGTGTATCTTGTGCAGCGTTGTTGTGTTCAACATGATGTGCGTGTGTCTTGTGCAACGTTGTTGTGTTCAACATGATGTGCGTGTATCTTGTGCAGCGTTTGTTACATTCGACATGATGTGCGTGTATCTTGTGCAGCGTTTGTTACATTCAACATGATGTGCGTGTATCTTGTGCAGCGTTTGCTACATTCGACATGATGTGCGTGTATCTTGTGCAGCATGTGTTACATTCAACATGATGTGCGTGTATCTTGTGCAGCATGTGTTACATTCAACATGATGTGCGTATATCTTGTGCAGCGTTTGTTACATTCAATATGATGTGCGTGTATCTTGTGCAGCATGTGTTACATTCAACATGTTGTGCGTGTATCTTGTGCAGAGTTTGTTACATTCAACATGATGTGCGTGTATCTTGTGCAGCGTTTGTTACTTTCAATATGATGTGTGTGTATCTTGTGCAGCATATGTTACATTCAACATGATGTTCGTGTATCTTGTGCAGCGTTTATTACATTCGACATGATGTACGTGTATCTTGTGCAGCGTTTGTTACAGTCAACATGATGTGCGTGTATTTAGTGCCGCGTTGTTGAGTTCAACATGATGTGCGTGTATCTTGTGCAGCGTTTGCTACATTCAACATGATGTACGTGTATCTTGTGCAGCGTTTGTTGCATTCGACATGATGTGCGTGTATCTTGTGCAGCGTTTGTTACATTCGACATGATGTACGTGTATCTTGTGCAGCGTTTGTTACATTCAACATGATGTACGTGTATCTTGTCCAGCGTTTGTTACATTAAACATGATGTACGTGTATCTTGTGCAGCGTTTGTTGCATTCGACATGATGTACGTGTATCTTGTGCAACGTTTGTTACATTCGACATGATGTACGTGTATCTTGTGCAGCGTTTGTTACATTCAACATGATGTGCGTGTATCTTGTGCAGCGTTTGTTACATTCAACATGATGTGCGTGTATCTTGTGCAGCGTTTGTTACATTCAACATGATGTACGTGTATCTTGTGCAGCATTTGTTACATTCGACATGATGTACGTGTATCTTGTACAGCGTTTGTTACATTCGACATGATGTTTGTGTATCTTGTTCAGCGTATGTTACATTCAACATGATGTGCGTGTATCTTGTGCAGCGTTTGTTTCATTCGACATGATGTGCGTGTATCTTGTGCAGCGTTTGTTACATTCGACATGATGTGCGTGTATCTTGTGCAGCGTTTGTTACATTCGACATGATGTACGTGTATCTTGTGCAGCGTTTGTTGCATTCGACATGATGTTTGTGTATCTTGTGCAGCGTATGTTACATTCAACATGATGTGCGTGTATCTTGTGCAGCGTTTGTTTCATTCGACATGATGTGCGTGTATCTTGTGCAGCGTTTGTTACATTCGACATGATGTGCGTGTATCTTGTGAATCGTTTGTTACATTCAACATGATGTGCGTGTATCTTGTGCAGCGTTTGTTACATTCAACATGATGTGCGTGTATCTTGTGCAGCGTTGTTGAGTTCAACATGATGTGCGTGTATCTTGTGCAGCGTTAGTTACATTCAACATTATGTGCGTGTATCTTGTGCAGTGTTTGTTACATTCAACATGATGTGCATGTATCTTGTGCAGCGTTGTTGAGTTCAACATGATGTACGTGTATCTTGTACAGCGTTTGTTACATTCGACATGATGTTTGTGTATCTTGTTCAGCGTATGTTACATTCAACATGATGTGCGTGTATCTTGTGCAGCGTTTGTTTCATTCGACATGATGTGCGTGTATCTTGTGCAGCGTTTGTTACATTCGACATGATGTGCGTGTATCTTGTGCAGCGTTTGTTACATTCGACATGATGTGCGTGTATCTTGTGAATCGTTTGTTACATTCAACATGATGTGCGTGTATCTTGTGCAGCGTTTGTTGCATTCAACATGATGTGCATGTATCTTGTGCAGCGTTGTTGAGTTCAACATGATGTGCGTGTATCTTGTGCAGCGTTTGTTACATTCGACATGATGTACGTGTATCTTGTGCAGCGTTTGTTGCATTCGACATGATGTTTGTGTATCTTGTGCAGCGTATGTTACATTCAACATGATGTGCGTGTATCTTGTGCAGCGTTTGTTTCATTCGACATGATGTGCGTGTATCTTGTGCAGCGTTTGTTACATTCGACATGATGTGCGTGTATCTTGTGAATCGTTTGTTACATTCAACATGATGTGCGTGTATCTTGTGCAGCGTTTGTTACATTCAACATGATGTGCGTGTATCTTGTGCAGCGTTGTTGAGTTCAACATGATGTGCGTGTATCTTGTGCAGCGTTTGTTACATTCAACATTATGTGCGTGTATCTTGTGCAGTGTTTGTTACATTCAACATGATGTGCATGTATCTTGTGCAGCGTTGTTGAGTTCAACATGATGTACGTGTATCTTGTACAGCGTTTGTTACATTCGACATGATGTTTGTGTATCTTGTTCAGCGTATGTTACATTCAACATGATGTGCGTGTATCTTGTGCAGCGTTTGTTTCATTCGACATGATGTGCGTGTATCTTGTGCAGCGTTTGTTACATTCGACATGATGTGCGTGTATCTTGTGCAGCGTTTGTTACATTCGACATGATGTGCGTGTATCTTGTGAATCGTTTGTTACATTCAACATGATGTGCGTGTATCTTGTGCAGCGTTTGTTACATTCAACATGATGTGCGTGTATCTTGTGCAGCGTTGTTGAGTTCAACATGATGTGCGTGTATCTTGTGCAGCGTATGTTACATTCGACATGATGTGCGTGTATCTTGTGCAGCGTTTGTTACATTCGACATGATGTGCGTGTATCTTGTGCAGCGTTTGTTACATTCGACATGATGTACGTGTATCTTGTGCAGCGTTTGTTGCATTCGACATGATGTTTGTGTATCTTGTTCAGCATATGTTACATTCAACATTATGTGCGTGTATCTTGTGCAGCGTTTGTTTCATTCGACATGATGTGCGTGTATCTTGTGCAGCGTTTGTTACATTCGACATGATGTGCGTGTATCTTGTGAATCGTTTGTTACATTCAACATGATGTGCGTGTATCTTGTGCAGCGTTTGTTACATTCAACATGATGTGCGTGTATCTTGTGCAGCGTTGTTGAGTTCAACATGATGTGCGTGTATCTTGTGCAGCGTTAGTTACATTCAACATTATGTGCGTGTATCTTGTGCAGTGTTTGTTACATTCAACATGATGTGCATGTATCTTGTGCAGCGTTGTTGAGTTCAACATGATGTACGTGTATCTTGTACAGCGTTTGTTACATTCGACATAATGTTTGTGTATCTTGTTCAGCGTATGTTACATTCAACATGATGTGCGTGTATCTTGTGCAGCGTTTGTTTCATTCGACATGATGTGCGTGTATCTTGTGCAGCGTTTGTTACATTCGACATGATGTGCGTGTATCTTGTGCAGCGTTTGTTACATTCGACATGATGTACGTGTATCTTGTGCAGCGTTTGTTACATTCGACATGATGTGCGTTTATCTTGTGCAGCGTTTGTTTCATTCCACATGATGTGCGTGTATCTTGTGCAGCGTTTGTTGCATTCGACATGATGTGCGTGTATCTTGTGAATCGTTTGTTACATTCAACATGATGTGCGTGTATCTTGTGCAGCGTTTGTTGCATTCAACATGATGTGCATGTATCTTGTGCAGCGTTGTTGAGTTCAACATGATGTGCGTGTATCTTGTGCAGCGCATGTTACATTCGACATGATGTGCGTGTATCTTGTGCAGCGTTTGTTACATTCAACATGATGTGCATGTATCTTGTGCAGCGTTGTTGAGTTCAACATGATGTGCGTGTATCTTGTGCAGCGTATGTTACATTCGACATGATGTGCGTGTATCTTGTGCAGCGTTTGTTACATTCAACATGATGTGCATGTATGTTGTGCAGCGTTGTTGAGTTCAACATGATGTGCGTGTATCTTGTGCAGCGTTTGTTACATTCAACATGATGTGCATGTATCTTGTGCAGCGTTGTTGAGTTCAACATGATGTGCGTGTATCTTGTGCAGCGTTTGTTACATTCGACATGATGTGCGTGTATCTTGTGCAGCGTTTGTTACATTCAACATGATGTGCATGTATCTTGTGCAGCGTTTGTTACATTCAACATGATGTGCGTGTATCTTGTGCAGCGTTTGTTACATTCAACATGATGTGCGTGTATCTTGTGCAGCGTTTGTTACATTCAACATGATGTGCGTGTATCTTGTGCAGCGTTTGTTACATTCAACATGATGTGCGTGTATCTTGTGCAGCGTTTGTTACATTCGACATGATGTGCGTGTATCTTGTGCAGCGTTTGTTACATTCGACATGATGTGCGTGTATCTTGTGCAGCGTTGTTGCATTCAACATGATGTTTGTGTATCTTGTGCAGCGTTTGTTACATTCGACATGATGTTTGTGTATCTTGTGCAGCGTATGTTACATTCAACATGATGTGCGTGTATCTTGTGCAGCGTTTGTTACATTCGACATAATGTGTGTGTATCTTGTGCAGCGTATGTTACATTCAACATGATGTGCGTGTATCTTGTGCAGCGTTTGTTACATTCGACATGATGTACGTGTATCTTGTGCAGCGTTTGTTACAGTCAACATGATGTGCGTGTATCTTGTGCCGCGTTGTTGAGTTCAACATGATGTGCGTGTATCTTGTGCAGCGTTTGCTACATTCAACATGATGTACGTGTATCTTGTGCAGCGTTTGTTGCATTCGACATGATGTGCGTGTATCTTGTGCAGCGTTTGTTACATTCGACATGATGTACGTGTATCTTGTGCAGCGTTTGTTACATTCAACATGATGTGCGTGTATCTTGTGCAGCGTTTGTTACATTCAACATGATGTGCGTGTATCTTGTGCAGCGTTTGTTACATTCAACATGATGTGCGTGTATCTTGTGCAGCGTTTGTTACATTCAACATGATGTGCGTGTATCTTGTGCAGCGTTTGTTACATTCAACATGATGTGCGTGTATCTTGTGCAGCGTTTGTTACATTCAACATGATGTGCGTGTATCTTGTGCAGCGTTTGTTACATTCAACATGATGTGCGTGTATCTTGTGCAGCGTTGTTTTCACATGATTCGTGTATCTTGTGCAGCGTTTGTTACATTCAACATGATGTGCGTGTATCTTGTGCAGCGTTTGTTACATTCAACATGATGTGCGTGTATCTTGTGCAGCGTTGTGACTTCAACATGATGTACGTGTATCTTGTGCAGCGTTTGTTACATTCAACATGATGTACGTGTATCTTGTGCAGCGTTTGTTACATTCGACATGATGTACGTGTATCTTGTGCAGCGTTTGTTACATTCAACATGATGTACGTGTATCTTGTGCAGCGTTTGTTACATTCAACATGATGTACGTGTATCTTGTGCAGCGTTTGTTACATTCAACATGATGTGCGTGTATCTTGTGCAGCGTTTGTTACATTCGACATGATGTGCGTGTATCTTGTGCAGCGTTTGTTACATTCAACATGATGTGCGTGTATCTTGTGCAGCGTTTGTTACATTCGACATGATGTGCGTGTATCTTGTGCAGCGTTTGTTACATTCAACATGATGTGCGTGTATCTTGTGCAGCGTTTGTTACATTCAACATGATGTGCGTGTATCTTGTGCAGCGTTGTTGAGTTCAACATGATGTGCGTGTATCTTGTGCAGCGTTTGTTACATTCGACATGATGTGGGTATCTTGTGCAGCGTTTGTTACATTCACATGATGTGCTGTATCTTGTGCAGCGTTGTTTTCACATGATGTGCGTGTATCTTGTGCAGCGTTGTTTTCGACATGATGTGGTGTATCTTGTGCAGCGTTTGTTACATTCAACATGATGTGCGTGTATCTTGTGCAGCGTTGTTACATTCAACATGATGTGCGTGTATCTTGTGCAGCGTTTGTTACATTCAACATGATGTGCATGTATCTTGTGCAGCGTTGTTGAATTCAACATGATGTGCGTGTATCTTGTGCAGCGTATGTTACATTCGACATGATGTGCGTGTATCTTGTGCAGCGTTTGTTACATTCAACATGATGTGCATGTATCTTGTGCAGCGTTGTTGCATTCAACATGATGTGCGTGTATCTTGTGCAGCGTATGTTACATTCGACATGATGTGCGTGTATCTTGTGCAGCGTTTGTTACATTCGACATGATGTGCGTGTATCTTGTGCAGCGTTTGTTGCATTCGACATGATGTTTGTGTATCTTGTGCAGCGTATGTTACATTCAACATGATGTGCGTGTATCTTGTGCAGCGTTTGTTAATTTCAATATAATGTGTGTGTATCTTGTGCAGCATATGTTACATTCAACATGATGTGCGTGTATCTTGTGCAGCGTTTGTTACATTCGACATGATGTACGTGTATCTTGTGCAGCGTTTGTTACAGTCAACATGATGTGCGTGTATCTTGTGCTGCGTTGTTGAGTTCAACATGATGTGCGTGTATCTTGTGCAGCGTTTGTTACATTCAACATGATGTACGTGTATCTTGTGCAGCGTTTGTTGCATTCGACATGATGTGCGTGTATCTTGTGCAGCGTTTGTTACATTCAACATGATGTACGTGTATCTTGTGCAGCGTTTGTTACATTCGACATGATGTGCGTGTATCTTGTGCAGCGTTTGTTGCATTCAACATGATGTGCGTGTATCTTGTGCAGCGTTTGTTACATTCAACATGATGTGCGTGTATCTTGTGCAGCGTTTGTTACATTCAACATGATGTGCGTGTATCTTGTGCAGCGTTTGTTACATTCGACATGATGTGCGTGTATCTTGTGCAGCGTTTGTTGCATTCGACATGATGTTTGTGTATCTTGTGCAGCGTTGTTACATTCACATGATGTGCGTGTATCTTGTGCAGCGTTTGTTACATTCGACATGATGTGCGTGTATCTTGTGCAGCGTTTGTTACATTCGACATGATGTGCGTGTATCTTGTGCAGCGTTTGTTACATTCAACATGATGTGCGTGTATCTTGTGCAGCGTTTGTTACATTCAACATGATGTGCGTGTATCTTGTGCAGCGTTGTTGAATTCAACATGATGTGCGTGTATCTTGTGCAGCGTTTGTTACATTCAACATGATGTGCGTGTATCTTGTGCAGCGTTTGTTACATTCAACATGATGTGCGTGTATCTTGTGCAGCGTTTGTTACATTCAACATGATGTGCGTGTATCTTGTGCAGCGTTTGTTACATTCGACATGATGTACGTGTATCTTGTGCAGCGTTTGTTACATTCAACATGATGTGCGTGTATCTTGTGCAGCGTTGTTGAGTTCAACATGATGTGCGTGTATCTTGTGCAGCGTTTGCTACATTCAACATGATGTACGTGTATCTTGTGCAGCGTTTGTTACATTCGACATGATGTGCGTGTATCTTGTGCAGCGTTTGTTACATTCAACATGATGTGCGTGTATCTTGTGCAGCGTTTGTTACATTCAACATGATGTGCGTGTATCTTGTGCAGCGTTTGTTACATTCGACATGATGTGCGTGTATCTTGTGCAGCGTTTGTTACATTCGACATGATGTGCGTGTATCTTGTGCAGCGTTTGTTACATTCAACATGATGTGCGTGTATCTTGTGCAGCGTTTGTTACATTCAACATGATGTGCGTGTATCTTGTGCAGCGTTTGTTACATTCAACATGATGTGCGTGTATCTTGTGCAGCGTTTGTTACATTCGACATGATGTGCGTGTATCTTGTGCAGCGTTTGTTACATTCGACATGATGTTTGTGTATCTTGTGCAGCGTATGTTACATTCAACATGATGTGCGTGTATCTTGTGCAGCGTTTGTTACATTCGACATGATGTGCGTGTATCTTGTGCAGCGTTTGTTACATTCGACATGATGTGCGTGTATCTTGTGAATCGTTTGTTACATTCAACATGATGTGCGTGTATCTTGTGCAGCGTTTGTTACATTCAACATGATGTGCGTGTATCTTGTGCAGCGTTGTTGAGTTCAACATGATGTGCGTGTATCTTGTGCAGCGTTTGTTACATTCAACATGATGTGCGTGTATCTTGTGCAGCGTATGTTACATTCAACATGATGTGCGTGTATCTTGTGCAGCGTTTGTTACATTCGACATGATGTGCGTGTATCTTGTGCAGCGTTTGTTACATTCGACATGATGTGCGTGTATCTTGTGCAGCGTTTGTTACATTCGACATGATGTACGTGTATCTTGTGCAGCGTTTGTTACATTCGACATGATGTGCGTGTATCTTGTGCAGCGTTTGTTACATTCAACATGATGTGCGTGTATCTTGTGCAGCGTTTGTTGCAT
>CM026391.1:48852742-48865893 GCA_014843695.1 Archivesica marissinica
ACTGTATGTTACAAGTGTAGTCCCTCAATAAAACATGAATATACTGTATGTTACAAGTGTAGTCCCTCAATAAAACATGAATATACTGTATGTTACAAGTGTAATCCCTCAATAAAACATGAATATACTGTATGTTACACAAGTGTAGTCCCTCAATAAAACATGAATATACTGTATGTTACAAGTGTAATCACTGTATGTTAAAAGTGTAATCCTTCAATAAAACATGAATATACTGTATGTTACAAGTGTAGTCCATCAATAAAACAAGAATATACTGTATGTTACAAGTGTAATCCATCAATAAAACAAGAATATACTGTATGTTACAAGTGTAGTTCATCAATAAAACATGAATATACTGTATGTTACAAGTGTAATCCCTCAATAAAACATGAATATACTGTATGTTACAAGTGTAGTCCATCAATAAAACATGAATATACTGTATGTTAAAAGTGTAATCCCTCAATAAAACATGAATATACTGTATGTTACAAGTGTAGTCCATCAATAAAACATGAATATACTGTATGTTACAAGTGTAATCCCTCAATAAAACAAGAATATACTGTATGTTACAAGTGTAGTCCATCAATAAAATATGAATATACTGTATGTTACAAGTGTAATCCCTCAATAAAACATGAATATACTGTATGTTACAAGTGTAGTCCATCAATAAAATATGAATATACTGTATGTTACAAGTGTAATCCCTCAATAAAACATGAATATACTGTATGTTACAAGTGTAGTCCATCAATAAAACATGAATATACTGTATGTTAAAAGTGTAATCCCTCAATAAAACATGAATATACTGTATGTTACAAGTGTAGTCCATCAATAAAACATGAATATACTGTATGTTACAAGTGTAATCCCTCAATAAAACAAGAATATACTGTATGTTACAAGTGTAGTCCATCAATAAAATATGAATATACTGTATGTTACAAGTGTAATCCCTCAATAAAACATGAATATACTGTATGTTACAAGTGTAGTCCATCAATAAAACATGAATATACTGTATGTTACAAGTGTAGTCCATCGTATCGCCGCATCATTCTGTGGATAGAGATTCTTTGATATGCCGACAGACACTGTCATGCTTGTGTTTTAAACCCAACTTTGTATCATTCAATTGGATAAATATCTATAATTTAGATTTTTTTACCAAGCGACCAAACATTGAACAAACACTTCTGTAATTATTTTGAATTTCTATACAAACGGCCCAATTAATTTGTACTACAACGGGATAGAAATGGATAGTAGGAGCAATAACAATCAGAAATGGCATCAAAATCTGCCGATTGTCTGTCGAAATAATCGACAACCGGTTCATTGGCCTGATTGATAACCGGTTTAATCACTAACTGCATTCTAGGTTTAATCACTAACTGCATTCTACGATGTTTTTAGCAATCTTTCATTTCTTCTATACAAATTTATTTTTAGCTTGATTACAAAGTTCTTACAACTTATATTAAACATTCGCGAGACCTCCTTCCTGATGTAATCCATCGCCACGAGGGAGAGAGAAGAGACATGTGGAATTTACCTAAGGGCACAATCGTAACAGTTCAGCTCTCTTTCATTTACTAGCCACCCCCGATGCCACAGTAAAGGTTTTGCGGAAAATCTCTAAAACTTATGACGGTGGAGACAAAATATAGATCAGTGGCTATCTACAGCAGTGGCTATCTACAGCAGTGGCTATCTACAGCAGTGGCTATCTACAGCAGTGGCTATCTACAGCAGTGGCTATCTACAGCAGTGGCTATCTACAGCAGTGGCTATCTACAGCAGTGGCTATCTACAGCAGTGGCTATCTACAGCAGTGGCTATCTACAGCAGTGGCTATCTACAGCAGTGGCTATCTACAGCAGTGGCTATCTACAGCAGTGGCTATCTACAGCAGTGGCTATCTACAGCAGTGGCTATCTACAGCAGTGGCTATCTACAGCAGTGGCTATCTACAGCAGTGGACATCTTGGGAGAGTTCACAACAGAAATAAATAGCCAGTTTTAATTGTCTAGTTGCCTCAATGTTCCATTGAACAAGCATCAAAGCAATTGTTTGTTTTTTGGGTTTAACGGCACACATGTAAAACCACCAACTTTCCGCAAACCAGATGGATAGCTTCCTCACACGAAAGTCTACAGCCCCAGTGGGATTCAAACCTACAGCCGTGAGGGGCAAGTGATTTGAAGTCACCGAAAGTAACCACTTGGCCAGGAAGGCCATTTGTTTATTTGCTTAAACCTGACTTTATTGTAAGCTGTTTATGTATGTGCAAACAGTGTACAGGTAGATATAAGACAAAGAGCGACCTTGACATTAGATCAAATAAATATAAAAACAATTAAACAAATTAATCTTTAAGATTTAATACGCTTATTTGAATGATTTAATAATGTCTTTTACGCTTAACATTCAAAATCTGATGTCAAGGTCACATGCCAACAACAGAGGTGAGAGAGTACAGGTCATGCACATAGCTCTTACATAGCATTGGTTGAGTGATTACACGATGTCCTTTTCTTGATGCTTCCGCTAGGAGAAACGTAACAAGCATTTAACTATGCAACCCATTTACAGTTAAACCTGTGTTAGTGGTCACCTCTATTAAGCAGCCAACATGTAGTAAGCAGCCATTTTCCAGATTCCCAATAAGTGGTTTTATTATACATTTAACCTCAGTTAAGCAGCCAATACGTGTTAAGCAGCCACCTATGTTAAGCAGCCATTCTCAGTGAGTTCCTTGACTGGCTGCTTAAAACAGGCTTGACTGTATTCAAAATGCAACTCAATTACTCAAAATGGGACCTAATGATTCAAAATGGGATAAAAATAGAATGCTCAGCTGACAGATTCATCATCTGTAACTAAGCATGAATTGAGAGCGACTAAATATTTGAATTAGACGTGGTTGAAGCTAGAGGTACACTGGAGTAGTCTCCCTCAGCTGCTTCGTTCTCCCTACTCTCTGTCAAGGGAGATAATTATTCATATAGAACATATAATGAGAACTGACACATACAATTTCTTCCCAAATATACCAAACACTTCTCTCGGTATATTTGAAAGTTTCGCTTAATCCCCCGAGATTACCCCACATTTTAATAATGGACTCTTCCATCTTACTCTAAATCTGTGCTGCAAATGTGCAAGGTGTTGCATACAGCATGGCTACTCTCATTGAACATATAACGCATGTGAATATTTATCATCAGCATAAATAAAGCATCATTTAACAAACACTAACACATGCAGTTAATCATTAGCAACAGGAAAAGCTCAATTTCATTTCTTCCTTTCGCAACGAATACGGTACTTTAAGCTATTCTAAATAGGTCAATTTTCCAAAATGGATGAGTGGGGGAGGCGAGATGAAAGTTTAGTTTTTTAAATATATTTTTGAGACAACATAGATAAATGAGCAGGGATAAGATCCTAACAATTACTTTATACTGCATTGGCCTCATGAATTAGTAATGTGAGAGATGTAGCAAAAATAGTGACTGCAAATTAATTACTCCCCCCCCCCTTGATGGAGGTTCTTTAACATAATTTTAGTTTGTTTCAAGGTCTATTTAAAGATCGGGTATTTGGAAAGTCTAGTAAAGCTTAATTGTATGTATTAGATGCCAAACAATACACGCAGATTTCTCAAATCTCGAGTAATCTGATTGGTTGCAGGCAGGATGAAGAATCAAGATTCAAACAATTCTGATTGGTTGCAGGCAAGTTCCCCAGATTCAACCAATCCGATTGGTTGCAGATCAGATTCAATCAATCCGATTAGGTTGTAGGAAAGTTCAAGTATCGGATTCAACCAATCAAGTTTTGAGTTCTGAGAAATGTTTTAAAACCCTTATGCCTCCTCCCTCTTATCTTTCGCAAATGGCATTCCTGGAATGATATCATTCAAAGCAACATAATTCAATTTCTAAAATAATAGAAATATGAAATATGTTTTGTTCTTTCCATAATGGCTTCAACTTACTTATGTACTGAATATGTTTGTTAGGATTTTACGCCTGCATCAGAACCATTTTTGGACAATATCGCCGCCAGGCAGTTTACCTAACAACACCTTTCCTGGGCAAGCTCCCGCAGTTAACCAGTACTTGGTGCATCAACCTCTGTAGGAAACTGCCAACTTTTTCATATAAAACAGACACAGCCTGAGCGGGGCTCGAACCGTGATGATAGGCAACAGTGGTATACAAGTCAGCGACCTACACCACTCGACCACGGAGGCAGAGTGTGTACTGAATATATTATGTACCATGCTAACATGTAGCCTGTGTATTTGGACTGTATTATTCCACAATAGAAGACATAAATTACTCATTTGATGAGCATATTGCTGGTAAGCAATACTGTACTACAGTACATACTCAGTA
Organism: Archivesica marissinica; assembly: GCA_014843695.1. NCBI lineage: Eukaryota > Metazoa > Mollusca > Bivalvia > Venerida > Vesicomyidae > Archivesica > Archivesica marissinica. Next base: position 48,857,165 of record CM026391.1, read on the forward strand.
TCTATGGGAATCGAATAATGTGGTGAACAGGCCGATATATGTGGGAGGACAGTAGAGGTATAATACAGCAGTAATGCGAATATGTGCCAACTAATATACATGGACTATGCTAAATACTAGAACCCTCTATATTATATTCATTGTTCACAGTCTCATTTTCATTACTTGTTAACCCTTTCCACACTACATACCTCTAAATAGGCTTACAAAAAGTGTAGATTCAGATGAGCCGTCCCATCAGGATTTGCACTTTTTGTCAGTAATATTACTATTTTTAGGCAAAATTACACATTTTGATAAATGAACTGGTCCAAATGTAACTTTCTTATTAATTTATTGGTCTAAAAATATCCATGTCCATGTCAGTTATTTGGTGTTGAAAGGGTTTTAAGTATTTGTTAAGTTTCTCTAAGCATATGGTAGTTATCTCTTTATAATATATATCTTATCAATTTACCTGTCAGCCAGTAGAGATCTTTCACTTCATTTATAAATGTAACAGGACTGTTGTCAGGTATGTTATATGTCTTTAAATGTATTTTGAATTCATTCATTCCTGGTTTTTCCAATGAAACATTAAATCATGAGGAGTCATCGAAACCCTTCCTAGCAAATCTACGCTTGTATTAGCACAACAATAGCAAGTCCAGCAACTCTATATTGTAATATCAACCCGTAACCTGCCAATCATGACTAAAGTTGGCAAACAGCATAGAGCCAGATCAGAGCACAGAACATGTATATGCTGTTTGCTATTCAGATAGTGGAGCTAAAACACTTGGCTGAATAGCAAACAACATAGATCTTGATCAGACGTGGCGCAACACCGCGGCTGTTATGTTATATTTATGTTATATTTCGGGTTTTACGCCTGCATCAGCACCATTTCGGGCTATATCGCCGGCGGGCAGTTTACCTAACAACACCTTTCCTGGGCATGCTCCAGCGGTTAACAACAATTCCAGCGGTTAACAACAACAACACCGTGGCTGATCTGGATCTATGTTGTTTGCACATTCTGTCCAATTTATACAGCAAGTTAATGGTTAAAGCAAACAGCTACAAAACCATTAAAAGCATGTACTATCATCTATTCTAGTTGTCTAAAACATAAACAAAAGGCAGTTACTGCTGTCCCACTTCAGAATTCTAAATAAGTCTGTAGAAGTGTGTTCGAGTTGGAAGGCCAAATTAACATTTTTAAACACTACAGACCTCTAAATAGGTTTAAAAATGTGTATCGAATAATGTGGTGAACAGGCCGATATATGTGGGAGGACAGTAGAGGTATAATACAGTAGTAATGCGAATATGTGCCAACTAATATACATGGACTATGCTAAATACTAGAACCCTCTATATTATATTCATTGTTCACAGTCTCATTTTCATTACTTGTTAACCCTTTCCACACTACATACCTCTAAATAGGCTTACAAAAGTGTAGATTCAGATGAGCCGTCCCATCAGGATTTGCACATTTTGCCAGTAATATTACTATTTTTAGACAAAATTACCCATCTTGATAAATGAACTGGTCCAAATGTAATTTTCTTATTAATTTATTGGTCTAAAAATATCATGCACCAGTCCATGTCAGTTATTTGGTGTTGAATGGGTTAATAAAAATGTAACCGTCTACAATTCAGTGTTGAACGTGGGAATGTAACCAGACCAAGTTGGTAAACAAGTTTGAAAAATAATTTCTGAAGATTAAATTTTTTATCCATCAGTATTACTGAGGCTAGTTATCGAACTTGACCCAGATATTATGCCACTAAACATCATCACCAAGTGTGAATAAGGATTGGACAGCAATTTCTCAAGTTAGAGAGTAGAAAACATGTAATGCAGATGCTGACAATTACTAAAGCCCACTAACCTTTCTTCCCAAAGGTGAAAGTAATAAATGTACATCTGGACAGAAACACAGCTGGTTGCTGTTTTCACAAGTATCACTAGTATTTCATACAATAATGTTTTACCACCAATAACAAGAGATAAATAATTTAATAGTGATAATTCTTATGATATTCTCATAGCAATGTTGCAATACTTACAAGGTGGGAACATCAGATGTCGATAAAATCAGTCTTTTTGCTGAAAGAGAAAAACAAAAGGTTCACAGTACATAAACATTTTATTAGAAAATAGTCATTGAAAATAACATCTTGTGATAATAATGCAAACTGCTTATTAGCAATTTTAGATCTTAGAAATGAACAATTTAAACAAGCATAGAAACAAGCGCGAATATAATACAGTAGTACACAACTACTCTAACCAATCTACCCAGGGGGCAGATCTAGAATTTCAAGTTAGAGAGTATTTTAAAAAATGTGATCAACTTTTTCAGGTCCATGTCACGCCTCGTAAGGCACTTAGGGAAAAGAAAGTCATATCTCTTACACACACAGCATAAAGGCGGGATTAAGATGGGATAATTAGTGGATGTCCAAGTAATACTGACCGGCAATCAGATCATGCTATACCCCTCCCACTATATATAACTATATATAACAACATCCCTACGATTGGTTCATACCTTACCCCTCCCACTATATATACCAACTCTCTACGATTGGTTCATACCGTAGCCCTCCCACTATATATACCAACTCCCTACGATTGGTTCATACCCTACCCCTCCCACTATATATACCAACTCCCTACGATTGGTTCATACCTTACCCCTCCCACTATATATACCAACTCCCTACGATTGGTTCATACCTACCCCTCCCACTATATATAGCAACTCCCTACGATTGGTTCATACCTTACCCTCCACTATATATACCAACTCCTACGATTGGTTCATACCCTACCCTCCCACTATATATACCAACTCTTACGATTGGTTCATACCTTACCCCTCCCACTAATTTAACAACTCCTACGATTGGTTCATACCTTACCCTCCCACTATATATACCAACTCCTACGATTGGTTCATACCCTACCCCTCCCACTATATATACCAACTCTCTACGATGATTCATACCCTACCCTCCCACTATATATAGCAACTCCTACGATTGGTTCATACCTACCCCTCCCACTATATATACCAACTCCTACGATTGGTTCTACCCTACCCCTCCCACTATATATACCAACTCTCTACGATTGGTTCATACCTTACCCTCCACTATATTAACAACATCCCTACGATTGGTTCATACCTTACCCTCCCCTATATATACCAACTCCCTACGATTGGTTATACCCTACCCTCCACTATATATACCAACTCTCTACGATTGGTTCATACCTACCCCCCCACTATATATACCACTCTCTACGATTGTTCATCCCTACCCCTCCCACTATATATACAACTCTCTACGATTGGTTCATACCTACCCTCCCACTATATATACCAACTCCTACGATTGGTCATACCTTACCCCTCCCACTATATTTACAACATCCCTACGATTGGTTCATACCTTACCCCTCCCACTATATATACCAACTCTCTAGATTGGTTCATACCCTACCCCTCCCACTATATATACCAACTCTCTACGATTGGTTCATACTTACCCTCCCACTATATATACCAACTCTCTAAGATTGGTTCATACCCTACCCCTCCCACTATATATACCAACTCTCTACGATTGGTTCATACCTTAGCCCTCCCACTATATATACCTACTCCCTACGATTGGTTCATACCCTACCCCTCCCACTATATATACCAACTCCCTACGATTGGTTCATACCCTACCCCTCCCACTACATATACCAACTCCCTACGATTGGTTCATACCCTACCCCTCCCACTATATTTAGCAAAATCCCTACGTGCACGGCATAAGCAACGAAACAAGACCTCGGCTTAAAGTACCATCTGAAAGACTGTTAATTTTATTAGGGTCAGACAGAGGATTGAACCTGCGGTCCCTGGATTACCAGTCCATTGTGTTAACCACTGGACTACAGACCCGTCTGTGAATGTGAATAACTTCTAGTCAGTCATTTTTATAGTAGATGAAATAAATCAGTCACTTTTATAGTAGATGAAATAATATTACTATGTAAAGTGATCATTATTGCATTTAATGCGCTTGACAAAACTCAGATCGCATAACATCTTTTAAAATAAAACCACAATTTCACTCGCATGTGAATTCAACATGGCGTCAAAAACAGGACCTACGTTTCAGACACCAATCAAATTTCATAATGAAAACATCAACATTTACATATTTTCGAAATAAAAGGTGAATATTGATCTGTTTTTGCTCATTGGCAGTTTTAGTGTCTACCATCTAATCCAAGTACTTGCTACTGACACGATGACGTCGATTGACGATACTATTCTAAGATTACATATTTCTAACACCCCTATACCTACTGACATGCAGATGTCATACAGTATCAAATCAAGGAAATTGGGGGGGGGGCATGAAAAGGTGTTGGACAGGAATATCAATATGTGTTTATGTGCAAGAAACATTCATATGGTGATTCTAAATCATATTAGTGCAGTTTGATAAAATTGCCTTCATTACTTTCAGGTGGCTATAGGTGGTTATGTAGTGTATGCAGTGACATAGCTAGTTTTATTCCACAAAGCCCGTGCTTGCATATTTTCCTGGATTTTTAAATTTTGTTTACTGTCGTTTATTTAAAGGGAGGAATATGTTCTACCCCCCCCCCCCAATATTGGGCATGATCAATTCAGGGCGAGCTACACCACTGATGTGCAACAAAATATTTCTGTGCAATTTGGACTCGACATTCATTGTGCTGAACATTTATGCAACGTTTCCTGGACATTTCTCCAGATTACCTGAACTGCAAGTGTGATGGTATCTGAGGTACACGCCTGGATTGTCTGAAACCCCCCGTCACTGGCTTGAGGGATGCCAGGTGCATATGTGTGTGCAATGAAGAATGTGTGTAATATAAACACCTTAGATTCCCATGACCTCGACCTCGAACTACGAATCTGGCAAAATATCAACACATTCTGAACACATGTGAAGCTTGATGAAAAATCGTTCAAAATTGTTCAACTACTGGTACTTAGAAACACAGTGTGACCTTCATCTTTTAACTATGGAACTGGATTGGAGATACATGGCTTTATGGTGTTAGTAAGACAAGTTATTGCATAACTGTATTCAAAAGATATGTCTGTTATTAAACAATATGGGTTGTCTCCCTTACACAACTTAGGATTATGTATTCCATTCACGTATTCAGTTTCTGATTAAATTCTGTGCTGGACCAAAACCTATCAATATAATTTAGTGTAACGGTAATACAAGCAACACACACACACCACCACACCACACCACATAAACTATTGTTCTAAGCAAATGCAAGTAAGATTAATATTCAACAGAACTATGTTAAATTGCTGGTTGTACAACCTTTCTCTATGATTATCATATCGCCGTGTAATCAGGTCACTTTTACATATACATCCCACTAATATGCACTTGACAGTTCCCTTTCAGTGGGGACTGTCCCAACATTTCTTTAACCGTTTCCCTCATAGAAGCACCTTTTGACGCCATTACCAATACCACATACATTGACAATATAGTATCCAAACCAAAGTTCATAATAAAGGCCAGAATCTCATGTAGTTCCAGTAATATCTATGGAGGTGGGATAGATATGGAGACTACTTATCCACTGCATGTTAGCTAAATGGCTGTCGTTTGTATGGAGATATAATAGTACATTAAGCTAAATCTCTATGAAGGAAAGGGTTAAACTAACCTATCTTTCAACAACAAAAACTGCAAGCTGACTTTTCCTTCCATGTTCTGTATACCGTCAAACCTCTATTAAGCAGCCAGTAACTAGATTCTCAGTGTTTGCAATCGGTTCAACATTTATCCTCTATTTAAAGCATGCTCGCTTCTCACCAATACAACCTGAGTTCGTTCGACTGGGAAGTATGCGAGATGGTACACTGGTCACCTGATCGGGCAGGTGGGTTTTCTCCGGGTACTCTGGTTTCCTCCCACACGAATGACCACATTTACGCTTTCATCATCACCAACAAGAGTGATCATTATAAGTTGTTAAAACTTGTTTCGCAATCATTGTAAACTAAATAAAGGTTATACTTTAAAGCAGCCACCTTTGCTAAGCAGCCAATATTCATCACTCCATTGGCTGGCCACTGGAGGCAGATTTTATTGTAAATATTTAAATGTGCCCTTTTGTAATAAAGTGTCTCTATTAGCTTATAGTCAACCCTGTATTAGTGGTCACCTCTCTTCAACAGCAAACCTACATTAAGCAGCCAGTTTGCAGATTCCCAATATTTTGATTTATTATACATTTGACCTCTATTAAGCAGCCACCTGTGCTAAGCAGCCACGATCTTGTGATTCGTTTGGCTGGCTGCTTAACACAGGGTTGATTGTACATCTAACAACCAACATTTACAGACACTGAATGTCAGTCTATATACCGAGTGAATGGTTAGATATCCCTGCACACCCGATACAACAAACCCTCTTTACTATGTACATTCAGTTATTTCAATCTGATATAACAACATTTTATTTGTTCATACACATTTATAGCCGCGTGTTGGTTAAATTGTGTAAAACTGTACACACAAAAATTACCCAATTCACGGTACTAAAAGGTGGTGGTTCAAATTTATTAAACAAACAGGAGTGATTATATGGCCGGCGTCGTGCAAAAATTGGCACTCGGATCTTTTTCAGAAAAATGGGAAGAATATGTTTAAACAAGACTAAAATTACAGACCTTCCCAACCTCTTTACTGTACTCTATAATTTCATGGGTTTATTAGTTAAAGTTTTGTCGTTTAAATTTCTATATGAAATATTGTTAACATTTCGAAGCTGGTACAATAGGAACAATGTTTGTAAGCACATCACTTTGCTAGAAAAAGATAATGGCATGATGTATGGTCAAAATTTACCGTGTTTAAGTCTGCAATAAATAATAAGTTTAGCACACAATGTCAAATGTGACATCATTTTACAAGCATTTTTGTAGCTTTGTGGCATCATTTAGGGTTTCTAAAAAATAACACCAACTATTTTTGCACTTTTTAAATAATTTGGTTATGTAAGAATCGAGATAATATTATATTCGAGTTATTTATAGTCGAATAAAACATGGTTTGTCGTTCTGAGCGCCAGAATTAACAACTTAGGCTTACGGACTGCATGGTTAATTCCTACATGTCAGAACTCCAAACCATGTTTTATTCGCCAATAAACAATGGAAAGACAACTAGTATTTAAGCAAAGAATTACTGGCGTCATAAGTGACCACAATCACACAACGGCCATTAATGTGGGGGCGACGTTTCACACGTGTCACTAACAAGTCCCAACAGTGGTAACGTATCAGGTTAGAATGTTCAGGAATTGTTTGTGGTATAGACCGGTTATATCAACTTCATTTTGGGTAATTTTGTCCGAGTGCCTCTTCGTGTGTTGTCGGCCATATAGTAGGGTAAGGGAAATGGCTTGCATATATATTTTTTCAAGATACAAGGGCAGGAATTCCAAACTGTATATGAAAGAATCCCATTGTCTAACTTACCACTTAACTTAGTGTTTTCAAACACTATTTTTTCAACAGGACACTTGTGACCTGTACAGTTCAAAATCAGCTGTAAGTTCTATTCTTGAAACAATAATTAAGCAAAAGAAAATATAGTAAAAATGAACTGCCGGTAATCATTAAAATTGAAATGATAATTGAGCAAAAGAATATAAAGTAAATGAAAGAATCATTAAAATTGAAATGATAATTGAGCAAAAGAATATAAAGTAAATGAAAGAATCATTAAAATATATTATCAGCTATTGTAGAACGAATTATGACAACAACAGTCAACAATTATTCTACAAACTTGTTACAATGAAAAGAAGGAAAAAGTGCATTTGGTAGAAAGGTAGGATTTGAACCTACAGCGGAGGATGCTGGGAACACGATTTAATAGATACCCTGTAATGGTATGTGCGTTCAATGTCAAGTCTGGTGATTTAAATAGCAATGAAAGATCGCAAGTGATCTACGTTACATGTAGTTTAGTAATAGTATTTTAATAAATAGAGACTTTCTCATAAATTTTGTCAATGCAAATGCGACAATGTGTAGGTGTATAACTATGCAATGTGTAGGTATATAACTATGCAATGTGTATGTGTATAACTATGCAATGTGTATAACTATGCAATGTGTAGGTGTATAACTATGCAATGTGTAGGTGTATAACTATGCAATGTGTAGGTATATAACTATGCAATGTGTAGGTGTATAACTATGCAATGTGTAGGTATATAACTATGCAATGTGTAGGTGTATAACTATGCAATGTGTAGGTATATAACTATGCAATGTGTAGGTGTATAACTATGCAATGTGTAGGTGTATAACTATGCAATGTGTAGGTGTATAACTATGTGTAGGTGTATAACTATGCAATGTGTAGGTGTATAACTATGCAATGTGTAGGTGTATAACTATGCAATGTGTATAACTATGCAATGTGTAGGTGTATAACTATGCAATGTGTAGGTGTATAACTATGCAATGTGTAGGTGTATAACTATGCAATGTGTAGGTGTATAACTATGCAATGTGTAGGTGTATAACTATGCAATGTGTAGGTGTATAACTATGCAATGTGTAGGTATATAACTATGCAATGTGTAGGTGTATAACTATGCAATGTGTAGGTGTATAACTATGCAATGTGTAGG
>CM026391.1:48866893-48885032 GCA_014843695.1 Archivesica marissinica
TTATTATTACAAAGGCATCATGCCTATCAGTATACATGCATACAACATATTATTACATAACATATCAATGGTGACACAATTTGTACATATACTCTGACACACAGTGAGAAGAATAGGTTATTGATGGTAGTATAAAGTATTTCTTTTTTCAAAGCTTTTACATATATACATCGACAAGTTTCTAACAATACACAAACTAGTAGCTTGTAGCAACTCCTTGAACTTTAATATGTTCGGTCTTTTCCAATAATATCTTTTTATATAAAGAATTCTAATTTCATGATACAGAGGGCATTCTAGCAAAAAGTGAAATTCATCTTCTACACTATTACATAATTGACAGTTGCGATCATCTATCGGAATCTTTTCTGGTTTATGCCATCTACCTGATTCAATTTCTAATCTATGGGCTGATACTCTCAATCTAGTATATGCTATCCTGAATTTACGAACATTTATAATATCTAAATAAGGTTGGAAACAAAAATCAGAAAATAATCTATAAGTACGAGCTCTTGTTGAGTTTTCTAACTGGCTATTCCAGTCTTGTAAATAATTATCATATAGCCGTTGTTTAAAAGTTGCTAAAAATAGGTCTGTATCTCCTACTCCTTGAACAATCCATACGTGATTAAAACCTAATGACTGTAATACATTTCGTACATTTCGTGCCCAAGTTTTTTTGTGTGGATACAATTCTAAGTCATGTAACATCATTTTATAGATAACACTAACATATTTAACATCATCACATTGTAAAACTTTAAACCAATATCGCATAATTGCATACAATCTTTTAATAAGTAATGTACATCTACCAGTTTCTCCATACACAAAACTATTTTGTGTCTGTACACGTACACCGAGCAGTTGCTTACAATACTGTAAATGTACCTTTTCAATTGTAGCTATCTCATTGAAACCCCATATTTCACAGCCATAACTAAGAACTGGTGTAATGAGTTTATCAAACAAATCAAGAGAATGACTAACTAAAATATTAGGAAATTTAACTAAATAAGTTTTTAATTTGGACATAGCTTTTAAAGCTTGTCCAGCTAGTGCATCGTGTGTTGAGCTAAAAGAACCACCTGTGGTAAACACAATTCCTAAATAAGTAAACTGCTTTACAATTTCAATTATGTCTCCATTATATGCAAACTGAACATTTCGTCTATTTGCCCCACCTTTCTTAAATATCATTATTTTTGTTTTATTTATATTCACAGTTAACTTCCACTTTTGACAATAATCATGCAATATTTCTAAACCTTTTTGCAAACTATTTTCAGATTCTGCAAATATTACTATATCATCAGCATATAATAACAAAAATAACTTAAGCATACCAACATCCACTCCATCATAACCATGTAGCATAAAATCCTCTTCAATATCATTCAAGTACATGGAGAATAGGAAAGGTGATAAACATTCGCCTTGTCTAACTCCCAAATAACATGTAAATTCATCACTTAATATGTTTTGATATTTAACTCTCGCTTTAACATGTGTATACATGGACTTAATAATGTTAAGAATTTTACCTCTAACACCTATTTTTAATAATTTGTACCACATTATATCTCTAACTACAAAATCGAAGGCTTTCATAAAATCAATGAAGGCTACATACAGTTTCCTATTGTTATTAGCATATGATTTATTATTCCATGCAATATAAAGATGTTATCAATAGTTCCCATGCTCTTTCGAAAACCAGCCTGTGCTTCTATATAGACATTATACATTTCAGCCCAAGTAGTCAAACGATTGTTTAAGATTCTGGTAAATAGTTTTCCAAGCGTGCTTAATAAAGTTATACCCCTGTAGTTTCCAGTTTCATCAACATCACCTTTTTTATGCAGTGGAATAATAAAACCGTCAGTCCACATATATGGGAAATACCCAACATCGAATAATTTATTAAACAGACATTTTAAATACAACAGAAGTACTTCATTGTTGGTTCCATGTTTAAAGAACTCGTTCAATACAGCATCTGGACCAGCAGATGTTCCACATTTTAACTCTCTGCAAGCTTTAATAATTTCAATAGACATGATTTCTACATTCAATTCATTAAACATACAATTTAATTCTCCATTTAAATATCTATCATTAAAATACATAACATCTTCATCCGCTTGAAAAAATACAGATTGCGGATCATTTATTGACTTAAAATAATCAGCAAATTGATTAGTTGACAACACCTTAGATGTCCTCATGCCACATAACCCTTTTAACCGTTTCCAATATTCCTTCGCATTTTTTTACCCTCATAGTCTCTAATTGTTTGGTTTGGCATTTATCATAATTATACTTCTTATTTCTAATAATATCCTTATATTCGCTTCTAGCTCGGACCATTTGCCTTCTATTTTCATTAGATTTATCATATCTAAAATCATTCAAGCACAAATAAAACTGATGTTGTCCCGCCTTACATTCATCATCATACCATGGTTTCTGCACATGAGTTGGTCTATTTATTTTATTTTTTGGACTATTGTTTCTTTTAAACAGTGGTGTACATACCTGTTCTATAGTGCTATAAAATTCGTTCAAATTTATATCAACGTCATCCTTGTTTTCTACAGCATTTAAATTGTCACATAGGTATTGTAATTTGCTAGTAATATTATCGCTAGCTAATGTTTCCATGTACAAATCCTTCTTAGCATCATCCCATTTATATACAAATTTCACATGATCATTATTAATATCTGGTAAAGTATTTCCGTGGACATTTTCATCAATATGTGAATTAAAAACAAATTCCACAGCACAGTGATCAGATATAATATTTGAATCATGAACCACAAAAGATTTAATCTTATCAAATAATTCTGGTTTACATAAAACCATATCTATGACACTACTACCTCTTTCAGCAATACATGTATATTTCCCAATGTTTTTATCTAAACCAACTCAGCCATTTGCAATTCTAATACCAGTTGCTTTACAATAGTTCAATAATACTTTTCCACTATCCTTTACTGTTTTATCCTGGCTTATTCTAGGTAATTCATCATCCACAATATAATCGTCAGGTAACAAATCTACATTATAAAGGTACTCATTTTCCACATAGTCTGGTTTTTCACCAACTCTAGAATTTAAATCTCCAGTTATCAAATAATTACATTTTCCATCATATAAATTTTCAAAATAATACATATCACTAGCAATAATGTCAAATATATTTTGCTCCACAAACATCTCTCTACTACTGCCACCTGGGATATTATAACATAAGCACAATAATACATCATTCTCAAAACCAAATACATATCCCTTCAATTTTAGCCATATTATGCTATCATCCACAGTTTTTACAAACTCCACATGTTTGTTTAAGTTTTGTGACACATAAATAATAAGACCACCACTGTCTCTTCTTGCACCTTTATGTTTTTCATTTCTATTTAAGACATACGAACTAAACCCATCTACATTTACATTAAAAATATCATTTGACCATGTTTCTGTGAAAAGTAAAATATCATTTCTTTGGAATAGTGTGTTCAAGTAATCAGAATCTAGCTTGTTATACTGTTTTCCAATCAAACCCTGTACATTTAACAAGCAAAATTTTATACTCCTGTTCCCACTTTGATCCTATTGTGTATCAGCAGTTCTTCTCTCTGTGTGATCTATACCTGTATTGCTTGTCACGTGCTGGCTGTTACTCCGGTTTACCCGACTCCTATTTATAGATGTCGCGCTCCGCGAAGCGGGTCGCATGTGAATCTTGTCGCTACCTGAAACAAAACTTGAGCTGTTTTTTGAGTTTATATTCTGTGACTTTACACTATTTCTACTTCGGGACTCGGATTTATTTGCTGCTTTAACAGGTAAGCTATTGTTTAACAATGCACTATTACGACCTCGCATTTGGACATGTTCTATTTTGGGATCACCCTGATCACGTGACACTTGTATATGTCTAGCTGTAGGTGCGAAATCTTTGTTTACTTTTTGCACTGAATTAAAAACATCGTCGTCACTTGTATCATTTTCGATCACAGTTTCCTTTGAGTATATGCGAGACCTTAGCAATTCAGCCGATCTTTTCAATGGTTTGCTAGGCCGCTCTTCTAGTCTGTTGTGATTCATTACATCAAACCAATCAGGAAATTCATCTTTGATAAGTTTACCCTTCACATATAATTTTGCTGGGTATCTAATTTGGAATTTCTCTCTATTCGCTCGGGCTTCGGTCGCTTCTTTAGATTTATATAAATGCTTGCGTGCGTCTGCTATTTCTTTAGGGTAATCTCTGTCTACACCAAACGACATACCTTTTAGTTTATAGGCATTTTCCATAACTGTATCAGTGTCTGCATAGTCCCTGAATCTGACAATAATTGGACGTCTTGGGTCGTCTTTGCTGCGATTTGCTGGGCTGTTAATAGACCCTAGTCTGTGGGCTCTTTCTATGACCATTTCATAGGTGTCAATATTTAGTTCATCTTCCAGAAATCTGTAAATCAACTGTTTTGTAAGGAACTTTGAGTTTTCAGTGAGACCCCAAAAAATAATATTGTTTCTTCTACTCCTTGCTTCAATGTCAATAGATCTATATGACAACATCTGTATCTTTCTCTCTTGCACACTATATAATTCTTCGATTTGATCAATTCTGCCCTTTATTTCAACATTGTCATTGTTTACCTTTTGTACATCGCTTATGCACTCGTTTTGCTTAGCCTCAACTGTTATAATTTTTTCGTAGTTTTTGTTTAAAATATCAAATATGTGAATCAGTTTATCATCTGTGTTTAAATTGGAAAATGAGTCAGTGTCAACACTACCCTTGCTGCCCTTTTTCCTCTTACGTGTATTTTTTCCACCATTTTCACTATCGCGTCCATTCAAATATTCAACTCTGTTTTGCGTATTTTCAGCTATGTGTACATTCGATTATATACATACTCATATACTCATAACCAAGGAACATGACCTTTTAAATACATTAGTTATATATACTCATAACATTAGTTATATATGCTCATAACATTAGTTATATATGCTCATAACATTAGTTATATATGCTCATAACATTAGTTATATATGCTCATAACATTAGTTATATATGCTCATAACATTAGTTATATATGCTCATAACATTAGTTATATATGCTCATAACATTAGTTATGTATGCTCATAACCAAGGAACATGACCTTTTAAAAACATTAGTTATATAAGATTTGAAAAATGGGAAACTGGCTTAGTATATTACTCAAAAGGGCTGTCGTTTTGGTTAACTTTATAATTATGTAAATATATTTCAAACTAATTTGTATACTATATTTCATCTTTATTGTCAGGATATGTCATAATTATAGTGCTTACCTGCTTATCTTTCCCAGAGTAACGTCTACAGAAGCAAAACAGACATTGCACGTGAGGATCAGTAGAAGTGTTGTTGCACCAGTAATTATAACACATCTTTCCATATCCTCCATTACATTCACATCAGTGTTCGCTAACGTATTAAAGGTGCATACCCATACTTCTTGTTTTTTAAAAAAAATGAATATTTCAGTGTACAGACTCGGTACACAATGTACAGACTCGGTACACAATGTACAGACTCTGTACACAATGTACAGACTCAGTACATCGACTGCGGTTAGCGCAGTGGTTAGCACGCTAGCTTCTCACCAATGCAGTCCTGGTTCGATCAAAGGACCGGGAAGTATGTGAGATGGTACGGTTGTCGGCATATCTGACAGGTAGGTGGGTTACTCCGGTTTCCTCCCACACATACGCTTTCATCCTCGCCAATGACAATGATTAATATAAGTTGTTAAAGCGTGTTTCAAGTTTTAATGTACATAACTCAGTGGGTACACAGGCACAAGAGCCACATTTATTTGCCCTACGGTCAAATATTGTGTAATGTTGACAGTAAACATTATTTTTGTGTGTTTGTGTCTGTGTCTGTGTCTGTGTGTGTGTGTGCCTTGAATGGGCGGATGAGAATTCTACAGAAACGATGGAAACAACGTGAAAGTTTAGCTAAGGATTTGGAGACCGCGTAAGCTGAACTACAATTGATTGATAATGATATTAAGGGTCTCTCTCACTGACATTGTAGATGAAGGAACTGAATACAAACAGATTTCCATTGACAATATTCGGCCGATCATGCCCATTCGAAATTCTAGCTTAGTTTTGACGCATATGTATAGAGCATCTATAAGAGATGCACTGTCAACGACCCTCGTCGGGTCCGCCTCCATGGTCGAGTGGTTAAGGTCGCTGACCACTGTAACCTATCATTATTGATGGCCACGGTCCCGCTCAGGCCGTGTCTTATTCCTTACTGAGTTTGTTGCACCAAGTACTGGTTAACCGCTGGAGTCTGCCAAGGAAAGATGGTAAACTGCACGTCGCTCAAATGGCCAACCGGTAGCGACGATAAATGAACTTAAATAAAAAAGACCCTCGTCGTGCGTCTGACACACCAATATCCTAAGCCATCTGATGAACCCATACAGGGCGAAATTACCATGAGGTAAGAGCCACAGGCCAGTGAGAGTATGTCGGCCGTATATTTCTATATCCGATTTGCGCTATAGTTCAACCAACGTTTGCTTAGCATTTTTTAATATAGGCTTTTACTGTAAAGTTTGTTGATATTTGAACACAGTGATGTCCGGGTCAATACATATGCAAGTATATATGGCAGAGTCGCATGGGACGTATCTGTGCAATGGAATGCCTATGGTCATATCTTCCCCATATATAATGGGGTTTTGTTAGTTAATGCTCCAGGCACCGGTCCCCTTTGGCCATAATTTCTACCTCTTCCAATACACTTAGTTCCTGCGCACGCACACACGCACGCACGCACACACACTACTTGTAGTCCATTGTGTTTCATACATTAATTAAAGAAAAATATGTGCGGCGTAATTCACATATACATGTATATACTGTATGTACGTCCTGTTTCCCGTGTCAACTTATTACCAGTATTGTCCTATTTACTGCTATTTAATGTCTAGGCATATTAAGAAAAAACGATGTGTATCATTATAGCGTTTACGGTATATGAACAGAACATTGTTGCATATGATTAAATGTGGGTAATTTAAAATCCTTGAATTAAAATAAATATGATTAATTCTGGTATCCCTACATACACGTATACTGAGTAATGTTTCAGTCACAACACAATATATAACTTATATATGTCCTGACCTTTATTTGGTCAGAAAGCCTGAACATAATTATGTATTGACATAAACATCATAATTTCACATATATAGTGTTTTGTTGTATCTTAGCTTATTCACATTTATTTGAGCTCGATTACAACATTTGTTAAATAACTCTCGATACCTCATTTCTGATGAAATCCATCACCATGAGAGCAAGAGAAGAGGTACTGCATAAGGGCACAGTCGTAACGGCTACGGCTGGATGCGAACACCTGACCTCTCACACCTGGCCTCTCACATCTGTATACTTATATCTATCTTCCTGGATTCCTCGCGGAGATGTAAACATGTTAATATATGATTATAACCAAATCGGATTACAATAACAAATATTTACATCGCTATTGCATGTCCTTCAATGAACGTATTTAAAATGTTTTAGTCCCGATTTGCAACTTACCGTGTGCCGGTGTCCTAACAGAATTGTGTGTGTGCGTGCGTGCGTGCGTGCGTGCGTGCGTGCGTGCGTGCGTGTGTGTACAATAACTATACAGAATACAATGTACAATCACTATTCAGAATACAGTGTACAATCACTATACAGAATACAGTGTACAAACACTATACAGAATACAGTGTACAAACACTATACAGAATACATTGTACAATCACTATGCAGAATACAGTGTACACTCACTATACAGACCAGTGTACAATCACTATACAGAATACAGTGTACACTCACTATACAGACCAGTGTACAATCACTATACAGAATACAGTGTACAATCACTATACAGAATACAGTGTACACTCACTATACAGAATACAGTGTACACTCACTATACAGAATACAGTGTACACTCACTATACAGAATACAGTGTACAATCACTATACAGAATACAGTGTACAATCACTATACAGAATACAGTGTACAATCACTATACAGAATAATCACTATACAGAATACAGTGTACACTCACTATACAGAATACAGTGTACAAACACTATACAGGCCAGTGTACAATCACTATACAGAATACAGTGTACAATCACTATACAGAATACAGTGTACAAACACTATACAGAATACAGTGTACACTCACTATACAGAATACAGTGTACAATCACTATACAGAATAACACTATACAGAATACAGTGTACAAACACTATACAGAATACAGTGTACAAACACTATACAGAATACAGTGTACAATCACTATACAGAATACAGTGTACAATCACTATACAGAATACAGTGTACAAACACTATACAGAATACAGTGTACAATCACTATACAGAATACAGTGTACAATCACTATACAGAATACAGTGTACAAACACTATACAGAATACAGTGTACAATCACTATACAGAACAGTGTACAATCACTATACAGAATACAGTGTACAATCACTATACAGAATACAGTGTACAATCACTATACAGAATACAGTGTACAATCACTATACAGAATACAGTGTACAAACACTATACAGAATACAGTGTACAAACACTATACAGAATACAGTGTACAAACACTATACAGAATACAGTGTACAAACACTATACAGAATACAGTGTACACTCACTATACAGGCCAGTGTACAATCACTATACAGAATACAGTGTACAATCACTATACAGAATACAGTGTACAATCACTATACAGAATACAGTGTACAATCACTATACAGAATACAGTGTACAAACACTATACAGAATACAGTGTACAAACACTATACAGAATACAGTGTACAAACACTATACAGACTACATTGTACAATCACTATGCAGAATACAGTGTACACTCACTATACAGACCAGTGTACAATCACTATACAGAATACAGTGTACACTCACTATACAGACCAGTGTACAATCACTATACAGAATACAGTGTACAATCACTATACAGAATACAGTGTACACTCACTATACAGAATACAGTGTACACTCACTATACAGAATACAGTGTACACTCACTATACAGAATACAGTGTACAATCACTATACAGAATACAGTGTACAATCACTATACAGAATACAGTGTACAATCACTATACAGAATAATCACTATACAGAATACAGTGTACACTCACTATACAGAATACAGTGTACAAACACTATACAGGCCAGTGTACAATCACTATACAGAATACAGTGTACAATCACTATACAGAATACAGTGTACAAACACTATACAGAATACAGTGTACACTCACTATACAGAATACAGTGTACAATCACTATA
The DNA here is from genome assembly GCA_014843695.1 of Archivesica marissinica. NCBI lineage: Eukaryota > Metazoa > Mollusca > Bivalvia > Venerida > Vesicomyidae > Archivesica > Archivesica marissinica. Next base: position 48,876,334 of record CM026391.1, read on the forward strand.
CAGAATACAGTGTACAAACACTATACAGAATACAGTGTACAAACACTATACAGAATACAGTGTACAAACACTATACAGAATACAGTGTACAATCACTATACAGGCCAGTGTACAATCACTATACAGAATACAGTGTACAAACACTATACAGAATACAGTGTACAAACACTATACAGAATACAGTGTACACTCACTATACAGAATACAGTGTACAAACACTATACAGAATACAGTGTACAAACACTATACAGAATACAGTGTACACTCACTATACAGGCCAGTGTACAATAACTATACAGAATACAGTGTACAATCACTATACAGAATACAGTGTACAATCACTATACAGAATACAGTGTACACTCACTATACAGAATACAGTGTACACTCACTATACAGAATACAGTGTACAATCACTATACAGAATACAGTGTACAATCACTATACAGAATACAGTGTACAATCACTATACAGGCCAGTGTACAATCACTATACAGAATACAGTGTACAATCACTATACAGAATACAGTGTACACTCACTATACAGAATACAGTGTACAAACACTATACAGAATACAGTGTACAAACACTATACAGAATACAGTGTACACTCACTATACAGAATACAGTATACAAACACTATACAGAATACAGTGTACAAACACTATACAGAATACAGTGTACACTCACTATACAGAATACAGTGTACACTCACTATACAGACCAGTGTACAATCACTATACAGAATACAGTGTACAATCACTATACAGAATACAGTGTACACTCACTATACAGAATACAGTGTACACTCACTATACAGAATACATTGTACACTCACTATACAGAATACAGTGTACAATCACTATACAGAATACAGTGTACAATCACTATACAGAATACAGTGTACAATCACTATACAGAATAATCACTATACAGAATACAGTGTACACTCACTATACAGAATACAGTGTACAAACACTATACAGGCCAGTGTACAATCACTATACAGAATACAGTGTACAATCACTATACAGAATACAGTGTACAAACACTATACAGAATACAGTGTACACTCACTATACAGAATACAGTGTACAATCACTATACAGAATACAGTGTACAAACACTATACAGAATACAGTGTACAAACACTATACAGAATACAGTGTACAAACACTATACAGAATACAGTGTACAATCACTATACAGGCCAGTGTACAATCACTATACAGAATACAGTGTACAAACACTATACAGAATACAGTGTACAAACACTATACAGAATACAGTGTACACTCACTATACAGAATACAGTGTACAAACACTATACAGAATACAGTGTACAAACACTATACAGAATACAGTGTACACTCACTATACAGGCCAGTGTACAATCACTATACAGAATACAGTGTACAATCACTATACAGAATACAGTGTACAATCACTATACAGAATACAGTGTACACTCACTATACAGAATACAGTGTACAAACACTATACAGAATACAGTGTACAAACACTATACAGAATACAGTGTACAAACACTATACAGAATACAGTGTACAAACACTATACAGAATACAGTGTACACTCACTATACAGGCCAGTGTACAATCACTATACAGAATACAGTGTACAATCACTATACAGAATACAGTGTACAATCACTATACAGAATACAGTGTACAATCACTATACAGAATACAGTGTACAATCACTATACAGAATAATCACTATACAGAATACAGTGTACACTCACTATACAGAATACAGTGTACAAACACTATACAGGCCAGTGTACAATCACTATACAGAATACAGTGTACAATCACTATACAGAATACAGTGTACAAACACTATACAGAATACAGTGTACACTCACTATACAGAATACAGTGTACAATCACTATACAGAATACAGTGTACAAACACTATACAGAATACAGTGTACAAACACTATACAGAATACAGTGTACAAACACTATACAGAATACAGTGTACAATCACTATACAGGCCAGTGTACAATCACTATACAGAATACAGTGTACACACACTATACAGAATACAGTGTACAAACACTATACAGAATACAGTGTACACTCACTATACAGAATACAGTGTACAAACACTATACAGAATACAGTGTACAAACACTATACAGAATACAGTGTACACTCACTATACAGGCCAGTGTACAATCACTATACAGAATACAGTGTACAATCACTATACAGAATACAGTGTACAAACACTATACAGAATACAGTGTACACTCACTATACAGAATACAGTGTACAATCACTATACAGAATACAGTGTACAAACACTATACATAATACAGTGTACAAACACTATACAGAATACAGTGTACAAACACTATACAGAATACAGTGTACAATCACTATACAGGCCAGTGTACAATCACTATACAGAATACAGTGTACAATCACTATACAGAATACAGTGTACAAACACTATACAGAATACAGTGTACACTCACTATACAGAATACAGTGTACAAACACTATACAGAATACAGTGTACAAACACTATACAGAATACAGTGTACACTCACTATACAGGCCAGTGTACAATCACTATACAGAATACAGTGTACAATCACTATACAGAATACAGTGTACAAACACTATACAGAATACAGTGTACACTCACTATACAGAACAGTGTACAAACACTATACAGAACAGTGTACAAACACTATACAGAAAAGTGTACACTCACTATACAGGCAGTGTACAATCACTATACAGAACAGTGTACAATCACTATACAGAATACAGTGTACAATCACTATACAGAATACAGTGTACAATCACTATACAGAAAGTGTACCACTATACAGAGTGTACAATCACTATACAGAACAGTGTACAATCACTATACAGACAGTGTACAATCACTATACAGCAGTGTACAATCACTATACAGATGTTCACTATACAGAATACAGTGTACAATCACTATACAGAATACAGTGTACAATCACTATACAGAATACAGTGTACAATCACTATACAGAATACAGTGTACAATCACTATACAGAATACAGTGTACAAACACTATACAGAATACAGTGTACAAACACTATACAGAATACAGTGTACAAACACTATACAGAATACATTGTACAATCACTATGCAGAATACAGTGTACACTCACTATACAGACCAGTGTACAATCACTATACAGAATACAGTGTACACTCACTATACAGACCAGTGTACAATCACTATACAGAATACAGTGTACAATCACTATACAGAATACAGTGTACACTCACTATACAGAATACAGTGTACACTCACTATACAGAATACAGTGTACACTCACTATACAGAATACAGTGTACAATCACTATACAGAATACAGTGTACAATCACTATACAGAATACAGTGTACAATCACTATACAGAATAATCACTATACAGAATACAGTGTACACTCACTATACAGAATACAGTGTACAAACACTATACAGGCCAGTGTACAATCACTATACAGAATACAGTGTACAATCACTATACAGAATACAGTGTACAAACACTATACAGAATACAGTGTACACTCACTATACAGAATACAGTGTACAATCACTATACAGAATACAGTGTACAAACACTATACAGAATACAGTGTACAATCACTATACAGAATACAGTGTACAAACACTATACAGAATACAGTGTACAATCACTATACAGGCCAGTGTACAATCACTATACAGAATACAGTGTACAATCACTATACAGAATACAGTGTACAATCACTATACAGAATACAGTGTACACTCACTATACAGAATACAGTGTACAATCACTATACAGAATACAGTGTACAATCACTATACAGAATACAGTGTACAATCACTATACAGAATACAGTGTACAATCACTATACAGAATACAGTGTACAATCACTATACAGAATACAGTGTACAATCACTATACAGAATAATCACTATACAGAATACAGTGTACAATCACTATACAGAATACAGTGTACAATCACTATACAGGCCAGTGTACAATCACTATACAGAATACAGTGTACAATCACTATACAGAATACAGTGTACAAACACTATACAGAATACAGTGTACAATCACTATACAGAATACAGTGTACAATCACTATACAGAATACAGTGTACAAACACTATACAGAATACAGTGTACAAACACTATACAGAATACAGTGTACAATCACTATACAGAATACAGTGTACAATCACTATACAGAATACAGTGTACAATCACTATACAGAAAATACAGTGTACAAACACTATACAGAATACAGTGTACAAACACTATACAGAATACAGTGTACAACTCACTATACAGAATACAGTGTACAAACACTATACAGAATACAGTGTACAAACACTATACAGAATACATTATACAGCAGTGTACAATCACTATACAGAATACAATGTACAATCACTATACAGAATACAGTGTACAAACACTATACAGAATACAATGTACACTCACTATACAGAATACAGTGTACAAACACTATACAGAATACAGTGTACAAACACTATACAGAATACAGTGTACAATCACTATACAGAATACAATGTACAATCACTATACAGAATACAGTGTACAAACACTATACAGAATACAGTGTACAATCACTATACAGAATACAATGTACACTCACTATACAGAATACAGTGTACAAACACTATACAGAATACAATGTACACTCACTATACAGAATACAGTGTACAAACACTATACAGAATACAGTGTACAAACACTATACAGAATACAGTGTACAATCACTATACAGAATACAATGTACAATCACTATACAGAATACAGTGTACAAACACTATACAGAATACAGTGTACAATCACTATACAGAATACAATGTACACTCACTATACAGAATACAGTGTACAAACACTATACAGAATACAATGTACACTCACTATACAGAATACAGTGTACAAACACTATACAGAATACAGTGTACAAACACTATACAGAATACAGTGTACAATCACTATACAGAATACAATGTACAATCACTATACAGAATACAGTGTACAAACACTATACAGAATACAGTGTACAATCACTATACAGAATACAGTGTACAATCACTATACAGAATACATTGTACAATCACTATACAGAATACAGTGTACAATCACTATACAGAATACAGTGTACAAACACTATACAGAATACAGTGTACAATCACTATACAGAATACAATGTACAATCACTATACAGAATACAATGTACAATCACTATACAGAATACATTGTACAATCACTATACAGAATACATTGTACACTCACTATACAGAATACAGTGTACAATCACTATACAGAATAATCACTATACAGAATACAATGTACAATCACTATGCAGAATACAGTGTACACTCACTATGCAGAATACAGTGTACAATCACTATACAGAATACAGTGTACAATCACTATACAGAATACAGTGTACAAACACTATACAGAATACAATGTACACTCACTATACAGAATACAGTGTACAAACACTATACAGAATACAGTGTACAATCACTATACAGGACAGTGTACAATCACTATACAGGCCAGTGTACAATCACTATACAGAATACAGTGTACAATCACTATACAGAATACAGTGTACACTCACTATGCAGAATACAGTGTACAATCACTATACAGAATACAGTGTACAATCACTATACAGAATAATCACTATACAGAATACAGTGTACAAACACTATACAGAATAATCACTATACAGAATACAGTGTACAAACACTATACAGAATACAGTGTACACTCACTATACAGAATACAGTGTACACTCACTATGCAGAATACAGTGTACAATCACTATACAGAATAATCACTATACAGAATACAGTGTACAAACACTATACAGAATACAGTGTACACTCACTATACAGAATACAGTGTACACTCACTATACAGAATACAGTGTACAATCACTATACAGAATACAGTGTACAATCACTATACAGAATACAGTGTACAATCACTATACAGAATACAGTGTACAATCACTATGCAGAATACAGTGGTCAGCCCAGATTGGGGGTTTGTATCTCTCCTAGCTCGGTCACAGCACGTGGTCAGCCCAGATTGGGGGTTTGTATATCTCTGAGCTCAGTCACAGCACGTGGTCAGCCCAGATTGGGAGTTTTTATCTCTCTGAGCTCGGTCACAGCACGTGGTCAGCCCAGATTGGGGGTTTGTATCTCTCAATGCGTTATTCCTTATTTTATTTTGTATTGTGATGTAAACGTAGCTCATTTTAAGATATTTGGATCATGAATATTTCATCTGTATGAAAACTTACTCGATTTCTACAAACAAAACAGAGAAAGAGTAAGAATTTGCTTTCTTTTATCATTAAAGATTTACAAAACACAGTTCTAATTTACAGTTTAAATATACTACATATACAAAACAAGCAAAATAATATGCAAGATCTAAAATTAGGAACATTGAACAACATACGATCGCTTTAAAATAGATTATGACAACAATCTACAGTAACAACAGTTAACATGTGGCCAACAATAAATACTGTTTGCTTCCAAGAATTTGTCACATTTGTTATGTCAAACTGCGAGCAGCATTCTTAATGTCACCATAGCAATCACAAACGTCACCTGATGAGACTTTATTCTAAAAAATTAGCTGATTATACACATGGTAACAAATGCACATAATGGTGGATTTGTTTTTTGAACATTTGAATGACAGCTTGCAACTTACCAGTTGCAGTGTGTTTGTGACATGGGACTGTTTATTGCCCCCAACTTACCAGTTGCAGTGTGTTTGTGACATGGGACTGTTTATTGCCCCCAACTTACCAGTTGCAGTGTGTTTGTGACATGGGACTGTTTATTGCCCCCAACTTACCAGTTGCAGTGTGTTTGTGACATGGGACTGTTTATTGCCCCCAACTTACCAGTTGCAGTGTGTTTGTGACATGGGACTGTTTATTGCCCCCAACTTACCAGTTGCAGTGTGTTTGTGACATGGGACTGTTTATTGCCCCCAACTTACCAGTTGCAGTGTGTTTGTGACATGGGACTGTTTATTGCCCCCAACTTACCAGTTGCAGTGTGTTTGTGACATGGGACTGTTTATTGCCCCCAACTTACCAGTTGCAGTGTGTTTGTGACATGGGACTGTTTATTGCCCCCAACTTACCAGTTGCAGTGTGTTTGTGACATGGGACTGTTTATTGCCCCCAACTTACCAGTTGCAGTGTGTTTGTGACATGGGACTGTTTATTGCCCCCAACTTACCAGTTGCAGTGTGTTTGTGACATGGGACTGTTTATTGCCCCCAACTTACCAGTTGCAGTGTGTTTGTGACATGGGACTGTTTATTACCCCCAACTTACCAGTTGCAGTGTGTTTGTGACATGGGACTGTTTATTATCCCCAATAAATGTACATGTCTATCAAAGAAACCAATATTTAGATAAACGAGTGCTTTGCTTGCCTGCTTAGTGACTTCGGGTGGGCAGACCTTTATAAACTTGGAGATGAAACAAACACTCTGCAACTTATGTTTTACACATAATGACTGGGAACCAAACACTATTCTTAATATGGCCTAATATATCACAGATAATGTTCGCTCAATATGTCATGGGTCAACTCAATACGCTGACCATATATGTACTTATATAATACGGCCAAAGCCCTGGATCAGTCAGCGAAGACTGGCCCTCGATTTCTCATCCAAGTTCAGCCCTATATTGCTCAGCTATGACTGGCCCTGTATCGCTCAGCTATGACTGGCCCTGTATCGCTCAGCTATGACTGGCCCTGTATCGCTCAGCTATGACTGGCCCTGTATTGCTCAGCTATGACTGGCCCTGGATCGCTCAGCTATGACTGGCCCTGGATCGCTCACCATTGCCCAGCCATAGATTACTCACCCAAACCAGCTCTGGATCGTTCACCCAAGCGCAGCTATCGATAATTCACCCAAGACCAACCCTTTGTTGTTCATCCAAATCCAGCCCAGGCACTCGCTCATGCCCAGCTATCGATCACTCACCCATGCCCAGGCACTCGCACATGCCCAGCTATCGATCACTCACCCATGCCCAGCTATCGATCACTCACCCATGCCCAGCTATCGATCATTCACCCATGCCCAACTATCAATCACTCGCCCATGCCCAGCTATCGATCATTCGCCCATGCCCAGCTATCGATCACTCACCCATGCCCAGCTATCGATTACTCATCCATGCCCAGCTATCGATCATTCACCCATGTCCAGCTATCGATCATTCACCCATGCCCAGCTATCGATCATTCACCCATGCCCAGCTATCGATCATTCATCCATGCCCAGCTATCGATCATTCGTCCATGCCCAGCTATCGATCACTCACCCATGCCCAGCTATCGATCATTCACCCATGCCCAGCTATCGATCATTCACCCATGCCCAGCTATCGATCATTCACCCATGCCCAGCTATCGATCATTCACCCATGCCCAGCTATCGATTACTCACCCATGCCCAGCTAACGATCACTCACCCATGCCCAGCTATCGATCACTCACCCATGCCCAGCTATCGATCATTCACCCATGCCCAGCTATCGATCACTCACCCATGCCCAGCTATCGATCATTCACCCATGC
>CM026391.1:48886032-48911534 GCA_014843695.1 Archivesica marissinica
TGCCCCCAACTTACCAGTTGCAGTGTGTTTGTGACATGGGACTGTTTATTACCCCCAACTTACCAGTTGCAGTGTGTTTGTGACATGGGACTGTTTATTATCCCCAATAAATGTACATGTCTATCAAAGAAACCAATATTTAGATAAACGAGTGCTTTGCTTGCCTGCTTAGTGACTTCGGGTGGGCAGACCTTTATAAACTTGGAGATGAAACAAACACTCTGCAACTTATGTTTTACACATAATGACTGGGAACCAAACACTATTCTTAATATGGCCTAATATATCACAGATAATGTTCGCTCAATATGTCATGGGTCAACTCAATACGCTGACCATATATGTACTTATATAATACGGCCAAAGCCCTGGATCAGTCAGCGAAGACTGGCCCTCGATTTCTCATCCAAGTTCAGCCCTATATTGCTCAGCTATGACTGGCCCTGTATCGCTCAGCTATGACTGGCCCTGTATCGCTCAGCTATGACTGGCCCTGTATCGCTCAGCTATGACTGGCCCTGTATTGCTCAGCTATGACTGGCCCTGGATCGCTCAGCTATGACTGGCCCTGGATCGCTCACCATTGCCCAGCCATAGATTACTCACCCAAACCAGCTCTGGATCGTTCACCCAAGCGCAGCTATCGATAATTCACCCAAGACCAACCCTTTGTTGTTCATCCAAATCCAGCCCAGGCACTCGCTCATGCCCAGCTATCGATCACTCACCCATGCCCAGGCACTCGCACATGCCCAGCTATCGATCACTCACCCATGCCCAGCTATCGATCACTCACCCATGCCCAGCTATCGATCATTCACCCATGCCCAACTATCAATCACTCGCCCATGCCCAGCTATCGATCATTCGCCCATGCCCAGCTATCGATCACTCACCCATGCCCAGCTATCGATTACTCATCCATGCCCAGCTATCGATCATTCCCATGCCCAGCTATCGATCATTCACCCATGCCGCTATCGATCATTCATCCATGCCCAGCTATCGATCATTCGTCCATGCCCAGCTACGATCACTCACCCATGCCCAGCTATCGATCATTCCCCATGCCCAGCTATCGATCATAATCACCCATGCCCAGCTATCGATCATTCACCCATGCCCAGCTATCGATCATTCACCCATGCCCAGCTATCGATTACTCACCCATGCCCAGCTAACGATCACTCACCCATGCCCAGCTATCGATCACTCACCCATGCCCAGCTATCGATCATTCACCCATGCCCAGCTATCGATCACTCACCCATGGCCAGCTATCGATCATTCACACATGCCTATCTATCGATCACTCACCCATGCGCAGCTATCGATCACTCACCCATGCCCAGTTATCGATCACTCACCCATGCCCAGCTATCGATCATTCACCCATGCCCAGTTATCGATCATTCACCGATGCCCAGCTATCGATCATTCACCCATGCCCAGCTATCGATCATTCACCCATGCCCAGCTATAGATCGTTCACCCATGCCCAGTTATCGATCATTCACCGATGCCCAGCTATCGATCATTCACCGATGCCCAGCTATAGATCGTACACCCATGCCCAGCTATCGATCATTCACCGATGCCCAGCTATAGATCGTTCACCCATGCCCAGCTATAGATCGTTCACCGATGCCCAGCTATAGATCGTTCACCGATGCCCAGCTATAGATCGTTCACCGATGCCCAGCTATAGATCGTTCACCCATGCCCAGCTATAGATCGTTCACCCATGCCCAGCTATAGATCATTCACCCATGCCCAGCTATCGATCATTCACCCAAACCCATGTCCTAACTGCATGACCACATGACCTTACGTCCCGGCATTCATTCAAGACTTAATTGCTACACGCGGGATGCAGTTAGATGCCAGTTTATCAATATATCAGCTATACATGTACGAGTATTTCAAACTTCTACTCGAGCTATATTGTGCCAATATTATAATTAACTATTTCAAGCTGTAATTCAGTAGCAGGCTTTCTGATTAGCTGCAGACAAGTACAATTCTCAGATTCAACAAATCACATGTGTCAAGCATTACAATTGCTTGCAACTGGTTAGGCAATATTTTACAGCCAGTAAATCACATACTATTGTGCATGTAAGTTTATTTCGTGACTTTCTAGATTTTCCGATTTGTTCACAAAATGTTAAAAATAAATTGCATTGTGTGGGGACATATAAATATTCATAATCAGGATATATGATTTCGCGAGTGTGTTCCTTCGTGAATTTGTTGTTTTTATCATGAAATTAAAACTGACATGAACAGATAGTGATCTACAGTAAATATGTATAGAACAGCATAGTATATAGTATATAACGTGTAGGCTTATTGCTTATATGTGCAAGGGAGAGTGTTAGCAACAACACTTATTGTGTTTATATATGTGAACAAATAACTGACATCCTGTTCATTTGTGTAGATCAAATTCCCTATATTTCTGTGGAGTAACCCACATTAATGCACCTAATATATTTTAGTGGGTTAGCCCACATTAATGCACCTAATACATTTTAGTGGGTTAGCCCACATAGTGGGTTAGCCACATTAATGCATCTAATTCCACACATTTTAATGGGTTAACCCACATTAATGCATCTAATTCCACACATTTTAATGGGTTAACCTACATTAATGCATCTAATTCCACACATTTTAGTGGGTTAGCCAACATTAATGCATCTAATTCCACACATTTTAGTGGGTTAGCCCACATTAATGCATCTAATTCCACACATTTTAGTGGGTTAGCCAACATTAATGCATCTAATTCCACACATTTTAGTGGGTTAGCCCACATTAATGCATCTAATTCCACACATTTTAATGGGTTAGCCCACATTAATGCATCTAATTCCACACATTTTAGTGGGTTAGCCCACATTAATGCATCTAATTCCACACATTTTAGTGGGTTAGCCCACAGTAATGCATCTAATTCCACACATTTTAGTGGGTTAGCCCACATTAATGCATCTAATTCCACACATTTTAATGGGTTAGCCCACATTAATGCATCTAATTCCACACATTTTAGTGGGTTAACTTACATTAATGCATCTAATTCCACACATTTTAATGGGTTAGCCCACATTAATGCATCTAATTCCACACATTTTAGTGGGTTAACTTACATTAATGCATCTAATCCCACACATTTTAGATGGTTAACTCGTCTTTTTTCCAGGTATTATATTAATTGATATGTCTACACACCTGAAATTATCACCAAAAAATAAATACGGCAACTGAAATCACATGTTGAACACAAAGGTGTGCTAAGTGATCCATACGGACAGCGCTATGCATGTATACTTCAGTACTGCATGTATACTTCAGTACTGCATGTATACTTCAGGGACATTTCAATTTGTGACAAATATCTACCTCTATAGGTTGAGGTATGCAACAATTTTATAAATTTATAACAAAAGTTATTCACAAATATTCCTTGTACACGAATGGCTCATATAGTTTCAGCAGATAAACATATCTTAGGCCTGAAGAATTTGTTGTAAATTTACAAATCCTTAATCTATCATAACCAGATTATATAACAAGAGCAAATCAATGGGTGCCATTGCCCAGTGGACATGTCTTTGAACATGAAAATAATGGTGGTAAGCATTGATACGTTAATGTGGAATACTAGTGACAAGCATCATCTATGTCTGTCACAAGATGCACGAGTTATGGCCAACATTTAAGTTGTGAGACAGACAGACGTATGTAGGATGTCTACCAAGAGATGAAAACATGTGGTCTTTAATAAAAACAATATCAATGCTAAAAATGTAAAATTCAAATCTAAATTAGGCTCATTCACAATAGAAATTTTAACAAATTGCAACTAATATTAAATTTCGATATCTACTGGTAACTATGGTATTTAATTATTTTTGTCTAATTCATTGGCGTTGTATTAATAGAATCTACCATCCATACCCCGCCTACAACACAATTTTTTTACAACCAGATTATGGACTCAACTTGGCTCTTGACTCTTATTGTCTTATAAGCGAGTGCTAACAGATTGCTAACAAAATTAGTTTGTTTTAAAATGTGTTAAATATTATCCATAATTAAGTTTTAGAAGAGAAAGCATTCCGGACATTGAACATTTCTTCAACTTGCACTGACCAAACATGCAATCTACACATGGTCTGGTGTTCATTTTATCAACCTGTTTTATATGTGAGTGCATGCCAAAACCCACAGGTATCAGGACCAAGGTCGGGCCGTCTTATAGGTGAGGGCATGCCAAAACCCACAGGTATCAGGACCAAGGTCGGGCCGTCTTATAGGTGAGGGCATGCCAAAACCCACAGGTATCAGGACCAAGGTCGGGCCGTCTTATAGGCGAGTGCATGCCAAAACCCACAGGTATCGGACCAAGGTCGGGCCGTCTTATAGGTGAGGGCATGCCAAACCCCAGGTATCAGGACCAAGGTCGGGCCGTCTTATAGGTGAGGGCATGCCAAAACCCAGATTTCCGGACCAAGGTCGGGCCGTCTTATAGGTGAGGGCATGCCAAAACCCAGATTTCCGGACCAAGGTCGGGCCGTCTTATAGGTGAGTGCATGCCAAAACCCAGGTATCAGGACCAAGGTCGGGTCGTCTTATATGTGAGTGCATGCCAAAACCCAGATTTCCGGACCAAGGTCGGGCCGTCTTATAGGCGAGTGCATGCCAAAACCCAGATATCAGGATGTGTGTGTGTGTGTGGTGTGTGTGCGTGTGTGTGTGGACTTGTGAAACAAGATATGTAGCTGTGTGTGTGCACCTGCTGCATTGAAGACTTGTTAAACAAGATATGTAGCTATGTGCACCTGCTGCATTGAAGACTTGTTAAACAAGATATGTAGCTATGTGCACCTGCTGCATTGAAGACTTGTTAAACAAGATATGTAGCTATGTGCACCTGCTGCATTGAAGACTTGTTAAACAAGATATGTAGCTATGTGCACCTGCTGCATTGAAGACTTGTTAAACAAGATATGTAGCTATGTGCACCTGCTGCATTGAAGACTTGTTAAACAAGATATGTAGCTATGTGCACCTGCTGCATTGAAGACTTGTTAAACAAGATATGTAGCTATGTGCACCTGCTGCATTGAAGACTTGTTAAACAAGATATGTATGTAGCTATGTGCACCTGCTGCATTTAATAGAAATGGTATTTATGTTGGTTGGTTAAATGAGCTTAAGTTTATGTTTGTAATAAACTATGTGACATAGTAATCCAAGATGGCCATCTCAATTAATATAAAATTATCTTCCATTTAATCAACATCTCATTATTGAAGATGAGATTATCAAAACAATGGTCAAAACAATCTTGTACAATATCTGGTTGTCGAAAAACCGGGCAACAGAAAGAAAATACTGTTGTCGACTTGTCTAAGTTGCACATGCACACTGGGTAATGCAAATACAGACATTATTAGTTACTGAGTTTGCTACTGACCCTCAATGGAGTTATGTGGGGTCAGTAACATGTATGAGGGTGAGGCCGAATCTGCTATAGAATTTACAGACCGCACATAACTCTGTGGAGGGTGAGGCCGAATCTGCTATAGAATTTACAGACCGCACATAACTCTGTGGAGGGTGAGGCCGAATCTGCTATAGAATTTACAGACCGCACATAACTCTGTGGAGGGTAAGACCGAATCTGCTATAGAATTTACAGACCGCACATAACTCTGTGGAGGGTGAGGCCGAATCTGCTATAGAATTTACAGACCGCACATAACTCTGTGGAGGGTGAGGCCGAATCTGCTATAGAATTTACAGACCGCACATAACTCTGTGGAGGGTGAGGCCGAATCTGCTATAGAATTTACAGACCGCACATAACTCTGTGGAGGGTAAGACCGAATCTGCTATAGAATTTACAGACGCACATAACTCTGTGGAAGGTAAGACCGAATCTGCTATAGAATTTACAGACGCACATAACTCTGTGGAGGGTAAGACCGAATCTGCTATAGAATTTACAGACCGCACATAACTCTGTGGAGGGTGAGGCCGAATCTGCTATAGAATTTACAGACCGCACATAACTCTGTGGAGGGTGAGGCCGAATCTGCTATAGAATTTACAGACCGCACATAACTCTGTGGAGGGTGAGGCCGAATCTGCTATAGAATTTACAGACCGCACATAACTCTGTGGAGGGTGAGGCCGAATCTGCTATAGAATTTACAGACCGCACATAACTCTGTGAAGGGTAAGTAGCATTCCCAACAATGAATAGATTGCATTGACCACATTTAATTTAAAAAATATTGAAATGAATGCATTGATTCAGAGTTTTGATGTGCATAATCTGTGTAAAAATGTCAAGTTAGAGGATGACTGTCAGCACGAAGAACCTGTCAGTATCTTTTCGGTATTTAAACTTCCTTTGCTCCCATTTTTGTTGACCTTGTCAGTGTAAACAATGGATGCAGCAAATAGATTTGGTTCCATTGCTGACTGGGAACTAGAATCTACGAGACCTTCACTTCATTTTAACTTTACGCCGATTTATTTTTACTAAAATAAGGGCAGAAAACAAACTCTTTTGAAATGAAAGCTGCCATTTTTTCTACTGACCATACATAAGATATTTACTGACCCTACACAGTTCCATATGACTGCCTATGACCAATGAACAGGATAGAATTTAGAGAAAGGTGCAATAAATACTGATGGGGGGATTAAGCGGAGCTCATACTAGACAACAGCTTTAGTTAACCCACATCTCATACAGTGCAAACCCAAAAAACCCTGAAAATGTTCTCGTTTCACATATTTTCTATTTGTTCATTGCCAGAAAACCCTCTGTAAACTGAACTACTCTTTTCCAATTACCAGAGGAGCTTTCAGAACACTTTATGAAAACCTCTATTGCAACTTACCCAGAAACCGAATGGCCCATGGGGAGAAAAGCCCAAACGGCCCTAAACTACTTTAGTCTTGCCTGCATGATGACACATCAGTCTTATTTGACAGTAAAGCTTCACATACATCCACCCCTTGCTCTAAGTAAATAATCTCTCCAAACAGATTTACGGACGTCCCTAACTTGAAGTCCAAATTTAGACCGTTCAAACTATAGTATAAACACACTGTTCTGTGAAGAGTAAATAATCAAAGCACCTTGTCATCACTTTCATGGCCTTAGCTAGACTTTCAAAATGGGGAGAAGTTTACGGTATTTAAGGGAGAAGCTTAATGTATTTAAGCCAAATTAAGGGAGCAGTTTAAGGTAATTACAGGAGAAGTCTTAAGGCATTTAAAGGAGAAGCTTAAGACATTTAAGGGAAAAGCTTATAGTATTTAAGGGAGAATGTTATGGTATGTAAAGGAGAAATTTGTTGAATCCACCATGGGTTCTCGATAAAGGGAGAATGGAGGCAGCTGAGGGAGATTACTTGTCCCAAATCTCCACCTACTCCCAATAAGCCAAGCTCTAAAGAATTCTACAGTAACAGCATTATTTGATTATTATTTTCCAGATTAATTATTATGTTATCTGTTTGTGTGTACAAGTAATGCACAATTAGTTTATATAATTAACACTAATTGGTTAGCAGTATGTTCCACATACATAATTTGTGCAATATTAGTGTATGTACCTGTATAAAAAGAAATAATATTTGCATCCATAGTCGTACTTGAAAATCTGACAAAGTGTACCACTGCACTAGGGTACCACTGCACTACCACTGCACTACACTGCACTAGGGTACACTGCACTAGGGTACACTGCACTAGGGTACACTGCATAGGGTACACTGCACTAGGGTACCACTGCACTACACTGCACTAAGGTACCACTGCACTACCACTGCACTAGGGTACCACTGCACACCACACTAGGGTAGCACTGCACTAGGGTAGCACTGCACTAGGGTACACTGCACTAGGGTACCACTGCACTACCACTGCACTAGGGTACCACTGCACTAGGGTACCACTGCACTAGGGTACCACTGCACTAGGGTAGCACTGCACTAGGGTACTACTGCACTAGGGTACCACTGCACTAGCACTGCACTAAGGTACCACTGCACTAGGGTACCACTGCACTACCACTGTACTAGGGTAGCACTGCACTAGGGTAGCACTGCACTAGGGTACCACTGCACTAGGGTACACTGCACTAGGGTACCACTGCACTAGCACTGCACTAGCACTGCACTAAGGTACCACTGCACTACCACTGCACTAGGGTACCACTGCACTAGGGTAGCACTGCACTAGGGTAGCACTGCACTAGGGTAGCACTGCACTAGGGTACCACTGCACTAGGGTACCACTGCACTAGGGTACCATATATATGTAATACATAGAGAAAATGATTGACTGACTTACAGATGTGTATTTAATGACATAATTCAGAACTAAGCGTACATGTATATATGTGAATAATAACATCGTATATTTATTGTCCTTTGTGGCGATACATAACTCAGTGAATGCTGGCGATACATAACTCAGTGAATGCCAACAAACAAAGTGGCGATACATAACTCAGTGAATGCTGGCGATACATAACTCAGTGAATGCTGGCGATACATAACTCAGTGAATGCTGGCGATACATAACTCAGTGAATGCTGGCGATACATAACTCAGTGAATATGTGAGGCAATTTCATTCATATTTCAGTTGCAAATAAGAAAAACCCATTAATGAATTAGTGTAGCATGCAAGTGTGTGTTTCTACGTTTATTTATTGTCGCTACCGGTTGCCCATATGAGCGACGCCTCCTGACGAGATTAGTCATTTTAGATTTTGGAGGATAGTGCAATAATACAGACAGAGACCCATTCCAGAGTCTCCTCTGGTTCGTTTCTGTCGGTTGATAGTTCCATCTGAGAGACTGTTAATATTAAGGTCAGACGGGGATCGAACCTGCGATCCCTGGATTCGCAGTCCCAATGTGTTAACCACATTGTGTGCTAGTAACACCTCATTAAACCCTAACCTGCCAAACACAACAAAAGTCGCTTTTGCAAACAGCATAGAGCCTGATCAGGCTCTATGCTATTTGGATAGTGGAGCTAAAACATTTGTCTGAATAGCAAACAACATAGATCCCGAATAGATGCGGCATTACGTCGCGGCTGATCTGGATCTCTGTTGCTTGCATAGTCCATCCAATTTATGCGACAGGTTAACTACGACCCACCAGACAATAGTAACCTATATTATTCATATGTCTTACAGACATACACTTAGTCTTTAAATGGTAAGCTTGTGTAGTGGTTTACTAGGTCAGTGGTAAGCTTGTGTAGTGGTTCACTAAGTCAGTGGTAAGCTTGTGTAGTGGTTCACTAGGTCAGTGGTAAGCTTGTGTAGTGGTTCACTAGGTCAGTGGTAAGCTTGTGTAGTGGTTCACTAGGTCAGTGGTAAGCTTGTGTAGTGGTCCTCACTAAGTCAGTGGTAAGCTTGTGTAGTGGTTCACTAAGTCAGTGGTAAGCTTGTGTAGTGGTTCACTAGGTCAGTGGTAAGCTTGTGTAGTGGTTCACTAGGTCAGTGGTAAGCTTGTGTAGTGGTTCACTAGGTCAGTGGTAAGCTTGTGTAGTGGTTCACTAAGTCAGTGGTAAGCTTGTGTAGTGGTTCACTAGGTCAGTGGTAAGCTTGTGTAGTGGTTCACTAGGTCAGTGGTAAGCTTGTGTAGTGGTTCACTAAGTCAGTGGTAAGCTTGTGTAGTGGTTCACTAAGTCAGTGGTAAGCTTGTGTAGTGGTTCACTAGGTCAGTGGTAAGCTTGTGTAGTGGTTCACTAGGTCAGTGGTAAGCTTTGGTAGTGGTTCACTAAGTCAGTGGTAAGCGTGTGTAGTGGTTCACTAGGTCAGTGGTAAGCTTGTGTAGTGGTTCACTAAGTCAGTGGTAAGCTTGTGTAGTGGTTCACTAAGTCAGTGGTAAGCTTGTGTAGTGGTTCACTAGGTCAGTGGTAAGCTTGTGTAGTGGTTCACTAGGTCAGTGGTAAGCTTGTGTAGTGGTTCACTAAGTCAGTGGTAAGCTTGTGTAGTGGTTCACTAAGTCAGTGGTAAGCTTGTGTAGTGGTTCACTAGGTCAGTGGTAAGCTTGTGTAGTGGTTCACTAAGTCAGTGGTAAGCGTGTAGTGGTTCACTAAGTCAGTGGTAAGCTTGTGTAGTGGTTCACTAGGTCAGTGGTAAGCTTGTGTAGTGGTTCACTAAGTCAGTGGTAAGCTTGTGTAGTGGTTCACTAGGTCAGTGGTAAGCTTGTGTAGTGGTTCACTAGGTCAGTGGTAAGCTTGTGTAGTGGTTCACTAAGTCAGTGGTAAGCTTGTGTAGTGGTTCACTAGGTCAGTGGTAAGCTTGTGTAGGGTTCACTAGTCAGTGGTAAGCTTGTGTAGTGGTCACTAGGTCAGTGGTAAGCTTGAGTAGTGGTTCACTAGGTCAGTGGTAAGCTTGTGTAGTGGTTCACTAGGTCAGTGGTAAGCTTGTGTAGTGGTTCACTAAGTCAGTGGTAAGCTTGGTAGTGGTTCACTAAGTCAGTGGTAAGCTTGTGTAGTGGTTCACTAGGTCAGTGGTAAGCTTGTGTAGTGGTTCACTAGGTCAGTGGTAAGCTTGTGTAGTGGTTCACTAGGTCAGTGGTAAGCTTGTGTAGTGGTTCACTAAGTCAGTGGTAAGCTTGTGTAGTGGTTCACTAGGTCAGTGGTAAGCTTGTGTAGTGGTTCACTAGGTCAGTGGTAAGCTTGTGTAGTGGTTCACTAGAAACGTAGTGGTTCACTAAGTCAGTGGTAAGCTTGTGTAGTGGTTCACTAAGTCAGTGGTAAGCTTGTGTAGTGGTTCACTAGGTCAGTGGTAAGGTGTAGTGGTTCACTAGGTCAGTGGTAAGCTTGTGTAGTGGTTCACTAAGTCAGTGGTAAGCTTGTGTAGTGGTTCACTAGGTCAGTGGTAAACATAGGTCAGTGGTAAGCTTGTGTAGTGGTTCACTAAGTCAGTGGTAAGCTTGTGTAGTGGTTCACTAGGTCAGTGGTAAGCTTGTGTAGTGGTTCACTAGGTCAGTGGTAAGCTTGTGTAGTGGTTCACTAGGTCAGTGGTAAGCTTGTGTAGTGGTTCACTAAGTCAGTGGTAAGCTTGTGTAGTGGTTCACTAGGTCAGTGGTAAGCTTGTGTAGTGGATCACTAAGTCAGTGGTAAGCTTGTGTAGTGGTTCACTAGGTCAGTGGTAAGCTTGAGTAGTGGTTCACTAGGTCAGTGGTAAGCTTGTGTAGTGGTTCACTAGGTCAGTGGTAAGCTTGTGTAGTGGTTCACTAAGTTAAGAACAATAGTTCACTTGAAAACATATGAATCAATGTTATTGCCTTGGACTGGCATATTACATAATACATGAAGCCATGCCCGTTGGTAGGCTGGTAGATATCGGCAGATCATGTTCAAGGGTTGTGATATATTTGTGCAGGGCTAGAATACACCTACAGAACACTCGTAATACGTGGCACTAACGTACGGTGGACTGCAAGAAAGTAAGCTCCAATTTTGTGATGATTATTAGGAGATTATTAGCAAAATACGTCAAAAACACATTGAATCAAAATATGTCTAAAACACATTGAATCAAAATATGTCTAAAACACATCGGATCAAAATATGTCTAAACCACATCGGATCAAAATATGTCTAAACCACATCGGATCAAAATATGTCTAAACCACATTGAATCAAAATATGTCTAAAACACATTGGATCAAAATATGTCTAAACCACATCGGATCAAAATATGTCTAAAACACATTGGATCAAAATATGTCTAAACCACATCGGATCAAAATATGTCTAAAACACATTGGATCAAAATATGTCTAAAACACATTGAATCAAAATATGTCTAAAACACATTGGATCAAAATATGTCTAAAACACATCGGATCAAAATATGTCTAAACCACATTGGATCAAAATATGTCTAAACCACATTGAATCAAAATATGTCTAAAACACATTGGATCAAAATATGTCTAAACCACATCGGATCAAAATATGTCTAAAGCACATTGAATCAAAATATGTCTAAAACACACTGGATCAATGACTATGTGTAAAAATGCAGAGTACTGATTAAAACACATGATAACTCATATATGTATGTATATTTGAAATTACTGTCTACACGCACTTCTGCAGAGCATACATGCAAATCTACCGCTGTGTAGTCCATGTTGCCAGCATCATCCAATGAACTGGCAGTTAATTGTGTATGATTTCTATTAAGGCTACTATGGCAGTTCATTATATGATGAACTCTCCTCGTGGCTACTATGGCAGTTCATTATATGATAAACTCTTCTCGTGGCTACTATGGCAGTTCATTATATGATGAACTCTCCTCGTGGCCTCATATTGCATTGATCAGTCGATGAACTCAACATAGTTTTCAGGTATCAAGCCCACTCTTCCATTTAAAGCCCCTTCTAACCAGCCGGGTTCTTTGGAAGACCGAACTGAAAATAATGGGCGGAATAATGAATAAATTACAAGTCACACAAATACAGTCACCTCTATTAAGCAGCCACTATTCGCAATTCTTCAGACTGGCTGCTTCATTAACACAATTTGACTGTACAATAAAACCATGACATTTTAAGATTGGACTCAGAATTATGACTGTTTTTGGAACCAATCCATACTTTGGAGAATGCCATTTTCATGATGATACTACATTGTATATATACATATCGAATGTTTATTTGGTTGGGTATGAGGGCCGAAGTATTAAATTAAGCTTAAATAGACCATGTCTGCTCCTACCGTGGGATCACCATTTGAGAACATTTAGTAGTGGTCCACTAGCTGATGCCACATGTAGAATATCAAAGCTCTGGGCATTGTGGTTTCTGAGGAAATGAATTTTAATGACTTTTACTGTGTAAGTCAATGCAAATAATGTGAGCATCTGTATCTGGGCATTGTGGTTTTGAGAAGACAATATTTATAAAGATTTACTATGTAAACCAATTTCAATTGTGTGACCCTTACAGTGGGTCAAATCTGACCTCACGATTATAATTGGAGCAAACTAGATAATGCTAAATGGCACATATTAAAGATCTGACTATATTTCTATAGGAAATCAGGGGTCAACTTTGGTTCAAATTCTATGTTTATCTACTGATTATAGCTTTCTCTGTTCATAGGCACTCAACTATAACACATGAACATCACTGTGGGTAAATATCTATATCTATAACACATGAACATCACCGAGGGTAAATATCTATATCTATAACCCATGAACATCACCGAGGGTAAATATCTATATCTATAACCCATGAACATCACCGAGGGTAAATATCTATATTTATAACCCATGAACATCACCGAGGGTAAATATCTATATCTATAACCCATGAACATCACCGAGGGTAAATATCTATAACACATGAACATCACCGAGGGTAAATATCTATATCTATAACACATGAACATCACCGAGGGTAAATATCTATAACACATGAACATCACCGAGGGTAAATATCTATATCTATAACACATGAACATCACCGAGGGTAAATATCTATAACCCATGAACATCACCGAGGGTAAATATCTATATCTATAACCCATGAACATCACTGAGGGTAAATATCTATATCTATAACCCATGAACATCACCGAGGGTAAATATCTATATCTATAACCCATGAACATCACCGAGGGTAAATATCTATAACACATGAACATCACCGAGGGTAAATATCTATATCTATAACCCATGAACATCACCGAGGGTAAATATCTATATCTATACCCATGAACATCACCGAGGGTAAATATCTATAACCCATGAACATCACCGAGGGTAAATATCTATATCTATAACCCATGAACATCACCGAGGGTAAATATCTATAACCCATGAACATCACCGAGGGTAAATATCTATATCTATAACCCATGAACATCACCGAGGGTAAATATCTATATCTATAACCCATGAACATCACCGAGGGTAAATATCTATAACCCATGAACATCACCGAGGGTAAATATCTATATCTATAACCCATGAACATCACCGAGGGTAAATATCTATATCTATAACCCATGAACATCACCGAGGGTAAATATCTATAACACATGAACATCACCGAGGGTAAATATCTATAACACATGAACATCACCGAGGGTAAATATCTATAACCCATGAACATCACCGAGGGTAAATATCTATAACCCATGAACACTGGTTTAGGAGGAGATATGGTTTGCAGAAATGGTAGCGACGCACGACACACAAAAGGCAATCACAAAAGCTCAACTTGAGCACTTTGTACTCAGGTGAGCTAAAAAAGTGAAGACTTTTAAATATTTGTTTACATTTCACACATGAGGTATCCAGTTTTTGTATGCATGCATAAAAGAGACACTCTGTAGTAAGGATTGCAGGGTTAACAAAATGGTCAATTGAACAGACAACATATCTTGTTGTCCCAATGTCATGCATGTACAGTGTTGTCCCAACGTCATGTACAGTGTTGTCCCCAACGTTATGTACAGTGTTGTCCCCAATGTCATGTACAGTGTTGTCCCAAAGTCATGTACAGTGTTGTACCAACAGCATGTACAGTGTTGTCCCCAACGTCATGTACAGTGTTGTCCCAATGTCATGTACAGTGTTGTCCCCAACATCATGTACAGTGTTGTCCCAACATCATGTACAGTGTTGTCCCCAATGTCATGTACAGTGTTGTCCCCAACATCATGTACAGTGTTGTCCCCAACATCATGTACAGTGTTGTCCCCAATGTCATGTACAGTGTTGTCCCAAAGTCATGTACAGTGTTGTCCCAACATCATGTACAGTGTTGTCCCCAACGTCATGTACAGTGTTGTCCCAAAGTCATGTACAGTGTTGTCCCAACATCATGTACAGTGTTGTCCCCAACGTCATGTACAGTGTTGTCCCAAAGTCATGTACAGTGTTGTCCCAACATCATGTACAGTGTTGTCCCCAACATCATGTACAGTGTTGTCCCAACATCATGTACAGTGTTGTCCCCAACGTCATGTACAGTGTTGTCCCCAACATCATGTACAGTGTTGTCCCCAACGTCATGTACAGTGTTGTCCCAACATTATGTACAGTGTTGTCCCCAACATCATGTACAGTGTTGTCCCCAACGTCATGTACAGTGTTGTCCCAACGTCATGTACAGTGTTGTCCCCAACATCATGTACAGTGTTGTCCCCAACGTCATGTACAGTGTTGTCCCAAAGTCATGTACAGTGTTGTCCCAACGTCATGTACAGTGTTGTCCCCAACATCATGTACAGTGTTGTCCCAACATCATGTACAGTGTTGTCCCCACATCATGTACAGTGTTGTCCCAACATCATGTACAGTGTTGTCCCCAACGTCATGTACAGTGTTGTCCCCAACATCATGTACAGTGTTGTCCCCAATGTCATGTACAGTGTTGTCCCCAACATCATGTACAGTATTGTCACAACATCATGTACAGTGTTGTCCCCAACATCATGTACAGTGTTGTCCCAACATCATGTACAGTGTTGTCCCCAACATCATGTACAGTGTTGTCCCCAACATCATGTACAGTGTTGTCCCCAACGTCATGTACAGTGTTGTCCCAAAGTCATGTACAGTGTTGTCCCAACATCATGTACAGTGTTGTCCCCAACATCATGTACAGTGTTGTCCCAACATTATGTACAGTGTTGTCCCCAACATCATGTACAGTGTTGTCCCAACATTATGTACAGTGTTGTCCCCAACGTCATGTACAGTGTTGTCCCAAAGTCATGTACAGTGTTGTCCCAACATCATGTACAGTGTTGTCCCAACATCATGTACAGTATTGTCATAACGTCATGTACAGTGTTGTCCCAAAGTCATGTACAGTGTTGTCCCAAAGTCATGTACAGTGTTGGTATAAAATAATATGAACTAATTTACTGATTCTCAGGGTGTTCAATCACCACTGCGAAACATCTACAATGTCAGCATTTATAGAGCACATGTCCGGTCCTCCTAAACGATACCTTCCATGATGTCCATGAAACACACTTTCTAAATAGGACTGGAGCTGAGGTATAAGGTTGTATATACGTAAATAGGCAGAAGTGCATCCGCAGTCCACTCGAATGTAGTCCTAATGACTAATATAGTTAATTTTTCTTTTTGATAAAAATGCATTTTCATGACAGGCAGTGTATAGTTTTTGTGTTTCTTGAGAAATTATGTGACTTGAGAAAACTTCAGACTAGTTGATGTGTAGAAAAGATGAAGAATTCAGGCCATTGCAAACTGAAGGTCGGTATATTGTATTATTTGGCGGAGGAATACAGTGTGTAAACACAGAGACGTTATTCACAGGCGAGCACTGGTTATTTGAAACTTAAAATAGAAATATTCTTGGTGTGTTTCAGGCTGATTTGAATACCTCTTCACAGTGGATGTTGTATAAGAAAAATGAAAGATTGGAAATATAAATGAACATTGTATGTTTTTACTTTTTACTATGTATTTAATAGGCAATTTATTTGTTGTTTTACCATAAACAGTGAAATGATAATATCAATTTCTGTGATTTCTGTTGGACCACTACTGTTTAGCATGTTAACATGTAACCATTTATATACAGCACTTAAGGCCGCATGGCTGTACACTGACTGCCTGTCAGCATTTATATACACCACTTAAGGCCGCATGGCTGTACACTGACTGCCTGTCAGCATTTATATACACCACTTAAAGACGCATGGCTGTACACTGACTGCCTGTCAGCATTTATATACACCACTTAAAGCCGCATGGCTGTACACTGACTGCCTGTCAGCATTTATATACACCACTTAAAGCCGCATGGCTGTACACTGACTGCCTGTCAGCATTTATATACAGCACTTAAAGCCGCATGGCTGTACACTGACTGCCTGTCAGCATTTATATACAGCACTTAAAGCCGCATGGCTGTACACTGACTGCCTGTCAGCATTTATATACACCACTTAAAGCCGCATGGCTGTACACTGACTGCCTGTCAGCATTTATATACAGCACTTAAAGCCGCATGGCTGTACACTGACTGCCTGTCAGCATTTATATACAGCACTTAAATCCGCATGGCTGTACACTCACTGCCTGTCAGCATTTATATACACCACTTAAAGCTGCATGGCTGTACACTGACTGCCTGTCAGCATTTATATACACCACTTAAAGCCGCATGGCTGTACACTGACTGCCTGTCAGCATTTATATACAGCACTTAAAGCCGCATGGCTGTACACTGACTGCCTGTCAGCATTTATATACACCACTTAAAGCCGCATGGCTGTACACTGACTGCCTGTCAGCATTTATATACAGCACTTAAAGCCACATGGCTGTACACTGACTGCCTGTCAGCATTTATATACAGCACTTAAAGCCGCATGGCTGTACACTGACTGCCTGTCAGCATTTATATACACCACTTAAAGCCGCATGGCTGTACACTGACTGCCTGTCAGCATTTATATACAGCACTTAAAGCCGCATGGCTGTACACTGACTGCCTGTCAGCATTTATATACACCACTTAAAGCCGCATGGCTGTACACTGACTGCCTGTCAGCATTTATATACAGCACTTAAAGCCGCATGGCTGTACACTGACTGCCTGTCAGCATTTATATACAGCACTTAAAGCCGCATGGCTGTACACTCACTGCCTGTCAGCATTTATATACACCACTTAAAGCTGCATGGCTGTACACTGACTGCCTGTCAGCATTTATATACACCACTTAAAGCCGCATGGCTGTACACTGACTGCCTGTCAGCATTTATATACAGCACTTAAAGCCGCATGGCTGTACACTGACTGCCTGTCAGCATTTATATACACCACTTAAAGCCGCATGGCTGTACACTCACTGCCTGTCAGCATTTATATACACCACTTAAAGCCGCATGGCTGTACACTGACTGCCCGTCAGCATTTATATACACCACTTAAAGCCGCATGGCTGTACACTGACTACCCGTCAGCATTTATATACACCACTTAAAGCCGCATGGCTGTACACTCACTGCCTGTCAGCATTTATATACAGCACTTAAAGCCGCATGGCTGTACACTGACTGCCTGTCAGCATTTATATACACCACTTAAAGCCGCATGGCTGTACACTCACTGCCTGTCAGCATTTATATACACCACTTAAAGCCGCATGGCTGTACACTGACTGCCCGTCAGCATTTATATACACCACTTAAAGCCGCATGGCTGTACACTGACTACCCGTCAGCATTTATATACACCACTTAAAGCCACATGACTGTACACTCACTGCCTGTCAGCATTTATATACACCACTTAAAGCCACATGACTGTACACTCACTGCCTGTCAGCATTTATATACACCACTTAAAGCCGCATGGCTGTACACTGACTGCCCGTCAGCATTTATATACACCACTTAAAGCCGCATGGCTGTACACTCACTGCCTGTCATGTTAGTAGTACTTACCATTCTGTATAACCTCATTAGGTTCGAACGAAAGTTCCGATGAATTCTCAGCTTCGCAGTGATACAATGTCCGAACAGTCCTGAAATATGCGTAAACAACATTATTGATCAAACACTCTTCCTACAATGTACAGATACAGATGCACATTTCTTATTAATAATATTACCAAAGGGATTCAGACAATAATATTTACATTGCTATTGCACTTCTATGAATATACATGTCCTGTTAGTATCCATTTTCGTATGAATTTTCTCGCTAATGATATGGAGCTGACATGCGTACTCGGAGTTACAGGCATGCGTATTCACAGTGTTGGGTAGTTTACAGTTTACACGGTTCCAAGCACGACCTATTTACAAGATCAGACATACAGCAAATGGCAAATCTGGACTAAATACATGTAAATGCAAAGTGTGCTATATTTTCATTGTGCCATTGAAAAGAATAATTAATGTAAGTAAGTAAGTATAAGAATTGCGACTTAATAGTTTCCATCGGGGTATGAATTACCTTCAGCCTCCACACACTTTAACCATACCAATGTAGTTGATACCCCGATTGAAAATATTAACTAGCGATTCATTCAATATTGGAGGTACAAAAGGGATTGGGGATACATAATAGTACGAGAACTACTTCATGTAGTACAAATACAAGTGTGAGGTACCAGCCTGGATGGACACTACATGCCATTATATAAAGTGTGAGGTACCAGCCTGGATGGACACTACATGCCATTATATAAAGTGTGAGGTACCAGCCTGGATGGACACTACAAGCCATTATATAAAGTGTGAGGTACCAGCCTGGATGGACACTACAAGCCATTATATAAAGTGTGAGGTACCAGCCTGGATGGACACTACATGCCATTATATAAAGTGTGAAGTACCAGCCTGGATGGACACTACAAGCCATTATATAAAGTGTGAGGTACCAGCCTGGATGGACACTACATGCCATTATATAAAGTGTGAGGTACCAGCCTGGATGGACACATTTCAGCAATAACTAAGGAGATTGTGACAATATTTGGTTGGACATAAACCAGTATTTCTTTTGTTGGAGTTTAATCCATTCAACACCAAGTAACTGACATGGACTGGTGCATGATATTTTTAGACAAATAAATTAATAAGAAAATTACATTTGGACTAGTTCATTTATCAAAATGGGTAATTTTGTCTAAAAATAGTAATATTACTGGCAAAAAGTGCAGATCCTGATGAGATGGCTCGTCACGAGCCAGCTCATCTGGGTCTACACTTTATGTAAGCCTATTTAGAGGTCTGTAGTGTTGAAAGGGTTAAAGTCGCACCAACAGCTTAGGTGATATGATGACTCTCCCACTATTATTGGTGGACGAAGACCTCCGGATGCACATCGGAGCAGTATTTCATGCAAGGACGGGTACCCAGGTAGAACAACCGACCTTCTGCAAGCCAGTTGGATAGTGTCCTCATCTCAAATCATTTGACACCCCCCGTGGGATTTGAACCTACAGCGATGAGGAAGCAAGTGATTTGAAGTAAACGACCGTACTGTTTGTACAATATATAAAGTGATTTGAAGTAAACGACCGTACTGTTTGTACAATATATAAAGTGATTTGAAGTAAACGACCGTACTGTTTGTACAATATATAAAGTGATTTGAAGTAAACGACCGTACTGTTTGTACAATATATAAATTGCATCCATGCAACAGTATCCCCGCCGTCTCTAGTGGAAGATAACTAGATAATCCAACCCTTGTGTTGACATTGGAATATTAATGAACTACATACCTTCTTTTCTGTTGTGAATTGTTATTATTTATAGAACCTCCCAGGCTTCCAGACACACTTCCTGTCATGCTCAGTGGTGTCCTTCCTGAAGTTGGAGTACCTTGCATAGATGTTGACCTACATAAGCAAGGAAAGAAAGAGTTCAAATATGTGATGACATTTCCATTACTGCCTTATAGAAAGCTCTTCATTTGCATGCAGTTAGAGGGCAGAAGGCTAGTTAGTTGTCCAGCAGACAGTCTTTTCAAACAGAATGTGCAATATACAGTAAACAGTCAGTCATTTATTCAACTTAATGGTTTTATTGGCATAAACATACACATCAATCCGCAAGAAACATGGATGTCAGGTACAAACAAAGTAAACAGGATATGAAATAAGGTACGAGTACAAATAAACAATAAGATTTAGGATTCAAACAGACGTAGGATTATCTTGCTTTACAATATACATGTATAATAATTAAGGATGGCAATGAATGTTCATTCAAACGTCCGAATGCTCGAATGTTAAAATTGTATTCGAATATTAAATAAATGGCTTTTAAGTTTTTCAATTAAAATTTAAATAAATTGCAGTTAAATTGCTTGTTTAATTTTCAATCAAGTAAGTTTAAACACAAAAGAATGGCTCCAGTTCGAACCATGAGGTGCGAACAGTGGCTGCGATTTGGTTCCAATTACCAAAGGCAGGTGATGACACGTTGCTCATAATTACATGCACTAATAGTTGATTAATGTTATGCACTCTATTTGACGGACACAGATGGAGGAAATCTGCAAATAATAATTGTACCCCATGAAAACCTAAACACATGACTGTCTCCTTGTCGTTAGATGTTAACACAGTTAGGTCATCCTATTTATTTCTCCATGCTATGTGATATGATGTGATTTGGGACTCCCTAAAACACAGCTGACATTTGCATACTGCATATTTGCTCACATTATTGACACACAGGAGTTTAATTGAGCCAGAATTTGTCATGGATAGTATGACTGTACAATGTACATACATGTAATACCATGTTGTTTGTTGGATTATTAAACTATGAAAAACACAATCTTTGAATACATGGATGACAATCAGGACATTAATTTTCCACACGCTTCAAATAATAATTATTTAATAATAACATAATTCAATTAATTAATTAATTAATCTGAATCTTGTGGGGAAAAACCCGAAACTATGACATGTAAGAGGTCATGTGGTTCCGAATATTCAAATACCCAGCCAATCAAATATTCGAATAATGTTTTTGCCATTCGGTGCCATCCCTAATAATAATCATATTATACAAAATGCATATTTGTGTACCAGTTATTAGATATACAACAAATTTAGAAATGGTTCAAATTGTATGGAGTAGTGTCCCCCCTCGGACTCAATTGTGCAAATGTGCGCGGTGTTCAAACCAAATTCAAACTCCAAACGACAAAAAGAACGACAATTTGAAATCTGCAAGAGAAAGATTCTGAGAATCGGTAAAACAGTAAACATTTCAAAGAAATATTACCTCCCTGTAAGTGAGTGGTGGGTGTCCCCACTTGGACATTAGTAATGGTTCAAATGTATGTGAGTGGTGGGTGCCCCCCTTGAGCATTAGTAATGGTTCAAATGTATGTGAGAGGTGGGTGTCCCCCCTTGAGCATTAGTAATGGTTCAAATGTATGTGAGAGGTGGGTGTCCCACCTGAGCATTAGTAATGGTTCAAATGTGTGCGAGAGGTGGGTGTCCCCCCCCCCCCGAGCTATAGAAATGGCCATAGAATTTGAAATAAAGCTTTATGAAAATCTGTTTACAACATGCATATAGTTCCTACAGATCCTACATACAATGATGTTAGCTTCCAGCATGAGAGATTATATAACTACATACAATTCAATGTACAATTTTATCTTGCGTTATTTCTTTGTATACATGTAGTTGTTTATTTGTATACATGTAGTTGTTTATTTGTATACATGTAGTTGTTTATTTGTATACATGTAGTTGTTTATTTGTATACATGTAGTTGTTTATTTGTATACATGTAGTTGTTTATTTGTATACATGTAGTTGTTTATTTGTATACATGTAGTTGTTTATTTGTACGCATGTACATGTAAAATCATCAATAAAACAAGAATATACTGTATGTTACAAGTGTAATCCATCAATAAAACAAGAATATACTGTATGTTACAAGTGTAGTCCAACAATAAAACATGAATATACTGTATGTTACAAGTGTAGTCCCTCAATAAAACATGAATATACTGTATGTTACAAGTGTAGTCCATCAATAAAACAAGAATATACTGTATGTTACAAGTGTAATCCCTCAATAAAACATGAATATACTGTATGTTACAAGTGTAATCCCTCAATAAAACATGAATATACTGTATGTTACAAGTGTAATCCATCAATAAAACATGAATATACTGTATGTTACAAGTGTAATCCCTCAATAAAACATGAATATACTGTATGTTACAAGTGTAATCCCTCAATAAAACATGAATATACTGTATGTTACAAGTGTAGTTCATCAATAAAACATGAATATACTGTATGTTACAAGTGTAGTCCCTCAATAAAACACAAATATACTGTATGTTACAAGTGTAGTTCATCAATAAAACATGAATATACTGTATGTTACAAGTGTAGTCCCTCAATAAAACATGAATATACTGTATGTTACAAGTGTAGTCCATCAATAAAACATGAATATACTGTATGTTACAAGTGTAGTCCCTCAATAAAACATGAATAGACTGTATGTTACAAGTGTAGTCCCTCAATAAAACATGAATAGACTGTATGTTACAAGTGTAGTCCCTCAATAAAACATGAATAGACTGTATGTTACAAGTGTAGTCCCTCAATAAAACATGAATATACTGTATGTTACAAGTGTAGTCCCTCAATAAAACATGAATATACTGTATGTTACAAGTGTAGTCCTCAATAAAACATGAATATACTGTATGTTACAAGTGTAGTCCCTCAATAAAACATGAATATACTGTATGTTACAAGTGTAGTCCCTCAATAAAACATGAATATACTGTATGTTACAAGTGTAGTCCATCAATAAAACATGAATATACTGTATGTTACAAGTGTAGTCCCTCAATAAAACATGAATATACTGTATGTTACAAGTGTAGTCCATCAATAAAACATGAATATACTGTATGTTACAAGTGTAGTCCCTCAATAAAACATGAATATACTGTATGTTACAAGTGTAGTCCCTCAATAAAACATGAATATACTGTATGTTACAAGTGTAATCCCTCAATAAAACATGAATATACTGTATGTTACACAAGTGTAGTCCCTCAATAAAACATGAATATACTGTATGTTACAAGTGTAATCACTGTATGTTAAAAGTGTAATCCTTCAATAAAACATGAATATACTGTATGTTACAAGTGTAGTCCATCAATAAAACAAGAATATACTGTATGTTACAAGTGTAATCCATCAATAAAACAAGAATATACTGTATGTTACAAGTGTAGTTCATCAATAAAACATGAATATACTGTATGTTACAAGTGTAATCCCTCAATAAAACATGAATATACTGTATGTTACAAGTGTAGTCCATCAATAAAACATGAATATACTGTATGTTAAAAGTGTAATCCCTCAATAAAACATGAATATACTGTATGTTACAAGTGTAGTCCATCAATAAAACATGAATATACTGTATGTTACAAGTGTAATCCCTCAATAAAACAAGAATATACTGTATGTTACAAGTGTAGTCCATCAATAAAATATGAATATACTGTATGTTACAAGTGTAATCCCTCAATAAAACATGAATATACTGTATGTTACAAGTGTAGTCCATCAATAAAATATGAATATACTGTATGTTACAAGTGTAATCCCTCAATAAAACATGAATATACTGTATGTTACAAGTGTAGTCCATCAATAAAACATGAATATACTGTATGTTAAAAGTGTAATCCCTCAATAAAACATGAATATACTGTATGTTACAAGTGTAGTCCATCAATAAAACATGAATATACTGTATGTTACAAGTGTAATCCCTCAATAAAACAAGAATATACTGTATGTTACAAGTGTAGTCCATCAATAAAATATGAATATACTGTATGTTACAAGTGTAATCCCTCAATAAAACATGAATATACTGTATGTTACAAGTGTAGTCCATCAATAAAACATGAATATACTGTATGTTACAAGTGTAGTCCATCGTATCGCCGCATCATTCTGTGGATAGAGATTCTTTGATATGCCGACAGACACTGTCATGCTTGTGTTTTAAACCCAACTTTGTATCATTCAATTGGATAAATATCTATAATTTAGATTTTTTTACCAAGCGACCAAACATTGAACAAACACTTCTGTAATTATTTTGAATTTCTATACAAACGGCCCAATTAATTTGTACTACAACGGGATAGAAATGGATAGTAGGAGCAATAACAATCAGAAATGGCATCAAAATCTGCCGATTGTCTGTCGAAATAATCGACAACCGGTTCATTGGCCTGATTGATAACCGGTTTAATCACTAACTGCATTCTAGGTTTAATCACTAACTGCATTCTACGATGTTTTTAGCAATCTTTCATTTCTTCTATACAAATTTATTTTTAGCTTGATTACAAAGTTCTTACAACTTATATTAAACATTCGCGAGACCTCCTTCCTGATGTAATCCATCGCCACGAGGGAGAGAGAAGAGACATGTGGAATTTACCTAAGGGCACAATCGTAACAGTTCAGCTCTCTTTCATTTACTAGCCACCCCCGATGCCACAGTAAAGGTTTTGCGGAAAATCTCTAAAACTTATGACGGTGGAGACAAAATATAGATCAGTGGCTATCTACAGCAGTGGCTATCTACAGCAGTGGCTATCTACAGCAGTGGCTATCTACAGCAGTGGCTATCTACAGCAGTGGCTATCTACAGCAGTGGCTATCTACAGCAGTGGCTATCTACAGCAGTGGCTATCTACAGCAGTGGCTATCTACAGCAGTGGCTATCTACAGCAGTGGCTATCTACAGCAGTGGCTATCTACAGCAGTGGCTATCTACAGCAGTGGCTATCTACAGCAGTGGCTATCTACAGCAGTGGCTATCTACAGCAGTGGCTATCTACAGCAGTGGCTATCTACAGCAGTGGCTATCTACAG
>CM026391.1:48912534-48976140 GCA_014843695.1 Archivesica marissinica
AGCACTAAACAAAATTACCTCTATTCTCTGAAGCACTAAACAAAATTACCTCTATTCTCTGAAGCACTAAACAAAATTACCTCTATTCTCTGAAGCACTAAACAAAATTACCTCTATTCTCTGAAGCACTAAACAAAATTACCTCTATTCTCTGAAGCACTAAACAAAATTACCTCTATTCTCTGAAGCACTAAACAAAATTACCTCTATTCCCTAAAGCACTAAACAAAATTACCTCTATTCTCTGAAGCACTAAACAAAATTACCTCTATTCTCTGAAGCACTAAACAAAATTACCTCTATTCTCTGAAGCACTAAACAAAATTACCTCTATTCTCTATAACATTCAAACATCTTTTGATGAAGTTAAACCCGATATCATCTAGCGAAGCTGAAAAATGAAACAAGAAAATCAGGTAAATCTGGCTAATTGTAAGTTGTAAATAAAATCAAATTGCCTTAAAAGTGGCCATACTAAGTACATGTAACTGCCTATTGTTGAATGTAAAACGACACATTTTAATGTCAGAAGGTTATATGGAAGTTGAAATATTCGGATATAAATTGCGGAAAAGTTTCATGAAAATTGGACAATAAATATAAAAGTTACGGATATTATAGTTTACAGTCAAACCTGTCTTAAACAGCCAACCAAGAGAATCATAGAAAGATGCTGGTTAGCACATGTGACTGCTTAATAATGGAAGTCATGATAGCGCAGTGGATGCGCGTTCGCTTCAGGTGCGAAAGGCCCGGAGTTTGCGCCCCGCTGAAGCCATTACGATTGTGCCCCAAGGGAAGGCATTTAAATTCCACATTGCCTGTAATCTCTCCCTTGTGGCGATGGATTCCATCAGGAATGAGGTCTCGAGAGTGATTAATATAAGTTGTAATAACTTAAGTTGTAATAAGCTAAAATAAATTTGTATAAATTAAAAAAATAGAGGGCAAATGTGTAATAAAACAACATATTGGGAATTTGGAAACTGGCTGCTTAATACAGGGTGGCTGCTTAATGGAGGTGACCACTAACACAGGTCAAACTCACGGATATGTTCATACCCATCTCTTCACATAATGACAAGACAATTTGGGTACTGCAACACGACCATTCTGTCCTTATGTGGTTATTTCCAAGTATGGAATTTATGCATAGAGAAATATAGTACTTTAATGTAATATGTATCATTTTACACTAGTTCACTTAAAGTTCTATTGATATTGTGGCTTACTAAATATTAACTGATATTCATCAAGTTACCTAATAACTAGGGATGGTAACGAATATTCGCTCTACATCCGAATATCCGAATATTATTCCAGTATTCGAATATTCGGAAAAAATATTTTATATATTATATTATCCTCAAAAATGCCACCTGTTCAGTGACACGTTTGGAAATGCTTGACTCGCTTTGAGAATAAGAAAACTGCTAGGTGTAATCTATGCAAATTGGACTTAGCCTATTCGGGTACAATATCAATCTGAATAATCATTTGAAGATGACGCTTACATGTAAAACAGAAATTAGGTTAGTTTGGAAATTTTTATAAGAGTTTGAGTGATTTTGAGTTTTTGATAGAATTCAATCGAATATTCGAATACCTTCCCGACCGAATATTCGAATAGTATAATCGCTATTGGTTACCATCCCTACTAATAAAATAATGACCAAATAAGCTAAAAAATATATGTCACAGTGCTCAAGGCCACTGCTGGCAAGAGAGAAAGATAGTAAAATATTTCACTGAGAAATCTCAATATATTCATTGGAAAGCATGAAAGAAAATGTTTTGAAACAGTGGACGATGGCATCTTCTCTTCCCCTGCTTGTGTTTTGTATTACTCCGCCGTTGGGGAGGTAATTGTATTTTAGCTATTTTCTGACAATGATGAACAATTTTTATATACTAGTAAGTTTTAATGAATTTGTTTTGCTTGTTGTTTTCAATTTTGGCAGCAGATAGAAACTAACTTCAAAATTATGCCGGAACTTTTTTGTATTGCTAACGTTAGCACTGACAGAATAAGTTGTGTTAGTTGTGTGTTGAAGTGAAATGAGATAACCGACATGGGCAGTATAAATGAATAAAAGTGTATAAAATATATATTTACCAAACTTCATTGGAAACAATAAAAGATCACGGAAATGATGTTTTTCTACTCCTTGCTAACTGTTAGCTACTGGTGGATACAGTGATCACTCGATGAAATAAATTACAATCTTACACTGCTAAGCATAAATATCCTCTATATCTTACACTGCTAAACACACAAATATCCTCTATATATTACACTGCTAAGCATAAATATCCTCTATATCTTACACTGCTAAGCATAAATATCCTCTATATCTTACACTGCTAAGCATAAATATCCTCTATATCTTACACTGCTAAACATAAATATCCTCTATATATTACACTGCTAAACACACAAATATCCTCTATATATTACACTGCTAAACATAAATATCCTCTATATCTTACACTGCTAAGCATAAATATCCTCTATATATTACACTGCTAAATGCAAATATCCTCTATATCTTACACTGCTAAATGCAAATATCCTCTATATCTTACACTGCTAAACATAAATATCCTCTATATATTACACTGCTAAATGCAAATATCCTCTATATCTTACACTGCTAAATGCAAATATCCTCTATATCTTACACTGCTAAACATAAATATCCTCTATATATTACACTGCTAAACACACAAATATCCTCTATATATTACACTGCTAAACATAAATATCCTCTATATCTTACACTGTTAAATGCAAATATCCTCTATATCTTACACTGCTAAGCATAAATATCCTCTATATCTTACACTGCTAAATGCAAATATCCTCTATATCTTACACTGCTAAACATAAATATCCTCTATATATTACACTGCTAAACACACAAATATCCTCTATATATTACAATGCTAAACATAAATATCCTCTATATATTACACTGCTAAGCATAAATATCCTCTATATCTTACACTGCTAAACACACAAATATCCTCTATATATTACAATGCTAAACATAAATATCCTCTATATCTTACACTGCTAAACATAAATATCCTCTATATATTACACTGCTAAACACACAAATATCCTCTATATATTACAATGCTAAACATAAATATCCTCTATATCTTACACTGCTAAACATAAATATCCTCTATATATTACACTGCTAAGCATAAATATCCTCTATATATTACACTGCTAAACACACAAATATCCTCTATATCTTACACTGCTAAGCATAAATATCCTCTATGTCTTACACTGCTAAGCATAAATATCCTCTATGTCTTACACTGCTAAACATAAATATCCTCTATGTCTTACACTGCTAAGCATAAATATCCTCTATGTCTTACACTGCTAAACATAAATATCCTCTATATCTTACACTGCTAAATGCAAATATCCTCTATATCTTACACTGCTAAACACAAATATCCTCTATATCTTACACTGCTAAACACAAATATCCTCTATATCTTACACTGCTAAACACACAAATATCCTCTATATCTTACACTGCTAAACACAAATATCCTCTATATCTTACACTGCTAAACACACAAATATCCTCTATATATTACAATGCTAAACATAAATATCCTCTATATATTACACTGCTAAACACAAATATCCTCTATATATTACACTGCTAAACACACAAATATCCTCTATATATTACACTGCTAAGCATAAATATCCTCTATATCTTACACTGCTAAACACAAATATCCTCTATATCTTACACTGCTAAACACAAATATCCTCTATATCTTACACTGCTAAACACACAAATATCCTCTATATCTTACACTGCTAAACACACAAATATCCTCTATATATTACACTGCTAAACATAAATATCCTCTATGTCTTACACTGCTAAGCATAAATATCCTCTATATATTACACTGCTAAACATAAATATCCTCTATATATTACTCTGCTAAGCATAAATATCCTCTATATCTTACACTGCTAAACACACAAATATCCTCTATATCTTACACTGCTAAACATAAATATCCTCTATATCTTACACTGCTAAACACACCAATATCCTCTATATCTTACACTGCTAAACATAAATATCCTCTATATCTTACACTGCTAAACACACACATATCCTCTATATCTTACACTGCTAAACACACACATATCCTCTATATCTTACACTGCTAAACACACACATATCCTCTATATCTTACACTGCTAAACACACAAATATCCTCTATATCTTACACTGCTAAACACAAATATCCTCTATATCTTACACTGCTAAACACAAATATCCTCTATATCTTACACTGCTAAACACAAATATCCTCTATATATTACACTGCTAAACACAAATATCCTGTATATCTTACACTAATAAACATAAATATCCTCTCTATGTCTTACACTGCTAAACACAAATATCCTCTATATCTTACACTGCTAAACACACAAATATCCTCTATATCTTACACTGCTAAACACACAAATATCCTCTATATATTACACTGCTAAACACACAAATATCCTCTATATCTTACACTGCTAAACACAAATATCCTCTATATATTACACTGCTAAACACAAATATCCTCTATATCTTACACTGCTAAACACACAAATATCCTCTATATATTACACTGCTAAACACAAATATCCTCTATATCTTACACTGCTAAACACACAAATATCCTCTATATCTTACACTGCTAAACACAAATATCCTCTATATCTTACACTGCTAAACATAAATATCCTCTATGTCTTACACTGCTAAGCATAAATATCCTCTATATCTTACACTGCTAAACACAAATATCCTCTATATCTTACACTGCTAAACACACAAATATCCTCTATATATTACACTGCTAAACACAAATATCCTCTATATCTTACACTGCTAAACACACAAATATCCTCTATATCTTACACTGCTAAACACAAATATCCTCTATATCTTACACTGCTAAACATAAATATCCTCTATGTCTTACACTGCTAAGCATAAATATCCTCTATATCTTACACTAATAAACACAAATATCCTCTCTATGTCTTACACTGCTAAACACAAATATCCTCTATATCTTTCATTAAAATAAAGTCAAATCTGTTTATAGGCACCACCCATAGGAATGCCAAGGGGTCAATGCTGGCAGGTGGTGGGTCTTGTTGGCAGGTTCAGATGCATTGGCAATGCCCGGACCCGACATTAAAATAATGGTCTTCCATACAAGTGTGTGACTATAGATTTTTCTTTGGTGAACAGAAGGCAATGGTTGACAGACATACATACAGCTCAAAGCAAACAGCCACAGTTTTGTGAGGGCACACATGCTAACATAAAAGTGACACCAAATATCATTCATACAGCATACTTACATACAGCATACTTACATACAGCATATTTACATACAGCATATTTACATACAGCATACTTACATACAGCATACTTACATACAGCATATTTACATACAGCATACTTACATACAGCATATTTACATACAGCATACTTACATACAGCATACTTACATACAGCATATTTACATACAGCATATTTACATACAGCATACTTACATACAGCATATTTACATACAGCATACTTACATACAGCATATTTACATACAGCATATTTACATACAGCATACTTACATACAGCATACTTACATACAGCATACTTACATACAGCATATTTACATACAGCATATTTACATACAGCATATTTACATACAGCATATTTACATATAGCATACTTACTTTCCTCTGTCGTACAATGTGGTTTGTTATAAATCTAAAAGAAAAAAACCAACATTTAAAAATTGCATAATAATCATAGGCTAAACTAGACCTTCAAAGTAGAGAGAAGCTTAGGGTGTACAAGGGAGAAATGGAGAAATTCAGTGAAGGGCAGTGTTAGGGTGGGGACTTACTGTGGGTGTAGAGAAATTATGCTTCAAAGCAATAACTTGTACGGTTTTTGAGAAATGATAATGTTTGAATAATGTTTTAATAATTTTAGAAATCAGACTCATTTTGGCCAAAATTCAAGTTCAATGTCATTCTTTGGTGTGGGGACCTACTGCGGGTGTGGGGACCTACTGCGGGTGTGGGGACCTACTGCGGGTGTGGGGACCTACTGTGGGTGTGGGACCTACTGCGCGTGTGGGGACCTACTGCGGGTGTGGGGACCTAATGGAAGGGCTAACAATGGAGGGGCTAACAATGGAGGCACTAACAATGGAGGCACTAACAATGGAGGGACTAACAATGGAGGGACTAACAATGGAGGGACTAACAATGGAGGGGCTAACAATGGAGGCACTAACAATGGAGGCACTAACAATGGAGGCACTAACAATGGAGGGCTAACAATGGAGGCACTAACAATGGAGGGACTAACAATGGAGGCACTAACAATGGAGGCAGTAACAATGGAGACACTAACAATGGAGGGGCTAACAATGGAGGCGCTAACAATGGAGCGGCTAACAATGGAGGGGCTAACAATGGAGGCACTAACAATGGAGGCACTAACAATGGAGGCACTAACAATGGAGGCAGTAACAATGGAGGCACTAACAATGGAGGGGCTAACAATGGAGGCACTAACAATGGAGGGGCTAACAATGGAGGGGCTAACAATGGAGGCACTAACAATGGAGGCGCTAACAATGGAGGCACTAACAATGGAGGCACTAACAATGGAGGGGCTAACAATGGAAGGGCTAACAATGGAGGCACTAACAATGGAGGGGCTAACAATGGAGGCACTAACAATGGAGGGACTAACAATGGAGGCACTAACAATGGAGGGACTAACAATGGAAGGGCTAACAATGGAGGCACTAACAATGGAGAGGCTAACAATGGAGGGACTAACAATGGAGGGACTAACAATGGAGGGGCTAACAATGGAGGCACTAACAATGGAGGGACTAACAATGGAGGGACTAACAATGGAGGGGCTAACAATGGAGGCACTAACAATGGAGGGGCTAACAATGGAGGCACTAACAATGGAGGCACAAACAATGGAGGGGCTAACAATGGAGGGACTAACAATGGAGGCACTAACAATGGAGGGACTAACAATGGAGGGACTAACAATGGAGGCACTAACAATGGAGGGACTAACAATGGAGGCACTAACAATTGAGGGGCTAACAATGGAGGCACTAACAATGGAGGGGCTAACAATGGAGGCACTAACAATGGAGGCACTAACAATGGAGGGGCTAACAATGGAGGCACTAACAATGGAAGGGCTAACAATGGAGGCACTAACAATGGAGGGGCTAACAATGGAGGGACTAACAATGGAGGCAGTAACAATGGAGGCACTAACAATGGAGGGGCTAACAATGGAGGCACTAACAATGGAGGGGCTAACAATGGAGGGGCTAACAATGGAGGGACTAACAATGGAAGGGCTAACAATGGAGGCACTAACAATGGAGGGACTAACAATGGAGGCACTAACAATGGAGGCAGTAACAATGGAGGCACTAACAATGGAGGGGCTAACAATGGAGGCACTAACAATGGAGGGGCTAACAATGGAGGGGCTAACAATGGAGGGGCTAACAATGGAGGCACTAACAATGGAGGCGCTAACAATGGAGGCACTAACAATGGAGGCACTAACAATGGAGGGGCTAACAATGGAAGGGCTAACAATGGAGGCACTAACAATGGAGGGGCTAACAATGGAGGCACTAACAATGGAGGGACTAACAATGGAGGCACTAACAATGGAAGGGCTAACAATGGAGGGGCTAACAATGGAGGCACTAACACTGGAGGGGCTAACAATGGAGGCACTAACAATGGAGGGACTAACAATGGAGGGGCTAACAATGGAGGCACTAACAATGGAGGGACTAACAATGGAGGGGCTAACAATGGAGGCACTAACAATGGAGGCACTAACAATGGAGGGGCTAACAATGGAGGGACTAACAATGGAGGCACTAACAATGGAGGGACTAACAATGGAGGCACTAACAATGGAGGGGCTAATAATGGAGGCACTAACAATGGAGGCACTAACAATGGAGGCACTAACAATGGAGGGACTAACAATGGAGGCACTAACAATTGAGGGGCTAATAATGGAGGCACTAACAATGGAGGCACTAACAATGGAGGCACTAACAATGGAGGCACTAACAATGGAGGGGCTAACAATGGAGGCACTAACAATGGAGGGGCTAACAATGGAGGGGCTAACAATGGAGGGGCTAACAATGGAGGGGCTAACAATGGAAGGGCTAACAATGGAGGGACTAACAATGGAGGCACTAACAATGGAGGTACTAACAATGGAAGGGCTAACAATGGAGGGGCTAACAATGGAGGGGCTAACAATGGAGGCACTAACAATGGAAGGGCTAACAATGGAGGCACTAACAATGGAAGGGCTAACAATGGAGGGACTAACAATGGAGGGACTAACAATGGAGGGGCTAACAATGGAGGCACTAACAATGGAGGCACTAACAATGGAGGGGCTAACAATGGAAGGGCTAACAATGGAGGGGCTAACAATGGAGGCACTAACAATGGAGGGGCTAACAATGGAGGGGCTAACAATGGAGGCAGTAACAATGGAGGGGCTAACAATGGAGGCACTAACAGTGGAGGGGCTAACAATGGAGGCAGTAACAATGGAGGGGCTAAAAATGGAGGCAGTAACAATGGAGGCACTAACAATGGAGGGGCTAACAATGGAGGCACTAAGATAAGCATAAGCACAACTACTACACATCGCCAATTTCAGTGTGGATATAGATTGTGCATCTGTACGCATGTAAATTTCTGTCATACCAACCATCCACTAACAAGTAGTATTGTATACATGGTTGTTAACTACTCTCAACTTTAAGTCACAATTTAATAATAACAGAAATTTGTTGACACAGTAACGGACTGATATTTGTGTTCAACAACATTTCCATCAACAATGTTGTTGAATGTATACACCCCTACAGACAATATTTGAGGATGTACCCCTACAGACACTATTTGAGGATGTACTCCTACAGACACTATTTGAGGATGTACCCCTACAGACAATATTTGAGGATGTACCCCTACAGACAATATTTGAGGATGTACCCCTACAGACAATATTTGAGGATGTACCCCTACAGACAATATTTGAGGATGTACCCCTACAGACAATATTTGAGGATGTACCCGACAAACAATGCTAAAGGGAGCACCTCTACAAACAATAATTAGAGGGTGAGCCTGTACAAACAATATTCGACGGTGCATCTCCACAAACAAACTTACTGGTTCCTTGCCATCCATCACATCCATCCACAATTTCCTATCTTCTTCAGATAATGCTTGGAATGTTAAAACATTTGACCTGAAAATAATGCATGTAAATGTTAACTTGCAATGTAGAAATACTAATCCTCAAATGTTAACTTGCAATGTAGAAATACTAGTCCTCAAATGTTAACTTGCAATGTAGAAATACTAGTCCTCAAATGTTAACTTGCAATGTAGAAATACTAGTCCTCAAATGTTAACTTGCAATGTAAATACAATTGTCCTGAAATTATGTGTAAAAAGGGCCATGAAATCTGTAAAAGCGGAGCATGCCAACGACATGCACAACTGAGCTTGATAATGAACACTCGTGTGAAGTTTCATAACAATCCAGCTGATGAATTTAGTGATGAAGCCCAGATACGAAGCTGTGAGATAATAGTATGCGTAGTATTTCAGAATTTAGTGATGAAGCCCAGATACGAAGCTGCGAGATAAAGAGTATGTATTTCAGAGAGCAGTAACTCTTATTAAAAATGTTCGAAGGACCATCAAAACTAGGAAAATTCAGCTGAGCAGAACAAAAAGACGGCATCACAACTAGGCTTGATAGTAATCACTCCTGTAAAGTTTCATCACGTTCGGGCAAGGGATTATAGAGATGAAGCTTGGACAAAGCCCTGACGAAGCATGTTCTTTAAAAATCTTCAAAGGACCATAACTCCATAGCATATCAGCCAAGTAGAATGCAAAGACGGCAACATGCACAATCTGCATGACAATGGTCACTCATGTAAAGTTTCATCAAAATAGGTGTAGAGATAAAGCTCGAACAACCCATTGAAAGGTGGACGAAACGGACAGGTGAAAAACAACAAAAACAACACATGTGCCCAGAGTTGGCGAGAAATAATAATGACAATAACAAGGTCTTACTTTTCGCTTACTGTCAGATCTATACAGAACCGTCGGTCGATGGAGTCTGATGCTCTCCGAGTACATAACTGTAACGTCACTGTTTCTCCATTCGGCATCTGTATAAACACACATTTATATTCAAAAACTAAATAATTAATTAGATCAATCCTTAATTATAAACTCATACATGTGAAGTATTTGCCATTATATGTATGTGTGAGATGTTTATTTGGACTATAGAAATGGTTGACATGTATGAGTGAGATGTTTATTTGGACTATAAATATGGTTGACATGTATGTGTTAGATGTTTATTTGGACTATAGAAATGGTTGACATGTATGTGTTAGATGTTTATTTGGACTATAGAAATGGTTGACATGTATGT
The DNA here is from genome assembly GCA_014843695.1 of Archivesica marissinica. Taxonomy (NCBI): domain Eukaryota; kingdom Metazoa; phylum Mollusca; class Bivalvia; order Venerida; family Vesicomyidae; genus Archivesica; species Archivesica marissinica. The sequence continues at coordinate 48,923,163 of CM026391.1, forward strand.
GTAGATGTTTATTTGGACTATAGAAATGGTTGACATGTATGTGTAGATGTTTATTTGGACTATAGAAATGGTTGACATGTATGTGTAGATGTTTATTTGGACTATAAATGGTTGACATTATGTATGTGTGAGATGTTTATTTGGACTATAAATGGTTGACATGTATGAGTGAGATGTTTATTTGGACTATAGAAATGGTTGACATGTATGTGTTAGATGTTTATTTGGACTATAGAAATGGTTGACATGTATGTGTTAGATGTTTATTTGGACTATAAATATGGTTGACATGTATGTGTGAGATGTTTATTTGGACTATAGAAATGGTTGACATGTAAGTGTGAGATGTTTATTTGGACTATAGAAATGGTTGACATGTATGTGTGAGATGTTTATTTGGACTATAGAAATGGTTGACATGTATGTGTGAGATGTTTATTTGGACTATAGAAATGGTTGACATGTATGTGTGAGATGTTTATTTGGACTATAAATATGGTTGACATTTATGTGTGAGATGTTTATTTGGACTATAAATATGGTTGACATGTATGTGTGAGATGTTTATTTGGACTATAAATATGGTTGACATTTATGTGTGAGATGTTTATTTGGACTATAAAAATGGTTGACATGTATGTGTGAGATGTTTATTTGGACTATAAATATGGTTGACATTTATGTGTGAGATGTTTATTTGGACTATAAATATGGTTGAGATGTATGTATGAGATGTTTATTTAGACTATAAATATGGTTGACATGTATGTGTGAGATGTTACAGACGGATCTGTAGTGTGTGGTAACACGCTGGACTGGTAATCCAGGGATCGCAGGTTCGATCCCCCGTCTGACCCTAATAAAATTAAGTCTTTCAGATGGGACGTTAAACCGAGGTCTTGTCGGTGCTTTACACTGTGCACATAAAAGAACCAGTGGAGACGCTGGAATGGGTCTCTGTCTGTATCACTGCACTATCCTCCAAAATCTAAAATGACTAATATCTTCAGGAGGTGTCGCTCATATGGGCAACCGGTAGCGACAATAAATAAAAGTAAAACACACAAGTGTGAGATGTTTATTCAGACTATATAAATGTATGTGAGTGGATTAACTGCTACCTGTTGGAAGCAATGTAAGTAGTATATAGGGCGGAGGGCGGTTGATACAAATTTCAATCAATTTTCACCAGAATACTTTAGCTGGAATGACCTACTTGTTCAAAACCTAGTTTCCATGACTTTATTACAAAGATAAACGAAATGATAAATGTATTTTGGTGCAGATTTAGCTCTGTTAATTTTGGACCCACTAATGGATGACACTTATCATGTGTGTTCAAGTGTTATGAAAAGCGTACATCTGGGGTTTTTCGTGACCATCTAATTTTTGTTTTATTCACGTGCACCTTCAATCGCCAAAATTTGAACAGTGAAAATAAGATTCAAATGTTTTCTTTAATAATTTTCAGAACTGCACTGATTGACAGTATGATATCTGGGCACATACCGAGCTATATTATCACGTGACATTGTGCCAGGACTGTGTTTCAGGTATTAACCTGTGGTTTAACTTTCTGTCTGATTGGAATGGCTTAACGGTTTTCTATGATGATGACAACTGTGAAATCGGAGACATTGAAATATTCACAGATGAGAGCGGTAGTTGCAGATATGAGGCTAATAGTACTGGGTTACTATATATATATATATATATATACACACACATTCAAACACTGAAAATCCTGGAATGGAACCGTTAACAATTTTTTCAACATTTTATAGCATTGTTACAACTCCAGTAGCACTGCAGACTGATTCCGACCTTCTCGTTCCATTCTGCGGTTTTCCTATTTCGAACTCGGCTGTCAGCCCACCGATTGTCACATGGTTGTGCTTATCAGTGACTCCGTACTAGCTAATGTCCAAGTCGTAAGTAGCTAGTAGTCCAACCATGGCAAACGGTATTATAAGATTGAGATATCATTAAAAGTAACTATATTATTGCAGGGATCAATTTAGAGGGCGATGTGGGCGAAAGGGTTTGGTTTTCACGATTTTCAAACAAAATTTTGTCTAGTAAGATACACTGGCCCATTACAAAGCACTCCTTCTATTCAAATGTTGTATTTAATGGTTGTACTGTGCATTTTAACCCTATTTTGCAGAAGTATATTAAAGAACACCATTTAAGGAAGCGCTTTCTCACTTCTCCCAAAAATTCTGACCTAGAATGAACCCTGATTATTGTGCTGTTGGGTAATTTAAACAGCAGTACATGAAAAATGCATTTTGAATCTAACTAATCGCTAAGATTAGTTTCATGAATATTTAAACAGACACATAAACGAAATTTGCAGAACCTAATATACAAATGTACATTAGTAGAAACATGTCTTGTGGTAAAGTACTCACCATTTTGCCTGTAGCTTGGTTAAAAGGCAGCATGTAGAATTTCTTAGTATCCTTATTATAACAGCACCAATACTTTGTCCAGGAATTAGCCAATGCCTCTGTAACATAAACAAGCCAAGTCATTTCTACATCCAGGAATTAGCCAATGCCTCTGTAACATAAACAAGCCAAGTCATTTCTACGTCCAGGAATTAGCCAATGCCTCTGTTTCATAAACAAGTCAAGTCATTTCTATGTCCAGGAATTAGCCAATGCCTCTGTAACATACATGTAAACATGTCAAGTCATTTCTATGAGTATGGTTTTTTCCTTATATATATGTTGTCGCGTACGTGAGGTGAAAGCCGTGTCCATGAAAGCTTATATTACTAGCAACTTTTATTTACATGCGCAAGCGGATTTGGGTCAAAATGGCAATGTCTAAACATGTTCGTTCTTGCACAGCAATTAGAACAGCCAACGATATGTTGCTTGCCTTGATTCTCAAGAACTTCTTTTAGATAAAAGGCAACACAAGTTTTTGGGTGCATCAAATAGTGAAGAAAATGAAGACATTTGGTGCATTACCACTTGGTTAAATACCCGAAGCTTGACCTAGATAAAGTACCGAGAATACTGTAGGATGCCCCCACAGCAAATAGAAACAATACTGTGAGTGCTTGTTCATTGTGTTATGGACATTTATAAATTATCTAGTGAGGTAAATGGTGGCATCCTAGTACATTAAACCAAATCATTATCGCTTGAACGCGCATATAAAAGTATGCACATACAATAATCAGTGCAAACAAACTGCTTTTATGGAAATGCCGGTACGATGTTTTTAGAAGGGGCAATTTTGGGAAAAGCATGCAGACAAAAAACACACTAAAAAACTCCAAATACATGCTTCATAGAAACGGGGCATAACTATGAAAACTCCAAATACATGCTTCATGGAAACAGGGCATAACCATGAAAACTCCAAATACATGCTTCATGGAAACGGGGCATAACCATGAAAACTCCAAATACATGCTTCATGGAAACGGGGCATAACCATGAAAACTCCAAATACATGCTTCATGGAAACGGGGCATAACCATGAAAACTCCAAATACATGCTTCATGGAAACGGGGCATAACCATGAAAACTCCAAATACATGCTTCATGGAAACGGGGCATAGCCATGAAAACTCCAAATACATGCTTCATGGAAACGGGGCATAGCCATGAAAACTCCAAATACATGCTTCATGGAAACGGGGCATAGCCATGAAAACTCCAAATACATGCTTCATGGAAACAGGGCATAGCCATGAAAACTCCAAATACATGCTTCATGGAAACGGGGCATAGCCATGAAAACTCCAAATACATGCTTCATGGAAACGGGGCATAGCCATGAAAACTCCAAATACATGCTTCATGGAAACAGGGCATAGCCATGAAAACTCCAAATACATGCTTCATGGAAACGGGGCATAGCCATGAAAACTCCAAATACATGCTTCATGGAAACGGGGCATAGCCATGAAAACTCCAAATACATGCTTCATGGAAACAGGGCATAGCCATGAAAACTCCAAATACATGCTTCATGGAAACGGGGCATAGCCATGAAAACTCCAAATACATGCTTCATGGAAACGGGGCATAGCCATGAAAACTCCAAATACATGCTTCATGGAAACGGGGCATAGCCATGAAAACAGCCTTTAAAACGAAACAGTCTAACAATGGATGAAGAGCATACATGTGTAAGGAAATATGAGTGAAATGTTAAGGTGATTGCTGCTTTAGGCAACAGCTACCAGGAACACAACTATAGTAGACATGACATACTTTTCTCCATGAGGTAGAGATAACCCTGTCTTGTCCACGTCCCGCGTAACGTCCCTGTCTGATCCATCGGCCTCTGAAATATACCATATATAATATAAAATTATATTTGTTCATTCTAGTTATGGTGTTATGGTGTTACAAGCTCCATGTATATGAGATAGACTGTCCAACTGGGACAGGAAGATACCCGCAATGAATAAGCTCCTGTAGCAGCGGCCTAACACAACACTTTAATTTACTATATAAAACAAATACATTTACTGTACAATTCTGAAGATTTTTCTTGCTTAAAATGTGGATCCTTTTGAATATTTTCATCACTACTGCATTGGGTGGGTAAGACACACATTATTTATAAACATTCCTGATTATTTGAGATTTCAAATTCATATGACGCAAGTAAAATCAGTTCACAACCCAGTGGTATATCATCTATGGGAGCAAATGCAGAGTCGAGACTCGTTTTCACAAAATGCTCATTATTAAAATAGACTTCTTTTGTTTTGCTTTGTAAATTTTAAAGGGTATACAACAAAGTGACCAAGCAAAGAAATAGCAGAAAAGTTAGTGACCCTACGTGGGACTAGAACGCACGATCTCCAGAACACTAGTCGGACAGCTCTACCAACTGAGCTAGCCGGGCCGATGTTCTACCTACACTGAAATACACTACAAACACAATCAGGACTTGAGGTAATGGATGAATTTGGGAGAAATAGTCTCTGTGAGTTACATAATTTTTTCCTATTCTGAGACAAGGGAGAAGCTGTTTCATATAGAATATATAGATGACATTTGGTTGCTATAACTAACTTCTCCCTTAATTTATATACTTTATTATAAGTTCTTCTTAGCTGCCCTGAAAATAGTTGCGACTAAATTCTTATTTCCTTCCTGACTATAAATGTATATTCAACCATCATTTTATAATATGATTGAGTTTTTATTTAATATGAAGCAGAAAACAATTTTATGTAGTTGATTAAAATTGAATTTAGCTCAATTGCGAAATAATATATACAACTATATCTTCATATATACGAGGGTCATTTAGATGTCAATCAGCAGATAAACATTCAGAATATCTATACCACATCCATAGATATTATTGGGACTACATGATATTTGGACCTTTATTCTGAATGTTGGTTTCGCTAGTCAAATTAGTGCAAATAGGGGTCAAAAATGAACTTGCTACAATTACCATGCAGAGTGAAATGTTGACAGACAGACAGATATAATGCACAAACATGATCTCAATAGCTCGTCAAACTGAGCTTACGGCTCGGGAGAGATATTAAATCGAACAAATGGAAATATCCCAATAACTCGACTGTCTGAGCGTTTGGCTGGAGTCTCACGTGTGATAATACATCAATTAAATGGAAGTATCCCAATAACTCGACTGTCTGAGCGTTTGGCTGGAGTCTCACGTGTGATAATATATCAATTAAATGGAAATATCCCAATAACTCGACTGTCTGAGCGTTTGGCTGGAGTCTCACGTGTGATAATATATCAATTAAATGGAAATATCCCAATAACTCGACTGTCTGAGCGTTTGGCTGGAGTCTCACGTGTGATAATATATCAATTAAATGGAAATATCCCAATAACTCGACTGTCTGAGCGTTTGGCTGGAGTCTCACGTGTGATAATACATCAATTAAATGGAAGTATCCCAATAACTTGTTTATTTATAGAAGGTGGTGGTGTCCATAGACAAGACACTTAATTAAATCAACGTTGGCTCTTCTCTCACCTTCATGTGCTAAACTAATGTTGTAAGAACTTGGTTCTCAATAAAGCTAAAATAAATGTGCATATATTAACTAATCCCCCTTTATGGTTGGCTCAACATGGTATAAAACTCATTAGCATATACTTTAATACCACAATGTTTCAAATGACAGAACACCTGCGGTGCAGTGAATTTGCATATACCCGGTACCAGCAAATATTTCAACTAGTTTGTTTACAGTAAATTGGTCTTTGTTGAATTTTACATGAACCAGTCTGGTGTGAGCTTTATATAAAAAAAAGTCTTAATTTGCCAACTGTGATTTATAGTTCCAAAGTTACAGCCACCATTGTTTTACCTCATTTACATAATTTATGCAAATTTATGCTAATTAGCTCAATTGAAATGGGCGTTATTTGTTAACACTACATGAATTAGCATGGTGGGATATAGATAGACCAGGCAATGTTTGATGTGGACTAATGACACATCTCTACTGAAAAGCAAAGAAGATCGGGTATGTGCACATGCAAATTATCTATGTGGTACATGTTTGTCATTTGTAACTTGGTGATATTCTAGAAGATACCCGTCAGTTTGATACCAAGGTTTGATCATTAAGGTTAACAAGTTACCGTATACCCCCATTTAAACACACGCGGGAAGATGCATTTTACTACAAATTATATGCAAAATATGTCTGGGACTCCTTTAAATGTCCTCCTTTCTTCATACCTTTTGAAAGTCCCTATTATCCACTGGTATAGTGTATCCAATATGAATAGCGATGTACTGGTAGTATGTATACTATAGAGTGTAGTGTGAGTATGTATACTATAGAGTGTAGTGCGAGTACATGTAGAGATTAGGCAATAGAGCAGTTTAAACCTTGCATCGATTTCTATATATGGAACATTGCAGGGTACAATATTTGGATAACATGGGATGCTCCTGTGGAAGTAGTGTTATCACAATCGGATAGACACAGACCACTGTGTGATTCTAGTAGTAGAATGGACTATGATTGTAGTCGACACCAAGGCCAGCATTATATTGTTTGCTTCAAAATGGGGGGAGGGGTTAGTACGGGGGATGGGGCATGTAAACAGGGTTATGCGGTATGAGTTTTACTTATTTCTATTAATGCTTGTTTCTAGCTTAGATCGTATGTGCTTCGATACTGATGTTGCCTGGCACGGTGGGACAGTGTTTAATGGTATAACTATTAATGCTTGTTCCTAGCTTAGATCGTATGTGCTTCGATACTGATGTTGCCTGGCACGGTGGGACAGTCTTTAATGGTATAACTATTAATGCTTGTTCCTAGCTTAGATCGTATGTGCTTCGATACTGATGTTGCCTGGCACGGTGGGACAGTCTTTAATGGTATAACTATTCATGCATTTGATACAATGCGAAAGATCTAGATGAAAGACCAGTTGTAACCCAACTACGTTATAATTATATACTGTATATATAACTATATATGTGGCAAAAACTTCAAGGCAATCAAAATATTTGACACTTAACACAATATAACATATGAAATCTGAAATGAGAAAATCTACATAACATAAACAATATAACATGTACAATACTACTGTGCATACCAAATTTCATGTGACAATAATTTCCAGACAATCACACTGTTCAAACATTGTTTTTGTTTTTTCAAATTTCTTAATAAGGTCAAAAAGAAATACCTGTTTGCAGTTTCCAGATCAACAATGATAATAATTCATCGTTGCATTATTATTTGCCAAATGTTTAGTTGTTTCTGCCTGTGCTACTTAACTCATTGTGAATGTCACATGACTTATTGATAGGTACATGGATAACAACATATTCTTACCACCATGGATGTTAGGCTCAATGACTGAGGCTAGAGGTAAGAAACAGTTTGTGTACATCAGTTCCACACTAATAATCATATGTGACTGGACAGCCTCTGTATGCATTTACTTAGAATGTGCTGCACACACGACATATTCTACTCAATACTGTCTTATATTTACTTTGTTCAATAATAAACATTCAGATTTAAATAAAATGTTGGTGAGCTGCTTACAAATGAACTAGTTTTTCTAAAATCATGGGTATTTATTTATTTATAAATTAACTTTGAAAATGGTTGTTTACTAAAGCTGTGTATGAATTATAGTTTTATTTTTCCATTGCCAGAAGAAACAGAACATGTATAAAGGTAATTTAACCCTTTCAACACCACAGACCTCTAAATAGGCTTACAAAAAGTGTAGATCCAGATGAGCCGGCTCGTGACGAGCCGTCTCATCAGGATCTGCACTTTTTGCCAGTGATATGACTATTTATAGACATAATTACCCATTTTGATAAATGAACTTGTCCAAATGTGATTTTCTGATTCATTTATTGGTTTATGAATATCATGGACCAGTCCATGTGAGTTACTTGGTGTTGAATGGGTTAACTGAATTTTGTGTTTTTATACCAAGATGTCTATAAGACGACATCCCACATCTTTGGTCTTAAATCAGTGGTATCATCCCACATCTTTGGTCTTAAATCAGTGGTATTTTGCATAGATTCGAATATAAGATGAGTTGAGACAATGGAAACCACTCAGAAGCAAAAACCGTAAGAGGTTCTTATGTAAATAGATAGTTATTGTCAGATATTTGTTGCCAAAAGAGTTAAACCACTCAGCAATTAAATAACTAAATAAAGCAATAGGCAATTATAAATCCATTAAGGATGATATTCAATTATAAATCCAGTAAGGATAATATTCAATTATAAATCCATAAGGATGATATCCAATTATAAATCCAGTAAGGATATATCCAATTATAAATCCAGTAAGGATGATATCCAATTATAAATCCAGTAAGGATGATATCCAATTATAAATCCAGTAAGGATGATATCCAAAAATGTGGCTAACATGACATTAAACAAATTTCAAATATAAAACATAAGACATTCAAACAAAACATGAATTTTAGTTTTATCTCGTTAATAAGACGTTTTTTTAAGTAAGTCCATCATTAACAGTTGCTGTGTTGATAGATTTTAATGGTTGTTACCGAGTTAGTTTTTATGTTACACCAACTATGACTATAGCTACACTTTTATATTGCATGGGACACAATTCCAATCCTCTTTGGGGGGTAGTGGGGGCATGTCCCCCGAAAAATATATAGACCATTATAAAACGCATTTTCTGTATTTCCCAGTTTTTGAAATTGATCAAGTGATTGGAACGACATATTGTTGCCACTAATTGATAGTTTAGCGATAAAGTTTAGCGATACTTATCTTTTCTTTTATATAACATTCTATTTAAAAATTTGTAGCAATATAATTTATATTCTCTTAACATTCAAAATATGTTATAAATTGAAAAACTAGGTGCAAAGTGGGAAGTTGCACATAACTCGTTACTATATTGAATACTTAGCTAATAAAAGAGTTATCTGTCTTGAGAATATTACGAATTAATATTGTGGAAACAACAAGCAAAAAAAATGATACTAATACAAATACCAATGATAACGGGCAAATTACTGGAGACGATACCCCCCAGTATATATACGAGTACTGGTCATTAACCCTTTGCCTGCTGGGTAAATAGAATCTCATTAGCAAACAACACAGATCCAGATCAGCATCAGCAGCGTTACACCGCCGCGTCTGATTTAGCTCCACTATCCGAATAGCAAACAGCATAGAACCTGATCAGACGGCACATGCTGTCTGCTCTGGCAATATGCTGTTTGCAAAAATTATTTTATCTGCCGCTAGTGTGCATTGATGAAAATAAAGGATTTTCAGGGGATGTATGCCAACTACTACATTTCATCCTAAAGGATTTTCAGGGGATGTATGCCAACTACTACGTTTCGTCCAAAAAGGACAATAATTCTAATTGATATCATCCACATTAATTGCTCTCATTTCCTATACAATACATCTAGATAATAACCCTACAAGTTTCATAAAGATTGACACAGTAATCCAGGAGATCAACACACTGGTTTACTACAGTAATCCAGGAGGTCAACACACTGGTTTACTACAGTAATCCAGGAGGTCAACACACTGGTTTACTACAGTAATCCAGGAGGTCAACACACTGGTTTACTACAGTAATCCAGGAGATCAACACACTGGTTTACTACAGTAATCCAGGAGATCAACACACTGGTTTACTACAGTAATCCAGGAGGTCAACACACTGGTTTACTACAGTAATCCAGGAGGTCAACACACTGGTTTACTACAGTAATCCAGGAGGTCAACACACTGGTTTACTACAGTAATCCAGGAGGTCAACACACTGGTTTACTACAGTAATCCAGGAGATCAACACACTGGTTTACTACAGTAATCCAGGAGGTCAACACACTGGTTTACTACAGTAATCCAGGAGATCAACACACTGGTTTACTACAGTAATCCAGGAGATCAACACACTGGTTTACTACAGTAATCCAGGAGGTCAACACACTGGTTTACTACAGTAATCCAGGAGATCAACACACTGGTTTACTACAGTAATCCAGGAGATCAACACACTGGTTTACTACAGTAATCCAGGAGATCAACACACTGGTTTACTACAGTAATCCAGGAGATCAACACACTGGTTTACTACAGTAATCCAGGAGATCAACACACTGGTTTACTACAGTAATCCAGGAGGTCAACACACTGGTTTACTACAGTAATCCAGGAGATCAACACACTGGTTTACTACAGTAATCCAGGAGATCAACACACTGGTTTACTACAGTAATCCAGGAGATCAACACACTGGTTTACTACAGTAATCCAGGAGGTCAACACACTGGTTTACTACAGTAATCCAGGAGATCAACACACTGGTTTACTACAGTAATCCAGGAGATCAACACACTGGTTTACTACAGTAATCCAGGAGATCAACACACTGGTTTACTACAGTAATCCAGGAGGTCAACACACTGGTTTACTACAGTAATCCAGGAGATCAACACACTGGTTTACTACAGTAATCCAGGAGATCAACACACTGGTTTACTACATTTCATCAACTCATAATTTCTTCATCCAATTACCTGCTTTTATTTCCAAAATAAGATACTTTGATGGAAATCCTTCACACAAAGTTTGATCAAAAAAGATCCAGTACTTCAATAGAATTTGTAAACACAATTATATTTTTCCGACTTGTACATTATCATCAAAATTACCATGCACTGATTTTCTACACAAGATCTCCAGATGGCCGATACTAGTGCTGAAACAATTACCCGGTTAACCGGTACGATTACAAAATTGCCGACTAACCGGTTACAAAATCACTAACCAGTTAACCGGACTGATTACTTCCCCTTTCTGCGATCGTTGTCCGTAACGGCCGGTAATCTCCCTTGTTAGTAGCCAATGCTGTAGTTAGTAAATGTTGCTTCCCTTATGTTATCACTGTATTCCCGGTATGTCGGTACCGTCAGAAAGAGTATTCTCCGACACAGGAAATCTCGTGACTAAGAGGCGAGCAGCTCTGGACTCGGATACAGTTGACCAACTTATATTCATTAGAAACTACTTGAGATCTCGTAAAAGTGGGGCGCCAAAAGTCTCGGTAAAGCAAGAGGTTTCCAGCGAGATTGTTGGGCCTATTTGTTTTCGTGTTCATTAAAACTGAAAATATCCACACTATTTTATTATTTAAGAATATTTTAACCTTAGCACGGCAAATCAATTTTCTCTTCATCATAAAATTCTCTCCAGCTAAATTCATCAGTCAAATGTTATATGTGGATAAGATGCTACAACATATACTATATAAGCGACTAATCAAAATTCGCTTTCTTTTTGCAAGTGAAAGTTTAAGTCACACTCGGTGAAAGAACATATTATGATTGAACGTCTTCCTAGTCACATTACACTTTGAGATTCCTGGACTTCCTGTAGCCATGGTGATTCTCGCCACTTATCGCAAGTCACGGTATTTCACCAGCTGATAGCTGTAAACAATGGCAGAAATACAATCAACATATTGTGCAATATTTATAATATTTCTTGTGCGAAGAACGTTAAAATACGTACCCATGTAATAATTGTGAGTATATATCGCAGACAACATTACTATTTATACTTTATATTCTATTTGCACTTGTGAGCGTTTCATTTAGTACTTAAGACTCACGGCGTCTGTGTCAACTGAAATATTTGAATGGTGGCGTGCAAGTTGTACTAACAGAGTCCCGGTTAACCGGTTAATCGCGGTTAATACGACCAATTAACCGCTTACAAATTTCTAATAACCGTTTCAGCACTCGGCGATACTGCATACAAAATTTAAGATAGATGCAGCAGTTAGGGAGATGTTGTCAACACAGTTTGATTATATGGTTCTATAACAACAAAGGGCCATTACCCTAATATTATCATGAAAACTAACCCCTCTTAATTCCAGAAAAGGGAAATGTTTTACGTTTTTGAATTCCTAAATATTTGTTTTAATCGGGGGTGGGGGTTCGGGGACAGGGAACAACCCTTTGAAATTTGATGGATGGATTTTATTTATATGCAAGTATGCACTCGTTGAAGCGCCGTCACTGCCATCGTGACTGCTTAGTCTCACTATACATTAAAGTTGGTGAGACAAACAGACCCCTTGATGTTGAACTAGCATAAACAATTTTGATGCAGTAGTGCAGTAGTGCATTGTGCAGTAGTTCAGTAGTGCAGTAGTGCAGTAGTGCATTGTGCTGTAGTTCAGTAGTGCAGTAGTGCAGTAGTTCAGTAGTTCAGTAGTGCAGTAGTTCAGTAGTGCAGTAGTTCAGTAGTGCAGTAGTTCAGTAGTTCAGTAGTGCAGTAGTTCAGTAGTGCAGTAGTGCAGTAGTGCAGTAGTTCAGTAGTGCAGTAGTGCAGTAGTTCAGTAGTTCAGTAGTGCAGTAGTGCAGTAGTGCAGTAGTTCAGTAGTGCAGTAGTTCAGTAGTGCAGTAGTTCAGTAGTTCAGTAGTGCAGTAGTTCAGTAGTGCAGTAGTGCAGTAGTTCAGTAGTTCAGTAGTGCAGTAGTTCAGTAGTGTAGTAGTGCAGTAGTTCAGTAGTGTAGTAGTTCAGTAGTGCAGTAGTTCAGTAGTGTAGTAGTGCAGTAGTTCAGTAGTGCAGTAGTGCAGTAGTTCAGTAGTGCAGTAGTGCAGTAGTGCAGTAGTTCAGTAGTGCAGTAGTGCAGTAGTTCAGTAGTGCATTGTGCAGTAGTGCAGTAGTGCAGTAGTGCAGTAGTTCAGTAGTGCAGTAGTGCAGTAGTGCAGTAGTTCAGTAGTGCAGTAGTTCAGTAGTGCAGTAGTTCAGTAGTGCAGTAGTTCAGTAGTGCAGTAGTTCAGTAGTTCAGTAGTGCAGTAGTTCAGTAGTTCAGTAGTGCAGTAGTTCAGTAGTGCAGTAGTGCAGTAGTTCAGTAGTGCAGTAGTTCAGTAGTGCATTGTGCAGTAGTGCAGTAGTTCAGTAGTTCAGTAGTGCAGTAGTTCAGTAGTGCAGTAGTTCAGTAGTCATGTGCAGTAGTTCAGTAGTTCAGTAGTGCAGTAGTTCAGTAGTGCAGTAGTTCAGTAGTCAGTAGTCAGTAGTTCAGTAGTTCAGTAGTCAGTAGTTCAGTAGTGCAGTACAACAATCAGTAGTGCAGTGTGCAGTAGTGCAGTAGTTCAGTAGTTCAGTAGTGCAGTAGTTCAGTAGTTCAGTAGTGCAGTAGTTCAGTAGTGCAGTAGTGCAGTAGTGCAGTAGTTCAGTAGTGCATTGTGCAGTAGTGCAGTAGTGCAGTAGTTCAGTAGTGCAGTAGTTCAGTAGTTCAGTAGTGCATTGTGCAGTAGTGCAGTAGTTCAGTAGTGCAGTAGTGCAGTAGTTCAGTAGTGCAGTAGTGCAGTAGTGCAGTAGTGCAGTAGTTCAGTAGTGCAGTAGTGCAGTAGTGCAGAATTGTTCAGTAGCAACAACGGGCAATTTCTTGTAATAGTTTCGTTGGAACTATCCTGCACTATATTACTATACATTATACACTTGACGGAAATCCTTCATACCAAGTTTGAGAAAGATATAATTATGCAGTAGTTGAGTGGAATATATTGTTACCGACGGATTGAAGACAGACGGACGGACAATGCCATTTCTATATACCCCGCCACATCTGGTTGCCTGGGGTAACAATGCCTAAACTACACATGCACAAATATATACTTGATTTACAAATATGCATCAACAATAATGGTGTTCATGCAGTGACTTCACTAGCTCATGCCTTCTACACTAGGTAAATCATCTATGGTGGGAGGTGCATGCTACTTCAAGTACTATGGAATCAAACAATACAATTCTAAACAACACTGAACTCAGAAATATTGTTTGTCCCATTCAAGTTAACATTTACAAATATATCTATCTGCTACATCAACAACTGAGGTAATACAGTGAATTAAGGGAGTGAGGTGGAGGGTGATTGGGAGAAATAGTCTCCCTGAATTGCCTCACTTCTACCTATGTTGAAGTTTGTTAATATGTAGAGCACCCTTGAGCCTGTCCAATGTCTCCTATGTAAGCATTTCAGTTCTGTGCTATTCAGCTGTACAGTAGTTACCCATGAGCCAATGTGTGTTTGTTGCAAGCACCAGTGCACAGGACACACCAGTGCACAGGACACACCAGTGCACAGGACATACCAGTGCACAGGACATACCAGTGCACAGGACACACCAGTGCACAGGACACACCAGTGCACAGGACACACCAGTGCACAGGACACACCAGTGCACAGGACACACCAGTGCACAGGACACACCAGTGCACATGACACACCAGTGCACAGGACATACAACTGGGTAGAACCATGAATCATCTGCAGGCCAGGTGCATATGTTCCTCACTTGAATGACTCAAACCCATGTACTGAAGGTTAACCCTTTCAACACCGCAGACCTCTAAATAGGCTTACAAAAAGTGTAGATCCAGATGAGCCGGCTCGTGACGAGCCGTCTCATCAGGATCTGCACTTTTGCCAGTGATATGACTATTTTTAGACATAATTACCCATTTTGATAAATGAACTTGTCCATATGTGATTTTCTGATTCATTTATTGGTTTATGAATATCATGGACCAGTCCATGTGAGTTACTTGGTGTTGAATGGGTTAAGAGACCATCTGGCAATGATGTTGGTCATGCAGATCTCCATTTACAGATGAACCATTTGAAATATTTATATGAGTGTGTGTTTTATGTTTATTTATCGTCGCTACCGGTTGCCCATATGAGCGACGCATCCTGAAGAGATTAGTCATTTTAGATTTTTGGAGGATAGTGCAATGATACAGACAGAGACCCATTCCAGAGTCTCCTCTGATTCTTTTACGTGCATGGTGTAAAGCACTGACACGAGACCGTGGTTTAAAGTCCCACTTGAAAGACTGTTATTACCTGCATGGAGTGCTCACACTTTAAATTGCATTTCCTTCGATGTACATATAGGCCCTGTTTGTATCTATTTTTATATGAATTTCTTACTAATGATATGCAGCTGACATGCGCACTCGACGTTACGGCTAACTACCCGGTCTGGTATACAGTATCTACTGGTTATATACCGGTAGTTAGTTGCAAATCTGGTATAAATACATTTTAAATGCAAAGTGTGATTTTTTCACACACTTTAAATAGCATCCAATAGCAGTGTGGGAACAGCGTTCCTAGACTGGCAATATATTATAACTCCACGATATAACCTTACTATAAAACATGAATAGTTGTGTTAAGCAATGTCCACTGTTCAATGTGCTTTCAATAATTTATATGTTGCTAAGATCATAATTGAAGTTGTACCCCACCTAAGTACGTTTTGGCATCCGCTCGCCAGTTTTTAAAATTATATGGAATCTGGCATACACTGGACATGTCAAATCACCCCAAATGTATAACTGTAATAACTTGGAATTCAATGTGGGCGGAACGAAAAACCATTTGATATGCATATAGCAAAGAAATCAAATTCAACATTTTTGGAGGGATGGAGGGTGGTAAGTAACAGTTTGCCAAAAGAACATAATAAATGACACAAGATTTCCTATTACTCAATGCACCTGCAACCTGATCTAACCAACAAAACATATAATGAATTCAGTGTTGTTTATCACAAACTAACAGAACAAAGCGAAGCATTAGTACATGAATACCTTTTCTGCCGTCTGGTTGATTAAATCTGGCCATGCATAATTCTGGTATGAGCTCGATACAAGCTGGCAGGAAGGATAGTAAAATAATACAGTTTATTATGTATTACATTATACAGCCCAACCTGGGTTAAAGACCACAGTAAATAAAGAGTACACTAATTTCATCTCCCTTTCAAGCCATTGCGGGTCACATAATAATTTGAAATTGATTAGCATTTACTAGTAACTTCAACATGCGTCATATATTTTCAATGTTTAATATATTATGCCCCTGCCTATTGCATATCAACAAATTGATAGGGAGAAGAACTATACATGTTTTCTTTCGTTATCTAATCTCTGTCAGTCTACTGTTGTTAACTTATATTATTTATATAACGATTCTCAAAACCTCATAATCTCTGAATAAAGACCACCTATCAACATTTGTGCTGTTCCCGCGTGTGGTCCATAAGGACAGGTTTGACTGTATATCTTCATCTATCTATGATGTATGCTTCCCCCATACTGCAACCATTACAACTCCCGAGTCGTTATAATAAGAGGACTATTGATGTTTAGAGTTGCTCACCTGACATTCTTAGATTGAAGTCGAAAAAATAATTTCAATATGGTCGCCAATGGATATGACATTGTAACAAAATGACAGTACGCTGATTTAGGCCTTAAGTGAGTTGTTCATTAAGGTCAGTGTCTCAAGGGGGGTCTTATGATAAGACCGCGTAAGTTAGTATTATTTTATGAGTTAACAGGGTTTAAACGCTGAGCTTTAATAGACGAGTTAAATACTTTAAGATAACGTATAGGTTTAAAGGGTACCGTGTACCGTTATGCTTATTGTAAGGTATCGGTATGCTGAGCAGGGTAAGATTATATTAGCGTGCAGGCAGCGCACGATTAATTCACGTTACATCGAAGTGTACAGGCCAGGGTTGTGTGTAAACTCGTCATAAACCCTATATATATGGACTCACGCAGGATGCTCGTTGTCACACCACTTGGAAAATCACTGGGTGTAGGAACGGTGACCAATGCACGCGGCAGACTGGGTAAGTCATAGTTTGTTTTAGTTATCTGTAGCGTATTGGGAAGAAAGCGTTGATAATATTTATACAGGTTAAATTGGCATATGAACCTGGTAAAGCAATTTTATTTGTCTTCGGTTCATTATGAAAGTGTGTTTATAGTAAGGAGAGTCTTTAGTGCTTGATGTCTGGGGCGGATAGTGTGATCGCCAAGAGGGATAGACATGCGCCGTATGATCGCTAAGATCATCGAATTGTAGCTATATTGTGATAGGGTCGGGACCGAACCAATGTCTCTATAGTGGGCAGTTGATACAAGGCATGTGTAAGCTGAACTTATGTTGTTAACCACTCGTAATATAGCATCTATGCACGGGAGAGGCATAGGCGTAGCGAGTGACTGGTACTGAGGGTAACAGTCACCAATAGGGAGAACCGTATTAGGTATAACCTTGGGTGACGGTAGCTCATGCACTGGAGAGGCAGGAGCGTAGCTAGTGACAGTCACCAAGGGGTAACCTTGTATATACTTCAAGCATATTATTATAGCACTTGTGTGTTGGGGGGTGCACAGCAGGTGCCTTGATCATCAAGCCACCGTATAAAGGGCGAACGGTTAGCTGGGGTTGGACCGCCGGAATAATTAGTGTTTAGTTGTAATTCGTGGGCGAATTGAATCGAACCAGGTGAACTGTAAGGTCATATAGAGGCCATGAGTGTATTAGTATTGTATAAGGTACCGAAGATTGCGGGAAAGATATTTAATATGTAAAGCTATATATTGTCTAGCTGAGACTTGATCATGGCTATAGGTAGTATCATGATTGTACACCAAAGCTTATACTTGTAGTCGCATCACGGGTTATGTAAGGAGCGAGACGCTTCAATGAGTATACTGGTGTGAGGTACCGAAGGTCGTCAACGAGAGGTGGCGGAGACGGTCGGGGTAGTGGCACAGCACAGGCGTGTCCATTACCAACCACGATATAGATCAACCGGTCCGGACTCGTCAGGCTAAGGTCGTAGGCACCTTCAAGGACTTCGCCACAGGGCAGTCAGTACCCACCAAGTTCCGGACTTATAAGTATGGTGCCGGAGTTATTCAGTTATGAATTAAATTAAGTTAGCACTGGGTGTAATTTGACAGTGCCGGGTTTTTGATATCCATTAGTATTTAAAGTAGCACCGAGGGTCGTGTTACAGGGCCTAGTTCGTAGTAACTCAGAGAGACGGATTATCTACACAGAGTAGAGTCACAGTGAAACGTTTTAGTTAAACGAACAGTGGGGCATAAGTACATTCGGTTCGTCAGTCGAACGGAGCATAGTCGTTGGACTGAACTATTTCTTTAGCTGGTATAGTTGCCAGTCTCATTGATGTGACAATTATGATGTTCTTATGTATATATATAACTATGTCTTTATGTAATTAGTAAAGAACGATTGAGCGATCACGGTGTTCATCTCTTTAGTAGACAATCCAGTCAGTCATTCTGTGACAGACATCTTCAAATTTTACCTATTTCTTATCTACTAGTCTCATCAAGGTTACAGTAAAAAGTTGAAGTGAAATGGAAGAAGGGTTGAAAACGCATCTTCAAAATGGTCACCATGATAGTCACCAATTCCAACCAGTCCTTGAGCTAATATTGACAAATACATATTTTTCCATATTAATTCTTACAAAATAATTTGAATACTAATTTCCAATCAATAAACACAGTTTTTGCAGTCTACAATCTCTCAAAAGTGAAAATAGAAATTCATATAACGGTCAGCCATGCACATGAATTTACATTTATGTGTATTATTGGAAACTCTACTAAATACATGATACTGTAGTTTAGAGATAATTAAATTTGATCAGTCTAAAAATAAATATACACAGGCATAAATGTGAGATATAATGGTAAATTTGTGAAATCTTCCAGAATGCTTCAATAACAAAAATGGGGCATTTGAGGCCTTACAGTGCCTGACTAACAAGGATAGTTTTGGGTATGCGGGTTATAATTGGGAAGCCGTTGGTTTGCTATATTGGATTAGTTGATACTATGAGGATGTATTTGATTGACAGGACCATGTCACTGTGGAGTAATCCCGTTAGTTCTCGTCACAGATGAGATTTTATGATATTTCATCAACTCTCACAAAATGTTACCAGAAAGTCACTACGTTAATCTCTTCTTATTGGATACCAACAGTTGAAATATTGTAGCCAAATTATAAGGTAAGTGATGTTCTTTATTGCAATATATTGTTTGACATGGTTCCATCTGACTTACGAAAGTTATTGAAACAATTTGTGAGCTCTATTTTGTAAACAAACAAAAATGGCGGACTTTTTGGTGGAGTGGTGTGATGGCTAACCAATTTTCTACTTAATTGTGTCGCGAAACTGTTGTATGTTAGGAAGTTACGTACAGGTACATCCAGGTGATGTTTTATATTTCACAATGATATAGAGTTTAGGATATATTTAGGTGGGAAACTCGGGTTGTTGCCTCCTTAACCTGCCAGTTATACTGCACGCTAAAATGTATATTTTTGGAAGGCTAAAATTAATGTCATTGCTTTAAATGCATGATTTTATGCAAATTCAAGTGAAGTAAATTTAGATAGTAATAAACATGTACCATAGTGTTACGAGATAGAGTATTCATATTCTGCAGGCTGTGTTGCAAGAGCAGGATAATTAATCTTCCTCAGTTTTTTCTTTGATAGATGACTAACCATTATTATAATGCCTACTTTCAACTTTGAGAGTTTTTAGATCGCAAAAACATTGTCAATAATAAACAAGAAATATCATGGTAGGTGATGAATCCCCCCCCAAACTGCAACCTTGGCATTGAAGCTACGGACCTGGGTCATGTGTACAATACATCATATCTATATGGTGAACATTTGTGGTACATTAGTTTTGAAATCCCTCCATAGCCAAAGAAGTTACAGCCCGGACAGAAAACATAGACTCAGATGGACAGACACTCGGACAGACGGACACTCAGATGGACAGACACTCGGACGGACAGTGTGAAAATTATATACATCCGAAGTAATTTCTTCAGGTGGTTAAAAATAATTATTCAAAATATGTCAAAAGAACAGCAATACTATTTTATCTCAAATCATATATGTTTGTTTGATGTGATTTATGCTACTTCGTGAGTAAAACCTGGTTTCCAGACAAACAAAACAGTATCACAAACAACATTCAATGTAATACTGCATTTATGTTAAACTCCGTTACAACCAGCAGAAATAGCTCATGTTACAATACTGCATTTATGTTAAACTCCATTACAACCAGCAGAAATAGCTCATGTTGCAATACTGCATTTATGTTAAACTCCGCTACAACCAGCAGAAATAGCTCATGTTGCAATACTGCATTTATGTTAAACTCCATTACAACCAGCAGAAATAGCTCATGTTGCAATACTGCATTTATGCTAAACTCCATTACAACCAGCAGAAATAGCTCATGTTGCAATACTGCATTTATGTTAAACTCCAAACCAAAAACAACCACAAAAACCACAAACCAACAAAAACCACAAACCAAAAACCCACAACCACAAAAACCAAAACCAAAAACCACAACCACAAAAACCACAAACCAAAAACCCACAACCGCAGAAATAGCTCATGTTGAATACTGCATTTATGTTAAACTCTTACAACCAGCAGAAATAGCTCATGTTGGTTACAACCAGCAGAAATAGCTCATGTTGCAATACTGCATTTATGTTAAACTCCGTTACAACCAGCAGAAATAGCTCATATTGCAATACTGCATTTATGTTAAACTCCGTTACAACCAGCAGAAATAGCTCATGTTGCAATACTGCATTTATGTTAAACTCCGTTACAACCAGCAGAAATAGCTCATGTTGCAATACTGCATTTATGTTAAACTCCGTTACAACCAGCAGAAATAGCTCATGTTGCAATACTGCATTTATGTTAAACTCCGTTACAACCAGCAGAAATAGCTCATGTTGCATTTATGTTAAACTCCGTTACAACCAGCAGAAATAGCTCATGTTGCAATACTGCATTTATGTTAAACTCCGTTACAACCAGCAGAAATAGCTCATGTTGCAATCTAATTACTAAACAGGTGAAAATAGAGTCAAGCTGAAATAATAAGAAATTAATATGCTACTCTAACCATGGACACAAATTGGAAACAAAATCAGTAATAAACTATGCAACAAATACTGTAAGATATATTTTACAATCCATGCAATCTGTCACTCGGTTTCTCAACTCAAATTTGTAAGAATAAGCAAACAAGACTCGTAAATGAAGTGCAAATATGGACATGTGTATAGTCGATTGTTTTTTTAAAACTTGTTAATATTTATGTTATCATCGTATTGCAATTATATTAGTTTATACACATTTAGTTTATACACATTTAGTTTATACACATTTAGTTTATACACATTTAGTTTATACACATTTAGTTTATACACATTTAGTTTATACACATTTAGTTTATACACATTTAGTTTATACACATTTAGTTTATACACATTTAGTTTATACACATTTATTTATACACATTTAGTTTATACACATTTAGTTTAACACATAGTTTATACACATTTAGTTTATACACATTTAGTTTATACACATTTAGTTTATACACATTTAGTAACACAATTATACACATTTAGTTTATACACATTTAGTTTATACACATTTAGTTTATACACATTTAGTTTATACACATTTAGTTTATACACATTTAGTTTATACACATTTAGTTTATACACATTTAGTTTATACACATTTAGTTTATACACATTTAGTTTATACACATTTAGTTTATACACATTTATTTTATACACATTTATTTTATCTCTATTGCTAAACAAGTTCTTACAACTTATATTAATCACTCTCGAGACCTCATTTCTGATGGAATCCAGCGCCAAGAGGGAGGAGAGAGAAGAGGCAACGTGGAATTTAAATGCCTTGCCTAAGAGCACAATCATAACAGCTCCAGCGGGCTCGAACTCAAGGCCTTTCGCACCTGAAGCAAATGGGCCTTTCGCACCTGAAGCAAATGCGCTATCATGACTTCCACTTGCAACTACAAGTTTTAAAGATTTCACACAAAACCATACGATACCATGCATTGTCTACATTTTCATGTACTTGAAATAACAAGAACTGAAGATCAAAATTCAGTTTTAAAACATTTAATAATTGACAATTTAAAATAGGAAATATAACTGCATTTACTGATCTCTCTTCAACATGCAAGATTTATTTAGTTTGTTGTAATTGGTGCTAGCAATTAAAACTGAGAAGCTGTTTACAGAAAATATGGCTGAATATATTAATTTTATAAGGAATCTGTTTACAGAGTATATGGCTAAATATATTCATTTGTCTGCCAACAATTTGGAAACACTTTACCTGTAATGAAAATCAAATGATCCCTTATTTGCAACAGTTTCTTCTGTTCTTAAATTCACACGAGAACAATGGATTACAGCAAATACAAAATGACGTGTGTGTTTGAACAATATCATTATTCATTCCATTTCACACAAATGTGGAATTACTATGTTCCAAGTTCAATGAGCAGATTGTGGCAGAAGGCTAGATACATAAGCAAACATTGACTAAGAAATTAAATGATAAAAATTAACAAAGTTAGAAGAAACCATACGATTATTCTAATGTTTGCAAAGTAAAAGCTGCTTCTCACTGGTGACCTCTCACCCCTAGGTCATATGCTACAATGCCAAAATAACCGTCAATACAAAGCTCTGCATCACATGTCTGCTCAAATATTGTCTGGTCCAGTGGACATTTCTAAGTAAATTTACAGTCAAATATCTGCAGTTAAGATTCATGCAGACTAGTCAAATATCTGCAGTTAAGATTCATGCAGACTGCACTAACATAATGTGTTGATAGTTAAAGAGTAGTTTGCATGAAAGCAATCATTTGTTTTTAACCCTTTCCCCCTTAGTAGCGCCTCTCGACGCCAATGCCTATTGACATAGATCTACACATTAGTAGTCAAACAAGCTATAATAAAGATTGGAACTAGGTAGTGTATACAACACTTATTAATTCCTAGTAACCTCCATGAAGGTGAAGTAGGCATGTTCACAGCTTATCCATTGCGTATGTACAGCCAAATGTATGAAATAAAACTACATCTCCAGGGGGGAAAGGGTTAAACTTTTGACGATTTTTTCATTCTCAAGCAAGAAATAATGTTAATTGAAGACAACATAAAACAATTAAAATGACCTGATTTTTGTTTTGTATAGCTTAATTAACTTACAGAAATTACCGTTACATTGAAGTGAATATGTATGCACTATAATAAAGCTATATACTAGCAACCGGCAAGGTGGATACACTGTTTAGTGAATGTCACTCGTTGACAGCTGGTGAGTAGATATGGAATGAACTCTATGACCTTGTCAGGTACCTACCGTTCCTCGTCCCTCCAGCATCTTTAACATCAGGTTCTCTGACTGCTCCCGGGTAGTCTCAAAGTTATTCCGTGTCTATAAATCAAAGCATAAGTTAATGTTCAAAATAGCCGAAATTATCTTTGGGAAGTTTTTGTACCATCATTATCAATATAATTTACTTAAAAATAATGTTTTATCCAGGTAATCGCATTTTATGATTAAAGTCACTTTCAGATGTGAGGTAATTAAAAATGTAATTGTAATTAATTATATGTGATTTGTAAGTGGGATTTAGGAGTTAATTGACAATTACATTTAAATTACAGTTTAATTACTGTGGTACTCAGTACATTTTACATACAAGCAAGATATGAATACCACTACAAATGCTGGAAGCTGTAGTTTCATGAAGAGTAGAAAATACAAATGTACAACTTCAACAAATTATAAACTTCCAACCAAGAATTTTAAATTTACGTTTATTTATCATCGCTACCGTTGCGTTGCCCATATGAGCGACGCCTCCTGAAGAGATTAGTCATTTTAGATTTTTGGAGGATAGTGCAATGATATAGACAGAGACCCATTCCAGAGTCTCCTCTGATTCTTTTACGTGCACGGTGTAAAGCACCAACACGAGACCTCTGTTTAACGTCCCATCTGAAAGACTGATTTGTTCCAATCCTATTACAATCAGTTTGTAAATGTTTGTCTGGTAATCAAATGATTAGAAATTATGTTGATCAACATATGTCATCATTTGCAGGTGGTCTTTCATTAATATTATATGTTGAAATATTGATTTCAATTGAATAAGTCAGATTATAATCTATCGTTCTTTATGGTCGGTTTCAAAGTAAATGTAATCAAGTCACGTCAAATATCTTTTATTCTCTCATTTCATGACATACATGTACATGAATAAATGAGGTATTACAATCAATACAATACATGAGGCTCATAATATTGCTAACATAATTAAAATAATTGTGACATCATACCTTTATTAATATTGGACTGCTTTCAAAAGGCCAGAGTATTATATTAAATCCTATGCGTAAATGTACGAAATTAACAATTTTAATAAGTGTGTGTTTTAACCCTTTCAACACCACAGACCTCTATTTATAGGCTTACAAAAAGTGAAGATCCAGATGAGCCAGCTCGTGACGAGCCGTCTCATCAGGATCTGCACATTTTGCAAGTAGTATTACTAATATTAGACAAAATTACCCATCTTGATAAATGAACTGGTCCCAATGTAATTTTCTTATTCATTTATTGGTCTAAGAATATCATGGACCAGTCCATGTCAGTTACTTGGTGTTGAAAGAGTTAAGTAAGATATAAGCCTCGAACGGATCTAATATTTCAAATATGGCACTGTGACATAACAGTAAATCTATATCATGCATGTTGTTATTCAGGATACACACGCATCATTACGCATGCATATTGACCCTATTTACATTATTTCCGTATGTCAATAAACGTTGTATACGTTTATTAGTTAAAATACTCACATTCTGTTACAAATATTTGGGGGAAAATATACCATATCCATACCCTTAGAGTGCAATATATGGCAATGAAATTTGTGAAATCTTCCAGAATGCTTCAATAACAAAAATGGGGCATTGAGGCCTTACAGTGCCTGACTAACAAGGATAGTTTTGGGTATGCAGGTTATAAATGGGAAGCCGTTGGTTTGCTATATTGGATTAGTTGATACTATGAGGATGTATTTGATTGACAGGACCATGTCACTGTGGAGTAATCCCGTTAGTTCTCGTCACAGATTCCAGAATGTTACCAGAACATCACTAAGTTATTGACACCAGGTCACTTTGTGTTCACTTAAAATGTTCTTCATACTCAGATATTCTAAGTAATGAATGATTAGAAACCGTAATTCCTGTCTAATATTACAGTTTTTCAAAAGTTTGTACAAATTTAATCTACAACAGTAGTTTAATCGATCTCGAGACCTCATTCCTGACGGAATCCATCGACATGAGGGAAAGAGAACAAGTTCCTACAACAGTAGTTTAATCGCTCTCGAGACCTCATTCCAGACAGAATCCATCGACATGAGGGAAAGAGAACAAGTTCCTACAACAGTAGTTTAATCGCTCTCGAGACCTCATTCCTGACAGAATCCATCGACATGAGAGAAAGAGAACAAGTTCCTACAACAGTAGTTTAATCGATCTCGAGACCTCATTCCTGACGGAATCCATCGACATGAGAGAAAGAGAACAAGTTCCTACAACAGTAGTTTAATCGCTCTCGAGACCTCATTCCAGGCAGAATCCATCGACATGAGAAAAAGAGAACAAGTTCCTACAACAGTAGTTTAATCACTCTCGAGACCTCATTCCAGACAGAATCCATCGACATGAGAAAAAGAGAACAAGTTCCTTACAACAGTAGTTTAATCGCTCTCGAGACCTCATTCCAGACAGAATCCATCGACATGAGAGAAAGAGAACAAGTTCCTACAACAGTAGTTTAATCGCTCTCGAGACCTCATTCCTGACGGGATCCATCGACATGAGGGAAAGAGAACAAGTTCCTACAACAGTAGTTTAATCGCTCTCGAGACCTCATTCCAGACAGAATCCATCGACATGAGAGAAAGAGAACAAGTTCCTACAACAGTAGTTTAATCGCTCTCGAGACCTCATTCCTGACGGAATCCATCGACATGAGAGAAAGAGAACAAGTTCCTACAACAGTAGTTTAATCGCTCTCGAGACCTCATTCCCGACGGGATCTAGGAAAAGGGAAGAGATAATGATTTTAAGCACCATTTTGAAGATCTGACAACATATAAACTGTTATTTGTGAAATGATTATTTGTAAATGGCATCAATTATGAATAATACTTTCAATCAGCACTACAGAAAGTACCTGTATTTCATAGATTGACTTTGTCGCATCATTTCACAATTAACAACATCAAAACACAGAATACAAGGTATATCCGATTGTCATTTTGTAACAGACCATTGACAACACATTTAACAAATGCATCGGATGGTATATGAGCATTTAACAGATGCATCGGACGCTATTTGAGCATTTAACAGATGCATCGAACGCTATTTGAGCATTTAACAGATGCATCAGACGCTATTTGAACATTTAACAGATGCATCGGACGCTATTTGAGCATTTAACAGATGCATCGGACGCTATTTGAGCATTTAACAGATGCATCGGACGCTATTTGAGCATTTAACAAATGCATCAAACGCTATTTGAGCATTTAACAGATGCATCGGACGCTATTTGAGCATTTAACAGATGCATCGGATGCTATTTGAGCATTTAACAGATGCATCGGATGCTATTTGAGCATTTAACAGATGCATCGGATGCTATTTGAGCATTTAACAGATGCATCGGAGGCTATTTGAGCATTTAACAGATGCATCGGACGCTATTTGAGCATTTACCCTTACCTTCTGTAACGTGTGTTGAAGATCGCCTAAATACGGCTTACTATCAGCAGCTGTCTCATGACCTGAAAACACAGTTACTTATATATATTTCCTAGAATCTCATTTCGAATGGTGCTTGCGATAAAGGGCAGCTTGGAGAAAGTAGTCTCATTGAGTTGTCTCACTTCCCCTTCAACCCCGTGAGAAGTTGTGATATATAGACATGGAGACCATCTGGCCGAGTTACAAATCTTATCTCTAATGTACCATAAACCACTCCCTAATGGTACATGGGTTTGGGTATGCATGGGAAATGCCTACGATGGTACATGGGCTTGGGTATGCATGGGAAATGCCTACGATGGTACATGGGCTTGGGTATGCATGGGAAATGCCTATGATGGTACATGGGCTTGGGTATGCATGGGAAATGCCTACGATGGTACATGGGTTTGGGTATGCATGGGAAATGCCTACGATGGTACATGGGCTTGGGTATGCATGGGAAATGCCTACGATGGTACATGGGCTTGGGTATGCATGGGAAATGCCTACGATGGTACATGCGTTTGGGTATGCATGGGAAATGCCTACGATGGTACATGGGTTTGGGTAAGCATGGGAAATGCCTACGATGGTACAAGTGAACTCTTTTATACCAATGTTTAAGCAATGTTCTGTTCTGTTCTGCAAAATACAGTTATTTTAACATTATATTTGTGATTGGCAGGACAGCGGTAAACAGTTTTGGAAGAAAATGTTTACAAAGTTCACAAAAAATCTAACATCGGTGAAAACTACAAAATTTGAAGTACACAAGATATAATTCTCCCGTCAAAGTTGTTTATATTATAAAATAGCACATTTTCTTCTCCTAACTTACCTTCGTGATAAAATGTGAGTAAACTGTACATGAACACAAGCAGCTGAAAAACACAGAAACAGTAAGATTTAGTATAACAAACACAAGTTTTATTTTAATGAAATAAGTGACAGTGCATTGTGCTAACCATTTGCTTATTGCAAATTAATTTCCCACCAATCATTTCTAATATTTCTGTGAGACGGACTTGTTCTTCAGTCTTGCTGCTTTTCTCATACTGACTAGCATTATGCAGCGAGCAAATGAAATATTAATAAGCCCAACACATTAAATAATCATTTCCCCCATACTTCTAAGCAGTTATCTCTGTGTTATTTGTGTGTGTTTTACGTTTATTTATCGTCATTACCAGTTGCACATATGAGCGATGCATCCAGAAGAGATTAGTCATTTTAGATTTTTGGAGGATAGTGCAATGATACAGACAGAGATCATTCCACAGTCTCATCGGGTTCTTTTACGTGCATAGTGTAAAACACCGACACGAGACCTCGATCTAAAGTCTGTTTATTTTATTATGGTCAGACGGGGGGGGGGGGGGGACCGAACCTGCGATCCCTATATAACCAGTCCAGCGTGTTACCACCGTGTTATTTTTTTAAAGTTTATTTAACGTTGCTACCGGTTGCCCATTTGAGCGACGGGCAGTTTATCTAACAACACCTTTCCTGGGCAGGCTCCAGTGGTTAACCAGTACTTGGTGCACCAACCTCCGTGAAAAACTGCCAACTGTTTCATATAAATGAGACACGGTCTAAGCGGGACTCGAACCCGTGACCATCAGTGATGATAGGTTACAGTGGTATACAAGTCAGCGACTTTAAGCACTCGACCACGGAGGCGGTCACCGTGTTATTCTCTCCTGCTCCACTTTATATAGATCACCACCACCGTAAGTAAATGTAACCATAGCCAAGCTAAAATACCACCCAGTACACAGTCTGAAAGCTAAGAAATAAATTAATTAAGTTACTGGCAGTTCATATTTGTTTGTTTTATGTTTCTGATTATGTGTGCAATGTATTTGAAACTACAGTCAAACCTGTGTTAATGGTCACCTCCATTAAGCAGCCAACGTGTATTAAGCAGCCAGTTTCCAGATTCCCAATATGTTGTTTTATTATACATTTGACCTCTATTAAGCAGCCACTTTCTGTGATTCCTTTGGCTGGCTGCTTAAGACAGGTTTGACTGTATTGTTAGTCTCAATAATCAGAGTACTTCCTCACTGAATGGGAGGAGGGACAATGAACTACCTACAGTGAACTACCTACAGTGAACTACCAATGAACTACCGTGGTCCAGTGGTAGAGTGTCCGATTTGGAATCCAACAGTCCTGGGTTCGATATTCGGACAGGCCATGTATGTAGTGTCATTGAGCAAGGCTGTCATTGAGCACCTCACACACATTGCTTAGTACTGGTTAATCACTCAGGTCGGCTAAGCCTGCCCAAGAAATCATGTCTAGGTACCCGCAATGGGTTTGACACGCGCGCGCGCACACACGTCATTATCTGGCATGAATTACAGAAGAGTAAATATTCAGTCAAGCACAACTGAACAGTTCTTTATAACAGAATGGGTGAAATATTATACAATATGTCATGGTAGAAGCTAGGTCACAATTGGAAATATTGCGTGTAAGCCGAGACCCCGCCAGCTCAGTCAGGGTTGAAGCCCTGAACTTGTTGTATACCGTAACTTGCTCTCACCCATTGACATTTGGCGCCCAACGAGAGACTATGACACAGGGCGTTCACTAGACTTTGAAACTCAAGAGTCAATGACCCTTGAGGTCAAAATCTCAAGAGTCAAACAGGAATTTTCAAGAGTCAAGCTGGAATTTTCAAGAGTCAAATATATGCATGTTGGTACTTTACGTACATGTAATTTTTGTAGGTTCGTGCTACCACTGTTAGCGAAGGGATTTTTCTTTTTAGCATCTCTACACCAAGTACAATACAACAGAATCTGATCATCAGTTTGTTTCATTTCCAGCCACTCAAATTCATTAAGCCACTCAGACCTGAATTTTCTTTTTACTTTAGACTTACGAGTGTCACAGTCTACTTTATGGCGTTTAGGTGTCCCAGGTTCACTAACACTATCACTCAGCTTACGTTTGCTGGGTGTGCCAATTCCGAAGTGACTAAGGCTTTTCTGAACCATATTTAAGATTTAATTTCTAAAACTGATACTCTTTAATTTTTTATCTCCGATCTGATTGAAAATATAACTAAGAATGATTTAGGAATATTCTCCAGAAAATGAAGGAATAATGTAGAAACAATGAAATGATTAATGGGTGGTGCACACAATGAATACCCCATAGAAATCTGTAACAAACAATAGCAAAAGTCATCATCAAACGATTCCGGCGTATAATTTCTATATCAGTGGCCCACTATAAGCTTCTCAAATAGCAGACAACTTATTATTGACAATACACGTGTTACAAAAACACCGTTTTATCTATGCCGATTGTACATTGACAATACACATAATGTCAACACCTACTTAAACTTCTCAGTTCTCATGATTAGCAGCACATATGATGGCAAACAACACAAACGGTAATTGGTTGTTTGCAAAACTTGCTAAAGGTGTTTATTGTGACAATCAATAATAATTGTCTTTTGATAAAAACTAATTTTTACCGGAAAAATACCGAGCCGTACAGGTATTAGAGAAACGTTATTAAAGATTTATTTCCCTTTGATACTAAAGTTTGGGTAAGCCGTTTTTCTCAACCACCCAACTGAATAATGACATCAACCATGCGTTTTGAACATAACCCTGGGCGGCGCAAGTGATGAAGGCGCTTTATGCGTGGTTGATACTATATTCTGATCGGCTGGTTGAGATAAAGATTTTACGTAGAGTTTGCATAGACGCCATTAAATTTTTGTCCGATTGTGAGTCCCTCGTAAATCACGATCTTGTTCATAACGAAATGCAGCAGACTTTTGATGAAAATAACTGCGTTTTATATATGAACGATTACGGTCTTCGACCTCGTAGACAGACATATTTTGATAATTACTCCGGTGAGAAAATATTTGATGACGCATGGCCGATCAACGCCCTGGGTCAAGTTGACTCTCAGGGCATTTTCACCAAGAGTCAAAAAGCGTCTTTATCAATTTTCGTGCGTCAAAACCCGGGAGCTCGGGTCAAATGAACGCCCTGATGACATCATGGTTTGGCCACTCCGGTGACACATACAATGTATATTAATTATCATATTGGGGCAGCTCAATCCGTAGAGCAACAGCAAGGTTTTACTTTATTTTTTAAGTCTGTTTATTTTCCTTAGCTTTAATGTGTCCGGTTCAAGCTGCAGATTTTTCTTTGCCTATTACAAATGCGTGGCTGTTTTCCACTATGTACCTGTGCTTTAATCAAATTAATGTACATTATACTTACTATTTCAACAAATTCAAACTTCTTTCTTTCCTGAACCTCTTGTAACTGTAACACATATTTCATAGATTGTTCATAGAAACCTCGTCTCTCCAGATCTAGAGTTGCATCAGCCTGAAATACAACAGAAATGTGAGCATGTTTCAGACATGGTTGGGTACCCGGGTAGAACAACCTGCCTTCTACAAGACAGCTGGGTATCTGTTTGACAATGGGTTCAAGTTACTCATATTGCATTGTATAATGTTCTATTGGCGTGGCTAAAAATGACAGACGAGGTACTTGCTTGACTGCTTGTTCTATGGGCATTGGCGGCTTTTTTGGTCCACCTCATACTTAATGGGTTTTGAATGATCCTGCATAAGTTGTCGTTTGATTATTTCCCGCCTGGGAGCCACCTTATCAGGACTGCCACTGGAAGGTAGTCGACCTTGTGCAATGATCATAGCAAGACAGTGGACACAAATCTTGCAATTGGGTGATGATTTTTCAACATCAAAATTGTCACAGATGCAGTGTCCGCCAAGCAGCCCAAACTTGTGTTGTATTATAGTCATCTAATCACATAAATAACTCTTTTAATGAGTTTGTGGGGTGGCGGTAGCCATTTGGGATTTTAAAAAATGCCAATGGATGAAATAATAGTCTAATCACATAAATAACCCTTCTAGTAGATTCCATATGCTTAAAAACCTAGGTATAGAGCCCAACATTATGTCTCTGTCACAAATACTTAAAGAGTTATGGTCATTTTAATGATTTCGGGGGTGACAGCAGCCATTTTGGATTTTAAAAAATACCAATGGATGAAATTTTGCACACCCTCCAAAAAATGTTGCCTTAGGTCTTTTTATAAACTCATATCAATCAATAAAAAAAGTGTATACTCCATTTCCACCCTATGTATAATTTCCTCCTGACTATTAGTGAAGAACGTAAATGCTACAGATTATTTCATTTTATTTGCTTTAGATTTTGATATTTTGAAAGTATGTAAACTTCAATAATGTTGATCTTAGCTTGAATTTCACGTAATTTTTATATCTGTAAATATACAAACCAGATATCACCATAACCAGTGCTAACTCGCTTGCCCAACAGATATATCGAAAATTTGCTAAAAATCCCCATCCTGATCGATAACAATTCGTTTTCCCCGTTCCCAAGGCCGCCATTATTAAACAACATGTGACCGGAACTACAAGCAAGCACTTGCCGGACCAAGATCACTTCCTCTTTCGAGGGTCATGTCTAAAACATGGTAACGTAGCGGCTTTGTGGTGTAAAAATGTTTATGGCGATATCTGGTTTGTATATTTACAGATATAAAAATTACGTGTTAACACAATTTTTAAAGATCTGTTACATATCAACCAGATATCGCCATAACCAGTGCTGACTATAACTGAAAGGAGGTGGGACGAACTACTGACAAGAAACAAATCTACATAGCTGTAAGCGTGATATAGGAACTATAACTCATCCGCTAAATGGTCATCAACAGGGCTTATAGCGTGAAGGCCCCCGGACGACTGGTCAATTAACGTACTTCCAGTTAACCAGATGGTTCAAGAAGCCAGAACATTACCTAGGACGTAAGTCCCTTGGCACAGCCAATAAGTTTGTAAGCAAAACATACGACCGAACGGCGAACGTGAATACATACAAGAAGCTGAAGCACATAATGTTAGGCTGCAATACATAACGAAATTAACGGTTAAATAGATAACACGCACCTAATCGGACGAAACTGAACGAGAGGTGATAACAGACTGGGCAGCCACTAAGGGACCCAAGGCAAACAAACCACGTGCATGTGGCAGTGTGTTCCGTAAATAAAACCGTATAAACGAGCTCTCTGAACTCCAATAACCTGCCCATAAAACCTTCTCTAAGGGGACATTATTGAGCCATGCCCATGACGTAGACAGAGCCCTAACTTCATGGGCATTGACATGGTCAGGACATGATTCCTGCTCCCCGGAGAGACTGTAGGCTAACTTAATCGTCTCTACAATCCCAACGGGAAATAGCAGACGCCGACACCTCCTTTGTCCAGTTATGACGAAAGGAGATGAATAGTCTATGGCGACCCTTCCGTATGTGAGACACCCTCTTAAGATAGGCTTTGAGGGCTCTGACAGGACAAAGCTGAATGGCACTGTCGTCAGTATCACGGGGAAGGGCTGGTATAGTAATACCGGTGTGTGCCACAGATGGAAGTTGATTCATAGCAAGAAAACCCGGATAGGTATGCAGCTCAACAGCCGACTCGTTGTGTGTGAAATTAACACATGCTTCGTCGGCTGATAAAGCATGAATCTCACTCCGCCTGCGACCAGACGCTAAGGCAATAAGAAATACTGTCTTAAAAGTCAGTAACTTCAACGAACAAGAAGTTAAAGTTTCAAAGGGAGATTTGGAACGGACACCCAGAACCAATGGATGATTCCATTTCGGAACTGGAGAAGAAACCTTAGGTTTCTCCAAACTTCTGATAACATTAGATATTACAGGCTGGTTACTGTAGTTAATGTCCGAGAAATGCCTAAGCGTAGTAGCAATAGCAGATCTATAGCATGTAATTGCTACTGGCGTAAGCTTCCTCACCTCAAATAGAAATATCAGAAATTCAGCAAGTAAGTTTACTGAAGGACTGAAGGGATCCACTTGCCTTCCGATACACCAATCCAGCCACACTTTCCACCTATACCCATAAACTGAGTTGGTGGAGGTGCGTTTCGATGAACAGACTCGCTTGGCAACCTGTTCAGAAAAGCCCTTCTCTTGCATGCATCGTTGCATAGTACGAATGAGTGCAGATGGAGCATGGCCGGATTGGCATGGTACAGCCGAGACCGAGGTTGACACAGTAGGTCGCTCCTGTGTGGAAGACAGATGGGAATTTCCACCAGAAGACTGAACCACGGCTGGCCCGGCCAAAGTGGAGCAATCAATAACACCAGACACAACTCTTTGCTGATCTTGAGTATCACCCGAGACAGCAGCGAAAAAGGGGGAAATGCATAAGCGTGCATGCCCTCCCAAGTCATGCTCAAGAGTCTACCCCCAGAGCCAAGGAGTCGGGAACTGGGGAGATGTACGTCGGAAGCTGGTGGTTCAACCTGGTGGCGAACAGGTCGGCATGCGGTGTCCCCAAGCAACTGAAAACGTGTTTGAGAACGCCCGCATGCAGAGTCCATTCCGTATGCATTATTCCGCCCTGGCGCGAGAGACTGTCTGCTAGAATGTTCAGTTTCCCTGGAAGGAAACAAGCTCTCAGAGTGACAGAGTGATTGGCACACCAGGTCAAGATCTTGATCTACAGAAGACAGTTTCCTGGACCGTGATCCCCTCTCCTTGTTCACATATGACGCCACTGTGGTATTGTCCGTTGCTACAAGCACACAGCAGCCTTCTACCACACTGACAAACTGTTTCAGCGCCAGAAACACTGCTCGTAGTTCGAGTTTATTGATATGGCAATGGCGCCAATACACCGATCACTTGCCGGAGGCCACCTGGTCTTCCAGGTGGGCTTCCCAACCGATGAGGCTGGCATCCGTAAAAAGATGGATGTCCGGAACTGGTGGATGGAGGGGAACCATGGAGTACAGAAACTCCTGATCCAGCCACTGAGAGACCGCAGACCGGAACCATTGACTTAATGCAATTGTTCGGTCCCACGAATCTGACTCCTGTGACCACCGGGACTTGGTCTCCCATTGCAGGAGGCGTTTCCGCGCACGTCCCTGTGGCATAAGTCGTGCCATAGATTCCATCTGGCCTAGAAGGCCGTGTAATGTCTGTGCTGAAGCAACATGTGCTTGTTGCATGGACATTATCGAACCTCGGATCTGTGCAATACGATCCAAGGACGGCCCTATCAACCCCTGAGAGAGGTAGAACCGAGCTCCCAGGAACACAAATACCTGTGTCGGTTCCAGCTCTGACTTTTCCCAATTAGGGATGAACCCCATGCGAAGAGTATGTGACATGACTATTCGCATGTGGGTTGTAGCCAATTCCTTGGAGTTGGCAGGCTGAAGCCAATCGTCCAGGTAAGCGTGCAGCCGAATGCCCCGCTGATGAATAAAGCGGAGCATGGCCTTCTCTAGACATAGGGAGCCGTACAAAGGCCGAATGGAAGCGCCCGAAACTGGTACACACCCCCCTTGAAACGCAAATCGAAGGTAGCGTCTGGACCTGGGGTGGATAGCTATATGGAAGTAGGCATCCTTCAGGTCCAAAGACGTGACCCAGTCTCCCTGGTTCAAAGATAGTCTGACTTTTTCTAAAGTCTCCATCTTGAGGTGTGGGGACAATATCGACCTGTTCAATTGGGAAAGGTCGATAATGGGTCTCCAACCTCCCCTCTTCTTGCGAACAAGAAATAGCCTGCTGAAAAAGCCTGACGGGTTGTGCCGATCGGTTACCCATTCTATGGCTTGTTTCCGAAGCATGGCCTTTATCTCGTTCTGTAGAACCCGAAGCTTCTCCTGGTTCGACGGGGTGGTTTCCATATGACTCAGGGGTAGTCTTCGAAGTCTGGGACGGACATGAAACTGAATTCGATACCCACTCCGGATAACTGAATGTATCCATGCATCCGAAGTTATTTTCTCCCAGGCCTTGGAGAAAAATCGAAGCCTTCCAACAGTGGTAATTTCCAGTTTTGGAATGGGCAACCTGATGCCATTGAGTATGGTCAAAGGTTGCACTGAGGTCTGGGAGATGGAGTGGGCATCCCTATCTCTGACTACCCTTCCGCCCACGCTTCGCCTGGCTAGCCTTCTTTTTAAAAGTAGGCTTAGATACAGCCAGACTTGGCAAAGGAGGGTCACTGCCCGTGGGCAGTGTGACGGACGATACCTTGGCCACAGGGTGAATAGAAGGATTAACCTTGGACTTAGACACCCTTGGCTTAGGTACCGGCGCAGCAGCTGCCCTCTGCAATGACTTGTGTGCAATGTCATCCTTGTAGGACTGAACTGTGCTAAGTAATTGCGGCCCAAATAGAGTGTGACACTCAATGGGCTGCACACGCAGGGAGGATTTGACCGACTCATCTAAACAAGATATAGACAAATACGCATCTCTCCTAGCGAGAGTGAGTCCAGCTGCAAGCCGGGTCAGTATCTCCAAGGTGTGGGACAGGGCAGTTGCCATCACCTGTAGATAATTAGTAATTTATCGTTGCCTTTCCTCTGAAGGAGGCTCCGAGAGAGCAAACAAAACTCCGCACAGAAACAGTTCTGAATGCGAGACTGTCTGAATACCAGCTCGTGCCAACCAGCTCCCATCCCTCAAGAGTCGGAAAGGTGACTACCTGAGAAGTAGGAAGAGCGCTACCCTGCTTCACTACTTCTCGGAAAGAAGGATTGATAGGAGGAGGCTCGATCACAAGTAGAGGTTCTTGGACCTCATACGAATGAGGTTGAAAAACCTTTGGTTTACTGAGTGACGGGAATTTACCGACTGGTAAAGCTTTTGGGAGAAAAGGCAAGGCCTTGCCCTGCTCTACTCCCTCACCCTGAATTCTGGAAGTAAGATCTTCCAGACACGTCTGCACTAGCCTACACTGAGGGAGCGCTGACGCAGGTGATAACGGCTGGTTGGCCTTGAAAAAGTCCAAGGCAGAGGTCTCTAAGCATACCAATGGCTTCGTCATAGGTGGGTGGAAGTCTGTCCTCTTCCACCTCATCCACCTCAGAATCATTACCAATAGTCTCCCCAGGGTCGGGGTGTATGGTAATGGAATCCATCATGCCATGGCTTAGCATTGTCCCATGGTCAACTGTGGTAGCCATGGGGCCATGGCTAGCCATGGGGTATGATTCTGACTCCTCTACGTCGTAGAGATCAGGATCAGGGACCGTGGCAAAGACAACAGAAGGCCTGGTTTGCAAGGCCTCTGATGTTCCACTGTTGGCATGAACCAACCCGATCAACTGAGACAAAGTCGTCAGTTGATCACTGTTCAGCCCGCTCAGATCTGGAACTCATCTATCCTTGTCTACAGCCGAAAACCCTGAAACGGGAGTGCTAGACGGTGCAGACGTAAGTCCTAGACCTGCTGCGAGATCTAGAACGGCCAATAGAACGATCATGTCGATGCCTGTGGCGATACGATGAGTCATCCCTACGGCCATGTGTAGGTCGATAGCTTGACCTATGGCGTCTATCACGCTCGTGAGAACGTGAACGACGACCATGGCTATGGTAGCTTCGCGATCTATGCCTCGACAAGGAACGCTTACTACCTGCACTAGGTGAGCGACTGAAACCACCACTATGGCTCCCGGAAGAGTCACTGTCAGTACCAGAGGTACTCGGTGAAGAAAGGGTATGAGCCTTACTCCTCCGGCGTGGTGAAGTCGCCCTGCATGGAGTAGATCCGGGTAGGAGATCTAACCCCACAGCTAGTGCTGGGCCCATGGCTCCTAGGCTCAAGAAGAGCCTGGGAAGCAACTGCATCCGCGGAATCACCAAGTCAAACTGAGCTAGTGGCTACAGTTGTGTGACCCGGGACCCTAGAGTCCTCGGCGGAGAGACTCCTAGATACAGCCGCCTTTTTGACCGTGGCCCTGTCTAGTGCTTTCTGGTGTTTAGACCATAGAGTACCAGACCACTCTATACAAACCTCGCATGTAGACTCCTGTGTGCAGGAACGGCAGTCCCTGCACAGAGGGTGAACATCCCAATTAGGGAGGAACTTAGCACACCCCCGATCCCCGTTACCAGGGCACTTCCTGGAAAGAGACATGGTGGCACACAAACTACAGAGGGGTATACAATACAACGAACAACAATACAACACAAATAATGCATGGTTGTAAGTAATACTAGACGAAAGAGTGAATAAAATTAATAATTTAGCAATTCAGTAACCGTTAGGCAAAGAGAAACCTTCAGTAACGTATACAAACTTCCCAGACGTGAAAATACATGTTGTTCATACAATGTACCGAAGAAAGAGGAAGTGATCTTGGTCCGGCAAGCGCTTGCTTGTAGTTCCGGTCACATGTTGTTTAATAATGGCGGCCTTGGGAATGGCGAAAACGAATTGTTATCAATCAGGATGGGGCTTTTTAGCAAATTTTCGGTATATCTGTTGGGCAAGTTGCTAGCACTGGTTATGGCGATATCTGGTTGATATGTAACAGATCAGACTGCTATTAAATTCTAGTACTGTACTTGCCCTGCAGGCTAAGCGCATAGAATATTTAATGGCCCATGTGGATTCTTATACCCCAGTTACACATGAAACATCCAACTACGTTGGATTCAGATCCACGGCAGTGAAGAGCAATTTACTCAAATGAGGCAGGGCTCATTCTAGAGGGTGACATGGGCGAAGTAGTTGACCTTGGGACCCTGACTTCACCTCTGGGGACGGGCACCACTTCTCCAGGGTTCCCTGTGTCTGAATGTGTGCCACTTGTCGTCAATTGAAAAACACTGGAGCCAATTTAAAAAACTTGGAGCCAACTAAGAGCCATATAGTTCACAAATAAATATTTGAAGCCATGTATTTGACAAAACATGTGCACAAAAAAAGTTTATTTTTTGTCGCTATTGGCGCCCGACAGCAGGAACCCTGCTTCTCCCTAAACATTTTGTTTACAATTTTTCAACAAAATACTGTCCAGTAAGACACAGGCCATTGACCCTATTATGTTGAAATTATTAAATAATACAATTTTCACACAAATTTCGGTCTAGCTTGAGTGCTGTGAGGCTACTGAATTCTCAGTTTTCAGTGAGTAGTGAGATTGTAATTGGTTGGTGAAGTCACTGTAGCGGTGACGGTTAGAAGGCTGGCTTATGACTATATAAGTACAGCAATTCTCTTTCCTTCCATTTTCATACTTTCTTATTAGTCCAATTGACATACTCTTTCTCTAATAGTAATGAACCGGTAGGTGAACAAAGTCAATGACAAACACACGAACGAAATGTGATGATATCCCACTGAATAAATGGTTTAAATGAGACAAATGAAAACAAACACAAGTATAAGTTTCCATGTGAGTCCCCAGAGTCCGATCTTAGTTCCTCATATGTCATACCTCTTGTAACTGGTTATCTGCAACTTTAGCTTTCAAATTCAGGTACCGGTCTAACGATGCACAGAACTTCTGAGTCTGCTTGTCAAATGCCTTCTTACCCTCCTGTAAAACAGTCATACCACATGTACATAATTATATGCATTTCGTTAAATTATATTTCTGACAGTAAATTCTTTTGTCACATATACTGAAGGATACAACCAGCAGGATCAGGACACAGTGAAGGAAAGATGGACTGAAGGATACAACCAGCAGGATCAGGACACGGTGAAGGAAAGAGGGACTGAAGGATACAACCAGCAGGATCAGGACACGGTGAAGGAAAGATGGACTGAAGGATACAACCAGCAGGATCAGGACACGGTGAAGGAAAGATGGACAGAAGGATACAACCAGCAGGATCAGGACACGGTGAAGGAAAGATGGACTGAAGGATACAACCAGCAGGATCAGGACACGGTGAAGGAAAGAGGGACTGAAGGATACAACCAGCAGGATCAGGACACGGTGAAGGAAAGAGGGACTGAAGGATACAACCAGCAGGATCAGGACACGGTGAAGGAAAGAGGGACTGAGGGATACAACCAGCAGGATCAGGACACGGTGAAGGAAAGATGGACTGAAGGATACAACCAGCAGGATCAGGACACGGTGAAGGAAAGATGGACTGAAGGATACAACCAGCAGGATCAGGACACGGTGAAGGAAAGAGGGACTGAGGGATACAACCAGCAGGATCAGGACACGGTGAAGGAAAGATGGACTGAAGGATACAACCAGCAGGATCAGGACACGGTGAAGGAAAGATGGACTGAAGGATACAACCAGCAGGATCAGGACACGGTGAAGGAAAGAGGGACTGAGGGATACAACCAGCAGGATCAGGACACGGTGAAGGAAAGATGGATTGAAGGATACAACCAGCAGGATCGGGACACGGTGAAGGAAAGAGGGACTGAAGGATACAACCAGCATGAACGGGACATGGTGAAGGAAAGAGGGACTGAAGGATACAACCAGCAGGATCAGGACATGGTGAAGGAAAGGGACTGGAGAATGATGGATACCCTTGGATCCTCTGAATACAAACAAGCATGACAAGAACATGGTTGGGGAAGTGACACAGAAGGGTAGTATCATACCTTTGTTTATACTATGGATGGAAGAGTATTATCATACCTTTGTTTGTACTATGGATAGAAGGGTATTATCATACCTTTGTTTGTACTATGGATGGAAGAGTATTATCATACCTTTGTTTGTACTATGGATAGAAGGGTAGTATCATACCTTTGTTTGTACTATGGATAGAAGGGTTGTACTATGGATAGATAGAAGAGTATTATCATACCTTTGTTTGTACTATGGATAGAAGGGTTGTACTATGGATAGATAGAAGAGTATTATCATACCTTTGTTTGTACTATGGATAGAAGGGTTGTACTATGGATAGATAGAAGAGTATTATCATACCTTTGTTTGTACTATGGATAGAAGGGTTGTACTATGGATGAAAGAGTATTATCATACCTTTGTTTGTACTATGGATAGAAGGGTTGTACTATGGATAGATAGAAGAGTATTATCATACCTTTGTTTGTACTATGGATAGAAGGGTTGTA
Source organism: Archivesica marissinica (assembly GCA_014843695.1). NCBI lineage: Eukaryota > Metazoa > Mollusca > Bivalvia > Venerida > Vesicomyidae > Archivesica > Archivesica marissinica. Next base: position 48,964,248 of record CM026391.1, read on the forward strand.
CTATGGATGGAAGAGTATTATCATACCTTTGTTTGTACTATGGATAGAAGGGTTGTACTATGGATAGATAGAAGAGTATTATCATACCTTTGTTTGTACTATGATAGAAGGGTTGTACTATGGATAGATAGAAGAGTATTATCATACCTTTGTTTGTACTATTATGTTATGTTATATTTCGGGTTTTACGCCTGCATCAGCACCATTTTTGGGCTATAACGCCGGCGGGCAGTTTACCTAACAACACCTTTTCTGGGCAGGCTCCAGCGGTTAACAGGTACTTGGGTGCACCAACATCCGTAAGAAACTGCCAACTTTTTCATATAAATGAAACACGGTCTGAGTGGGGCTCGAACCCTTGACCATCAGTGATAGGTTACGGTGGTATACAAGTCAGCGACCTTAACCACTCAACCACGGAGGCGGACTTGTTTGTACTATGGATAGAAGGGTAGTATCATACCTTTGTTTGTACTATGGATAGAAGGCTAGTATCATACCTTTGTTTGTACTATGGATAGAAGGGTAGTATCATACCTTTGTTTGTACTATGTATAGAAGGGTAGCATCATACCTTTGTTTGTACTATGTATAGAAGGGTAGTATCATACCTTTGTTTGTACTATGTATAGAAGGGTAGCATCATACCTTTGTTTGTACTATGGATAGAAGGGTAGTATCATACCTTTGTTTGTACTATGGAGGAAGAGTATTATCATACCTTTGTGTGTATTATGGATAGAAGAGTATTATCATACCTTTGTTTGTACTATGGATGGAAGAGTATTATCATACCTTTGTTTGTACTATGGATAGAAGAGTAGTATCATACCTTTGTTTGTACTATGTATATAAGGGTAGTATCATACCTTTGTTTGTACTATGGATGGAAGAGTATTATCATACCTTTGTGTGTACTATGGATGGAAGAGTATTATCATACCTTTGTTTGTACTATGGATAGAAGAGTATTATCATACCTTTGTTTGTACTATGGATAGAAGAGTAGTATCATACCTTTGTTTGTACTATGGATAGAAGGGTATTATCATACCTTTGTTTGTACTATGGATAGAAGGGTAGTATCATACCTTTGTTTGTACTATGTATAGAAGGGTAGTATTATACCTTTGTTTGTACTATGGATAGAAGGGTAGTATCATACCTTTGTTTGTACTATGGATAGAAGGGTAGTAGCATGCCTTTGTTTGTACTATGGATAGAAGAGTAGTATCATACCTTTGTTTGTACTATGGATAGAAGAGTAGTATCATACCTTTGTTTGTACTATGTATAGAAGGGTAGTATCATACCTTTGTTTGTACTATGGATAGAAGGGTAGTATCATACCTTTGTTTGTACTATGGATAGAAGAGTATTATCATACCTTTGTTTGTACTATGGATAGAAGAGTAGTATCATACCTTTGTTTGTACTATGGATAGAAGAGTAGTAACATACCTTTGTTTGTACTATGTATAGAAGGGTAGTATCATACCTTTGTTTGTACTATGGATAGAAGGGTAGTATCATACCTTTGTTTGTACTATGGATGGAAGAGTATTATCATACCTTTGTTTGTACTATGTATAGAAGGGTAGTATCATACCTTTGTTTGTACTATGGATGGAAGAGTATTATCATACCTTTGTTTGTACTATGTATAGAAGAGTATTATCATACCTTTGTTTGTACTATGGATGGAAGGGTAGTATCATACCTTTGTTTGTACTATGGATGGAAGGGTAGTATCATACCTTTGTTTGTACTATGGATGGAAGGGTAGTATCATACCTTTGTTTGTACTATGGATAGAAGGGTAGTATCATACCTTTGTTTGTACTATGGATAGAAGGGTAGTATCATACCTTTGTTTGTACTATGGATAGAAGGGTAGTATCATACCTTTGTTTGTACTATGGATAGAAGGGTAGTATCATACCTTTGTTTGTACTATGTATAGAAGGGTAGTATCATACCTTTGTTTGTACTATGGATAGAAGGGTAGTATCATACCTTTGTTTGTACTATGGATAGAAGGGTAGTATCATACCTATGTTTGTACTATGGATAGAAGGGTAGTATCATACCTTTGTTTGTACTATGGAGGAAGAGTATTATCATACCTTTGTTTGTACTATGGATGGAAGAGTATTATCATACCTTTGTTTGTACTATGGATAGAAGGGTAGTATCATACCTTTGTTTGTACTATGGATAGAAGGGTAGTATCATACCTTTGTTTGTACTATGGATAGAAGGGTAGTATCCTACCTTTGTTTGTACTATGGATAGAAGGGTAGTATCATACCTTTGTTTGTACTATGGATGGAAGAGTATTATCATACCTTTGTTTGTACTATGGATAGAAGGGTAGTATCATACCTTTGTTTGTACTATGGATAGAAGGGTAGTATCATACCTTTGTTTGTACTATGGATAGAAGGGTATTATCATACCTTTGTTTGTACTATGGAGGAAGAGTATTATCATACCTTTGTTTGTACTATGGATAGAAGGGTAGTATCATACCTTTGTTTGTACTATGGATAGAAGGGTAGTATCATACCTTTGTTTGTACTATGGATAGAAGGGTAGTATCATACCTTTGTTTGTACTATGGATGGAAGAGTATTACCATACCTTTGTTTGTACTATGGATAGAAGGGTAGTATCATACCTTTGTTTGTACTATGGATAGAAGGGTAGTATCATACCTTTGTTTGTACTATGGATAGAAGGGTAGTATCATACCTTTGTTTGTACTATGGATAGAAGAGTATTATCATACCGTTGTTTGTACTATGGATGGAAGAGTATTATCATACCTTTGTTTGTACTATGGATAGAAGGGTATTATCATACCTTTGTTTGTACTATGGAGGAAGAGTATTATCATACCTTTGTTTGTACTATGGATGGAAGAGTATTATCATACCTTTGTTTGTACTATGGATAGAAGGGTAGTATCATACCTTTGTTTGTACTATGGATAGAAGAGTATTATCATACCTTTGTTTGTACTATGGAGGAAGAGTAGTATCATACCTTTATTTGTACTATGGATGGAAGGGTAGTATCATACCTTTGTTTGTACTATGGATGGAAGGGTAGTATCATACCTTTGTTTGTACTATGGATGGAAGGGTAGTATCATACCTTTGTTTGTACTATGGATAGAAGGGTAGTATCATACCTTTGTTTGTACTATGGATGGAAGAGTATTATCATACCTTTGTTTGTACTATGGATGGAAGAGTATTATCATACCTTTGTTTGTACTATGGATAGAAGGGTAGTATCATACCTTTGTTTGTACTATGGATGGAAGAGTATTATCATACCTTTGTTTGTACTATGGAGGAAGAGTAGTATCATACCTTTGTTTGTACTATGGATGGAAGAGTATTATCATACCTTTGTTTGTACTATGGAGGAAGAGTAGTATCATACCTTTGTTTGTACTATGAATAGAAGGGTAGTATCATACCTTTGTTTGTACTATGGATAGAAGAGTATTATCATACCTTTGTTTGTACTATGGAGGAAGAGTAGTATCATACCTTTGTTTGTACTATGGATGGAAGAGTATTATCATACCTTTGTTTGTACTATGGAGGAAGAGTAGTATCATACCTTTGTTTGTACTATGGATAGAAGGGTAGTATCATACCTTTGTTTGTACTATGGATAGAAGAGTATTATCATACCTTTGTTTGTACTATGGATGTAAGAGTAGTATCATACCTTTGTTTGTACTATGGATAGAAGGGTAGTATCATACCTTTGTTTGTACTATGGATAGAAGGGTAGTATCATACCTTTGTTTGTACTATGGATGTAAGAGTATTATCATACCTTTGTTTGTATTATGGAGGAAGAGTAGTATCATACCTTTGTTTGTACTATGGATAGAAGAGTATTATCATACATTTGTGTGTACTATGGATGGAAGAGTATTATCATACCTTTGTGAGTACTATGGATGGAAGAGTAGTATCATACCTTTGTTTGTACTATGGATAGAAGGCTAGTATCATACCTTTGTTTGTACTATGGATGGAAGAGTATTATCATACATGTGTTTGTACTATGGATAGAAGGGTAGTATCATACCTTTGTTTGTACTATGGATAGAAGGGTAGTATCATACCTTTGTTTGTACTATGTATAGAAGGGTAGTATCATACCTTTGTTTGTACTATGGATAGAAAGGTAGTACCATACCGTTGTTTGTACTATGGATAGAAGGGTAGCATCATACCTTTGTTTGTACTATGGATGGAAGAGTAGTATCATACCTTTGTTTGTACTATGGAGGAAGAGTATTATCATACATGTGTGTGTACTATGGATGGAAGAGTATTATCATACCTTTGTGTGTACTATGGATGGAAGAGTATTATCATACCTTTGTGTGTACTATGGATGGAAGAGTATTATCATACCTGTGTTTGTACTATGGAGGAAGAGTAGTATCATACCTTTGTGTGTACTATGGATGGAAGAGTATTATCATACCTTTGTGTGTACTATGGATGGAAGAGTATTATCATACCTGTGTTTGTACTATGGAGGAAGAGTAGTATCATACCTTTGTTTGTACTATGGATAGAAGGGTAGTATCATACCTTTGTGTGTACTATGGATGGAAGTGTAGTATCATACCTTTGTTTGTACTATGGATAGAAGGGTAGTATCATACCTTTGTTTGTACTATGGATAGAAGGGTAGTATCATACCTTTGTTTGTACTATGGATGGAAGGGTAGTACCATACCTTTGTGTGTACTATGGATAGAAGGTAGTATCATACCTTTGTTTGTACTATGGATGGAAGAGTATTATCATACCTTTGTTTGTACTATGGATGGAAGAGTATTATCATACCTTTGTTTGTACTATGGATAGAAGGGTAGTATCATACCTTTGTTTGTACTATGGATGGAAGAGTATTATCATACCTTTGTTTGTACTATGGAGGAAGAGTAGTATCATACCTTTGTTTGTACTATGGATGGAAGAGTATTATCATACCTTTGTTTGTACTATGGAGGAAGAGTAGTATCATACCTTTGTTTGTACTATGGATAGAAGGGTAGTATCATACCTTTGTTTGTACTATGGATAGAAGAGTATTATCATACCTTTGTTTGTACTATGGAGGAAGAGTAGTATCATACCTTTGTTTGTACTATGGATGGAAGAGTATTATCATACCTTTGTTTGTACTATGGAGGAAGAGTAGTATCATACCTTTGTTTGTACTATGGATAGAAGGGTAGTATCATACCTTTGTTTGTACTATGGATAGAAGAGTATTATCATACCTTTGTTTGTACTATGGAGGAAGAGTAGTATCATACCTTTGTTTGTACTATGGATGGAAGAGTATTATCATACCTTTGTTTGTACTATGGAGGAAGAGTAGTATCATACCTTTGTTTGTACTATGGATAGAAGGGTAGTATCATACCTTTGTTTGTACTATGGATAGAAGAGTATTATCATACCTTTGTTTGTACTATGGATGTAAGAGTAGTATCATACCTTTGTTTGTACTATGGATAGAAGGGTAGTATCATACCTTTGTTTGTACTATGGATAGAAGGGTATTATCATACCTTTGTTTGTACTATGGATAGAAGAGTATTATCATACCTTTGTTTGTACTATGGATGTAAGAGTAGTATCATACCTTTGATTGTACTATGGATAGAAGGGTAGTATCATACCTTTGTTTGTACTATGGATAGAAGGGTAGTATCATACCTTTGTTTGTACTATGGATGTAAGAGTATTATCATACCTTTGTTTGTATTATGGAGGAAGAGTAGTATCATACCTTTGTTTGTACTATGGATAGAAGAGTATTATCATACATTTGTGTGTACTATGGATGGAAGAGTATTATCATACCTTTGCTTGTACTATGGATGGAAGAGTAGTATCATACCTTTGTTTGTACTATGGATAGAAGGGTAGTATCATACATTTGTTTGTACTATGGATAGAAGAGTATTATCATACATTTGTGTGTACTATGGATGGAAGAGTATTATCATACCTTTGCTTGTACTATGGATGGAAGAGTATTATCATACCTTTGTGTGTACTATGGATGGAAGAGTATTATCATACACGTGTTTGTACTATGGATAGAAGGGTAGTATCATACCTTTGTTTGTACTATGGATAGAAGGGTAGTATCATACCTTTGTTTGTACTATGTATAGAAGGGTAGTATCATACCTTTGTTTGTACTATGGATAGAAAGGTAGTACCATACCGTTGTTTGTACTATGGATAGAAGGGTAGCATCATACCTTTGTTTGTACTATGTATAGAAGAGTATTATCATACCTTTGTTTGTACTATGTATAGAAGAGTATTATCATACCTTTGTTTGTACTATGGATGGAAGAGTAGTATCATACCTTTGTTTGTACTATGTATAGAAGGGTAGTATCATACCTTTGTTTGTACTATGGAGGAAGAGTATTATCATACATGTGTGTGTACTATGGATGGAAGAGTATTATCATACCTTTGTGTGTACTATGGATGGAAGAGTATTATCATACCTTTGTGTGTACTATGGATGGAAGAGTATTATCATACCTGTGTTTGTACTATGGAGGAAGAGTAGTATCATACCTTTGTTTGTACTATGGATGGAAGGGTAGTATCATACCTTTGTGTGTACTATGGATGGAAGTGTAGTATCATACCTTTGTTTGTACTATGGATAGAAGGGTAGTATCATACCTTTGTTTGTACTATGGATAGAAGGGTAGTATCATACCTTTGTTTGTACTATGGATGGAAGGGTAGTATCATACCTTTGTGTGTACTATGGATAGAAGGGTAGTATCATACCTTTGTTTGTACTATGGATGGAAGAGTATTATCATACCTTTGTTTGTACTATGGATGGAAGAGTATTATCATACCTTTGTTTGTACTATGGATAGAAGGGTAGTATCATACCTTTGTTTGTACTATGGATGGAAGAGTATTATCATACCTTTGTTTGTACTATGGAGGAAGAGTAGTATCATACCTTTGTTTGTACTATGGATGGAAGAGTATTATCATACCTTTGTTTGTACTATGGAGGAAGAGTAGTATCATACCTTTGTTTGTACTATGGATAGAAGGGTAGTATCATACCTTTGTTTGTACTATGGATAGAAGAGTATTATCATACCTTTGTTTGTACTATGGAGGAAGAGTAGTATCATACCTTTCTTTGTACTATGGATGGAAGAGTATTATCATACCTTTGTTTGTACTATGGAGGAAGAGTAGTATCATACCTTTGTTTGTACTATGGATAGAAGGGTAGTATCATACCTTTGTTTGTACTATGGATAGACGAGTATTATCATACCTTTGTTTGTACTATGGATGTAAGAGTAGTATCATACCTTTGTTTGTACTATGGAAGAAGAGTAGTATCATACCTTTGTTTGTACTATGGATAGAAGGGTAGTATCATACCTTTGTTTGTACTATGGATAGAAGAGTATTATCATACCTTTGTTTGTACTATGGATGTAAGAGTAGTATCATACCTTTGTTTGTACTATGGATAGAAGGGTAGTATCATACCTTTGTTTGTACTATGGATAGAAGGTATTATCATACCTTTGTTTGTACTATGGATGTAAGAGTAGTATCATACCTTTGTTTGTACTATGGATAGAAGGGTAGTATCATACCTTTATTTGTACTATGGATAGAAGGGTAGTACCATACCTTTGTTTGTACTATGGATAGAAGGGTAGTATCATACCTTTGTTTGTACTATGGATGCAAGAGTATTATCATACCTTTGTTTGTATTATGGAGGAAGAGTAGTATCATACCTTTGTTTGTACTATGGATAGAAGAGTATTATCATACATTTGTGTGTACTATGGATGGAAGAGTAGTATCATACCTTTGTTTGTACTATGGATGGAAGAGTATTATCATACCTTTGTTTGTACTATGGATAGAAGAGTATTATCATACATTTGTGTGTACTATGGATGGAAGAGTAGTATCATACCTTTGTTTGTACTATGGATAGAAGAGTAGTATCATACCTTTGTGTGTACTATGGATGGAAGAGTATTATCATACCTTTGTTTGTACTATGGATAGAAGGGTATTATCATACTTTTGTGTGTACTATGGATGGAAGAGTATTATCATACCTTTGTTTGTACTATGGATGGAAGAGTAGTATCATACCTTTGTTTGTACTATGGATGGAAGAGTAGTATCATACCTTTGTTTGTACTATGGATAGAAGAGTAGTATCATACCTTTGTTTGTACTATGGATGTACGGGTAGTATCATACCTTTGTTTGTACTATGGATAGATGAGTAGTATCATACCTTTGTTTGTACTATGGATGGAAGAGTATTATCATACATTTGTTTGTACTATGGATAGAAGGGTAGTATCATACCTTTGTTTGTACTATGGATAGAAGGGTAGTATCATACCTTTGTTTGTACTATGGATGGAAGAGTAGTATCATACCTTTGTTTGTACTATGGATAGAAGGGTAGTATCATACCTTTATTTGTACTATGGATAGAAGGGTAGTACCATACCTTTGTTTGTACGATGGATAGAAGAGTAGTACCATACCTTTGTTTGTACTATGGATAGAAGGGTAGTATCATACCTTTGTTTGTACTATGGATGTAAGAGTATTATCATACCTTTGTTTGTATTATGGAGGAAGAGTAGTATCATACCTTTGTTTGTACTATGGATAGAAGAGTATTATCATACATTTGTGTGTACTATGGATGGAAGAGTATTATCATACCATTGCTTGTACTATGGATGGAAGAGTAGTATCATACCTTTGTTTGTACTATGGATGTACGGGTAGTATCATACCTTTGTTTGTACTATGGATAGATGAGTAGTATCATACCTTTGTTTGTACTATGTATAGAAGGGTAGTATCATACCTTTGTGTGTACTATGGATGGAAGAGTAGTATCATACATTTGTTTGTACTATGGATAGAAGGGTAGCATCATACCTTTGTTTGTACTATGGATGGAAGAGTATTATCATACATGTGTGTGTACTATGGATGGAAGAGTATTATCATACCTTTGTTTGTACTATGGATAGAAGGGTAGTATCATACCTTTATTTGTACTATGGATAGAAGGGTAGTACCATACCTTTGTTTGTACTATGGATAGAAGGGTAGTATCATACCTTTGTTTGTACTATGGATGTAAGAGTATTATCATACCTTTGTTTGTATTATGGAGGAAGAGTAGTATCATACCTTTGTTTGTACTATGGATAGAAGAGTATTATCATACATTTGTGTGTACTATGGATGGAAGAGTATTATCATACCTTTGCTTGTACTATGGATGTACGGGTAGTATCATACCTTTGTTTGTACTATGGATAGATGAGTAGTATCATACCTTTGTTTGTACTATGGATGGAAGAGTATTATCATACATTTGTTTGTACTATGGATAGAAGGGTAGTATCATACCTTTGTTTGTACTATGGATAGAAGGGTAGTATCATACCTTTGTTTGTACTATGTATAGAAGGGTAGTATCATACCTTTGTTTGTACTATGGATAGAAGGGTAGCATCATACCTTTGTTTGTACTATGGATGGAAGAGTATTATCATACATGTGTGTGTACTATGGATGGAAGAGTATTATCATACCTTTGTGTGTACTATGGATGGAAGAGTATTATCATACCTTTGTTTGTACTATGGATGGAAGAGTATTATCATACCTTTGTGTGTACTATGGATGGAAGAGTATTATCATACCTTTGTGTGTACTATGAATGGAAGAGTATTATCATACCTTTGTGTGTACTATGGATGGAAGAGTAGTATCATACCTTTGTGTGTACTATGGATGGAAGAGTATTATCATACATTTGTTTGTACTATGGAGGAAGAGTAGTATCATACCTTTGTTTGTACTATGGAGGAAGAGTAGTATCATACCTTTGTTTGTACTATGGATGGAAGGGTAGTATCATACCTTTGTGTGTACTATGGATGGAAGTGTAGTATCATACCTTTGTTTGTACTATGGATAGAAGGGTAGTATCATACCTTTGTTTGTACTATGGATAGAAGGGTAGTATCATACCTTTGTTTGTACTATGGATGGAAGAGTATTATCATACCTTTGTGTGTACTATGAATGGAAGAGTATTATCATACCTTTGTGTGTACTATGGATGGAAGAGTATTATCATACATTTGTGTGTACTATGGATGGAAGAGTATTATCATACCTTTGTTTGTACTATGGATGGAAGAGTATTATCATACCTTTGTGTGTACTATGGATGGAAGAGTATTATCATACATCTGTTTGTACTATGGATAGAAGGGTAGTATCATACCTTTGTTTGTACTATGTATAGAAGGGTAGTATCATACCTTTGTTTGTACTATGGATAGAAGGGTAGTATCATACATTTGTTTGTACTATGGATAGAAGGGTAGTATCATACCTTTGCTTGTACTATGTGTTGCTTCCTGAATAGCTCCAGTGGTTTAATAAACTGTTCACTGGCTTTCTCAAGCTGCAAATATATAATACAAACATTACAACCTTCATACAACATCCACCATGGTTGTCTATATACAGTATAACTTCAACACAACATCCACCATGATTGTCTATATACAGTATAACTTCAACACAACAGCCACCATGGTTGTCTATATACAGCATAACTTCAACACAACATCCACCATGGTTGTCTATATACAGCATAACTTCAACACAACACCACCAACAAACACAAACCAACACAACACCACCAAAACACAAACCAAACAAACAGCCACCATGGTTGTCTATATACAGCATAACTTCAACACAACAGCCACCATGAGTGTCTATATACAGTATAGCTTCAACATAACAGCCACCATGGTGTCTATATACAGCATAACTTCAACACAACATCCACCATGGTTGTCTATATACAGCATAACTTCACACAACATCCACCATGGTTGTCTATATACAGCATAACTTCAAATACAGCCACCATGGTTGTCTATATACAGCATAACTTCAACATAACAGCCACCATGGTTGTCTATATACAGTATAACTTCAACATAACAGCCACCATGGTTGTCTATATACAGCATAACTTCAACATAACAGCCACCATGAGTGTCTATATACAGTATAGCTTCAACACAACATCCCACCATGGTTGTCTATATACAGCATAACTTCAACATAACAGCCACCATGGTTGTCTATATACAGTATAACTTCAACACAACAGCCACCATGAGTGTCTATATACAGTATAACTTCAACACAACAGCCACCATGAGTGTCTATATACAGTATAACTTCAACACAACAGCCACCATGGTTGTCTATATACAGTATAACTTCAACATAACAGCCACCATGGTTGTCTATATACAGCATAACTTCAACACAACATCCACCATGGTTGTCTATATACAGCATAACTTCAACATAACAGCCACCATGGTTGTCTATATACAGCATAACTTCAACACAACAGCCACCATGAGTGTCTATATACAGTATAACTTCAACACAACAGCCACCATGAGTGTCTATATACAGTATAACTTCAACACAACATCCACCATGGTTGTCTATATACAGCATAACTTCAACATAACATCCACCATGGTTGTCTATATACAGTATAACTTCAACACAACAGCCACCATGGTTGTTTATATACAGTATAACTTCAACACAACATCCACCATGATTGTCTATATACAGCATAACTTCAACACAACATCCACCATGGTTGTCTATATACAGCATAACTTCAACATAACAGCCACCATGGTTGTCTATATACA
>CM026391.1:48977140-49010247 GCA_014843695.1 Archivesica marissinica
TTGTACTATGGATAGAAGGGTAGTATCATACCTTTGTTTGTACTATGGATAGAAGGGTTGTACTATGGATAGATAGAAGAGTATTATCATACCTTTGTTTGTACTATGGATAGAAGGGTTGTACTATGGATAGATAGAAGAGTATTATCATACCTTTGTTTGTACTATGGATAGAAGGGTTGTACTATGGATGAAAGAGTATTATCATACCTTTGTTTGTACTATGGATAGAAGGGTTGTACTATGGATAGATAGAAGAGTATTATCATACCTTTGTTTGTACTATGGATAGAAGGGTTGTACTATGGATGGAAGAGTATTATCATACCTTTGTTTGTACTATGGATAGAAGGGTTGTACTATGGATAGATAGAAGAGTATTATCATACCTTTGTTTGTACTATGATAGAAGGGTTGTACTATGGATAGATAGAAGAGTATTATCATACCTTTGTTTGTACTATTATGTTATGTTATATTTCGGGTTTTACGCCTGCATCAGCACCATTTTTGGGCTATAACGCCGGCGGGCAGTTTACCTAACAACACCTTTTCTGGGCAGGCTCCAGCGGTTAACAGGTACTTGGGTGCACCAACATCCGTAAGAAACTGCCAACTTTTTCATATAAATGAAACACGGTCTGAGTGGGGCTCGAACCCTTGACCATCAGTGATAGGTTACGGTGGTATACAAGTCAGCGACCTTAACCACTCAACCACGGAGGCGGACTTGTTTGTACTATGGATAGAAGGGTAGTATCATACCTTTGTTTGTACTATGGATAGAAGGCTAGTATCATACCTTTGTTTGTACTATGGATAGAAGGGTAGTATCATACCTTTGTTTGTACTATGTATAGAAGGGTAGCATCATACCTTTGTTTGTACTATGTATAGAAGGGTAGTATCATACCTTTGTTTGTACTATGTATAGAAGGGTAGCATCATACCTTTGTTTGTACTATGGATAGAAGGGTAGTATCATACCTTTGTTTGTACTATGGAGGAAGAGTATTATCATACCTTTGTGTGTATTATGGATAGAAGAGTATTATCATACCTTTGTTTGTACTATGGATGGAAGAGTATTATCATACCTTTGTTTGTACTATGGATAGAAGAGTAGTATCATACCTTTGTTTGTACTATGTATATAAGGGTAGTATCATACCTTTGTTTGTACTATGGATGGAAGAGTATTATCATACCTTTGTGTGTACTATGGATGGAAGAGTATTATCATACCTTTGTTTGTACTATGGATAGAAGAGTATTATCATACCTTTGTTTGTACTATGGATAGAAGAGTAGTATCATACCTTTGTTTGTACTATGGATAGAAGGGTATTATCATACCTTTGTTTGTACTATGGATAGAAGGGTAGTATCATACCTTTGTTTGTACTATGTATAGAAGGGTAGTATTATACCTTTGTTTGTACTATGGATAGAAGGGTAGTATCATACCTTTGTTTGTACTATGGATAGAAGGGTAGTAGCATGCCTTTGTTTGTACTATGGATAGAAGAGTAGTATCATACCTTTGTTTGTACTATGGATAGAAGAGTAGTATCATACCTTTGTTTGTACTATGTATAGAAGGGTAGTATCATACCTTTGTTTGTACTATGGATAGAAGGGTAGTATCATACCTTTGTTTGTACTATGGATAGAAGAGTATTATCATACCTTTGTTTGTACTATGGATAGAAGAGTAGTATCATACCTTTGTTTGTACTATGGATAGAAGAGTAGTAACATACCTTTGTTTGTACTATGTATAGAAGGGTAGTATCATACCTTTGTTTGTACTATGGATAGAAGGGTAGTATCATACCTTTGTTTGTACTATGGATGGAAGGGTATTATCATACCTTTGTTTGTACTATGTATAGAAGGGTAGTATCATACCTTTGTTTGTACTATGGATGGAAGAGTATTATCATACCTTTGTTTGAAGAGTATTATCATACCTTTGTTTGTACTATGGAGGAAGAGTAGTATCATACCTTTGTTTGTACTATGGATAGAAGGGTAGTATCATACCTTTGTTTGTACTATGGATAGAAGAGTATTATCATACCTTTGTTTGTACTATGGAGGAAGAGTAGTATCATACCTTTGTTTGTACTATGGATGGAAGAGTATTATCATACCTTTGTTTGTACTATGGAGGAAGAGTAGTATCATACCTTTGTTTGTACTATGGATAGAAGGGTAGTATCATACCTTTGTTTGTACTATGGATAGAAGAGTATTATCATACCTTTGTTTGTACTATGGATAGAAGAGTAGTATCATACCTTTGTTTGTACTATGGATAGAAGGGTAGTATCATACCTTTGTTTGTACTATGGATAGAAGAGTATTATCATACCTTTGTTTGTACTATGGATGTAAGAGTAGTATCATACCTTTGTTTGTACTATGGATAGAAGGGTAGTATCATACCTTTGTTTGTACTATGGATAGAAGGTATTATCATACCTTTGTTTGTACTATGGATGTAAGAGTAGTATCATACCTTTGTTTGTACTATGGATAGAAGGGTAGTATCATACCTTTATTTGTACTATGGATAGAAGGGTAGTACCATACCTTTGTTTGTACTATGGATAGAAGGGTAGTATCATACCTTTGTTTGTACTATGGATGCAAGAGTATTATCATACCTTTGTTTGTATTATGGAGGAAGAGTAGTATCATACCTTTGTTTGTACTATGGATAGAAGAGTATTATCATACATTTGTGTGTACTATGGATGGAAGAGTAGTATCATACCTTTGTTTGTACTATGGATGGAAGAGTATTATCATACCTTTGTTTGTACTATGGATAGAAGAGTATTATCATACATTTGTGTGTACTATGGATGGAAGAGTAGTATCATACCTTTGTTTGTACTATGGATAGAAGAGTAGTATCATACCTTTGTGTGTACTATGGATGGAAGAGTATTATCATACCTTTGTTTGTACTATGGATAGAAGGGTATTATCATACTTTTGTGTGTACTATGGATGGAAGAGTATTATCATACCTTTGTTTGTACTATGGATGGAAGAGTAGTATCATACCTTTGTTTGTACTATGGATGGAAGAGTAGTATCATACCTTTGTTTGTACTATGGATAGAAGAGTAGTATCATACCTTTGTTTGTACTATGGATGTACGGGTAGTATCATACCTTTGTTTGTACTATGGATAGATGAGTAGTATCATACCTTTGTTTGTACTATGGATGGAAGAGTATTATCATACATTTGTTTGTACTATGGATAGAAGGGTAGTATCATACCTTTGTTTGTACTATGGATAGAAGGGTAGTATCATACCTTTGTTTGTACTATGGATGGAAGAGTAGTATCATACCTTTGTTTGTACTATGGATAGAAGGGTAGTATCATACCTTTATTTGTACTATGGATAGAAGGGTAGTACCATACCTTTGTTTGTACGATGGATAGAAGAGTAGTACCATACCTTTGTTTGTACTATGGATAGAAGGGTAGTATCATACCTTTGTTTGTACTATGGATGTAAGAGTATTATCATACCTTTGTTTGTATTATGGAGGAAGAGTAGTATCATACCTTTGTTTGTACTATGGATAGAAGAGTATTATCATACATTTGTGTGTACTATGGATGGAAGAGTATTATCATACCATTGCTTGTACTATGGATGGAAGAGTAGTATCATACCTTTGTTTGTACTATGGATGTACGGGTAGTATCATACCTTTGTTTGTACTATGGATAGATGAGTAGTATCATACCTTTGTTTGTACTATGTATAGAAGGGTAGTATCATACCTTTGTGTGTACTATGGATGGAAGAGTAGTATCATACATTTGTTTGTACTATGGATAGAAGGGTAGCATCATACCTTTGTTTGTACTATGGATGGAAGAGTATTATCATACATGTGTGTGTACTATGGATGGAAGAGTATTATCATACCTTTGTTTGTACTATGGATAGAAGGGTAGTATCATACCTTTATTTGTACTATGGATAGAAGGGTAGTACCATACCTTTGTTTGTACTATGGATAGAAGGGTAGTATCATACCTTTGTTTGTACTATGGATGTAAGAGTATTATCATACCTTTGTTTGTATTATGGAGGAAGAGTAGTATCATACCTTTGTTTGTACTATGGATAGAAGAGTATTATCATACATTTGTGTGTACTATGGATGGAAGAGTATTATCATACCTTTGCTTGTACTATGGATGTACGGGTAGTATCATACCTTTGTTTGTACTATGGATAGATGAGTAGTATCATACCTTTGTTTGTACTATGGATGGAAGAGTATTATCATACATTTGTTTGTACTATGGATAGAAGGGTAGTATCATACCTTTGTTTGTACTATGGATAGAAGGGTAGTATCATACCTTTGTTTGTACTATGTATAGAAGGGTAGTATCATACCTTTGTTTGTACTATGGATAGAAGGGTAGCATCATACCTTTGTTTGTACTATGGATGGAAGAGTATTATCATACATGTGTGTGTACTATGGATGGAAGAGTATTATCATACCTTTGTGTGTACTATGGATGGAAGAGTATTATCATACCTTTGTTTGTACTATGGATGGAAGAGTATTATCATACCTTTGTGTGTACTATGGATGGAAGAGTATTATCATACCTTTGTGTGTACTATGAATGGAAGAGTATTATCATACCTTTGTGTGTACTATGGATGGAAGAGTAGTATCATACCTTTGTGTGTACTATGGATGGAAGAGTATTATCATACATTTGTTTGTACTATGGAGGAAGAGTAGTATCATACCTTTGTTTGTACTATGGAGGAAGAGTAGTATCATACCTTTGTTTGTACTATGGATGGAAGGGTAGTATCATACCTTTGTGTGTACTATGGATGGAAGTGTAGTATCATACCTTTGTTTGTACTATGGATAGAAGGGTAGTATCATACCTTTGTTTGTACTATGGATAGAAGGGTAGTATCATACCTTTGTTTGTACTATGGATGGAAGAGTATTATCATACCTTTGTGTGTACTATGAATGGAAGAGTATTATCATACCTTTGTGTGTACTATGGATGGAAGAGTATTATCATACATTTGTGTGTACTATGGATGGAAGAGTATTATCATACCTTTGTTTGTACTATGGATGGAAGAGTATTATCATACCTTTGTGTGTACTATGGATGGAAGAGTATTATCATACATTTGTTTGTACTATGGATAGAAGGGTAGTATCATACCTTTGTTTGTACTATGTATAGAAGGGTAGTATCATACCTTTGTTTGTACTATGGATAGAAGGGTAGTATCATACATTTGTTTGTACTATGGATAGAAGGGTAGTATCATACCTTTGCTTGTACTATGTGTTGCTTCCTGAATAGCTCCAGTGGTTTAATAAACTGTTCACTGGCTTTCTCAAGCTGCAAATATATAATACAAACATTACAACCTTCATACAACATCCACCATGGTTGTCTATATACAGTATAACTTCAACACAACATCCACCATGATTGTCTATATACAGTATAACTTCAACACAACAGCCACCATGGTTGTCTATATACAGCATAACTTCAACACAACATCCACCATGGTTGTCTATATACAGCATAACTTCAACACAACAGCCACCATGGTTGTCTATATACAGTATAACTTCAACACAACAGCCACCATGAGTGTCTATATACAGTATAGCTTCAACATAACAGCCACCATGGTTGTCTATATACAGCATAACTTCAACACAACATCCACCATGGTTGTCTATATACAGTATAACTTCAACACAACAGCCACCATGATTGTCTATATACAGCATAACTTCAACACAACAGCCACCATGGTTGTCTATATACAGTATAGCTTCAACATAACAGCCACCATGGTTGTCTATATACAGTATAACTTCAACATAACAGCCACCATGGTTGTCTATATACAGTATAGCTTCAACATAACAGCCACCATGGTTGTCTATATACAGTATAACTTCAACACAACAGCCACCATGAGTGTCTATATACAGTATAGCTTCAACATAACAGCCACCATGGTTGTCTATATACAGCATAACTTCAACATAACAGCCACCATGGTTGTCTATATACAGCATAACTTCAACATAACAGCCACCATGATTGTCTATATACAGTATAACTTCAACACAACATCCACCATGGTTGTCTATATACAGTATAACTTCAACATAACAGCCACCATGGTTGTCTATATACAGCATAACTTCAACACAACATCCACCATGGTTGTCTATATACAGCATAACTTCAACATAACAGCCACCATGGTTGTCTATATACAGTATAACTTCAACACAACATCCACCATGGTTGTCTATATACAGTATAACTTCAACACAACATCCACCATGATTGTCTATATACAGCATAACTTCAACATAACAGCCACCATGGTTGTCTATATACAGTATAACTTCAACATAACAGCCACCATGGTTGTCTATATACAGTATAACTTCAACATAACATCCACCATGATTGTCTATATACAGTATAACTTCAACACAACAGCCACCATGATTGTCTATATACAGCATAACTTCAACACAACAGCCACCATGGTTGTCTATATACAGTATAGCTTCAACATAACAGCCACCATGGTTGTCTATATACAGTATAACTTCAACATAACAGCCACCATGGTTGTCTATATACAGTATAGCTTCAACATAACAGCCACCATGGTTGTCTATATACAGTATAACTTCAACACAACAGCCACCATGAGTGTCTATATACAGTATAGCTTCAACATAACAGCCACCATGGTTGTCTATATACAGCATAACTTCAACATAACAGCCACCATGGTTGTCTATATACAGCATAACTTCAACACAACAGCCACCATGAGTGTCTATATACAGTATAGCTTCAACATAACAGCCACCATGGTTGTCTATATACAGTATAACTTCAACATAACAGCCACCATGGTTGTCTATATACAGCATAACTTCAACACAACATCCACCATGGTTGTCTATATACAGCATAACTTCAACATAACAGCCACCATGGTTGTCTATATACAGCATAACTTCAACACAACAGCCACCATGAGTGTCTATATACAGTATAGCTTCAACATAACAGCCACCATGGTTGTCTATATACAGTATAACTTCAACATAACAGCCACCATGGTTGTCTATATACAGCATAACTTCGGCACATCATCCACCATGGACACAATCCTGCAACAGTCACCTCTGAATGTTACACAAATACAATTATACTCACAATTTATTATTATATCATATGCCGGTTAGTCTCATTAATTGACAAACAGGTGCTACTGAAGTCAATTAGGAACGTCCAGGTAAAACAACTGACCTTCAATAACATATTGGCAAACTTCAGTAGAAACATTAACAAACTAACCTGCAGAACATGGACAACAAGCAATTATGTTTTGGCCTGAAGTTAATATTTGATGATAACAATCAGAATGTGGTTTTCGATAGCTGTTCATTTATTGATAAAAAAATATTTATCTGACAAAATTGGGTAAAACTACCGTATTCGTTTTAAATATAACACACAGTTATTTTCCTCCAAAAACATGTCCAAAAGTCTGCTGCGTCTTATACTTGAGTTTAGAACTTGATAATATTTTTTAAGGACTCTAAATAGACAAATGGTGCATAGCAACAAAGGGAAATAAATCATACATAGCATTTCTTTAAAACCTGTACGGCTCCGTATCTTTCCAGATTTTGTTGAGTCTAAACTCCTGCATAACTTTGTAAATCATTCGACTTACAAATAATATGTAATCTACAGTAGAAAAAAATACGAAATCATGAATAACTTTGAAAATAAAAGCCATCAAAAACAATTCTTTATCAAAAGACAACTATTGACTGTCACAATAAAAACCTTTAGCAAACAAACAATTACCGACTTTGATGTATCCATATGTTCCCCTAATCATGAGAACTTAAAACCCAGGCGAAATGATGACCCTAATCATGAGAACTTTGCCAAACATGCTTATTTAGTGGTCTTATATCCCAAAAGTTTGTAATGCTTATGAATCACGGTAATGTTCCATTGTTGTACATACATTCATTTCTTTCGGTAAGTTTCTTTGCCCTAAACTCAGGTGCGTTTTATATATAAAAAACAATTTTCTCTAAAATGTCACTGTTTTTTAGCTGTGTCTTATACTCGCTAGCGACCTAAATACAAAGGATTATAGTAAATGTACCTAACTTTTAAGTTTATTTCCAAGTACCGTATTTAGCTGTGTATAGTGCGCTACCGTGTATAGTGCGCACCCACGATCTGGCACGAAAATCGGCGGAAAAACTGAGTTCCTATGTATACTGCGCACGTGAAAAACGCAATTTTCCAAGTCAAAATTTAACATTTCTCAAAAATCGCTAAAAATTGTGCTCCGTGATTTTTACAACTTATATTAATCACTCGAGATATACCTCATCGCACTCGGGCACACCTGCTCAAATTTCTCGACACGTTCTCAAACATCTCAACACGTTCTCAAACATCTCAACACGTTCTCAAACATCTCAACACGTTCTCAAACATGTCAGCAGATGCTCAAACTTCTCAACACGTGAAGCCTACCTAATTAACTGGGACCCATTGTGAAAGGTTTGTCGAAATTAATTATCGCTACAATCAATTGAAATACTGCAGCCAAAAAAGTTTTTTTTTTATGCAATGCATTGTACATTGTACGGCGAAGTACGCGAAAAGTACGGGAAATATTACATACGATAAAACCACGTGATGTTATCAAATCGCCATTTTTTTATGCATTTACCTTTTCAATTAAATTCATCAAAGTTTGCCAAAATAAACGAAATATATGCTAATTTTGTGGTCTTATTCATTTGATTTATTTATATAGACTATCGGCAACTGGTTTCAATAGCTAGTTTATAACGATTGTCGAATGTAACAACTTATAGAATGACTGTGGGCCGTTCGGGTCGAATTTCAGTTTTTTCACGAAATTTTGGTCCGGAAAAAATGTCCTGATGTCTGTACTGGTGTATAATGCGCAGTAGATAAAATGGATGAGGATTTCAGTAAGAAATGTGCGCACTATACACAGCTAAATACGGTATAAGAAAGAAAGTTCATAAATCTGCCAAACAACATATTGGGACAGTCATAGTCCACTACCAGATTTTCATATGATATGTCACCATGAACCTACAATATTATTCCTTATGCTCTCAACCAGAGGTTTGGATCTGGATACCTTGAACTTTCAGCAATAGGACCTTGGTAATGCTTATCATACCCGCCGCATTATGGTGAACATTTGTGTGACATTATTTGAAAATCCATCATAGAGGTTGTGGATTTACTCCCGAAAAGACATTTTGAAAACTTTGACCAATAAGTACCGTAATCGTGTATGTATAAGACGCAATTTTTTCCCTCCAAAATAGTATCCAAAGTCTGGTGCGTCTTATATTCCAGTTTAGAACTAAATTCTAAATTGTTTCAAAGACTCAAAAACGGCAAATGGCATATTACAACAAAGGGAAATAAATGTTTCATACTAAAGTCCTGTAACGTGCCGTATTTGTTCCAGATTTCATTAAAGTCTATATATCTATATCCAGGGTTCACGCTAGAGAGCGATTCGGGCGAAGTGGTCGCTTTATTTTCCGCCACTTCGCCGACAATAGACATCAGGGCGACATCCATTTCGCCTTATTTCTGGAGGATATAATTGCTAATTAATGGTAATACGTTTTGTCATTTGACAGCCTGGAAATTCACGCCACCAGGCATATTTAGCTAATCTCCCCCCCCCCCCAGACATCCGGATACTTGCCGTAATCCAATCAACTTAATACCGTTAATACGCCTAGCCAATCAGCGACGCCAAAGCAAACATATTTACATCATTCCCAGCCAATTAACAAATAGCCGGATGATCTTTATCCAAATTATCGATGTTGTATGACACAGGATACCAATTTATAACAATCAGTGTTGAAATACAGGTATTGAGGTAAGTGCTAAAATTTAGTCATTGTCGAAAATATGTGTGATAATTGACTAATAAAAAATCAATTTGCTGAAAATTGGAATGTCCCAAAGCTATTTACGGAAAATTCCTTGGGTCAAGGTAATATTGAATGCCTACATGTATGCAGCATATATAAACTTGATAGACAGTGTAGATTCATACAGATGGCTCTGTAGTCCAGTGGTAACATGCTGGTCTGGTAATCCAGGGAGCGCGGGTTCGATCCACCGTCTGACCCTAATAAAATTAACAGTCTTTCAGATGGGACGTTAAACCGAGGTCTCGTGTCGGTGCTTTACACTGTGCACGTAAAAGAACCAGAGGAGACTATCTATCTTCCTTTTATGTCGAACCACTCGCGGGGACGTAGACATGTTGCGCATCAAAAACCGCAAAGAAGTTAAAAGTATGAGTAGTTAAAAGCATAATTTAAGAAAGTAATGAAAATAAGTTGTGGTAAAAGTTTAAAAGCAGCTGCGCAGAACAACTAGGGACTGGCATGATCAATATGGCAAACTGCCGTATTGATTTGCTCTATGGTAGGGAGATAGACAATGTCAGGAGGGAGATGGTTCCAATGGTGGATTGTTCTTGGAAAAAAGGAAAACTTGTCCAATGGCGAGCAGGACGGGAGAGGGGAACTAGGTAATATTCAATGGGAATAGCAACAAGATCATTATGAATTTTATACATAAAGGGATAACCTTACAATACGTCGTTGATCTAGTCTGCGTAGATTTAGGTTATGTATCGTGTGGAAAATCATTCAAATTTAAAAATGTTATTTAATTTATGATACAAAAATACAAAAACCTAGATAGAAAATAAGATTATTAAAAAATATTAAAATCAACAAAAGCAACTTTTATTGAAGGAATTTTAATGATGGGTTAACATGTATCAAGTTTTGCAAACAACCAATTACCGACTGCTGTTTGGCGTATGTGCCGCTAATTATCATTGTTAATGTGTTGAGATTGACAAGTTTGACTAGGTGTTGACAGGATGAAGTTATGTCACTTTAAATACTAGAACTTGTTCGAGATTTACTCACTCACTGAAACATGTCAAACACACTATTATACTTAATGTATAAATGAAGTCATGAGCAGATGATTATACATGTACCCGGCAAATAAGACGTTAGCCGCCTACGACGAAGCACATGGGTACACAGAACTGTGAGAGAGAATATGTCATATTAACGATTTAGTGATCATACACCAGAGTCATTATCATGACTAGTAACGCTTACAAATCACATTCAGTTTATTATTAGTTTTCGCGACATTTGGTCCTTTTCTTCAGGTCAGACACCACCGCTATTGCAATTTCCATAGGCCACCATTATAACACACAGTGCCATTAAATACTTCAGTGCGACCTATACATACACGATTACGGTACACATGTACATGTAAGACCTTGACCTTTGAGCAATGGACCTGGGCCTAGCCTGCAACACATTCTGAATCTCTAATTATGTTGAACATTTGTGCGAAGCTATTTCATAATCCCACAATATATTACAATACTATGACCAGGACAATAAAAGTCAGGTGGAGGAAACACATACACGGTAGGGGATTAATGATGTTAAAAAAGTCAGGTGGAGGAAACACATACACGGTAGGGGATTAATGATGTTAAAAAAGTCAGGTGGAGGAAACACATACACGGTAGGGGATTAATGATGTTAAAAAAGTCAGGTGGAGGAAACACATACACGGTAGGGGATTAATGATGTTAAAAAAGAAAGCTAAGAAAGTCAGCAAGATAGTATAAAAGATGTATTCAATTATTTTCTTATTTTGCAATGTACAGTATAAATTATATACCGCATTCTGGTCCTCATTACCAAGGATAAGGCATGCACACACTATATTAATAATAATCATTAACATAGGAATACATGCTCCAAGCTTCGCAAACTGCAGGAATAAGTTATTTCATTCAAGAGAATTTTCAAATAATCTCGAAATAAAAAATTCTTGCAACTTAATTTCAGATGTACATAATTGGTTACCAGGGCTTCTAAAAATGCCGGTCTCCCAGTCCAGGACCGAATTGGAAACTGGCGGACTGGTTGTAGCAACTAGTCATAAAAATCGGTCAATAAATAGTTGAAAACCCCAAGAAATCAGTCAAATACACATTCTATACATGTATATAATCTCTCAATAAGGTGTAGACATTTGTTCACACATGTTTTCGGTCTAAGATCGATATGCGACCTGCTTGACTGATCCATGTTGTTATAAATGTTATTGTTGATAATCCCAAAGCCCGAGCACATAATCCGAGACATGATGTTTACCCGAGGCACTAAATTGTCAATAAATTTCAAACCGTGATTTATATAATGGAAGTAACTGCTACGGAGCTTCTTCAAATTACAACAGGTGCATGTCTAACAATAGATATGGATTTTTTTTTATAGAAAATTGATATTGCTTCAGAGCAGGGTTCATTCTAGATCAGAATTTTTGGGAGAAGTGAGAAAACGCATGATCGCTTCCTTAAATGGTGTTCTTTAATATACTTCTGCAAAATAGGGTTAAAATGCACAGTACAACCATTAATTACAACATTTGAATAGAAGGAGTGCTTTATAATGGGCCAGTGTATCTTACTAGACAAAATTTTGTTTGAAAATCGTAAAAACCAAAAAATAATTTTTTTTTTTTTTTTAAAGGAGAAGTGCCCCAGAGGGCGAAGTCAGGGTCCCTAGGGCGACAATTTCGCCCACATCGCCCTCTAAACTGATCCCTGCTTCAGAGTGCGCACTTCCTTGATCTAGTGATGCCATAGGCAGCCGATTGCATAGATACACACATGCAGTTCTGAACACAGTGAGTCATTCATTAAAATCAAAATCACTGCTGTACGCGGCCAGGAGTACTATGCCGTAAGATGAGGCGAGGGTCGAGTTGACCAAGCACCTGAAATGTCATGTATATGTCAGAGCTGCATGCGTATGCCTATCAATGGAACAATACTGCAGGAATTCAACCCTCAACTGATATATCGCAAATGGCGGGAACTTGATCAGGAAGAAAACAAAGTGGGTTTACATACGAATTTATGAGCTGGGAGAATGGGTCGCAAAAATAATAGAATGACATGGGGGGGTCCTGACTGTCGATTTCGGACTGGACAGATTTGGTTTTGAAAATTTTAGAAGCCCTGTTGGTTACATAGTAATGCGGAAGATGGACCAGTTTAACACTGATATTATGAAGTACAGTAACAAAAACCTCTATGCGACCACCCTGATTTCGAGACCACCCCGCTATTGCGAACGATTTTTTTCAGAACAGAATATTTCACTATATATGTCAATGGTCGTTGACCCCGATAACCAGACCACCCCGTTATTCCGTAATACAACCAGTTAATTCAGACAAATGCCATTAATCCCCCTAATACGACCGCGGGCAATTTTCTCACTTTCATTGATATAATAAAATATTTTTAATTATGTCCCAGTTTTACAACAATGAAGCGACCACTTTATGGTATCAGTCACGGTTAACTCTTTCAACACCAAGTAACTGACATGGACTGGTCCATGATATTCTTAGACCAATAAATGAATAAAATAATTACATTCAGACTAGTTCATTTATCAAGATGGGTAATTTTGTCTAAAATTAGTAATACTACTTGCAAAAAGTGCAGATCCTGATGAGACGGCTCGTCACGAGCCGGCTCATCATGAGCCGGCTCATCTGGATCTACACTTTTTTGTAAGCCAATTTAGAGGTCTGTGGTGTTGAAAGGGTTAAGTGAGATAAACACAGAAGTGTTGATTGTAAATGATTGGTTTTGATTGCTTTTAATCTTTTAATCTATATTGTCTGGAGTACAAACTGTTGCTAAAGTCCAAGATGAGATCAAGAAACAATGGTGAAAGTGAAGTGTTTAAATAAGCAGTCAACCTGTGAACATTTTATTAAATACTGAATGATTGATGATGATATGTACTTTTCAAGGAAACTACTGTGCTGGTATACATCACAATATAATTAATGAAAACAAGAAAATAAATTTTGAAAATAAATGGATTAACTCATTTACATTGTACTTTATTTTATTATTAATTAATTAATTGTGATATACAGTTGTATATGAATGGATTTCAGAAGTACAATCCTAAACCATAGAAACAACCAACTCTTCTGTAATTAATATAGAAAAACTAAGAAAAAAACCCAAGAAATTATCATGTGTGAAAGTACATTGTACATGTAGTAAAATTATCATAATTTGGTCTTCTTGACCAAACTCGATAAAGAGACCACCCCGCTAATAAGACCACTTTTTGGAAGTCCCATAGGTGGTCCTATTATAGGAGTTTTACTGTACATTTATACATGTACTGTACATACTTCCTCATACCTTCTATAAATTCAAATAAATACATATTATAAATCCAGCAAATTTGGTATCAATATGATTGTACATATATTGTGTACATTTTAAATATGATGCATATTTCTAGAAATAATCAGTTGGAATGTTTAATAAGTTTGGTACATTTGTAATACTCTACTTCTGCATTTTTTATCAAGTTCTGCCATCTGTAGTCATTACTTATTTAACCCTTTCAACCCCACAGGCCTCTAAATAGGCTTATGAAAAGTGTAGATCCAGATGAGCCGGCTCGTAACGAGCCGTCTCATCAGGATCTGCACTTTTTTGCCAGTAATAATTATTACTATTTTTAGATAAAATTACCCATTTTGATAAATGAACTGGTCCAATGGTAGTGCTGCGCGGTATTATCGGTATACCGATATATTATATTTCATAAAAATATATAATAAACCGATACGATTTTCAAACGCCGATATATAATAAAAGACCCGTAGAAATTAGAATGATATTAGTAGCCGAGTATTAAACTAATATATTGACGTAATTCGATTACCGGTTCCCGCATTTATCTCAATTATCTGCCAACACACTGTATAGCCGAGTACCACAGTACCGGTACTCTGTGATATTGGTACTGTTAACGTTAAGCTGGGAACCACGGCCGAGGAAACAATAATGGCAGACGATTTTGAGATCGTGAAAAATAAGCGAGGAAAAGCATCAGTATGGGACAATTTCAGGCTAAATAAACTCAAATTGGATGGGGAAATATTGGACAATGTAGCCGTGTGCCGTACATGCAAATATCTCCTGGTGGCACGTCTGGCGAAAAGGCTATTGTGCATTCCTGCAACCAGCGTGCCATCAGAGAGTGTCTTCTCAACGGCGGGATACATTGTAACACAACAAAGGGCCTCGCTCAAAGAAAAGCATGTTCATTGTTTAATATTCTTAAAAAAGAACATGGCATAACTAACTATTAGCTGTAGTAACTAGTAAACCTAGCAGACATGTCATGACTTCAAACTGATCAGATTGTATCAGGCTAAAAATTTAAAGATGTTCATTAAATGTTTAAAGATGTTCATTAAAAGTTTACAATATTTAGAGAATTATGTCATTGTACGATCCATCCTCCTTTAAGGCATAGGTAGCAATATTTTGTTCATGAGTTTGAGCCCCTCGATGACCACCATTATATAGCATGCATTGGCACAGAAATGGAATAATACATTATGATACGTATTGCAATACATTCTCCTGTATCGCAATATATCGCGATACGCTTTTCCTGGGCGATACCCAGCACTACATTGGATAATTTTCTTATTAATTTATTGGTCTGAAAATATCACGCACCAGTCCATGTCAGTTACTTGGGGTTGAATGGGTTAAATCACTTATTGTCTGCTTTTTGAAATAATCACCAACTGATAACATAATTATATTGCCATGTGACAGTCATTTCCCTACCATAATGCTCTGTTAGGATTAATACAATATGTGTTGTGTGTGTGTTTTACGTTTATTTATCGTCGCTACCGGTTGCCCATATGAGCGACGCCTCCTGAAGAGATTAGTCATTTTAGATTTTGGAGGATAGTGCATGATAGAGACCCATTCCAGAGTCTCCTCTGGTTCTTTTACGTGCACAGTGTAAAGCACCGACACAAGACCTCGGTTTAACGTCCCATCTGAAAGACTGTTAATTTTTACTATGGTCAGACAGGGGATCGAACCTGTGATCCCTGGATTACCATGTGTTGTCACCAATGACTTCCAATTTCAAATGTAATCAGATTGTCTATTGTTTTGTTAATAATGAAATTGACACATATGGCTCACATTTATATAACATAATTGACACATATATGACTCACATTTATCTAACATAATTGACACATATATGGCTCACATTTATCTAACATAATTGACACATATATGGCTCACATTTATCTAACATAATTGACACATATATGGCTCACATTTATCTAACATAATTGACACATATATGGCTCACATTTATCTAACATAATTGACACATATATGGCTCACATTTATCTAACATAATTGACACATATATGGCTCACATTTATCTAACATAATTGACACATATATGGCTCACATTTATCTAACATAATTGACACATATATGGCTCACATTTATCTAATATAATTGACACATATATGACTCACATTTATCTAAC
The DNA here is from genome assembly GCA_014843695.1 of Archivesica marissinica. Classification (NCBI taxonomy): domain Eukaryota; kingdom Metazoa; phylum Mollusca; class Bivalvia; order Venerida; family Vesicomyidae; genus Archivesica; species Archivesica marissinica. The sequence goes on from CM026391.1 coordinate 48,993,812, forward strand.
ATAATTGACACATATATGGCTCACATTTATCTAACATAATTGACACATATATGGCTCACATTTATCTAACATAATTGACACATATATGGCTCACATTTATCTAACATAATTGACACATATATGGCTCACATTTATCTAATATAATTGACACATATATGGCTCACATTTATCTAACATAATTGACACATATGGCTCACATTTATCTAACATAATTGACACATATATGGCTCACATTTATCTAACATAATTGACACATATATGGCTCACATTTATCTAATATAATTGACACATATATGACTCACATTTATCTAACATAATTGACACATATATGGCTCACATTTATCTAACATAATTGACACATATATGGCTCACATTTATCTAACATAATTGACACATATATGGCTCACATTTATCTAACATAATTGACACATATATGGCTCACATTTATCTAACATAATTGACACATATATGGCTCACATTTATCTAACATAATTGACACATATATGGCTCACATTTATCTAACATAATTGACACATATATGGCTCACATTTATCTAACATAATTGACACATATATGGCTCACATTTATCTAACATAATTGACACATATATGGCTCACATTTATCTAACATAATTGACACATATATGGCTCACATTTATCTAACATAATTGACACATATATGGCTCACATTTATCTAACATAATTGACACATATATGGCTCACATTTATCTAACATAATTGACACATATATGGCTCACATTTATCTAATATAATTGACACATATATGACTCACATTTATCTAACATAATTGACACATATATGGCTCACATTTATCTAACATAATTGACACATATATGGCTCACATTTATCTAACATAATTGACACATATATGGCTCACATTTATCTAACATAATTGACACATATATGGCTCACATTTATCTAATATAATTGACACATATATGGCTCACATTTATCTAACATAATTGACACATATGGCTCACATTTATCTAACATAATTGACACATATATGGCTCACATTTATCTAACATAATTGACACATATATGGCTCACATTTATCTAATATAATTGACACATATATGACTCACATTTATCTAACATAATTGACACATATATGGCTCACATTTATCTAACATAATTGACACATATATGGCTCACATTTATCTAACATAATTGACACATATATGGCTCACATTTATCTAACATAATTGACACATATATGGCTCACATTTATCTAACATAATTGACACATATATGGCTCACATTTATCTAATATAATTGACACATATATGGCTCACATTTATCTAACATAATTGACACATATGGCTCACATTTATCTAACATAATTGACACATATATGGCTCACATTTATCTAATATAATTGACACATATATGACTCACATTTATCTAACATAATTGACACATATATGGCTCACATTTATCTAACATAATTGACACATATATGGCTCACAATTATCTAACATAATTGACACATATATGGCTCACATTTATATAACATAATTGACACATATATGGCTCACATTTATCTAATATAATTGACACATATATGACTCACATTTATCTAACATAATTGACACATATATGGCTCACATTTATCTAACATAATTGACACATATATGGCTCACATTTATCTAACATAATTGACACATATATGGCTCACATTTATCTAACATAATTGACACATATATGGCTCACATTTATCTAATATAATTGACACATATATGGCTCACATTTATCTAACATAATTGACACATATGGCTCACATTTATCTAACATAATTGACACATATATGGCTCACATTTATCTAATATAATTGACACATATATGACTCACATTTATCTAACATAATTGACACATATATGGCTCACATTTATCTAACATAATTGACACATATATGGCTCACAATTATCTAACATAATTGACATATATATGGCTCACATTTATCTAACATAATTGACACATATATGGCTCACATTTATATAACATAATTGACACATATATGGCTCACATTTATCTAACATAATTGACACATATATGACTCACATTTATCTAACATAATTGACACATATATGGCTCACATTTATCTAACATAATTGACACATATATGACTCACATTTATCTAACATAATTGACATATATATGGCTCACATTTATCTAACATAATTGACACATATATGGCTCACATTTATCTAATATAATTGACACATATATGGCTCACATTTATCTAACATTTTTTCTTATTGCTTAAGGTGTTAACAATTACCAAGAAAGGTATATATAGCCTAGAATTTACTTTAAAACGTTACGTAATTCTTTATGAAACCATGGCTCACCATACGCGGCAAACTGGGAGTAAAACTGTTCATAATACTGACATTGGTTGCCAATTTCATATTTTCTCTTTGTTTATGGCTTTAATCATCAGTACAGTATTAACTGGCTTATTTGTTCATTCTGATAGTAGTGAATAATAGCCTATTGATTTATGGTATTTGTATTTTCTAAAATTGATATTCATCTTATATCAAACATATTGGTAATAAGCATATGTTAAACTACAACAATCTGATGTTGCTGTTGCTGATGTAGTAGCATTGTGTAAAGGCATTTACATCGGCGTCGGTGATTGGTTGCTGCTGATGTAGTAGCATTGTGTAAAGGCATTTACATCGGCGTCGGTGATTGGTTGCTGCTGATGTAGTAGCATTGTGTAAAGGCATTTACATCGGCGTCGGTGATTGGTTGCTGCTGATGTAGTAGCATTATGTAAATGATTTTTACATCGGCGTCGTTGATTGGCTGCTGCTGATGTAGTAGCATTATGTAACGGATTTTACATCGGCGTCGTTGATTGGCTGCTACTGATGTAGTAGCATTATGTAAATGATTTTACAACGGCGTCGTTGATTGGCTGCTGCTGATGTAGTAGCATTATGTAACGGATTTTACATCGGCATCGATGATTGGCTGCTGCTGATGTAGTAGCATTATGTAACGGATTTTACATCGGCATCGATGATTGGCTGCTGCTGATGTAGTAGCATTATGTAAATGATTTTACAACGGCGTCGTTGATTGGCTTCTGCATTATGTAACGGATTTACATCGGCATCGATGATTGGCTGCTTCTGATGTAGTAGCATTATGTAAAGATTATTGGCTATGCACGATGCAATTTTTGATAGCGGTAATTTTAAGGAAAATTTTGTGATGTCTCGAGTTGTGGAAGCTTGGTTTGTCAGCTGGGACTATGTACCGAGGCACTTGACATGGCAAACAAACTAGGTATGGTGATTTAACAATCTTCAGAAATAAGGCAAAGTCAGATAGTACTTTGATGTCTATGACATCTCCGCCTGAATCACCCTGTAGCTAATGTAGTCGTGATAGCGCGTGAGCTTCAGATGTGAAAGATTCTCAGCTGTAGCAGCTACAATTGTGCCTCTTAGGCAAGACACTAAATTCCACATTTCCTCCTCTCTCCCTCATTGCGATGGATTCCATCAGGAATGAGGTATCGGGAACGATTTAACCCTTTCAACCCCAAGTAACTGACATGGACTGGTGCATGCTATTTTTAGACCAATAAATTAATAAGAAAATTACATTTGGACCAGTTCATTTATCAAAATGGGTAATTTTATCTAAAAATAGTAATAATTATTACTGGCAAAAAAGTGCAGATCCTGATGAGACGGCTCGTTACGAGCCGGCTCATCTGGATCTACACTTTTCATAAGCCTATTTAGAGGCCTGTGGGGTTGAAAGGGTTAACTAATGTTGTAAAAACATTTTGTTTCGAAATTGAGCTCAAATAAATTTGCATAAACTAAACTAAAGACAAAAGCCTGTACCATATTGCATGGATCGCTTAAGGCTCTTTCTTTACTCTATACTCACCATTCTTTCTCTCTCGTCTTCTATTCTGCTCATCAGCGCTCCAAACTCTTTTAATGCCCCAGCTGAAAGAGATAATATGACAATATATAGTGCTTACATCAATAGAGTTTTACTGTTCGAGTTATTGTTAACCTGTACTTATGCTTACTAACAAGTATAAATATAATATAAACCTCTAAAATGTACCACAGATTGCATGTAAAATGTTCATTTGTATAACACGGTCTGCTGTGTGACAAATCTGAGGGCAAAGTACCAGCTGATGCACAAAAACAACTATAGAAAACTGTAGCTAGTAACAAATTTATCATTGCATAACATGCTATTATGTTTAACATTCACATACATTTTGGTACAAACACTGCGGGGGAACGGTGTTCTGATACGCATGTGGAAATAGCACAATTCTAATTCCACAAGCAAAATTGCTCAAGACCTGATAAAATATGCACCATGAATATCACTTGCCAGTACAAAAATATAATGAAAATCTCAAGTATCAATTAGATAAATTTTACTTTTCGATGACTGCTCTGGCAACATGGCATTATATTGACGAACTCAGCAATAATTACTCAAACCTGTAACACATGCTCATTCTTTTCAAGACATGGAAAAGCTTATCAACACATAAAATTTTACAAACGTTAACAGGAAGTTGCTGTTTTACCCCAACAAATCAGGAACAAAAAATAGGGAAAATAAGTTCATAAAATTGACATTGCAGGTATAAACCAGAAATTCGCACCCGGGCTTATATAATATTTGTTATTTTGTTCCTATTTGATCCGGAAGCAGCCAGTGTGGTACTCATCTTGCCGAACGATGGCGCATTCAAAGCTTATTAGACATAATATCTTGAGCTGTACAATACGAAATACCAAATTGTCCCGCAACATTTTCAATAGTTACTCTTCTATCTTCAAGAACGCATTCCTGAATTTCAGTCACTTTTGTTTCATATGCATATCCTCTTAGATTGTTTCTCTACCATTCTTAAAGCGATTCACCCACTTTGACATAGCACCATTCGATAAACAAGAGTCCTCCAAAAACGTGATCGATGAAAGATTTTCCGAGTAATGTATAAAACACGTATACAACACTGTGCGACGCCATTTTACAACGAACGCACTTAATGTGATGTTAGAATATTGATATGATGTCATTAACTGTGACGTCATCAATGTCGGCGCATGCTGCATTAATTGGAGAATGGTTAATCTTTGAACATACAAAATTTCATTACGCTATGTGTAAGTGTTATGAAATAGTGAAATTAGTTCACGAAATTATTGATGGGCCCTTGTACATAGCAAATGACGGTCAGTTGAATCCAGACAGGATAGAGGGTGGGTTAAATCCTGGAAGCGAAACACCAACCAAAACAGCATGGATCTGGAAGCGAAACACCAACCAAAACAGCAAGGATCTGGAAGTGAAACACCAACCAAAACAGCAAGAATCTGGAAGTGAAACACCAACCAAAACAGCAAGGATCTGGAAGCGAAACACCAACCAAATCAGCAAGAATCTGGAAGTGAAACACCAACCAAAACAGCAAGGATCTGGAAGTGAAACACCAACCAAAACAGCAAAGATCTGGAAGCGAAACACCAACCAAAACAGCAAGGATCTGGAAGCGAAACACCAACCAAAACAGCAAGGATCTGGAAGCGAAACACCAACCAAAACAGCAAGGATCTGGAAGCGAAATACCAACCAACACAGCAAGGATCTGGAAGCGAAACACCAACCAAAACAGCAAGGATCTGGAAGCGAAACACCAACCAAATCAGCAAGGATCTGGAAGCGAAACACCAACCAAACAGCAAGGATCTGGAAGCGAAACACCAACCAAAACAGCAAGGATCTGGAAGCGAAACACCAACCAAAACAGCAAGGATCTGGAAGCGAAACACCAACCAAAACAGCAAGGATCTGGAAGCGAAACATCAATCAAAACAGCAAGGATCTGGAAGTGACACCAACCAAACAGCAAGGATCTGGACGCGAAATATTAACCAAAACAGCAAGGAAGATTTGAAGTTATACTCCCTATAAGTCAATTCTCAGCAAACCGTAGCAACGTATGCCAGCAAGTTACTACCAATCGCTAGTCTGCATCAAAATAACCATATGGATATAAAAGTAAAGTAATGTGTTAGTTTATTATAGTGTCACCCCTATTGAAATGTGCCAGCCTTTATTGACTTATGAGACACCTTTTTTTTAAAAGAACACAAGTATATACAATATATCTATCTATAAATGTACATGTATATAATTATTATCATAACGGTTTTGGCAGAGAGCTGCTCTATCAAACTAAATTCATTTCCTGAACAGAATGTGTGATAGGTCAAATGTGCCAGGCAATGCGAGTATATTGATTGATAATGACCCAATAGCAGTTATCAAGCCATTATATCCACTATATAGGAACAAACAGCATATTTCATAAATAATATAGACCTAAGCTACACTGTCTAGTGTAAAGCACTCCTTCTATTTAAATGTTGGGACTTTAAACTGAGGTCTGGTGTCGGTGCTGTATGCCATGCACGTAAAAGAACAAGAGGAGACTCTGGAATGGGTCTCTGTCTGTATCATTGCACTATCCTCCGAAAATCTAAAATGACTAATCTCTTCAGGAGGCTTTGCTCATATGGACAACCTGTAGTGACAATAAATAAACGTAAAACACACAATGGTCATATTGAGTATTTTGTTGAAATTTATTAAATAATACCTTCTAAGGGCACATTCACGATGTTTCTCACTTCTCCAAAAGTTCTGACCTAGACATGGCTTAACAAATCCAATTGCCCGATACTAGGGGTAAGTCTAAAACCATGTTCGGGCAAATGATTATCAACCAGAATTTAGTCCCCAACATGTCGAATTTCCCCATTTTTGTTGGTAACACCACCCCCAATAAAAAATCCAGCAAAATAGGTCAACTTAAAAGAAACCTTAACCCATAACCTGTCAATCACAACACAAGTCGGTTTACAGACAGATCTGTAGCCCAGTGGTAACACGCTGGACTGGTAATCCAGGGATCGCACGTTCGATCCCCTGTCTGACCCTAATAAAATTAACAGTCTTTCAGATGGGACGTTAAACCGAGGTCTCGTGTCCGTGCTTTACACAGTGCACGTAAAAGAACCAGAGGAGACTCTGGAATGGGTATCTCTCTGTATCATTGCACTATCCTCCAAATAACTAAAATGACTAATCTCTTCAGGAGGTGTCGCTTATATGGGCAACCGGTAGCGACGATAAATAAACGTAAAACACACACACAAAAGTCGGTTTTGCAAATAGCATAGAGCCAGCCCAAATGTCACAGAACATGCAGTCTGACAAGGCTCTATGCTGTTTGCTGTTCGGATAGTGGAGCTGAAACACTTGTCTGAATAGCAAACAACACAGATCCTGATGAGACTTACGCCGCAGTTGATCTGGATCTATGTTTGCACATTCGGTCCAATTTATTCGTCAGGTTATGGGTTAGTTGTCGTAAAGCAGTAGTAGTGTGTTCGTTTCAGACGTTAGAGGCCCGTACTGTAATTTTAACGATTGTGCCATTATGCAAAGCACTTAAAATCCACATTGCCTCTTTTCACTCCCACATGGCAATGGATTCCATCAGGAATGAGGTCTTAAGAGCGATTAAACTAATGTTGTAACAACTTATTTCCAGGGGTGTGGAAATCCTATGCCCAACTCTTCCGACCCATACAATTTGTCGAACGGACAGGTGGAATTGTGCATTTTAGTTGTCGACAGACAAGTACCGGTAGATAATTATTAAAAACCAACAAGTTGTTAAAAAAAAAAATTATATCAAAGAAACTACTCTGAGAAAACATAAATTCATTGTATGCATGCTTACTGCATGAATAAATTAAAACAAATTAGTTAGCAGCAATTGACCTTTCTGCCGATTTTGATTGACAGCTGGTGTTAGCCAATCGCATCGCACCATTCGCGCACACCCCCGGCAACGGCTTATCGCCGCCATCTTGTTAGACAAACAATGCATATTAGACAAACTAGTAACAAGTAGACACATTTGAAAAGGCGTGAATTTGATCGAAAATACGGGTTTAAAATTGTTTTAATGATGTTGAAAATGTGTAGCTTTGGTGTGTGGGTTAGTTATAGTACAAAATTAGTCGATATCCTGGTGATCGACGTTAAATTCAACCCATTTCAAAATCCTTGGACAAATCTAAGTGTGTATATGAACCACAAAATACCAGACAGCTGCTTTAAAAACAATGCATCTATAAAAACACCGACTGACCCCATATAGTCATTCTTTTCTAGCAAACACAGCAATCAAATTTAAGCGTGTCACACTGTTTATTGGGAGTAATCAACAACTTATCGACTACCGGTACATCACAGAGACCGCCGACTTTATAATATCCCGATAGGGGCCTACTGCTATTATCAAGATCAAAGTATTGCACATCGGAATTTAGCACTGATTGTGCTAATTGGTCAATTATAAAATGTGTGCACATAATTATAGCATTGATTACTACACCGAGTCATTGTTTTATCATTCTGTCAGACAAACGAGTTATTTAGTAAAGTCTTAATCAAATCTGATAACGAGTGATCGTGATCTGAAATTATGTTTTGAAAAATAATTACAAATTAATTAATGCTGTCTGTCATTGACAATGGTGAAAAGATGTAGTTACGGTCTGTGTGACAGTGATAGTAGATATCCAGATCGATTGATATGTGACGTTAAATTCGTGCCATTTCCAAAACCTAAGACAAATCTTGAAACATGTCTAAGGTGAATTAAGTTGTGTGGACGACCAAACGACCAGCTGAATACATCCAAAATTAATGCAAACAGATATATTTGCACAAAAGTAAGTTGAAATTAATTTATTTATGCATAATAAAATATTTCGAAAAAATATATTCTGCATTTATAGATTTACTGTTCACAAGAGATATGTGAGTATAATGGTGATTAAAATTATACATGTGGTTCATACATATTGTCGTGGATGGTGGACTAGGGATCAGATAGTAGTAATAGTACCCATGCATGTGCAGAGCTGTGGGATTCCCATATTAGCTCAGTGAACGTACTGGTGTTCAGTTTTTGGGCCTAATGTTCGAGTCTTCTACGAGGCATAGTGTCGAGCCTCTCAAGACGGTGGCATATTTCATTTCTTTTGATGTCAAAGTTGACATGATATGGTTGTTCACTCTTCCGTTGACTGCGAAAGCATTTTCCACGATCACTTAACACCACCTCATCCATTAAATATATCTGTACTTTAGAGAAATAACCTTCACTGAAGAACTTAAACCATTGCTGTCTTGCTTTCAACGAGATGTTCTTATCTGGGTGAAATAAAACCGAGAAATTCGACGGAATTTTATCTAGATTAACTCGATGCAGGACTGCGTTAGACGCCATTTTGTTAGATAGCTTGTCTTGCGTGGTTACAGCAAGCACCGGTAACTATGGAGGGCATGCCTAAGTAGCGTTTGCAGAAAGGTCAATTGGAAATATAAACATTCCACCATGATAGTTACTAGTATGTATAAAACATTTACCAAACCAGCTATTTCAGCGGACAGTGTTCTATCCGATGGCAACTCATCAAAGTTTTATTTTACGGACGTTTTACAAATTACTTGACTCAGTGTAGCGACTGATCGTTTTTAATCAACTAAACAAACTTCAAGTAACAAAAATCTTAATAGCAAAAGAACATTAAAGTCTGATAGACCAGACAAAGAATACGACAAAAACAACGAAAACGTGGGTGTTTTCATTCCTGGATTACGGAGTTACCGTGGATGCAATCGGACGATCCTGATCAAGTTAAATGTCGCATATGCACACAGTACTTGTAATTGGCAGACAAAACAGCCTGTTTATATGTCGGCAAGAAAGTTGAAAGACGAATCAAAGGGCAAATCGACTTTGGTAGTTTGGTCTTAATTTTGGTGACAAGTAGAATTCAAGTCAATATTGGGACATTTCCACATCCCTGGTGTTGCAATCTAGCTAAAACAAATTTGCATTAACTAAACTAAACCTTTAAATTTAAAGCAACACAACAATGTATATCGAACTAAAGGATGGTTTTTGTAAAAAGTCCCAGATATTAAATTATTCCAATAAAAAAATTACTATAGCATCGTCATATTCATTATCAGCTATCTTAGATGTTTATTCTGGTTGCTGATAGAGAACAATGTGGTCCAAATGTATATTCGTTTTTACGCTCCATGTTGTTCGCTATTCGGATAGTGGAGATAGAACACATGTCTGATTAGCAAACAACATAGATCCTGATCTGGATCTATGTTGTTTGCACATTTCTTCCAATTTATTCAGCATTTTAAGGGCTAAGCAGCTTCTTCTCGTGAATATTGCCAATGCTTGTCTGTAATATCCTTATAACGGCCTCTATCGATGTCCCTGTATAGTTCACCTGACTCCATTGTTTACCATTTTAACAACTTTGAAAGAGTATTGTACATCGCTGTTTCCTACCAAACATTACCACAATCCGACGAATGGTTCATGAGAAGATGTTTTAAGAATGTATTATTTTTAGATAGCGGCCATCTTTTATTCGCGATAATTTCCATTTTAACAAATCTGAAAAGGCTACACTCATGGACTATAACTGTGAAATCTGGTTACCATTGGCCAAACGGTTTGGGTAAATAAGAATTTTGAAATCTAATAAAAGAACGATAATTTGACCTTTCAGCAGACTTATAACAATTGCATCAGAGCAATCGCCTCGGCGATACCTTAGATTTGATATATGACATATATTGGCTCAAATATAATAAGTTACCACTACTTAATCTCCCACGCCCATTTTTATCACGGGGGTAACCATTTGAACAACCTCAAAAGATCATTGTACATCGATCATACCAAGATTCATCAAAATCCGGCTGGCAGTTTGTGAGAACAATTTATTTTTAGAATTTGTGCTAATTTTAGACGGTGGCCATCTTGGATTTCATGAGAACTTTGGAAAGGCTTCACCTAAGTGTCATACAAGTAGAGATTCTTGAACATTGGCTGATCAGTTTGTGAGAATAAGACGTTTGAAATCTCTCATAAACGGTTGACATTTTTTGACGGCCATTTTTATGAAAATTGCATCAGAGCGATCGCTTCACCTCGTTGAACAACTTTGAAAGACCATCGATCATTCCTACCAAGATTTGTCAAAATCCAGCTGGTGGTTCATGAGAAGATTTGTTTAAGAATTTGTGCTATTTTGAATTACGTAATGATGTGATTTTAACAATTATGTAATCACCCACCTACCCAAGTATCATAACCATAAATGGTGAATATAGACCCAATGGTCACTAAGGAGACGACATTTGAAAATGTTTATGGACAACGGACAGACACACTGCGGTAGGATGCTATTCGCTTACTGGCGAATTTATGATCGAGGGGGGTGGTGGTGGTGGTGGTGCCTTTTGTCAATTAGCACTCACAATGTCTCAAAATCATGAACCTGGCAATAAACATTGGGGGGGGGGAGGCTAAATAAAGAAACAACAATTGTGCTGTAGAACTATGATTGGTCAGTATAATAATAAAGGATGTTGTTGTGTTGCTGTATTTGCTTGAATTGCTGAAGTATATCATATTACAAAATATTTTCCAGCCAAATGTTGTGAGGATATATATCTGGAATTTTGAGCTGAAGGGATCTTACTCCCAGCGGGATTCTTGATAGTATCTATGCAATGGCACTATATTCTAGATGAGATGATTTTATGCTATCATAAACTTCCCAGAATATTGAAACAGAATTCGGTCACTAGTTACTGTTGTTTTGAACAGTTCAAATTCAAGTGATGTCAAGGACAAGTGTGTAGTGTGCCTGTAGTGTGCCAGTAGCCTCACACAGGTGTGATAACAAGCACAGGTGTAGTGTGACAGCATCCTCACACAGGGGTGATAACAAGCACAGGTGTAGTGTGACAGCATCCTCACACAGGGGTGACAACAAGCACAGGTGTACAGTGTGACAGGATCCTCACACAGGTGTGATAACAAGCACAGGTGTAGTGTGACAGCATCCTCACACAGGGGTGACAAGCACAGGTGTACAGTGTGACAGGATCCTCACACAGGGGTGACAACAAGCACAGGTGTAGTGTGACAGCATCCTCACACAGGGGTGACAACAAGCACAGGTGTACAGTGTGACAGGATCCTCACACAGGTGTCAACAAGCAAGGTGTACAGTGTGACAGCATCCTCACACAGGTGTGACAACAGGCACAGGTGTACAGTATGACAGGATCCTCACACAGGTGTGACAACAAGCACAGGTGTACAGTGTGACAGGATCCTCACACAGGTGTGACAACAAGCACAGGTGTACAGTGTGACAGCATCCTCACACAGGTGTGACAACAAGCACAGGTGTACAGTGTGACAGCATCCTCACACAGGTGTGACAACAAGCACAGGTGTACAGTGTGACAGGATCCTCACACAGGTGTGACAACAAGCACAGGTGTACAGTATGACAGCATCCTCACACAGGTGTGACAACAAGCACAGGTGTACAGTGTGACAGGATCCTCACACAGGTGTGACAACAAGCACAGGTGTACATTATGACAGGATCCTCACACAGGTGTGACAACAAGCATAGGTGTACAGTATGACAGGATCCTCACACAGGTGTGATAACACGCACAGGTGTACAGTGTGACAGGATCCTCACACAGGTGTGACAACAAGCACAGGTGTACAGTGTGGCAGCATCCTCACACAGGTGTGATAACAAGCACAGGTGTACAGTGTGACAGGAGTATGACAGGATCCTCACACAGGTGTGATAACAAGCACAGGTGTACAGTGTGACAGGATCCTCACACAGGGGTGACAACAAGCACAGGTGTACAGTGTGACAGTATCCTCACACAGGTGTGATAACACACACAGGTGTACAGTGTGACAGGAGTATGACAGGATCCTCACACAGGTGTGATAACAAGCACAGGTGTACAGTGTGACATCATCCTCACACAGGGGTGACAACAAGCACAGGTGTACAGTGTGACAGCATCCTCACACAGGTGTGATAACACGCACAGGTGTACAGTGTGACAGGATCCTCACACAGGTGTGACAACAGGCACAGGTGTACAGTATGACAGGATCCTCACACAGGTGTGACAACAAGCACAGGTGTACAGTGTGGCAGCATCCTCACACAGGTGTGATAACAAGCACAGGTGTACAGTGTGACAGGAGTATGACATGATCCTCACACAGGTGTGACAAGCACAGGTGTAGAGTGTGACAGGATCCTCATACAGGTGTGACAACAGGCACAGGTGTACAGTGTGACAGCATCCTCACACAGGGGTGACATCAAGCACAGGTGTAGTGTGACAGGAGTATGACAGGATCCTCACACAGGTGTGATAACAAGCACAGGTGTAGTGTGACAGGAGTATGACAGGATCCTCACACAGGTGTGATAACAAGCACAGGTGTACAGTGTGACAGGATCCTCACACAGGGGTGACAACAAGCACAGGTGTACAGTGTGACAGGATCCTCACACAGGTGTGACAACAAGCACAGGTGTACAGTGTGACAGGAGTATGACAGGATCCTCACACAGGGGTGACAACAAGCACAGGTGTACAGTGTGACAGGATCCTCATACAGGTGTGACAACAAGCACAGGTGTACAGTGTGACAGGATCCTCACACAGATGTGACAACAAGCACAGGTGTACAGTGTGACAGGAGTATGACAGGATCCTCACACAGGTGTGATAACAAGCACAGGTGTACAGTGTGACAGCATCCTCACACAGGGGTGACAACAAGCACAGGTGTACAGTGTGACAGGAGTATGACAGGATCCTCACACAGGTGTGATAACAAGCACAGGTGTACAGTGTGACAGGAGTATGACAGGATCCTCACACAGGTGTGATAACAAGCACAGGTGTACAGTGTGACAGGATCCTCACACAGGGGTGACAACAAGCACAGGTGTACAGTGTGACAGGATCCTCACACAGGTGTGACAACAAGCACAGGTGTACAGTGTGACAGGAGTATGACAGGATCCTCATACAGGTGTGACAAGCACAGGTGTACAGTGACAGGATCCTCACACAGGGGTGACAACAAGCACATGTGTACAGTGTGACAGGATCCTCATACAGGTGTGACAACAAGCACAGGTGTACAGTGTGACAGGATCCTCACACAGATGTGACAACAAGCACAGGTGTACAGTGTGACAGGAGTATGACAGGATCCTCACACAGGTGTGATAACAAGCACAGGTGTACAGTGTGACAGCATCCTCACACAGGGGTGACAACAAGCACAGGTGTACAGTGTGACAGGAGTATGACAGGATCCTCACACAGGTGTGATAACAAGCACAGGTGTACAGTGTGACAGGAGTATGACAGGATCCTCACACAGGTGTGATAACAAGCACATGTGTACAGTGTGACAGGATCCTCACACAGGGGTGACAACAAGCACAGGTGTACAGTGTGACAGGATCCTCACACAGGTGTGACAACAAGCACAGGTGTACAGTGTGACAGGAGTATGACAGGATCCTCATACAGGTGTGACAAGCACAGGTGTACAGTGTGACAGGATCCTCACACAGGTGTGACAACAAGCACAGGTGTACAGTGTGACAGGAGTATGACAGGATCCTCACACAGGTGTGATAACAAGCACAGGTGTACAGTGTGACAGGAGTATGACAGGATCCTCACACAGGTGTGATAACAAGCACAGGTGTACAGTGTGACAGGATCCTCACACAGGGGTGACAACAAGCACAGGTGTACAGTGTGACAGGATCCTCACACAGGTGTGACAACAAGCACAGGTGTACAGTGTGACATGAGTATGACAGGATCCTCATACAGGTGTGACAAGCACAGGTGTACAGTGTGACAGGATCCTCACACAGGGGTGACAACAAGCACAGGTGTACAGTGTGACAGGATCCTCATACAGGTGTGACAACAAGCACAGGTGTACAGTGTGACAGGATCCTCACACAGATGTGACAACAAGCACAGGTGTACAGTGTGACAGGAGTATGACAGGATCCTCACACAGGTGTGATAACAAGCACAGGTGTACAGTGTGACAGCATCCTCACACAGGGGTGACAACAAGTACAGGTGTACAGTGTGACAGGATCCTCACACAGGTGTGATGGTCAAGTACGTGTGTACAGTGTGACAGGATCCTAACACAGGTGGGATGGCAAGTACAGGTGTACAGTATGACAGGATCCTAACACAGGTGTGATGGCAAGTACATGTGTACAGTGTGACAGGATCCTAACACAGGTGGGATGGCAAGTACAGGTGTACAGTATGACAGGATCCTCACACATGTGTGACAACAAGTACAGGTGTACAGTGTGACAGTATCCTAACACAGGTGGGATGGCAAGCACAGGTGCACATTATGACAGGATCCTAACACAGGTGGGATGGCAAGCACAGGTTTACAGCAGACAGGATCCTAACACAGGTGGGATGGCAAGCACAGGTTTACAGCAGACAGGATCCTAACACAGGTGGGATGGCAAGCACAGGTTTACAGCAGACAGGATCCTAACACAGGTGGGATGGCAAGCACAGGTTTACAGCAGACAGGATCCTAACACAGGTGGGATGGCAAGCACAGGTTTACAGCAGACATGATCCTAACACAGGTGGGATGGCAAGCACAGGTTTACAGCAGACAGGATCCTAACACAGGTGGGATGGCAAGCACATGTCTACAGCTGTCTGTCTGTCTGTCTGTCTGTCTGTCTGTCTGTCTGTCTGTCTGTCTGTCTGTCTGTCTGAAGCATAACTCAAAAAGTTGTGAATGAATTTTGATGAAACTTGAGGAAGTGATTCAATTTTCGGCCAAGGCATGTGGTTATGGTGGTCAGCCGAGTGCAAGGCATGTGGTTATGGTGGTGCTGAGTGCAAGGCATGTGGTTATGGTGGTCAGCGAGTGCAGGCATGTGGTTATGGTGGTTGGCCGAGTGCAAGGCATGTAGTTATGGTGGTCAGCCGAGTGCAAGGCATGTGGTTATGGTGGTCAGCCGAGTGCAAGGTATGTGGTTATGGTGGTCAGCCGAGTACAAGGCATGTGGTTATGGTGGTCAGCTGAGTGCAAGGCATGTGGTTATGGTGGTCAGCCGAGTGCAAGGCATGTGGTTATGGTGGTTGGCCGAGTGCAAGGCATGTGGTTATGGTGGTCAGCCGAGTGCAAGGCATGTGGTTATGGTGGTCAGCCGAGTGCAAGGCATGTGGTTATGGTGGTCAGTCGAGTGCAAGGCATGTGGTTATGGTGGTCAGCTGAGTGCAAGGCATGTGGTTATGGTGGTCAGTTGAGTGCAAGGCATGTGGTTATGGTGGTCAGCTGAGTGCAAGGCATGTGGTTAT